>JAEVFL010000003.1:2400000-3047756 GCA_021018615.1 Phlebopus sp. FC_14 | reverse complement strand
ATATATAAGTAGCTATGTCTCAGCCTGTATTTCCTTAGTTCAATATATTCGTGGTTCCACAGTAAAACCCTTGGCCTCGCTGCTATAGAAGGGCGTGGGACTTAATGGGTCTTGCGAACTCCGTGTCGGGCTACGATAGTGCCCAGTCTCTTATCTTTTAGTGGTTTGTTTTCTTTGTTCTGTTCCGCTCGACGCGTAATACATATACTTCTGATAGCAAAACTGACCACCCTTCATGCATATAGTCTACTGGGAACAATTGAGCATTACAAGTACGTGTACCAAACCATTGTCCAATTTGCACCTGATATCAAGGAGCTAGTCAACAATCCTGCCAAATCTACGGAGTATAACAAGGTTGTAAAAAAGGTGTGTATATGCGTACATATAATGATATCTACTAACAAATACTATAGATGAATCAAGCTATGAAAACAACACGTTCAGATGACTCTGCTTGCCTGCGAGATAAGATTACATTCTACACAGCCTTTGATCCAGTGGGAGCCTCAATAACGCCGACAATCTACCCATCCTCATCAAAGTTGCAGCTAGGAATAAACTACATCGTCCTTGCTGTACTGTTGTATCTGATTGATTCTCTCTGGAAGTTCAAACAAGACCCTGAACGGTGAGTGCACATATTATATTCATGCTGAACATTTTCTGAATATTACAATTAGAACACAAGAATTACTTGCCAACGGAAAGATTAGCATGAGCGACAATAGATATCCCAGTTTTCTATGGACGAACAATGGAGAAGAGCATGATGATGAAGATGTTCTCAAAGGCCTTTTTCGTGGATATTATCTTGAGCAGATATGCTTCACACTATTGCGGTGGAATGTTATCTTATATAACTTTAGGTCTTTCAATACATATTTATAGGACCTTCTGCAGGCATGGGTAAAGATGCTTGAGGTACTCGTCTGTGCAATGCTAACCTCCATCGTCTGGATGAGATTATGGGTCCAGAGATTCCATACAGTGCTGTTGTTACGGGGTATAATTTTTCCCATATTTTTCTCTGTTTTTCTCTTTCTTTTTGTGGTCACGTGACTTACATCACGTGCTTATTTAATCATGTGACCAGCGCACGTGACTTGATAGCACATGACTTACCACGTGCGGGCAAGGACTTATATTTAGATACCACGTGACTAGGCCTAGACTTGCCTAGAACATTCTAGAATAGACCTACCTAGACCGGTCTGGACTATGACATCACCTGACGTCATGGAACGTCGTGGAATGTTGTAGAACATTCCGATGATATCATATGTTTGTTAGATACAAACACTGTAACTGTATATATACTGCAATGCAATCGCCCAGAGACCCTAGCTTGGTTCTCTTGGGGCTACTCGTCCACGAGCGACCTAAGTTTTCTTCCCTTTAACTCGCTTTTCGTCGACAAGCCATCGTCGACGCTGCTCATAACCTCGACCAAGTCTTCAAGTGGGACTTAAACTCATTTGTTTTCTCGTGCGAAGTTTTAGTGTTGGCGTTGCGAGAGGTCCCGACCATCGCTCGTCTCATTAGAACCAAGCTTACCCACTCTCCCGGCATCCGCACTACTCGTGCCCTTGCCGTTTACGTACACCATTTTCCTTCGCTGCGCATTACCGCGCCTTTGTTTTGATTTAGTCCCTGGCCGTTGAGGTACAGGAAGGACGTTGTGCTATTTAGGGCCCCGTCGACGGATTCTCTCGAGAGAGAACTAGAGTTCATTCTCTAGCGGTTAAATCCCCCGTCAAACCCCTTCTGTTTCTTTTGAGCATTGTCCCGCGTCCTCGTGAGGCGCATTCATTTTTAGTTGTTACCTTAGCAACCCTCCCTACACGAAAGAGCGGTCTTGTGCCCGTGTAGTCTTAGGAGTGGTTTATATCAAACATTACCAAAGTAGTACTTCAGGGGCTGTGCCAGGTCGGATATTGACTGGACAGCGAAAGGGCAAAAAGGAAGTAAAGGCCCTGTCGAAGAAAACATCTTTCACCGTGGCTCGTACTACACGTCAACGAACTCTCGATACCAGGGCGCAAGCCGCAGCCCTCGAATTCCATCACCTTAACCGCGCTTTCACCCCCGCTCCCCAGATCAAATTTGAAAATCTAGAACCCGCTCCTGAGTGGTTGATCCCCAAACAGGAACCGGTAGATTTTCTTCACCGAATCAAGAAGGAAGAGGAACTCGAGGTAGATCTCGAGGAACAAATATTTCACACTCCCACACCTCCTCCTCGTTCCCCTTCCCCATTACCAGCTCTACCCCGGCAAACATCTAATCGCCTTCGTTTCCCCGCACGAAGACACGTACAAGAATTCTTACCGTCTCTTCGCCGCCCCCGCCAACAGGTGCCGTTAGCTAATCGCCCCCGCCACGCACCTTATTATCTTTACAACGAACCAGGATATTTTTAGAAAATGTCCACCCTTCCCCAAGACGTCGCTAACTTGCAGGCCCAATTGGCCGCAGTTACAGCGGCACTTCAAACAATACAAAACCAGCCGTCAAATCTCAGCCGAAAGGTTGAGATCTTCGCAGATCCCGGTTCCTTTGATGGTAACCGAAACAATTTCTCAGTGTGGTGGGTCAAACTAAAAACTTGGCTCGCCGCTAACCAAGCAGTACTGACCACCAACTTCGATGGTTGTGTGGCTGTACTGTCACGCATGAAGGGTCCGGTAGCCGGCCGATTCGCCGAGGCCCTTATAAGGAAATACACGGAACAAAATGCCTGGCCAACATTGGCTGTTCTCGGCGGAGAAATCGAAAGATATTTCCGCCCACTCGCTGACAAAGAATGGGCAAAGAACCAGCTCATTCAATTAAAACAAGGAAAGATGAGAACTGACGAATTCGTAGTCAGGTTTCATTCATTGGTTCTCCAATCGAATTGCTCGCACACGCATTCGATTCACCTACTGGAACGGGCAACTCGGCCCGACATAATTAAAGAAATTTACCTTCAAGGTACTCAGAAGGCAACAATCGAAGAGTACCTTGACGAAGTCCGAAGGATCGGTAGCCGATACGATCTTTTCGAGTTCCAGTTCGGTAGCAAATCTTCCCAGGGGCGTGCCTGGGTAAACAACGCGCAAAACAACTCTTCCTCCAGCCGTGGAGGTAAAACATATGGAACCAGTGGAGGCGACGCGATGGACATCGGCGCCGCACAGAAGGGCAAACAGTCGGAGCAGAGACGACTCCAAATGGACTGTTACAAGTGTGGCAAGTCAGGCCACTTTGCCCGACAGTGCAAGGCTCCAAACTGTCGTTGCGGCTCGGACCGCCACACCACGGACCGGCACAGGCAGCCGGCAAACAATGGGCGCCAAGTGCGTCAAACAGAAAGCGCGCCAGCTGATCACTGGCGTGGCATGGACTTCGAAGAGGCGAAAGCCTTCTTCTTCGACATGCACACCACGGAGATGAAGGCGCAGGGAAAAGCCTTCGGCCCTTGAACACGAGGACAGTTCAGGGTGCCACATCTCTGGCAGGCGGCAGACAGCGCCTAAAAGCATCTGTCAGGAAGCCCGAGCCTGTAGCTCAAACAGGGCAAAATAAATGTGTTAATGACAATGTTTCTTCTTCTTGTAGTAATAGGTTTTCTTGTCTCGATGTTTTTGATACTTCTGATTCTTCTCCTTTTGTTTCTTCTCGAATTCTTGATACGTGCGCTTTAGGTAGTTCTAAAAATACAAAAGAATCTACAAAAGTAGAAAATACAAAACAATCACAAAAAAATAGTTTAGTTTCTTTGTTCTCTGATTTTCTTGATACGTACGTAGAAGGGGGGTCCTCCTTACGAGGCTCGGCGGTTCAACCCGTGCTTAATTCCCCAAAACCCAAAATATCTTCTTCTATCAACTCCCTGTCCCCTGGAGATGATTTCCCTGAACGGATAGTTACTAGATCGGTTTCCCTTAAAAAGGAATTGAAACTTCCGATCGAAGTACTGGACAAACACGTGGATGTTGACACCACGTCCCCTATCCAAGTTCAAGCTCTACTTGATAGTGGAGCAAACTCTATTTTTATTGATCGTCAATGGGCTAAGCGACAAGGCATCATGCTACGCAAATTGCCAATACCTATCCCAGTCTTTAATGTCGATGGTACCAAGAATAGAGCAGGAGACATTACTCATGTCGCAGAAATCCGTATGGAGTATAAGGGTCACAAAGAAGTAGTTCAAGCCGAAATCAGTGATCTCGGTACTGCTGCCATAATCCTCGGATATACCTGGCTCGAATTCCACAATCCCAACATTAACTGGCAAACTGGAGAAGTTAAATTAAATCGTTGCCCAAGATCTTGTTATCAATTATCTAATCGCGCTACGCGCCTCGCTTCGATGGAACTAGAAGAAGAAGTCGAAGCAGTCTCTAGATGGAAAGGTCTTATCAGTGACCTTGAAACTGATAACACGTGGAAAAAGCTGCAAAGCACGGTTGTTCTAGAAACATCTGTTAAGGAATTAGTTCCCAGCGTTTACCACAAGGACTTTTATGAAACTTTCTCGAAGAAAGAATCCGAGCGCATGCCAACACGCAAGCCGTGGGATCATGCAATCGAACTCAAGGAAGACTTCAAACCTAGAAAAGGACGAATGATTCCCCTTTCAGCTCAGGAGCAGGATGAAGTTAAATCCTTTATTGAAGATCAGCTCTCGAAGGGCTATATTAGACCGTCTAAATCACCTCAGACATCGCCTGTATTCTTCGTTCCTAAGAAGGAAGGCACCAAGCGGATGGTTCAAGATTACCGCTATCTGAATGAAGGCACGGTTAAAAATAATTATCCCTTGCCCCTGATTAGTCAGCTTGTTGACAAGCTAAAGGGTGCAAGGTACTTCACAAAGATGGATCTCCGATGGGGATACAATAATGTACGAATCAAAGAAGGCGATGAATGGAAGGCAGCGTTTGTCTGCCATCTCGGTTCTTTCGAACCTCTCGTCATGTTCTTTGGTCTCTGTAATTCGCCAGCTACGTTCCAAGTCATGATGAACGAGTTGTTTGCGGATATGGACGACATTGTTGTTATCTATATGGATGATCTATTAATTTATACCAAATCGGACAATATCGATGAGCATCACAAAGCTGTTGCAAGAGTGCTCCAGCGGCTCAAAGATAATGACTTATTTGTAAAGCCGGAGAAGTGCTTCTTTGATAAAACAGAAGTAGAATTCCTCGGTATGACCGTGACTCGCGATGGCGTTCGCATGGACGAATCGAAAGTTAAAGCAATCCAGGAGTGGCCAGTCCCACGAACGGTCAAACAAGTCCGTTCTTTCCTCGGCCTTGCAAACTTTTACCGTCGCTTTATACTCGGTTATGCTGGAATTGCAAAACCTCTCACGGACTTAACACGTAAAGATCTCCAGTGGAACTGGGGAGATAAAGAACAACAGGCGTTTGAGACGCTTAAAGAACGCTTTACAACAGCACCTATCTTGGTATATCCAGATATCGATGCGGAATTCCGCCTAGAAACCGATGCCTCGGATTTTGCCACAGGAGCTGTCCTATCTATGAAATGTCCCGATGGAGAATGGCGACCATGCGCCTTTAGTTCCCACGCTTTATCTGCACAAGAGCGGAACTATCAAGTCGCAGACAAGGAAATGCTCGCTATTATCCGCGCGTTAGAAACGTGGCGACATTATTTAGAAGGTGCTCGGCACAAATTTGAAATTTGGTCTGATCACAAGAATCTACAATATTTTATGAAATCTCAAGATCTGAATCGAAGACAAGCACGATGGTCCTTGTACCTTACTCGATTCGACTTTACCTTGGTCCACAAGGCAGGAACCTCTATGACGAAAGCCGACGCTTTATCTCGACGTTGTGATCACTCCAATGGAGTTGAAGATGACAACAAGGGCGTTACAGTAATTCCTCCTGAAAAGATCAGGGCCCAACACATTGTTGTGGAAGCCGAAGAGAGTTCAATCGTTGAAAGAATAAAAGGACTGTCTAAAGATTTGGATCTAGGATCTAACTATAAGCTCCAGGATGGGCTTTACTTCCGAGAAGGTCGTATTTATGTTCCTGGTGATGCCAAGCTTCGCCAAGACATTCTCACACTCCACCACGATAACCCTATCGCTGGACATCCTGGTCAGTCTAAGACACAGGAATTGGTGGAACGTAACTATTATTGGCCTGGGTTACATACTCAAGTCAAGGACTATGTTTCGCGTTGCGATCGATGCACACGCATGAAAAGTTCTCGCATTGCCCCAGCAGGCATGCTCCAACCTCTGCCGATCCCATCAGGACCATGGATAGATATCTCGGCAGACTTTACAACGGACTTACCGCTTTCGGATGGTTACGACACGATTCTAGTAATCGTTGATCGTTTCTCAAAAGAAGCTATATTTATTCCAACGAATAAAACGATCACGGCTCTCGGAACGGCCAAGTTATACTTGCAACATGTCTGGAAGCATCATGGTCTTCCCACGACTGTCGTTTCAGATCGTGGTCCACAATTCGCGTCTCAGGTCATGCGCGAATTGGGAAAATTCTTAGGGATTGAGCTTAAGCTCTCCACCGCCTTTCACCCGCAAACAGACGGGCAAACAGAACGGATGAACCAAGCGTTACAGGAATATATCCGTCTTTTCGTAGCCGAAAAGCCATATGATTGGTCCGATTGGCTAGCGCTGGCGCAATTCTCTTACAACAACAAGCGCCAGGATTCGCTTGGTAAATCTCCATTTGAGGTCACTCGATCCTACAAACCAAGGATGGGCGTTGAACCGCTTCAGTCCAGGGTCCCTGCAGCCGAGGATCTCGCTACCAACATGGGGAAAACTCTTGAGCAGGCTCGCAAAAATCTCGAGAAAGCGCAAGCCGCTATGAAAAAGAAGGCCGATCGTCATAGATCACAGCCACCTCCTTATCAGATCGGCGATAAAGTGTGGTTGAGTACATCTAATTTAAAGCTTCCTCGACCAAGTCGGAAGTTTACGGAACGCTGGCTCGGTCCTTATGAAATCACGAAGCTGGTCGGCTCCAATGCCGTTGCACTTCGTTTACCTTCCATGATGCGCATTCACCCGGTTGTGAATATTAGCCGCATTAAGCCTTATAAGGAACGATTGCCCGGTCAACCGGCGCAACAACCTGGTCCGGTACTGGTTACCGAAGAGGGTGATCAAGAATACGAGGTTGATTACATTGTTGACTCTCGCTTGCGAGGTCGTCGCCTCGAGTTCTTGGTACATTGGGTTGGTTATTCTGACGAGGAGCGTACTTGGGAGCCTGAGGCTAACCTGGGTAACGCTCGCGATGCTATTCGCGATTTCTATCGTCGCCACCCTTCCGCTCCCAGGAAGTTGCGCATGGTTCGGTCGCAATTCGATTCTTTATTTTCTCCCTATGTTAATTATTGCTCTGTGGCTTCTGCCCCGTTTAATCGCCTGGAATGCGATTCCTAGAAGGGGGGTAGTGTTACGGGGTATAATTTTTCCCATATTTTTCTCTGTTTTTCTCTTTCTTTTTGTGGTCACGTGACTTACATCACGTGCTTATTTAATCATGTGACCAGCGCACGTGACTTGATAGCACATGACTTACCATGTGCGGGCGAGGACTTATATTTAGATACCACGTGACTAGGCCTAGACTTGCCTAGAACATTCTAGAATAGACCTACCTAGACCGGTCTGGACTATGACATCACCTGACGTCATGGAACGTCGTGGAATGTTGTAGAACATTCCGATGATATCATATGTTTGTTAGATACAAACACTGTAACTGTATATATACTGCAATGCAATCGCCCAGAGACCCTAGCTTGGTTCTCTTGGGGCTACTCGTCCACGAGCGACCTAAGTTTTCTTCCCTTTAACTCGCTTTTCGTCGACAAGCCATCGTCGACGCTGCTCATAACCTCGACCAAGTCTTCAAGTGGGACTTAAACTCATTTGTTTTCTCGTGCGAAGTTTTAGTGTTGGCGTTGCGAGAGGTCCCGACCATCGCTCGTCTCAGCTGTTCAGGTATGTGCCAGTTTATCTCAGGTCACGAAACTGACTCATCGAAACCAGGGGCGTTTCATGATTAGTTTGCAGACACGGTGGTCCGAAATTGATAGCGCATTTCATTACTGCCAATTCTATTATACTATGATGGATATGATTGTGGACTGTCCCGATCCAGTCTGGAAGGATAGTCTCCTCAAGCATTATAATGTGTAAGTTCTCAGCTTTTTTCAGAGAGTCCTTTTGTTTATAACTTTCAGGCTCACATTCAAAGACGAAAACGGACAGAAAACGAACTCTTCTGTCCTAGGTGATCCAAATGAGCCCGAAAGTTCATCATGTAGCTTCTTGATCAAGATGCGTGCCCAGGTAGCAGCACATGCATCAGCATCTGCCACTCTCAAACCCATTGTGGAGTCTACTCCCACATGCCCTACTATCGAGTCTGCAAGTTCACCCATCTGCACTGGCCATCACAGTGGGTCATCAGTCGAGCCGAAGATGGTTACACCACCACCAACATCACCTTTACATCCAGCGTCAACCCCAGCTCATGTTACATTTGTTGTTGATGGGCCATCTACTGTCATGACCAATTATTCCCATCGAGGAGTGTCGCTGTCGAGCGAGTTGACTGAACTTGATATGGACTCACTCAAAGATGTCACTAATATGAAGATCAAGTCTAGTTCATCCAAGAAGACTTTGACAATAGGAAAAGGAAAACAGAAGGCCGTTTTGTCAGATGAAGAGGATCCATAACCTCAACCAAAGAAGAGGAACGTTCGAAAGAAGGGATGTCGATATGCATAGGTAAGTTGGTAATTCATTGCTCACATCTGCTAATGGCACAATACGTAGGATGTACTGTTTTCACTAACCCTTCATTTCATATCAAACATTTTGCTGAGCTATAAGCGGGTTCATATTCCGTGTCATGCACTACAGAAATGCACCTCCCATTCATTTCCACACCCAGAACTCCTACAATTTCATCCGTTTTCCATTGTCCTCTCCCTGTACGACTGTCACATCAGTATTTGCATCATCGCATCATGATTTTGTGTTCCGATTCTATTACAGTGTGCCATATCATGTGTATAGTACTGTATCATAATTATAAATACATGTTGTTTTGTGTCTACTTGTATCAGCATGAAAATCATTGTCTGAAGATATCTTTAGCTGTCAGAACTCAGTTTGTGGTTGTAAACTGTCTTGACTATTGCAAATGGTTTCGACTGCCATATACCGTTGTGATCACCATAACCTGTGAGTACTATCATGAAAATGCACTTTCTCATATTGCATGATATGAGGGATGGTAAGCACGATGTGCCGGATACTAACAATAGACTCTGACTTAGCACGTCAGCCAAAGACATTACTATACATGGTCATAGAGGGCTTGGTCAAAAGTTGTGATGAAGTGCAAATAAAGACACGGATGCATTCATGGTTGCTACTACTTGCTTACGACTAGCACTGTCCAAGGTACAGCCTGTTTCAAGGTGTGAAACCAAGTACACTCAAGCCGAAAACCAGCACCATAAGTAATCATCGATCTAATATCGTGTTATAAGAGATGGTAAGTCCTTATTAGTCCTGATATCAGTTCCTCATTCATCGTCATTTTAGCCTGTTCCCTTAGATACTTCGATCGGTGTTCTACCTTCACCAACCAACTCACGGGAGTTTCGTGGCTTGGAGCGACTCGAAGAACTAGATACGTCCATCGTCTCCAGGTTTGCGCCTGGTGTTCTAGTCAAGTACAGATGGGACCATGACACAGAGGTTCATGCATTGAAGTATGTTCATGAACGTCTTATAGTTTTCACCCCTCACATGCTGCATCATGCTCCCTTGCCCCTGAAGGATTGTCCAGCTGAGAATGTGTGGTATTTTTTTATGGAAGAATGCTCGGGTGTACCGTCATCAATGGCATGACTCCCATCCAACTTGATGAGATTGCTGATCAGCTCAAGGCCATCCTCATCGAGATGTGCTCATATACAAGCAAGAAGGTTGACTCTGTCACTGGCGGTCCCCACAACAATCGCTTCATGCCCTACCTCTGGACCCCTTTGCACGCCAAATCTTTCGTCGGTCGTGCCACCCGATCATCGATTTAGCGGTCACGCTGTCGATAGCCTGCGCGCGGTGTCGTCTCGCTTCGCTCGCCTCGGTGGTCATCGCCTCCCTACTAACATTAAGCTCGAGCTTAGACGACACGGTACATGTTAAGAACATCGCAGCCATTCATGACTCCATTCCGCTGTGTTTGTCTTCCAATGATGTTGACTTTTCACGCGAAGAGTCCCTCGCGGTCTTCGGGTCTCTGAAATAATATGGTGTTAAGTAGCAAAACGCTAGATGGTGGAGACAGAGAGAACTCACCAGCCGAGAACCATGACTCGCTCCGAGAACGAGTCGAAAGAGCCGTTTACAATTCTCGTCCTCCTTGAACGGGTAGCTTATACAAGTGATGAGGTGGTTAACCTGCCAACACAAGATGGGGCGACGTACTCTGCGCCCAATTGGTAGGCGCTCGCTAGCCCCGACACGACGGCAACTTCATGCATATCTAAAGTCCGAATCCAGCAAGTCAGTACAACAACCCACACAGATCACAAAACACAACGTTTCACATACTAAGAATGGTCCATGCTCCAGCATACAGCGTATGATGCTGCTTTCAGCATTAGCACATACAATTCTGCATTACACAGAGGAATGGGTGACATGCCTTGCCATTGAGCAGCATCATCCATGGAACTGTCCCCGCATAGTGTTGCCAGCGGTGGCTTTGCTGCTTCCACCACTTTTCATATATGACTTTGTCCTTATCAATGTCACCCCGGCTCCACTTCTCGCTGCTTCCATCGCGATCGAGAAAGATTGTTTGGAAGACGTGTTTGTCGAGCGGAGGAAGAGTTCCAGGTGGAGGCACCGTGCTTTCAGACGTTTGGAGACCACGAGGGCGTTCACCATTAAACTGAGGGGGTGTATGTCAGCAAGGAACAAACAATTTTGGTTAAAAGCCAAAATTTACCTGGGGTTGATAGCGGGTAAGATCAAAGCTCATTTCTACCTTCTTCTTGTCGTGAGGGTAGCTCCGAATAAAATAGAGGGGGGCAAAGTCTTTCTGAGCAAGATCGTAGCTCCTCTGCGCGCCTTCATCCGTTCGAGAAGAGTTGAGAGATGGATCATACTGCAGGCGATAATACTGAAGAGGGTTTAGCGTTGTATTCAATGTCCAAACCGCCAAACGTTGGCTCACCTTGTCCATATATTCAGTATCGCTGTGGGTGAGACTGACATCCCAAAGATACTGGATTTCCCGAGTCAAGGCTTTCGACTGACCAACAGCACTCCTCGACCTTACCTTGACGTTACCCAGTACTTTCCGTTCCAACCAGCTGGCATCCTCCCCGAGCATCTTAAGCGCTGCATCCGCATCGACAGCCAATATCAACTCGTCGAACTCCTCACGTTCCTCCGACCCGAATGGCTCACACACTTGCTGTGCTGAATTCGTACCGCTCGTTGAACGGCTCCATAGCTGAACATTGATCCTACGACCACTACGCGTAACAGCAGGATCCCCATCCTGAGTGTGAGCTTTGCGAACGACTTTCAAAACCTGACGCTCTGTGCGAATGGCAACGTTTCCGCGAGATTGAACCTCGTCTGCCCAAGCTTGATACAAAGACGATAAACGTGGAAATGCCCTCATTTCGGGGACAGAAGCGAGAAATGAATCTGGCGAGTACTCAAACTGTATAGAACCACGTATGAAATAGATCGAGCGTGAATGAAGGGAACCGTAACGTGACTCACGAGACGCATGGAAGGGTCCATGAAGACGCGCTCTAGTATCGCACTAGAGATGAACGGCGTCTGATTACCCGTGCCAAAGAACAGCGCGACGAGGGGGTAAACGATAACTTCGCCAAAGTCCTGCATCGAGAAAAAATGAGACATCTAGATCGTTGTCAATATCGAGCCTTTCGAACGAACCTGAGAGAACCTGAACATCCTCAGCATAGCTTGGACGGAAATGAATGCAAAAATCGGCTCCAATGCTTTGACAATCTTAAGCGCCCTCCCGAATTCCTTGATGTCATCGCGGAATCTACAAGAAAAGTACATGAGATACGTGGTAACCAAGAAGTTGAAGAGCAAAACCTGTCGATGACACGGCTGGGAAAGAGGTTGGACCAAAAGTCCCTATCTGCATCCCGCCCGAAGCTAACCTGCAAGCCGACAGGGGACGTTTTAAAGCCAAGCTTCTCAAACATGGCGAACGTGTTATAAAACACTGGACTTGCGCCTTGCACGCCATCATTGATGTAATCCGCTCCGTACTTGTCCTTATCCAGAGGTATCGAGGTTGCCATACCGCCTGCAACCGAAGCTTGCTCGAATACAGTCACCGAGAAACTGTCTGGATGGCGAGAAAGCGCATAAGCGGCTGACATGCCTAGAAGGTATTCCATGAGAAGTTGTAGAAAAGTCCAAGATATGCTCACCTGCTGCGCCAGCTCCCACTATAGCAACACGCTTCCGCTGCAGCTCAGATTCGGAGGGCATGAGCGTGTCAATCAACATCAACTCGACGAGGCTGTAGGAGCGGCTCCACGACCTGTTATAGGGCGGTCAGATCACAAATGAGGCCGCTAGTAATGATTCCGGCCGCGATTGAATCTCAAGCCAAACACGACCGATGGTAGCTACACGAACGGTCCGGCAGTCAGGCCTTAGGCGACGTTCGTCCAAAGATCCCCAGGCTCCGCGATTGAATACAATGCAGACGAGACGATGCAGAACCCGAGCACCATCGCCAACTTGCTGTCGTGATGCGTCCTTTGATATGTTTAATCTAATCCGACCGTTTGGGAGATTGTTGTATGACAGCAGCAGCAGGTATGCGGAAAAGCCGTCGATGGCTAGTCACAACCTTGTTTCTTGTAAATGCAGATCAAAGAGTCGAGTCGAAGGAAGAGTTATTCTTTTTTCACCGTGTACAAGAGCATGGTGCAATGAACAGAACTTGTGTTGCATAGAAAGAGATGTATAGCTTTCGTCAATTCCGCGATATTTGGTCCCGAGGTCAAACGAGAAACGGTTCGTGATCATCGACTTTCAACTAGGCGAGAGCCACGACACCCATCAAGTGTGCCTTGAACAGAAGGATCTGCCGTACAGAGCCCGAAAACCCACCCTCACATCACACGATCTTGTGATACTCGATCGCACCGCTCATCCAAAGGACGAGTCGTAGTACTTGGTCATACAACTGTCAAAATCATACTCAGTACGTATGTTCGATTCGACCATCGATCTCATTGGTCAGTTCCGGGCATCGGCAGTTGTAACTTCAACATACGGGACACGTCCGGGACAGGGTTCTCTTGGTGTACCAGACAGCGGATGAAGTGTCCGTAACAGGACACGAAATGGCGAGTGCATCCTAGACCTAGCGAGGGAAAGATGATCCATACAAGCTGGGTGGTCTTCCCGGATTGCTCATCTGCAGGACCTGCCAACGACTGCCGTCTTCCGGGACTTCATGCGAGCTCACTGAAGGTGCGGTTCTCAAAATTTGCAAATTAAATGATGCCAATGGTGCAATGTCTTTGGGTGGAAAATGGGCTGACGGTGTGACATAAGTTGATACCCAACCACAATACAATCTTGAATCATACATAAGATACTTAACAGCTCATTCTTCACCTGAACTACCATCGTCGTCACCCTCTTCGCGCTCTTGCATGTCCACGTCATCATCCGTTGGGGAGCTCCGTCTCGGGGCACCTGTGCGTTCCGATGTAGCAGCTGTAAATCCAGAAAGTACGCTTTTCCCCGTCGACTTTTTCGTCTGAGAGCTCTTCCAAGCATGCGCCATTTGCAAGAACTTAAACGACGCTGGGTTGGCCTCTTTCTCATCATCAGCGAATACGAGTTCCCAGTCTAATGAGCCACCTTCATCAGAATCATTGAAACGAGCGAGGAGAGCATGGATCGTACCTTCGACAACTTGGCCAGTTTCTTTGTCGACATGTTGTTTCCTGCCAACTATTGGCATCATGCCTTGCACCTTGGCAACGTCGGCGTCCGTGCCGTTCGCTTGCTCGTACGATTTCCATGCTTCCAATAAAGCGACACGCTGTAGACAACGGTAATCAATGATCAGAGGATGCGAGATACAGTCCACATGTTGAAACGTACCTCAGCTTTAAGTTCCTTCTTCTTAAGATCTTTGTATGCCCGCTCGAAGACTTGCCTCGCCAGTACCGGGTCTCCCGCAACCATACGTGGCTCGTCGTCCTCGTTTTCCTCCTCCTCTTCCCTCATCGCTCGAGGAAGTGGCATACTCGACCCTTCGAACTCAGCGTACGAAATCCATACTTTATGATGACCACTCAAGGCGATGAGGCGCTCATATAGTGATCGTGTCTTTTCCCGGTCACCTTGTTCATCCACCTCGAAGTCGATGTAGGCCTTCCACAGGATCTCTGGCATAGACAGGGATGACTGCGAAATACCGAGTTCGAAGATCGCTTCTGCACGGGCAAAGTCTTCCAGTGCTGTTTCGAGCTCTGCATATTTGATCCAGGCGGCGGAATTCGTGGGATCATACTACAACCCAGGTGAATAGCGTCTTCACCGATTTCTGTGGTTAAAACATACCTCTAGATATTTCTCATAAAGCGTTCGTACCCGATCAAACTCTCGAAGCTAGGTATATGTGGGTACGTGACCAAGTGACATGAGTGAGTAAAACGTACGTCCATCTCCAATTGGATGTAGCCCTTGAAGAGAGCTTCCTTGGGGCACATCCCAATGGCCGTTCCAAGTAATTTACGGGCAGAGAGGAGGTCTAGGCGTCGGACCTCAAAACGCGCCGCCATAATCCAGAGTTTCGCAAACGTAAATTGCTTATGTGGTACGAGGTTGAGAGCCGTGCGATATACCTGACGAGCACGTTCATAGTCCTGTCAAAAAGGCGGTTAGTCATACGCAAGAATGATACGCCGACGAAATAAGCAAACCTTGCTGTCGATCTCTTCAAATAGCGCATAGTCTAACCATAGGAAAATATATCGTCTCCAATGCCGCTTTTCTTGGCCCGGGGGCACGTGGGCCACGGCGCGCTCGTACACGTCTCGTGTTCGTTCCATTGCAGCGTCTTCTTCATCCTTCGTTGCCCCCTCTTCTCTGAGGGTTCGTAAGGTACCCTCCTCCAGCCTCACATAATCAAACCAGACATCGTAGTTTCGCCCGTCGTGCGCGACCTCGTCTTCGTACTGAATTCTGCGCTTGCCTAGCACGGTTGCCTCTAGCACAGAACGAGTGCCGTGTTGTTTTTCGAATTTCGTGTATGCAGCATATAAAGTTGCGGACTTGGAGCGAGGTAGTCGTTCAAGCGCGAACTATAAAGCGGTTGAATAACGATACAACGTCTAGATTCAAAAGCTCTCACCTTGTAGATGACACGAGCACGCTCATACTCCTTGAGCCGCGTCTCCATTTTGGCAAAAGCGTTGAAAACAACTTGTGACTTTTCAATCTGTTCTTCCTCATCACCGAAGAACTGTATCGCGGTCTGGAAGACCTCTCGGGCTTTGTCTAGCCTACCCCGTTCTTCCTCGAACTTGGCCCACTTTACCCATGCTCTGGGTTCAGGTCGAACAGCTATCCAGCGTTCGTAGATCACACTAGCCCTGTCCAACTCCCCGTAACGCTCCTCCATCTTGATGTATGCGGCCCATGCTTTGTCGTCTGGCTCCCACTGCATCCATCGTTCAAAGACCTGCCGTGCCCCCGGCACATTCTGCAAGAGCTCCTCCAGATAGACGTATTTGTACCATAATTGATCCACTCGTGGCAGTAGCGTCACGGCACGATCGAACAAGTTGCGCGCATGTTGGACATTGCGCGATTTAAGTTCCATTTCAGTATAGCTCAGCCATAGTGGCACGTTGCGAGGATCGACGTCCAATGCGCGCTCGAAAACCGAGCGTGAACGGTCAAACTCGTTCTGACTCGCCTCCCAATTGGCATATTGAGTCCATTCCTTTCTGTGTCGTGCTTTGAGTCGACAGTGTCTGATAACGACGAAAGTATTACTCACATGCTGCCCCTAGTACGTCTCACTCGGTCTTCAAATTCCCGACGTTTGCGCCCGCGATATTCGTGGAGCTCCTCAAAGTCTTCCACCCGTTGCTTTGGAGCACGGAATGTGGACTCTTGGCGTTCTTGGGCCTACGGTTGCTGAATGGGACACATATAGATATAACATAAGAGCGTAACGCTTACCTCTCGGAGAAGTTGTTCGGCAGTGATCTTGGAATCGAAAATGTAAGCTTCCCATATGCATGCAAAACATACGATTCCTCCGTACCTGCACCGCCGCCGGGGCACGGTTCCTTATTCTGTGGAGAATATCAGTAGGCTGATATATATGGGGAGGGGAATACGCGAACCTGGGGGCGCGACCATCCTGCATGGTGGAGTTGACGCTAGTACGGGACGCGATGAGGTGGTGTGGTCGCTGCAGTTCTAAACCAACGCCTTCGAAAAATAACATGTACAAATATGCGATGCCCCAAAAAGGCAGTTGAGGTAGGGGGTACCTACTTAGCTACGCCAACTTCGCGATTTATCTCATGACTTTCTACTGCTCTCAATTGGTGGTCAATAATCAAAGCGATATTTACATACAAAGCGCGTAGCTACCTCAGGTTCTTTGAACTTTGAACCTCCTTCCACCGATCGGGTCTTACCGGGACATGGAATTTGTCTTACGCATATCTGCAGCATCAACAAGCGACGAGTAGACCTAGCCAGCTGAACGGGGTATTTGACTTCGGGCCTGAAGGATAATTCGTTCACGATGTTCACCCGCGTCGGTGTGGGGACGGTAAAATTTCACAGTGCGGATGGTTGGACACTGGACGATAATACCAGCGCTAGACGGTCTCGGCCGCACATTCGTAGATCCATGTTGAGCTTGTCGTTAGCACAACTCCTAGTAAATTTAGTGACGTGTTTGTCATCGTAAAACTTTACGCAACGCTGACTGGTAGTGACGCAGTTCCGGTCGTACTGCGGAACAGCGGTGGGTAATCGATTAATCCTTGAGGTCCATCTTCTCGGGCCCCTCAAGGACCCGCAAACACATGTGCAACGCTCCCGCTAACGAGAGGCGTCCATTCCTTGCAGCCGAAAGAAATTCCATTTCCGATCGGTGGTAGGGGAGGCTTACCGGAACATAACATCCTCGAATGTCATCAAGCAGAGCGACAGTGTGCATCGGAGAAAGGGTCCGTAAGCGCCATCCACATGAATTGTACCATGGTGTGCTTCATGAAAGCTATTCCAAGGTTGCAGACCCGTTCGTAGTCGTTTGTTTGAAGCTAGGACAGCATTCGGAAATTTTGTCTGGAATGTGAGTGCAGCCGGTCGCTTTCGGCGTCCCTATGATGGGTCTTCGTCCTAGACTGAGCAACTCTGAGCTCTGTTCGGGTCGACGCAACGTGAAAAAACGCACTCTCGTCCACTTCCCTTCATATGAATCTTAAAATCCGCTGTAGCGCCAAGGAATACCACCAAGTGATCTTGCACAGTGACACGCTGGATACGAGCGATTGACACATGTCCGCGAAGTCAGGTATTCCGCGTGGCTATCCACGACCATTAGTGCGTGACACGGTGAAATGCGTGTATACGATGGCCGTAAGGTTCTCCGATCTGTCCGTCCGTAGGGCTCTATCCACTCAACGCAGGTCATAAATGTTTGGAACTTATATCAGAAACGGGGTATTAGAGTCACATGGTTAGAAAGGGCAGCCCTGAGCACAGTCCATATGGTAGAACATGCGTCAGGAGCCATGCCAGGCCCGATGACTGGGTCTTGCCTTGCAGATGGCGACTCCAAGTTATCTAGTAATGTTGAAGCGTTGAAGACGCATCTGCGGACATCACGGGCATCGGAAAGGGTATTCGGCAATAGCGGGACTTCAGGAAGACGATGCCAGGTATATAGTCTGTCCTCCGACTTTTCTGCTATGCCCGAATACGTTCGCAATGATGTGATGGGGTTAACAACTCGTGGACACTGGGCCGTGCAATGTACATGCGGCGCGGTGCGTGGAAAGCGTATGTACCGAGTGCATAGTTTCAGAATCTTTGCAAGTTCGTTGGCTCGGCTGTTACCACAACCCATCTCGACTCTGTGGCAACGCCTTCACAGCACGTCTGCCAGTGCTCTGTTCATGGCAAACTCCTTCAGGCCTCCTGGCCACAATTGACGCGCAGGTCAGTGGGGATGGCTCATAAATCGTAGTTCTACAGGCTCGTCCGGTTCGCGATAGTACCACCAAGCGTGTGGATCCTGTGGAAAACCAGAAAGATTCCCGCTGCAGGGCTCGAGCCTCGTTGTGCATGCATTGTCTGATTACAGGATTTCAGAATTCATTGATCTCAGATCCCCAGCTGCCAGCAGGCAAAGCAGGGCGTTCAGGATTTGAGCGCCAAATGGACGCGGTTACGCTACCGTTGCTCGAGCCGCCCCGTTCGGCTGTCTGTTAAAACGCGGGCAGACAGCACGATGTCTATGCACCAGCACTTGCAGGCAGATTTCTCTCTCACTCTGCATTGTCCCTCTGCATGGCGTCGTCTGACCCGGGTCCATCTTCTGATCCCCTGCGCGTTAGCATGGATTATACACAAGCCGCTTTATCGATGGATTCTAAACGCGCTAGCGTAGAAACCGCTACGTCTGCTACGAGTAGCAATGTCAGCACATGCAAGTGCACTGGGAAGGCCAATTCGCGCAATCTCGTCGTCTGTATCGATGGCACATCCAACAAGTTTGGTCAAAATGTCAGTAAAATTTATCTCTCTGTTTCTCAGCTAACCACCGCGGGGCAGAATACTAACATCGTCAAGCTGTTTGCGGATATAGACCTGGAGGACGAGAAACAACTTGCTTACTACACCAGTGGGATCGGTACGGGTCCGAAGACTCTACACTTCTGGAGTCGCATGGAAAGGGCAGTTTCTGACAAGTTTGATATGGCCATTGCTTGGTCAGTGAGGTCGAATGGTTCTGCAGGGTGCGTGATTGATGCCTGAACAGGAACATGGAAGAGATCGTCAAAGATGCCTACGGTTGGCTAGCAAGAATGTACAGGGAAGGCGATCGCATATTTCTCTTCGGTGCGCAGAGGCCAACTTTCCAATTGGCCAGATGTGCTTACGATCTCCACCAGGATTCTCTCGAGGCGCTTATCAAGTTCGGGTGCTTGCCGGAATGATACACGAGGTAAGAACGAGGATTGGAGGCAGCAGGAACATGTGAAAGTGAATATGCGTTCCAGGTTGGCTTGATCAGAACGCCGACAGAGAAGCAAATCGGAACGTTGGTGCAAATTCTTTATGATTGTGCGCAATAATTTTGATATTTAACATCAATAGGGCTTATGATCACTATGAAACTATTCGTTCTGGAAAGCCCAAGACGAGGGAGATCGCAAGAGAATTCAAGAAGACGTTCTCCTGGAGGAATCTGAAAGTGCATTTTGTTGGTGTGTGGTATGTGTTAACGCGGTGAATACACCAGGATATAGGGTCTGACGGATGTACAAGGGATACGGTGTCTTCCGTCGGTCTCATTAGAGGGGATGTCTTTCTTTCGACATCTTCGTCCGCTGCCCATGCTTGCCATTTCAGGCATGCCCTAGCTCTTGATGAGCGTCGTGTCAAGTTTATGCCTGAATACTTCCATGAGGTGAACGTAGGGGTCCACGAGAGGAACGACCAGCCCGATATCAAGGAAGTCTGGTTTGCCGGAAGCCATTCTGACGTGTACGTTGGTATGCGCACTTTCTCTTTTCATGACTTGATAATGATTGCGCTGAACGCAGAGGCGGAAAAAGTCGACCTGGAAAAGCTTTTCAAGCAGGGAACGTTTCACTTCTATGGATGCGAGAGGAGGCCGTCGGGAAAGGCCTCAGGTTGAAACCAACAGACGTAGTCTGGATGCCTGACGATTTGGACTTCGGTACCAGCAATTCAATGTCTAGAGTCTGGAAGTTTGTGGAGTGGTTTCCCATCAAGCATCAAGTGTCGTATACTGGTGCTGGGGAAAGCGCACGTCGGTGGGCATCGTCTACCATCCGCTTTGTTCCCCTGCGTGGCTGACGTTATTCTCAGGTTGCATCGTAACCAACCTCGACGTATCATCCCCGGTCAGAAAATCCATGCTTCTGTGTTATTTGCAAATACATATCGACCCAGCGCCACAATTGGGGAAGGCTTCGAAATTTTGACGGGTCATAAACGGTTCTCGACCGAGGGCCTCCCGAACGAACTATGGGAAACACATCTTTTTGATCACACAGCAGCCGAGGAGCTCTTGAAACTAACAGAGGAGCGGCCGTTGCCTGTCCATCTCGACCGTTTATTGTTCATGGTTCGATCTGGTAAGTCACTTGCATTCACATGGTCTTCACCTTATACAACGCGTTGCCGTTTAGTGGAAGGCAGGGAAGCTGTCATGAAAGTACGTGATTGGAATGAGAAACTCAGGTGCCTCATGGGCAATAGCGATAACATCGTAAAGTTGACCGCCGCGGTCGCCTACCTCGAGATCAGTAAGCCCGATGATTCCTTGTTGCAAACTCGGGATGTCAAACTGCCAACAGCCCAGACGATACCAGACGAGGTGCCTCAGAGCCTACTACGGGAAGCGAACAATTACTTTGAGAACATCTTGAAGGAACACAAACACAGAGATTGTGCTAGAGCTATCGCACTCCTTCCACCCATCGCAAATCATGAAGTCTTGAGAAGTCAGATCCTAACTACGGACGTGGTCAATCGCTTCATGGACGTCCTCGATGTCAAATTAGAAAAACCCGATGAAAGCTTCGGTTGCGCCATGGAGGCTCTCGCTTGCCTTGCAAGATGTGGTACGTGGCCTGTTAACATTGAATATCGTTGGCCCGCTGAGCCTACCAATGTCCAGACACATTGCGAAAGAGTTTGATCTCAAAACTAAGCATGAGCAAAGAGAGGAATTCAAGGAGCAGGATATCGCTAATGCTGAAGGTCGAGCGTAAGTTCACGACTTGTAGTTTGATGTGATCTCTTAATCGTTTCCATTCACAGAACCCAGCTATCTCACTGCTGCTCTGCGGGTGGTGGTGCTTCTTGCGCAGAAAGGTGACTGCTTCGCAACCTGGTTTATGTGCATCCTAATCACAATCCTTCAATAGACCCTGAATTCATCAGGTCGTGTGATATTGCGGGGAAGCTTCGTAAGCTAGCCAGGAGGCGTGACGGTCTGATCGGACTGTTGGCCGTTGACGCGTTGCTCGCTTTGTGGAACCCTACCGATACGAGTAAATATCTATTCTCGTTTCGAGTACCGTTATTTCTCATTTCCACTTCAAGGTTCAGAAGAAAAACTTGCCAAGACTCTTGCAGATCCCCACATCAGGGCAAATATTGCTGGTGTACTAAATCGCCAAAGTATAGTCAATGATGCCAAAGAAGCTTCAAATCGTGCACTCTCACATCTCTTTGGTCTCGGTAAGTACATTTGGCGATATTACCTTGGGCGTTGAGATGAAGCAACACGCAATCAGGAGCGACACAGCTTCAGGATTCTCATCGACGTTTGATCGGGGAACTTATTTCCTCTGCAAAGAAACGCGATGCACGAGAGCGAACGGCCGCAACCATGACATTACTGGTTCTCGCAAAGGGTTAGAAATTTTTGAAGTTCCAGTTCTATGTTCTGACGTGAAAAAATAGATGCCAATATCCGAAAATATTTGTATGACAGGGACGTCATCAAGCTTTTCATCGACCAATTGCAGTACAAGCACAGTGCGTTGCTGTCAGCGTACGCTCTCTCAATCTTGATGGAATATGGTCCGTCTATTCTATCTTTGATCTGATGTATGACGACTGCTCATCGTCCGTGTTGTAGCTGATATACGCGACCGTGTGACGGGGTCCGACAACACGGAATGTCCTGCTGCGCGACACATAGTCAATATGCTCAGGCTGAACTTTTTCGATGATGCCGTTGGAGAACATGATGGTTTCCAGATATTCAAAGAGCTCATAAGACATGGTGAGCACAGGAATGGCCTTCGTATGACACGGCTGGCGCATAGTTGCATAGATGATTTGAGGAAGCGAGTTTGCGATTGCGGCATCACCCAAGTACTATTGATGAAGCTCAGGGACGGAGGTTCTAATGAGGTTCGAACGAGCCTGATCTGCTTGGATATCTTCAAAGCCTACAGTAAGTTTGACGCGCGATGATATTCTGGATGACTGCTAACAACGTTGCTAGCGGTGCACGGTTGCGGAACAGATCACTTAGTGAAGAAGGGTATGGACCTTCTTAACGAGGATGAGTGGAGGATCCAGAAAGCTGGCGTGACGATCCTTTCTGCCCTTGCCCGTACAGGTGAGTAGACGCGTCAACTCTGTGGATGGTGTCATTGACGGCCACCATCTAGATTCTGGAGTCGAATCGCTCAGGAAACACATCGCTCACATCATTTGCATGCTACTCAACGATAGATACATGCCAGAAGGTGGGTCCATCCACGAAGAGAGCAGATGGCCGATCACGCCGCCAACAGAAGTGCCACCGTCTCCACCGCTGAATGCATCCTCGTCGGACCGGGCATCAACTTCCTCGTCATCCAGCTTTGGGTTCTCGGACGACAAGCGTACTCGACCTTCTGCATTGCTCGGTCCTGCTTGCGCACTGCGTGCTTTGTCCACGTTAGGTAAGCCCTCCTTCGGTCATCCAGACCTCGCACGTTCATTCTTGACCTCAGAGACACTGCGGAACGAAATTCGGCAGAACGAGTATTACAGGAAATTGAAAGACCAATGGTTGTCCAGCAGTTTTGCTGAAGGTCCAGAAACGTCGCCTTGGAAGGTGCACAGCCCAACAAAAGGTTTTGCGTTTCATTGCTCCCTTTCCTTCAGCCATGCTGACAAAGTCTGAAATTTCAAGGCGACGTCTTAAGCATGATAGAGAAAATGATTCTTTCTGTAGAGGAAGGCGGGTTTTCAGAAGAGGGAGCCACGTCAGTTGGCGACCTGGCTCTCCCTCATATTCAGCATTGGGATCGACTAGTCGCGGAAGTCCTTGGAAAGGGGGCAGGCGTCGTTGGCGCCTTGAGTTCCTTGCCGGTTTTGATCGGTATATCCGCTCTTACCGTTGCGACGGCGGCAGTGCTTCTCCCTCTCTTGGTTCCCGTCTACACATACGAGTTCGTGCTGTTCAGATTTTGTAGTATTGGTCAAGAATCGCTGATCGCTGTTACAGATTGGCGCAAAAGCTCAGATGGGTACAGCGACGCCAGACGAGCCATGCAATGGCTGGTATTATGCAGGAGTAAGGAGTTGCACTCGCCGTCATTAGTGCGGTCGTGATCTGTCTGTTTTCGATGCTCGTTTGGACTCATGTTCTCGGTACGATACTTGAATTTTTGTTCGGATCATTGCGAGAAGTATGTCGTATTGGATAAGGATACTGTATTCTCCAGCCTTGACATCCCAGATATGGAGGGTGTGGTCGGACGACCCACTAATCAGCGGGCGGCCGGAAGGAAAGAAGGCAAGCGCGTTAACAGCGGAAGCACGACCAGCCAGTGCTTTGGGTTTGGGCTTGGTTGGAGTTGTCAAGGGTATAGCTGCATAGTTGGTGACCTGGATAGGAAGAGTATTGTCTATATATTACTTTCAAATGCGAACGTGCACAAATGCTGCTGAACATTCTCGCGTCCAGATGGAAAAAGTGACGCGACTTGGTTCATTTTGATGAACTGAACGTCTCGTTGCCAAAAGCGTTCGGTTCGAACATTTGGTGACAAGCTACAGACATATCCAAGTGTACAGTAAACATGGAGGAGCTGCACGCAATGATGATAGTCAACTGACATTGTTCGGTGCGGATAACGGGGGAGAAATCTAGTGAGATGATACACGGGGCAGCACGTCGAGTTTTTTTTTTTTTGTTCTAGTGCACCAGCAGAAATATACCCTAGCAACAAGGAAAACACATGCAGCAGTCCGCTGCATTCGAGTCCTCCGAGTCGATGCTTCCTTCCACAAACGTAATCTGCGGTGCCGCCAAATGTGAGTGTTGAGCTGCTGCGTCGGGTGCCAGAGGTTGCGTTGATGGAGGGCCATGTTGATCTTGAGGAGACGCATGTTGCGCTGCGTTGCTTGCGGCTGTTTCAGCATGTTGGCCCATCGACACACTCGCGTCGTTGTCCCCAGGCCGTTGACCGATAGCCACGTTCGCACTGTCTCTCGTGCGTCCACCTTCGTCACTCGCACTCCCGTGGTCAGATACATCACGGAGGGGCTGTTGTCGTGGCTTCCGCTTCCACCACCGACGTGCAATAACAATGAACTAGAGCAGTGATGTTTGGACACACGCTGGCATATGCACGTGGAACACTGGTTGGACTCACCGACTTGGTCCTTGCATATGCAGTTCTGGCTGGTCGAAACTGCGGTCTATGGCCTCGCTCCTCAAGCTCCAATGCATCTGGGATAGATCGTGGGGTGTGAAAGATGTGTGCGATCGCATTGCGAACTCGAGAGAACGAAAACCAGCGTATCGTAGCCGAGGAATCGTCGTGAGCAGGCCCCCTCACGGCCGAAAAGTCTTGCGGTCGTGTTGTCACTGGTAGCTGCAAAAAAGATGATTGTGTACAATGCAGCGATTAAGCGGAAATAGCTCACATCGAGAATGGAACCAAGTGCAATTTCTTGTATGGGTTGAGTCTGTAATGCTTGTCCCGTGGCGGGCAGCTGTTGAAGTGACCGTGAATAACCGTGACAGATCGAACGAGGGTAGACACCGACATCAAGCAAGGACGAGCCTGGTTGCTACACGAGTTGATGTGCGTTGAGAAATCCCAGGAGACGTGAAGTTCACAGTAAAATACTTACACCATCGTGTTCAGAAAGAGTATCCTGCGGGGGGATATTATTAACAAGGAGCAGATGTGTGGATAAGACCTACCGGGAACTGGAGCATCTCGCCGGTCGCAACATCCCAAAACCTGATTGTGCAGTCGTCTGATCCAGTGACAATGCGCTTGCCATCAGGCGAGAATGCAGCCGAATGGACCCCACCACGATGGCCTTGCAGGGGACCAAGGAGCGAGTCACCAGTCGACGCATCCCACAAGCAGATTGTCCAGTCCGTAGAAGTGCTGCATATCTTCGTGCCATCCGGTGAATACGAGACAGATGCGACTACACCTGAATGCGCTTCGAGAGGTCCGAGGATTATTGCGCCCGTCTTTGCGTCCCAAATGCGCACAGTGCAGTCCTCTGATCCACTGACGATGCGAAGGCCGTCGGGTGAGAAAGCGACAGATTTGATAGGCCCAGCGTGTCCTCGGAATGCAACAGCCACGATGTCTCTCGTCGACACATCCCAGACACGGACGAGTCTGTCACAGCCACCACTGGCAAGTCGAGCTCCATCCGGAGAGAAGCAAATTGAGAAACCGCCTCTGATCGACCAGAGTTGTGTGCCTGTGCGCGAGTCCCAGAGCACAATTTCCTCACCCCGACCTGCAGCCGCGATAAGGCCGTCATCCGGGGAAAACTTCACGCGGAGCGGAGTAGGGGTACCTTTGAGTGGCCCGAGTACGACTTTGCCAGTGCGAGTGTCCCAGACTCTGATGCCATCAGCCCCTCCGCTGACGAGTCTGGCCCCGTCTGCCGAGATCGCGAGAGAGAGAACGTGTACGCCGTGTCGCAGTGGCTCCAGAACTTCCTCGCCAGTCCACACATTCCAAATACGAACGGTGAAATCTCCCGATGCACTTGCAATGCGTTCTCCGTCAGGAAAGTAGGCAACAGCGGTAACTGTGTCGATATGCGCTCGAAATGGGCCAGTAAGTCGATAATAATCCTTCTCCTCTGCTGTCAACTATGTAATCCTCCGTCAGATATAAATCCATGCATTGGTGTCCAACTTACCTCGGGTGACAGAATTTCGAGTGTCTGCGCATCCCACACCCGCATTGACCCATCCTCTGCTCCTGTGATGAACCGAGTTCCATCAGGTGCAAAGCTGATGGCTGTAACCCCTCTGTCATGTCCTCTGACGGGCCCTCCTATGAGATCGCCCGTGTGTGCGTCCCACAATCGAATTGTTGCGTCGTCTGAACCACTGACGAGCTGTTTTCCGTCAGGGGAATAAACTACACATCTAACAGAGTAAAAGTGGCCCTCCAAAGGACCCAACAGCGCAGTTCCAGTCGAAGCATCCCAAATTCGAATGGTACGATCCATAGAGCTGCTCGCAAGTTGGCCCCCATTTGGGCTATAAGTGACAGCTTCGACCCAATTTGTATGCCCTTCTAATGGTCCCACGACCAACGCGCTCGTCGTAACATCGAAGATGCGAATCTTGAAGTCGGAGCCCCCTGTTGCAAGACGGCTCCCGTCGGGCGAGAAGTTGACACATACTACCTGGCCTGCATGGGAAATCTCTATCGTCTGTGTCAAGTCCTCTGCACACCATATTCGTGCGCAGTGATCGCCTTCAGCACTAGCTATGTGCTGATTGTCGGGCGAATAAGCGACTGCTGTGACATGAAAAATTGCCCGTTCACCCCTCTTGACTAGCTTTTTTCCATCATCGGTGCCCCATACGCAGGCTCTGCCGTATCTCTCCCCGCTCACCAGCCTCTTTCCGTCAGGCGAGTAAGATAGCGATAGGACCTCCCTACTCCATTTGGGTTCGAGCATCATCTCGCCCGTGGCCGAGTCCCATATTCTGATCGGAGGATTACTTCCTCCTGTAGCAACATGCTTGCCATCAGGAGAGTAGCAAACAGCATATATCCCATTATGGTGGCCCGCGAAGGGTTTTGGTCTCTCAATATCCGCCCGATCCTTCGATTGACCAGCGGCAGGTGAAGTCGACGAGAAAGGTTCGGACATGTGAAAACGATAGACTGCGACTCGATGATGGTCTTCACGTCCTGTAGAAGTCGCGGGGGCGCTGAGTGAGAAGAGCGATACTATAAAGGACTTTGACGATACTGAATGGGACAAGAAAGAGGTAGGCGCGGGATGCCTGCTGTTATCACGTTCGATGTCGTAGGGACGGATGGAGGGGTTGAAGGGGTACGAGCGCAGATGGAGGTCGTTGGGTGAAAACAAAACGACGCCTGTCGCATTGAAGCCTCGAGGTCGTTGTCATCTGGGAAACTGCGCCCACAGAAGAACCACAGTTGAAATGCCGCGACGAGGTTCTGCAGGACTTGGAGAAACTGCAATACGTCGTGGACTATGCCTTGCGTGTCCGCCTGAGCATGATAGATACATTGCGTTCCAAGGCCACTCCGAGCTTATAGAACTAGAAGAACATCACCAAGTAAGACCCGTGGATTGACGTCTTGACAGTCGGGAAATTGAGAACGTGGTCTGGGTGGTTGTGAGCGAGTGTCGTTTGATTTCAAAGGTCTTGCTAAATGATCAACTTTGCGTCACTTACTTTTGTTTTGCAACATCTTTTACCTTTGAACAAAAACGTTGATCGCAGGCCGACACTCTGCAGCGAACCTTCATCTTGAATAAAATTCCCCGTGTCATGGCTCCGCTATTCTTGACCTCAGCCGCCTAAACCCCTTAAGTCGGGTTAACATCCGCGAGGCCTATCCTCGCCCATCCGCTGGTCGCCAAATATAAGGCACCTGCATGCCACCATGCCTCGTGTCTCGTTCTTGGGCCTCCTCGTCGGCGCACAAGTCCTCCTTCAGACTAGAACACAGACATCGTCAGACAGTGGTGATTCTTATCCAACACGATAGCACTGATTGATTGGTCTGCAGGCGTGGCAAATACTATAAGCTAGGCGGAAGCGTCGTGACGCCTGGGGGAAACTTTCCACTTCCTGCTGCGTCTGCAGACCCTCACCTGCCACCTTCCCTGGCAGAAGATGTGTCGTCTCCTGCAGCCATGCTGATCGATTCGGCCATCGTTCATTACCAGATCGCCAATGCCGCGCCGATTGGGCTCCCTGCAGGATCTTGCTCTGTAACCGGCAACAGCACGCTCAATGTTATCGTCAGCTTGACGGAAGTATGCTTGCGAACGGCGTTGTGCCACTGAACGCGGTCGCGTTTGAATTGCCTATTAGCCTTGGATGGTGTCATGTCTCAGATGACGCCCCAACGGTCTCACCTGTGGGGCGTCGTATTCGACGACGAACAGCGCGACGGCCAACTCGGACGCCACGCGACCTTCAGCACCACAACCACACTCCCCCTTCTCCCAAACCCAATTAACAGCTCTCTGACGAAAATGAACCTTCGCACTGGCACATTCTTGGCGGAGTTTGCGAAATATCAGATGACGAGGCGTTGAATCGATTCTATGCATTACTTATGGTGGACTGAACTTTGCAGATAGTGCTATCCGTCTTACTATGGTGTGGCTGAATAGGGAACATGGCTGCCCAAGGGTCACAACAGGGGGGTTTATGTGCAGCAGACAGACTCTGACTCGACCAACCGGTTACTTTGTGAAAATGTCATACGTTTCATTCTCGGTCAGGTGCGACCCATGAAGGCGCGTTCTCTGATGGAGAGTACGAGTCATATCAGTGCCTCGGCAGGAGTCTTCTGGAAGTACGTGGTGGTGCCGATCTTCTCTATCTTGTTTTGTGGGCACATGTATCATGACAGTGTGATATGAACACGGAGAACGTCTGGGAGTGGAGTAGTAAGTTTGGTTCGCGTTCTCCCGTTTAGTCCTCAAATCTGTCATGACAGTTACATGCAACAACAGGTCGTGAACTCATATACACTGCCCGCAAGTTGAGCGGCTTCGGAGGCGCAGCGCGAGCGCTCAGCCCAAGTAGCCTGACGGTACGTGATCCGAGACGTTGGTAAAGTCGACTCTTCATAGTCATCTTGGTCAACCTGCCGCCTCCTTCACGCCTGCACAGGCAAGAATCGCGTTCCAGGTTTTCCGTACTGATCCCTATTACCGTGAATGAATACACATCCAACTGATACAACGCGTCGAAAACCACTTTTTTTTCCGCTTTCACGGCCGATCGAAATTACGACGCCGACGAACGATATCCGCCCCTTTTTCTCCTTGAAATAAAAAGGTCGAATGCTAATGCGGCGGTACGTCCCCCTCTGCTAAAATCAAGTCATACGACAACCTCCACTGGACCCTCCATCACGATAACAAGCTGCCCCTGCCGCCGTATCGCGAAACTCGTGAACATCGGATCGACACTTGCAGTCCCGTACGCCTATCTGCAAGGGAAATGGACTTGTGTGGACTGGCCTCTGGTTGACGCGCGTGTGTACACTTTTTTTTTTTTTTTTTTTTTTTTTTTAAATTTAATATGTTTTTTCTCTCGTTTCAATTTGGGAAACCACTCATTTGAAAGAGTACGTATGTACTTTTCTTTTCTTTCTTTTTTTTTTTTTGCCATGCCTCCAAGGTGTGACGTGATGACCTGCCAGTGGCAATGCTTTGGGACGCGACCATAGTAGGATATATTGTCGAACATGCCAATGGCCCATCGCGCGGTATGACGATCGCGAGAGCCGCTTCATCACGAATGATCTGCATATCCCGTGACATTCAATGGAAAAAAAACCAAAAAGTATACGTGACTTGGTATCCATCCCAGGGCAAATTTGATCAAAAATTTTGTTTGACCAAGGTACAAGTATCACGCCTTACTTGAGTTGGAATTCCAAGGGCTCCCGACACATTTCAATGGATTGGTGGTGACAACATGTCGATCTGGCATGATGGCATTTTTTTGGGCATTGGGCAAGATATAATTGGGCGGATTAAGTTCAATCTAGACTTTGCCGGTACGTTTGAACCTTGGGTATATGGCGTCGGTCCCCTTTCTTTCATTTATCGTCGTCAATGACTGATTCACGCTTTTTTTTGCGATATGTATATGAAAAATTGTAGCTCATCATTCGACGGGTTTACGTCGATCCCTGGATTCTTGTCAAAAGTCGCTCGGTGGGACAATTCATGGGCGAACGTGTCAGGGTCATGGTTGTTCGCCAGGCCGGCACCACCTGAGGATTGAACTTGAGATATAGACGTACATATACATTGGATATCCCAACCTCGCCCTCGATAAGGGGGGAAAAAAGAGCGCAAGAAAAAGAAAACAAGATTTTCTCCCCTCGCACGTCTATCTAATAGTACAACGATGGTATACACGCAAACACAGATACACCAAAAATCCACGCTACCCCATGCGAATCTCCACAAAAAAGGTCGCCCGCATCTACGCCTTGACGCCCAAAACCCCGATGGTGGCCTCGCCCTGCTCGCTCCACCACTTCTCAGCGACCTCGTCGGCATCGTATCCAAACTGAATGCGGCTCTTCTCCTTATCCGCCCACTGGTTCGCATTGCCTTTTGTGGCGTCCAAAGACGAGAGAGACGCTTCGCCACGAAGAGCGCGCAGTTCGTCTTCCATGGCCGCGCGCATTTGTTTGTCGCGTTCTTCCTGTTCTGGGCCGTCGGGAAGGTGGAAGATGTGTTGGTTGAGACGGGAGGAGGCTTGTGTGTTGGTGGCGCGTTCGTAGCGGAGAGCTTCGTAGGCTTGGAGGAGGGGAAGGATTTGGTCGCGGGAGGAGATGTGGGAGAAGAGGTTGCCGATGACAGCTGCGTCTTCGACCTGGGAAAAGGTGGATACAGAATTCGGGGGTGACGTGGAGCGCATTTAGGGTGAAAGAAAGGAGGGACATCAGCAATGATGGATGTGGATGAGAGACAAGAGAATACTCACGGCCATGGCAGATCCTTGCGCACGGTATGGCTGTCGAAAGGATGTGCTTAGTCGTATCATATCGGAATTTGCTTCCGCGGGAGAGTAACGTACCAGCATTGGGTGGCAAGAGTCACCCAAAAGAACGAGCTTGCCGTCCTTGTGGATCCATGTGTTCAAAGGAGCGCGGTCCATCAACTTCCAGTTCAGAGTCGAAGGAATCAAGGAGAGCAGTTTCTGGATGCTGATCCGTCGAGGTCGGAGTTGTCAAGATAGGGTGATAAGAGGTTCGCGAATTCGTCTTACCGAGGTTCCCATCCATCAAAGTCGGCTCTCATCTTGTCGGCGCTGCCCTCTGCGGTCCAAGACTCGGTTGAACCATCATCCGGGTGAAGCAAAACAAGGTTGTACTCTTTCTTGGCGCGCTGTAGATCAAAAGATAGGAGGGGCGTCAATTTGTGTCTAGGGAAGCCATTTCAAGTAACAACCGCGGAATCGCTAACTCACGATGTTGTACGCCATGATGTGCCGTCCTGGGCCCATCCAGCCAACCATTTCAGGGGTATCCACGAGAGGTTTCAATTCGGGGTCTTTGAGAAGCAATTCGGTCGGAACGATGGCTCTGTAAGCAGCGTCACCTGTAGGCGTTGGTTGATCATCTCCGCCGACGATGTATGTTCTAGCAAGACTCTTGACGCCATCAGCGCCGATGACGAGGTCTGGTGTGACGACTTCGCCGGATTCCAGGGTGAGGCTAGGTACGGAGGGGTCGATGGACACGACGCGAGAGTTGATGCGGATGTTGGTATAGGGGTCCGCGAGGTCGTAGACCATGCGGTGGAAATCGGCTCTCTGAATGAATAAGTATGAGTAAGAGAAACGCGTGATGAGGTAAAAGATACTCGACGTGTATGTGGTAATAAGGTGCTCCATAGCTCTCCTGCATCGATTCTCCCCATTTTGTCCACGCGACTGTCTCACCAGTGGACCCTATCCCGATAAGCGCGGCGCATTAACATAACACGAAACCGGAAAAAGCAATGAGACTACTCACATCGTCGGAAAGTGAGTGCTTCGGGCTTGACGGCTACTTGTTCGAGTCTGTCTGCGAGACCCCAACGGATCAGGAGACGAGTGACGTTTGGGCTGACTTGGATGCCAGCGCCGATTTCGCCAATGGCAGGTGCGGCCTCGAGGATGGTGACTTTGTGGCCTGCGCGAGCGAGGGTGTATGCTGCGGCAAGACCACCGAGACCACAGCCGACGACGACGATGTCGAGAGATAGAGGTGCCTTTCTTCCTTGGAAGAGCTTTTGGGATGTTAGGACGCGAAAGAGAACATGGGCAATAAACTCACGGTAGGTTCAGGTGCAGCGCTGGCCATGGCACGACAGGGGGTGAACGCGCGTGTGATGGAGGTAGGAGGAGGAGGAGAATAAGGATCGAGGAAGCATTCTGGGGAGGCTATATAGGAAAGGAGGTAGTTGTTAGTAGGTAAAATGGATACTGCGGGTGAGACCCGCCCGTCATCAGCTGAGAGCGCCTCGTACAAGCTTTACAACACCGAGGACCCCTGATAATCCCCATGGAACCACCACCATGGGAAGAGCGCCTTTCCCTGCTACTCCTCCGGACAATGTTCCAGAAATGTATACACGACCCCCTAAGAAGCAGAAAAAAGAAGAGATGACCCTCCATTCCGGAGATGCGGTTCTGGGGTCCCCTCCTCGTCGGGCTCGACGCTGCGTTGGATCCACCGTTGACACGCTTGTCGACCCATTGTCGAACTCTCGCCCACACAGTGTTTTTCCGTATCACCCATGTCCGTGCGAATCACTGCGAATCCATCCCTGAAAGCGTCAAAAAAGCCTACACAAAACCGCACTTGAGAATGACACGCAAGAGCTAATCAGGTTTGCCAAGTCATACTCAACCTTAACTAACGGGAAGATGGATGTCAAAAAGTATGTATAAAATATATATATCATTTTGATGACCTTGAAAAAGATACGGGTCCGAGGACAGCTGGAGAGAATAGCGTCGGTGAAAAGGTTGTTCGGGTGGGAGTTTTAGTGCGAGGATGAATGGTTGATACGGGGCACGAACGATTTAGCCTCTACCGTACAAGCCCGTGTAAGAATATCTGATAACAACCGTCGACGAGGGAACTTCAAAGCCGCACTCCTGACGTCCGACGTTTCGGGGGCGAGCTTCGACGGCCTTTAGTGAGACGATGAGCTGGGTGATGCACTGCGACGTGTTCGACGTTGGCTAGTAGTATGGGCCTTTGTTTCAAACTTTCAGGTCATCGTCCTGGGAAGAGACGACTTACAGTGGCAACCAAGTCTGAACCGTTTCTGCCTGATCTTCTCTCGAGTTTTTTGCTCGTCGACACCTATCCTCGCCAAAAATCCGGAATCCATGGTGGATCATGTTATTCGCTCGCTTCTGCAGGACAATCATGAGAAGCTCCTGAACCAATACGAAAACGCGCAGGCTGACCTTGTCGCCATCCTGCAAACCCTGAACGAGCACATCCTTCCCCACCTGTCCCTCGAACTGGGGCTCCAGGAAACGGATGCAGTCTGGCTCCGTGAATGGCTCGATGACACAGGTAACCTTTCCTCTCGTCACGTCGGACGTAAAAAAGCCTGATCAAAGACGACACACACACCTTCGCCCCGTGTTTCGTTCGCAACAGCATCCGTCTTCCGACTCTTGCGGGTAATTCACATTTCGCAAACGGAGCATACTTGTCACCAATTATAACTCTCAAGTCTCCGTTCCGTTCTCTAGCGCCATCAGTTTACCCGCTCGTTTACGCTCGAGGCGATACGTTCCCTTCTCCTCTGGCGTTTACGCGTACTTCGTCCTGCTATCCTCAATAATTATCCTTTTCCCAAATTGTTCCACTGTCTTCCTCCGCCGGCATCTGATCCCTTGGGTCGTCCAATCGTGTTTATCAAAGTTGCAGCTTTATGCCACGATTCAGAAATCTGGAACGTTCGAGACGCTCTTCTTCGACAAGTAGAACGTCTACGTCTCCATTTGAAATCCATCCGAGATCTGCCTCATTGCAGAAGAGAGCACGAGGGCTTTCCGCTACAATACATTGCGTTGGTCGATCTCGGGGGTGTCTCCATTCAAAACATGGTGGGTCCCTGTCCGTGCATCTCGCGCTTGCGCTTAAGTTATGGAAGAAGAACTTTGAACTTGTTTCATGGCTTGTAAAGGATGTTGTCCCCCACTTTCCTGGAATGTTTGCAGCAGGTTAGCCTTGTTTCGACTTGCGGTTTTTATAAAGTTGTGATATGACAAGGAAGAGAACATACTAACTCCATAAAACAGTCTTCTTGCTCAATTATTCGTGGACGCACTCTGGCGTATGGTCGGTTGCGAAGTAGGTTCTTCTCCGTTCTTCTCGCTTCTTTGGGCGTTTTTTTTTTTTTTGACCGTTCACGCTAAGCGTTTTTAACTTGGACCCGTTCCGTCCAACAGGCGCGTTCTTCCTGAATCTACCATTTCCCGTGTCTTCTTCCCGTCCAGGAACACGCTTCTCGAGTACTGTTCTGCTTCTACACTCCCAGCTGGTGAGAAACTCCCCTTTTGTTTGCTTCCTTTTTTTGCACTCGGGTACCACCACTGTATGCCGATACTCGGGATGGCCAGAGAGACACCGCACATCGCACATCGGGGCCCTGATGCGTGGTGTCTTCTCTGGCCATCTCGAATCCGATCCACCGCGCCTTTCTTTTTCACCCATCATTCATCATTCATCATCCCTCACTTTTTCCTTTAGAATATGGCGGTTCTTTGCCGCCACTCGATCAGATCGAGGATCCGCTCCGGGATTCTGAGTGTCCAACAGCGAGACTAGAACACGCTCTTCCTTCTTACCCTCCCGATCGTCACCCTCCATTATCGTCACCACCCCCATCAACACCAGCCATCACCACCACCAAGTCGTTCTCCCAATCCATCAACCCAGGAACGACAGTGGTCCGTCCTCGCACATGCGCAGACGCTCATATCCCATCACCGCTCTCTGGCACTGGCACCACCACTTCCTTCCCTGCTCCACCCACCATCCTCCACCTCGCACCCACCTCTTCCCAAAACCCCTATTTTGGCTATCCCGTCACAGTCCTCGTCCCCTCCTCGTCATCATCGTCTTCTTCCTTCTCCACCTTCTCCACCCCGTCTGCTTCCGCTCCTAATGACGGTTCTAGCGCCGATGCAACAGGCCGTGCTTCCACTTCTCACGCGATCGCGATCCAGCATCAACACCCCACGCTTCCGCTTCCACTTCCTCTACGCCTGTTCCCTCATCGGCGGAAACGAGATTTGGTGCGTACCTTGGCTGTGCTGTACTGGAGAAGATGGGGGTCGTGGCGGCCGTGGACGAAGGCGAAGGTGAAGATGGTGATGATGATCGTGATAGCGTGTACGATAGCGATGGCGATGGCGATGGCGATCGATGGGTGGACCGGGATGTCGCTTTTTCGAGCTCGGGTTGCATTTGCGTTTGTGTTTGGGAGACGACGGGGGCGGGTGCTGAGACGGGACGCTCTCTCTCTCGTCGGTCTACGCGCGCAAATGAAGGACGCGATGACGAGGCTGCTCAAGATGCCCATGGTTGGGCATCGATGGCCGATGTCGATAGCAGCCGCCACCATCATGGGATTGGTGTGTGGCTTCGACGGGATGCGAGAGCAACGGCAGTGACAGCGTTCATTAAAATCTTTTTTGTTTTTTTTTTCGGTTTTCAAAGGAGGGTGCGTTCTATTAGGCAACGCTGTGTTTTTTTGGACGTTCGCCTATGTAACGAAAACACGCGAACGGCGGGTCCAGTCCAAGTACTCGTCGCAGTTGCCCAATCCCATCCAAAGGACCAAAAAGTCATCTATTTACTTCGGAGCGTCGTTTTGAGCGCGCGGGGTGTGTACATTCAAAATAACAATAAAAATAAAAATGATGATGATCACGATGACGGTGATGACGGTGATGACGGTGATGAAATGTGACACTTCATTATGTTAATTATGGTGCTGCATGGCCGCCGACGCGGGGCCCGTAAACGTTTTCGCGCGATGGCATATGGGGCAAAGAAGAAAAGGAAAAAAAAAAAAAAAAAGAGAGTACAATGAATACATCAATTTACAGTAACGACGATGAAGGATGCACTCGACGTGTGCTCGGGGCGGTGTGTGGATCTGTACTATGTAGATTTCGAGCCGTCATATCCGTATACAGGTTACCCATACCGTCCTAGCATTGTGCATGCATGTTATTCGAGGAGGGCTAGTCTGGTACCTGTACACGTCACGATGTACATGTACATGCACGGACGATGGAGATGGCGATGGCGATGGCGATGGGCCCGGGATCATGCACATGGCCGACGGACGATCGATGGCGTCGTACGTACGCACACAGGCCTGGCCTGGCCCCGAGTCGTCAAAACTACATGTACCAGTAAGCTTATGCGCCGAACTTTGACGGAGAGTGTGCATCATCATGCATGTTATGTCGGGTGCGTGGCGGGTGTCATTGGAAGATACATATATAATATATACGTACCCTTCGCTTTCGGTGGGGGGTAGCAGTAATCCGTCCGTGCATGCACAGTATGGGTGTCGGGTATCTCGTATCGTCCTCGGTTTATCTATTAAAACAGCGGGGTATGCCAGGGAGATGAGTTTCTAATAGCCCTAGCCCAGACCCAGCCTGAGCCTAAGCCCAAGCTGTAACCCGGAGCATATAACACACAATAAAAAAGAAACGTCTGTTCGCTATACAGCCTCCTGCGGCGCCACAATCGCCGCCGGGTAACAGGGGACCTATATTCTCCCGAGTCCGACGGGTCCGTCAGGCCATCCGTGTGCGTGTATGTACGAGTACGTGATGCGACGTGGTAGGCGCTTTCTAGAGAAAGTATTCGGGAAGCTAACGGAGGACATCAACGAGATCCCGACTCGGTTCTCAAGAGCGAGCAGCCTCGAACACAGAAACCAAAACGTACCTTGCCACCCGCATTCTGATTAGCCTGATGACCCGGCCCATCCCTCTCGTTCTCCGGTGCAGCCTCAAACACATTAAAGTACATACTCTCCCCCGGTCCCACTTCGAGGATACTTGCAGAGTTACCGCAACGATAGCAATAATTAGGCGCTGACCAGACGGTGGAGAGGTGTTTGTCGAAAAGGGAAGAATAACCTTCCATGCACAGTTGATGTGCGCGGAGGATGTGAGACATGTTGTTCGTTTCGAGAAATTTGTGTACGACGCCTGAGCCGAATGTGTACCCTGCACCCCTGTGTAAACCGCCTTTCAGTTCAACGACGACATAAATTTTTTTTTGGCCCTCCGACGTCACATAAGCGAAGGCGGGGCCACGGGGCAATGAATCGGTGGAGTGTGAGAAAAAAATATATTGACCTTGGTGATATCGCAAAGTCCTCCTTTTCTGCATCAGGGTCAGACCATACAAGATCTGCCATTGGACCCTCGTGTGGTATTTCTGTAAAATAAAATTTAAAAAAAACATGAGGCCGCGCAGCACATAGAAGCGGCGATGAACCACACCCCGAAACCGATCTACCACTTTGATCTGGTCAACCGAATGAATGGACGGCGACAGTCCTAAAAGACACGTTTTGGACGCATCAGACGGCGTTTCGTACAGGGATAGGTGACATTACCCCCATGAACGCAGAATATTCGGTCATCGATGACCACAGATAGGGTCAGGAAATCGAACATATCCGTAAAATACGTCCACACATGTGGTGAGCCGTACTTTCGTACACATTCTGTGTAGAAACCATATGTCTAATTTAACTTGAGCGATAAGGCGGACGAGGGGGGGAACTGCGCAGCGTTAGGGTTGATGGGGGGCAAAAAAAGACATACCTGCGTCACTGCTCTTGACTCATGGTTTCCCCTGATGAGTTGAACACGGTCAGGGTATCGTAGTTTGAGACACGTAAGGAGAGATATCGTTTCGACACTGAAAAGGCCACGGTCGACATAATCGCCTGGATGGGCAGACAAGAAGTCAACATTCCGGGGTTTGTTTTGCGTTTTGGGGGAGGAAGGGAAGAGGTGTGTGTTTCATTGGACTAACCCAGGAATAGGTAGTTTGTATTGGGAGCATAACCGCCGATTCGGAAGATTTCAATGAGATCGTAGAACTGGCTTGAGTATATGATGAGCGTCCCAAGGAACACATGCTGGGGTGGCACACTCACCCGTGTATGTCTCCAACGACGGTCACTGGAGCACTGACATGCACCACATTTGATTCCCGCATGAGAACTTCTTTTGTTTTCTCGCAAATTTCTCGTAAGAGGGCTTCGTGAAGAAGTTGTTTGCGGAGTAATTGCTGTATGCACGCATCGAGGTCGAAGGGGGGCATATCGCGCCTTGTTGTGCCGTATTGCGTATGTGTCTAATTGCAAGGACTTGCCAAGGACGGAGTCATCGGAAGACGTCGCAGTTGTTTGTGCTTGTTTGGCTGCAGCTCCGAATATGCTGCCGCTCCTGCCCAGCGAGCCCACCTCGTACTTGTACTTGTACTTGTACTGCTGCGTGTCGAGCGAGGTCGGTGCGCTTTTCCTTGTCAGCCGTTGGAACGCACAGCTCCGACTTTTTCACCATTCTTGGCACATGTGTTAAAGGAGCAGAGGAAGTTCGCTCGGTAAAAAAAGAGGACACCTTGCAACTTGGACAAGGTTAAGTTTCTCCAGAACGGAAATTTTTCAGCTGCCAGCATTTTTCTGAAATCGTGCGAGGTGCCTGCTCCTGATCTCGTCCTCGAGGCTGGCCACGTTTTCCCGTGGTAATTCTTTCCATATCACTTTTTTTTTTGCTGTGAAGGCGGGCATGAAGAGGAATAGTCGCGTGCTCCAACGTCTCTTCCAAAACGTTTTGTTTTACTTTTTACTTTTTTTTATTTTTTCTCTCCCTCTTCGATGCTAAGTACATTATTGATCACCCGTATGTTCGGGCTTCTCAGGTTTCATCGTTCCCGAGATCAGTGTCATGGGTTGGGATCAGCATCGGCGTACGCGGAATTACGATACTTTGCTTGTTACCCGCATGGGCCCTGCCATGTCATCGGCCTCATCGAACGAGCGGGGACAACGAGGATCGCGTTCTCGTGGATCGCGGTATCGTCGCGCGAGGTCGATCTGCAGATTGTCGACGGGCGATGACCAGGTGAATCTGACGACGACAGTCGGGGCCGAAGAGAGAGGGAAAACGAGAGAAATAGAACAGAGAGAACAGAACGTACAACGACGGACGTCCTCGGTGGAGGATAAACACGTGGGTTGATGGCTTCTGTGTACGAAGTGTTGACGACGCAGAGAAGATTATCTACCCAGCACGTTTTTTTCCGCTGGATGGCCCAGCGTGAGATCGGTTATTGGACCTCCGTGTCTGCAAATGAAGCAAGCCGCAAGACTTTTCTTTCCTTTCCCCTCGTAGCTAGCATCGATCTTGAGGTTTGGTGAATCCGTCGCCCGCACGTTGTTCACGCAGTGGTCCGCCATTTCTGACACCGGTATGTCGTCCAAGTGGTTTGCTGGCGTAGTACGGCTCTCACGAGGGCCTGCATCTTGGCTGGCATTTTCCGGGCATGGCAGGGTCTCTGAGGGAGAGGAGTGACATCAGACATACAAATGTAGGGTCATCTGCGTTTGGATCTTTCCGCTTAGCGTTAGATGAAAGCAGCGTGCTTGCAACCGTTGCTGTTGGCTGGAGGAGGGTCACGGTCCCCCAATATCACGACGATGCCGTATGCGTTGCAACATACCCGGATTTAAAGTACTGATATAAGCAGTTACGAGAAACAGGGACGATCCGGCTCGATCTCTAAACTCAAGCCTTCAGGTACTTGCCTCTTCATCCACGCTATCTCTCTTGCGTTAACTCACCTCCGATTGCCGGCATCCAAATGCGACATCCCATCGCACAGCTTCACCACCTCTCCATATCCACGCAAGTCCTCTTCCCAACGTCCCCACCCAACGCTCCATCCACTTCCGACGAACCTGTCCTGGCCTTTTCGCCCGCTGAACCTTGTCTCCGGCCTTCATATGGGGTAACTCCTCCCCGGCCAATCGCTCAATTCGGCTGACATCTAGAACTCCATCATCGAAGCCTCCACTTGATTTCATCACCCTCTCAGATCTTGCGCGCGCGCCTGCGTCCGTATTCCACACCACCGCTCCCGTCACTGTGGACCCGACTGTGCTCACCGATGCGGCATGCCGGAATCATACCCAAGCGTGTAAGTCCCATCCCGGGTTCTGCTGCGCTCTCAGAGGTAATGATTTAGTAAGACGCTCATTCATTAAGGTACGTTGCTAAGACATGTCATTGACAGGCGACGCCCGGGCCACTACCTCTGCGAAATCGTATATAAGCATCAGGAAACAAGACCGACCGAGGCCCCCCCACACACACATCGCCATTCGCCACGGCAGTCTCATCTACGATGCAGTATAACATGTACTCTCATGATCCTCGCGCAGCACAAAATTCCGGTCGTGCTCAAAGACAGCCCTCTCACGCGCCCACTGGTTTCGTGCAAGGTTATGCAGACCATCATCATCATCATCAACAGCAGCAGCAGCAGCAGCAGCAGCAACACCACCATCACGCCGTGGCAGCGGCGCCGTACTCTACTCTCGCCCCTTCGATGAACAGTGGAGTGATGGGTAATTTAATTTCCTTTTCGTCGACGAAGGACGTCACTGACTTGTTCGAACAGGAAACCCCCCTCTTCAGTCCCTTGCTTACTCCTACGGCGCACCTGGGTCCGCCGTCATGTCCGACGATCCAAGATACTTCACCTCACCCTCCAGCGCTCTGGAGCATTATGCAGCACCGCAGTCGCCCACGAGCTCATACGCCTCTAGTCCCTCCCCAGTCATGAATCCACAAGCGCCTCGAAGTCCCCCTCAGACCCAACACTTTATTCCCACACCATCACAGACCTACCAAGTATACTCTTCGTTGACGCCGTCCCAACGACCTCGCGCGACAGCCGAGCCTTACTACATTCCCTCGTCGACAAGGCATCACCAATATGGCTCGCAATCCGCTTCACCTCCCCACTCGAGCAGTAGGACGACGATGACTTCTGGGTCATTACCCTCTCACTCCGCGAACCACACGTCTTCCGTGGCTTCCGGAGACCGTTATCCATGCGATCTCTGCGACCGGTCGTTCACACGGCTCCACGATCGCAGAAGACACTACGAAACTGTGCATGCAACGAGCCCGGTTATGCATAAATGCCAGTATTGCCGCAAGGACTTTAGTCGTGCCGACTCCCTCAAACGCCACATTGATAATGGCTGCGAGGAAAGACCAAGATATCAATAGGCTAGGCTTTTCATATCCAATAGTGGATAGAGTTTGCGTTCCCCATCATCATACGTGGCATTTTTGGGAGGAAGAACTATGTCTGTTTTCGTTTTCGTCTTTGCATATCTTGCTCTTGATCACCATGTTTTTTTGGTTTTTTTTCTTTTGCATTCCTCGATCGCATACTCATATATCTGGCTAGTCATGTTCGTTGCAGCAAGAACCGTTTGTTAGTCTCACAACATGCACGTGTACTTATTTGTAAAAACAACAAGGTCTCTTCTCATCGCGAGCGCGCGGTTCTAGGTCGACCTTTCGGAAGGATCTTGTTTTTTTCTTTGCGTACTTGTTGCTTTCGCGCTTTCCTGGCTTGTTTTCTTCATACATATCATACACCAATCCACTTTAGTTTTCGTAACGCGCTCGTGCGTTTCCTGATGCGCGCACGCACGCACGCACGTACTCGGCCCAAGAACATACCAAAACTCAATGTCAATGTGCATAGCGTACCTTTTGTTTTCCCCTTTTTCACCGCCCGCAAATGGCTAGTACGACCCAACATGGGATGGATCACTAGACCCCGGGCCGGCCACGTGCATGCATGCATGCATGCATACCACACCCAACCAACGAGTCGATCGGTCCATCGAACACTTTCATCGCCGACGACATCGAACGAACACCAGAAAATAAAAATAAAAAACAAGCTCTGAGTGGTGCGTGGGGCGTGGGGCGTGCGTGCCAGTGTTGTGCCGGCTCCGAGCGCTTCGCTGGCCTATGAGAGTCCGGACTGCCAGCAAAGCAACGGTGTACGATGTCCGACCGGCCAGTGGGTGGAGCAATCTTGAACCCAACATCATAAACCGTATCATGGTGCGTTACACAGCATCATGATATCCGGAGACTGGAATCTGTCATTTCCGCGCTGACTATCAGGTATAAATGAAGAAAGAAAAAATAAATAAAGACAAGATTCATGATCACCCGACAGTGCCCATGCCATGGGTCATTGGGTGGAGACTAAGATTCCTTTGCTGGGAGGTCATCATCATCCTTCATATATATGTGAATTTGAAAGATCCTGCCAGCGGGCAAGTTTTCATGTACCTATCGACCTCCCGACCTAGGTGGCGGATCTTCGCTCTCCCTCACTGAGGTCTGGTAGTTGGCAAGTACGAGCGAGGGATCATCGATCATCATATCTGATTTTTTGGATCCGAGATAACACCTACGCGCGCGTTCGCGAATTCTCCCCAAGTCGGTCCCCTCTAGTACTCCTGCATGCAGCGGAAAGTAAGTGACTAGAACATATATGTACATACAGCGTAGCTACTTACGCGGTACAGGTGCATAGTAAAGTTATGCCAACTCGTCGCATCATTTTCGTGATCATACGCGGCGCGGTAAGTTACGCGGAATTCGAAGTATACATGAACGCATCCGACCGAATTCATATGTACAAATTCTCCCCATTCTCAACGTAAAATACGCGCCCACGACGATATACATACATATGACCCTCGCGTGGTATAAAGAGCTTAGACCGCGACACATTCGATACAATAGGGTTCCATTTTCTTTTCTTTTTTTTTTTTTGTCGCGTTGAACCGAACGGCAGATTCAATCCACTCGATTAAATCAGAATCATGTCCTTCACCTTGCATGAATTCAAAAAGACGCGAAAGAAAGAAAACAAAACAAAAAAATCTACGATCCAACCGCCGGTAAGGACCTCAAGGGACGCCTCGTGTCATCCCGACACCCCTGGTCTCCATCAACCATTTGCAATACGTTGGCAAGCAGCCAAGGCACCAAGTTTCGGGATGCTGTGTAAAACCGCCTCGCTCTCGGAGTCGACTTTCTGCTTCTTTCGATACAAGTAGGAGACGTGATAAAAAAAAATTTGCCCTTTTTTGAACAAGTGTTTAGCAAGATTTGTCGTGAATGGTGTTAGTATGGATACGACATGTCTTGCGCGCGCGCACGCATGCACGCATGCCATGCCAATGGTGCCATGTCATGCCAAATGCCAATGCTATTGGCGCTCTCCGGATCCCTTTCTTTTCCCCGCAGCAGCGATCGCGACGTTCGTCTCATGATGACATGACACTGTGCGCAAAAGGATGCCATTGAGTGCTCTGAGATACTGCAACATGCGTTTAGTTTCTGGAAAAGCAGAAAGGCGCAAATGGAGAAAATAGGCACATGTTAGTACCCGTTTTTTTAAAGAAAAAAACAGGTTTCTCCCTTCGCCCCTTTGAGTTCGAAGCATCGTCATTCTTGCTCTGTTCGTCAAGAAGTAGCGTCATGCCACACAGCGTTATCAGAGGGACCGCGGTACGCGGGAGCGGGGACGCATCGGGTGGACTGGGGATGTCCTCGGGGACAACCTCCAGATAATCCAAAAGGAGACTTGGGTGCAAGGGTCCGCGCGCGCCGATAAGGATTTATTTCCATACAAATTTCAAAGATGGAAGCTGCAGCTCGTGCGCTGACCAATGGAAAGCATATGATGTATGGCTGAATACGTTATTCCCTTACGAGAGAGTTGATCGTGCCACATCATCGTGATTCCGGTGCATATTCGTCGCCAGAAACTCGTGGTTCGGTGTGCTTTGTGCTGCGTTTGCCGATACGTCTATTTCGGTATGCAGAGAGCGAACGTACGGGATGTCCGAGGTACCAGTTTGGATCCTGGAGGAATGAATCAACAACGCGTTAGTCAAGAAGACTCGGAAGTGGAAACGGTTGAGACGACGACCAGACTTTGAGTTGACTAGATCCGGTCAACACGGTAAATCAATCCTGAAGACACGAGGATTGAAAAACAAGATTATCGTCAGCGTTCAAGAATGGATCAGCTCAAGTATACAAGGATAATCATTTTACTCGTCATCAGCTTCCGAGCTCCCTCCGTCGTCGCTTTCAGCAGCGGCATCACCACCCGCATCAACCAGGCCCTCAATTTTGATATCTTCATTCTCGTTCCTCGATTCGTCATCTTCCTCTTTACTGGCTCGCTGTTGGTTGATCTTGGCAATGATTTTGTCGGCACGGTTGAATATACCGCCGGTCGGAGCACCACAGGCTAAACATTTGGGGTTTTTGGCGTAACGCTTGATAGCACAGGTTGAGCAATAGTAATGTCCACATCGAGTGACCACAGGCTCTGTGTACGGTTTCCGGCAAATGAGACAGGCAAATGGAACGTCCTCGTCGGAGTCATCAGAATCGGACTGATCTTCGACTTGTCTTTTGGGGTTTTCAGCTAACTTGTCTAATTGCCATCCTGCGAGATCTGGAAAAACGAAAAAATCCGATAAGCGCTCTTTCGGCTCAAAGATACCAACACGTTGACAGATACTTACACGTTCCGCGGTCGTGCAAGAACTTGCAGGTGTCTCCGAAACCGCAGTATCCGGTTTCTATTAGGAGTTTAGGAAGAAAGAAAGAGTAAAAGTTAGCTTGCACCTTATCCATGATCCGGTCCTTGACACGACGTACCTTTATAATCCTTACAAACATCCGGTTGATAGTCTACAATAGTGGCCGTCCGAATAGTGCTCGTATTCCTTTGCGGCCCGACTCTCATCGCCTTGGGCACCTCCTTGCTCTTCTTCAAATGAGTCCGATACGCGTTCTGCCCTCTATACAGCCCGTCGTCCGGAACGTCCTCCTCATCTTCGCCTCTCTCCTCCTTCTCTTTTTTCCGTCGTTTGGCGAGTACCTCCTCAATCTCGTCACCGGCTATAATCTCGTTGACCATACCGACGTGTGAACCTGCAGCCGTCCACTTGACATCAGGACCGTTGTCCCGCGTTGTCCAGCTCCCATCTGTGTCGTCAGCGTCATACCCACCATCCGCCTTTCTCTGTGCAGCTGTGCGCTTCGTCCCAGCGCTCAAAAGGTTTCCCGTGGTTTTGCGAGTAGGAAGGAAAACTTCTGATTTACTGGAGGACGCCGTAGGTACTTGACCGGTTGCAGTCCTGCTGCTTGGTGGTGGTGGCGGCGGCGGCGGCGACGTCGAACGACGACGTGATGTTGCTGGCCGTGATTTTCCCTTCTTGAAGAACGGAACTTTGATGTCGTTGGCGGTGGACATGAGGGATAGCTGTAAAGAGACAATGCGCCAAGGTTGGGCGGCATCTGGCTCCAGGCGGGGCTGCTTAGTCATCGCTGACACAGCAACCAGCGCCCACTCACGATGTCTGAACGTGGTTGCTAGTACATACTAGCTAGGTACGTAGTATGTGTACCAACGATATAATGCATTATGGCGAGTAGCACTCGGGAACTATCATCTCGCGGTAGCAATTTATCAAACGGTATTGTGTATTGTAAATAAGCCTTGCATGAGTTTCATATTGCTAGTGCGTGCTGCGAATAAATGAATGGTCGGTGAACATTAGCACCGATTCGAGAGCGTGGGTGAAAACTTCCGGTAACATCACTGTATACTTGGCTGACCATGTACCATCTGAATTGACGAGGCGATTACTGTAAGTCCCCTGAACTACTGCGAAAGAGGCAAGGTGTGCCGAGGCGCTTTTAACAGCCGTAGTGGTTTGAGGACAATGAGTTGATGGGGAAACATTGGACGAGAATTTTGCCCCAATACGGTGGCCACAGGATGGGTATACCATGAGAAAACCGACGCTCTTGGACTCGCCTCTTGGGGTATGCGGTGAGCACAATGTGCCCGTTTCTGTCGCCCCTGTGATTCCATCGCGAGGTCTAGAATGGCTAGCAGGTCTTTGACACAGGGGAAGCATTGTTGTTTGCGTGGGACTATCGCGCTGAGTATATGGAATCGTGGCGAGCATCGGCGCGCTAGTCAGTTTTCAGACTTTGCGCAGGTGTTCTTTTTTCAGGTTTCACCGTCGAGTAGAATGGGTAAATAATCCTTTCTCACGGAGAAGAGATTTGGGTTTGGGCCTCCATCGTTCAGTTCTTGCGCTGTCGAGTCGCGTTAGTGTGTACATACCGATCTTCGGGCTTCTCGCTCCCCAAATTGGTCACGGTGGTTATTGATCGAGGTACGTCGTAAAGTCGTGTGCATCGTAGCCGATCATAAAACCTTGAACAATTTCGTACAGGCGTCTTCTCTGCGCTTGCGTAAAAAAATCTGCGACGCACACGACGGTCCGTCTTTCGCAAAATCAAGAACGGAGTGCATGGACTCTCAAGTTCATTTCATAAGCGGTGATAGTAGCGGGGATTAAGCTGAAAGGAAAGGAAACTACCGCGCCTTGGTTGCCTTGCGAAGCTTCAGTAGTCAGCAAAGGCGAAACTGACGGATGGAAAGCACCTTGCTTACCCAATATGACGTATAATCTGACACTACCCCACGACCATTGAGGATGGATTCTACACATCTCGTGGAAATGTGGCCAGCCAAACAGGTGTATGGCATCTGATAGAATCCAAGTCGAGGGGACGTAAAAGGTCTCCCAGGACTGGGATGGCAAAAACCGTGAGACCCAATTCTAAAATTCAAGTCATCACGTCCGAGATCCCCAGGATCCATATTCGGGGAAGGATATCGCAGAAGCCCGCCCAGTAGGCGAGATTAACCTGTTGGGTTGTAATTCTTCTATCGGGTATTGCGGGGAGAATTTTCCTCTCACCTTTTCTTCGAGGATGGGTCGCCGCATACCTGATGGGTCTCCACCCCAGACGGGTCATCAGTACTAAGAAAGACGCGTTCGAGATGACGGCAACGGAATCTTGATCAACTCATTCACCGACGGACTAGGGACGTACAGTCGTAATCATCCGCTATAGAAACAGCCGGACGTCGTATCGTGTCACTTGACACTGCAAAGAACAGAACCGCTCGTACGTGCAGGGCTGGTCACGCAACTTTCCGTTAGTGGTTACGGTGGTCTGAGGTCCGAGAACAACACAGCCGCCCTAGGGATTGTACGTTGTGGTCATTGGACTGATTCGAATGAACGTGCTGGCGCGGGGATTGGAAGGGACACCCTTCCACCGGGAAATTTTCTGATGGCATGCGCGCAGGATCCACACGTGTTGATAATCAATAATGCGAGAGCGTGAATAACGACAACCAATGAAGCTGACCATTCGAGCACGCACTATGCCATTAAGATGAATGCTGTACAGGCCGATGATTCGCAAGGGGGATCGGGCCCAGCTTCGAATTCTCGGCGGAGAACTGAGCGCTTTACCTAGGGTAGCCAAGGCTTGGAAAAATCAATCCGAGTTGCCTGAGAAACGGTTAGATTTGACCAATTAATGTTCATGTGGCCTGCTGGCGGAAGCAACTGCGCCTTGGTAATGGTGAGCAGTTTAATTGGAAGAATACATCTCGTGAGCTGGAAATCGAGGTTCCAGGTCGGGAGGTCGACGGTATTCCCGATGGAGATTAATAAGAGTATGGCTAGTAGAGCTTCTAGGGACCGTGTCCGTTTTGATCGCGGTGTGCAGGATGTGAAAGGGCTGCAATTCAGTGCACAGTGTAAGATTCCTCTTCCATACTAGTCTGGAGTAGATGCGAAATTTGGTTCTAGCGCATTATAGTGTGCAGCCGGAGACAAGTAAGTAGTATGTGGTAGGCCATTGATCGTTGAACCTCAGATGGGACTCGACGCTGATGTAAGCAATGTCACGTGTCCGTCACAGTGTCAGCGAGCCCGTCGCCGCGTCCTGATAGACTCTATGTCGCGGAAGGGGATTCAGTACAGGAGACCAGCGGATGATGAGGAATGCGAGGAAGAGCTGGAACGAATACGGTGTGTCTTGTCTTCGCGTTTGCGCGCGTTGTCTTAACGGCTCACAGGCGCTATGAGGATTTCACGACCATTGGTATGTCTGCAGTAGTCTATCGGTATCTTTTCACTCTGAAGTATTACTCCTTCAGACTGGATCCAGGATTCAATCGTGGAAAGAAACAGACGTATCCGTAGTTCAAGAGAGGCGCGCACGGCTCATCGTGGTCCGCGAGGCGAAATCACGCCCGCTTGGGTGTGGGCACAGGTGTTGAAGCTGCTAGGGGCTGCAGAATCCTGGCTTGTGATCACCCTTGTTGGTACGTCGTGTTTCCTTGTACGTGCGAGCACGTCCTAACGTGTCGAACAGGCGTGTTCATCGGAATGAACGCTGCTGTCGTATCCATTGTAACTGAATGGCTCTCGGACATCAAGATGGGATACTGCTCAGCTGGATGGTGGCTGAACCAACAGTTCTGCTGCTGGGAAATTGAGAGCGATGAAGAGTTCTGTCCCTCATGGCATCCTTGGAGCAGCGTGACAGCAGCGCGATGGCTGTTCTATGTCATGTTTGCGGTAACGTCTCATGTGCCTGCTAGAATTGGAAGGCTTATCGTGGGTAGGGCATTTTTGCATTCGTCGCGGCCCATCTCGTTCGCACGATGGCAAAATATGCTGCAGGTTCAGGAATCCCGGAGATTAAATGCATCCTCGCTGGCTTCATTATGCAAGGATTCCTGGGCTTCGCAACGTTCTTCATCAAAAGTCTTACTCTGGTAGGTTGCCTCCCATGCGGTCACTTGACATCTGAACAGCATCAGCCGCTGGTCATAGCTTCTGGCTTATCTGTTGGAAAAGAAGGGCCATCAGTACACGTAGCTTGCTGCATCGGGGCAATCGTAGGGGGCTGGTTTCGGCGGTTCTCTAGGAGTCAAGGTTACTTCCATCACCACATTGCAAACCTTCTTCCTCACGTAAAATCAGGTAAAACAAGGGAGATTATCACTGCGGCGAGTGCAGCTGGGGTCGCAGTTGCATTCGGTTCTCCCATCGGCGGTGTTTTGTTCTCAATAGAGGTAGCTTTATTACGTTCAAGCTGGTCTGCTTCAGATCTAGTGGACGCTGACTAGCTTCTTTGCGCAGGAAATGAGCCACATATTCAGCATCAAGACTATGTGGCGGAGTTTCGTCTGTGCGTTGGTCGCTACCTTTACGCTGTCTGTCCGTCGGATTCTCACATTCCACAATGCACCCTCATGTACACCCGCAGGTCATGAATCCATTTCGAACAGGAAAACTTGTTCTCTTCCAAGTGACATACAGCCGCAGTTGGCACTTCTTTGAAATAATATTTTTCGTCATTTTAGGGATTTTTGGTGTCGGTGTTCTCCTTGACCTTCCATTAGAGATGCTGAGTTGCGGCTGACAGGGACTATATGGCGCATTTGTGGTGAAATTCAACATGCAAGCAGCAGCATTCCGTAGAAAGCATCTCGCAAACCATGGAGTGGCTGAGGCTGTCACACTTGCTATCTTGACGGCGATCGTGGGGTACTGGAACCGTTTTCTGCGTATCGACATGACTGAGATGATGTCGATCTTGTTCCGCGAATGTGAAGGTGGAGGTGACTATGACAATCTATGCCAGTACGTACCTTGACCTCGCCTCTTCCCCCGCAGAAATTTGATCATTTCGCTAGGTTATCCGTTCAATGGCCAATGGCAAACTCTTTATTACTGGCCACGTTTATTAGGATGGGTCTTGTGGTCATCTCATATGGCTCAAAGGTCCCGGCTGGAATTTTTGTGCCCTCCATGGCAATAGGGGCTTCGTTTGGACGAATGGTTGGCATCATGGTCAAAGCAGTATACAGGTTAGTGCAAGCCTCCCCTCTCCCCGGCACCGACAATGAATGGTTATGCAGAGCTTATCCACAGTCAGGAATGTTTGCCTCCTGTGACCCAGACATTCCCTGTATCACTCCCGGCGCGTACGCTTTTCTGGGTGCCGCGGCAGCTCTAAGCGGAGTGATGCGGATAACCGTCACTGTTGTCGTCATTATGTTTGAGCTCACTGGTGCTCTGACATACATCCTGCCCACTATGGTGAGTACCATGCGATGACGAGACCTGCAGAAATGAATGTTGATGCATTTCCTTGACAGATGGTGATCCTAGTCACTAAAGCCGTCGGCGACTTTATTGGAACACGTGGCATTGCTGAGGAGACGATTCGATTTAACGGATATCCCATCTTAGATCAGGATGATCTTTCTTTGGATGTGGCGGGTGAGTAATTCGGAGATATTTAACTCGTTTCCCGTCCACTTAACAGCGTGAAAGTTTCGGAAGTAATGAGGAAAGATTTGAGCATACTTTATGCATCAGGAATGCGTGTCGGTGACATTGGTGAGCTCTGTTATTGATGTCTTGATTTTGGTTTTCATGAATCACGATTTGCAGAGGATATCCTTGCTTCTACGGACGTCAAGGGTTTCCCTATTATTGCTTCGAAGTCTTCCCCAACTCTCGTGGGTTACGTTGGGAGGACGGAACTGCGCTATGTACTAGGTGATCCCGCGTGGTTCCGTTTTGAAATCAATATTCATGGCATAGCAGAAAAAACCCGCCATATGGGGGATATAAATCAAGAAACACCATGTTCATTCAATCCACAAGCGTTTGACCAAGAAGCACAGTGACATCTGGCTCGCCTCTGGACGCGGAAGACGAAATTGCGATACAACTTTTGGAGACCACATCGTCAAACAATATCCTCAGCTTATGGCCTTGGGTGAATCAAGTAAGTCTGACGGAGTCCTTTTTTTACTCTGTATTCACAGAACCTTTCAGACGCCTCTCACTGTCTCAACTCGTTTGCCCCTTAAGATTGTCATGCAACTTTTCAAGCGCATGGGGTACGTTACTTGCGGTGGGTGTCTCAAACGAATATTGACACTACTCTGATAAAGACCCCGTGTTATACTTGTGGAGGAGCAAGGGTGCCTGAAGGGGCTGGTGACTGTGAAGGACGTGTTGAGATTTAACGTAACGGAGAAGCCTGAAGGTGAGCAGCAGTGGAGCGCCGGTGAGCTCGAAGCTATACTTGAAGTCATGTGGAGCTGGTCTGCGGGCGCCGTGGATAGCTTCATAGACTGGTGTAGACGTGTGGTACGACGCTAATATACGCTGATCTTGATTGCTTAATATTTGGGCAGCCTTTTGTCCCTGGGTTACCAGTGGGCGCGAGTCCCGCTCCATACTACCAGGGTGCGTATCCGAGGACCCGCCACTGACATCTGGGGTTCGCTCCACTCCTGACAAGTTAGTCTCGTGTTTTGGAATTTCCCTGATTTCTAGGTGGCAACTACGTCATTGTGATGTCGAAAGGCTTGTTGGAGTGTGGAGTGAACACGAAACATAAAACGGAACATTCCCGACGCCGGTACTACTCATCCTCACATCCAGTCCGCCCACTGCTGTTGAGCTGTCAAGCACAACATGGGTTACGCATCCGAGCCGCAGCTCAGGCAGTACTCGCATGAAATAGCCACTTATACCCTCCAACGCTTGAAACAATGGCGTGCTTCAATAGAGTGCGAAACAGAGGAGACGGAGAAATTCCTGGAAGTTGACCAGAACCGTGAGCAAGCAGGTGAAGTTTGAGCCCATACTCTGTACCAGCTTGGCTGACATACGACAGATATTCCGGACGGCGCTCACAATCTACTGCCGTCCGGGAGGCATCATGACAATTCGCATAAGCAAATAGTTGGTTTGCACGTCACAGTCCATGACATTGCGTTCTGACCAGGACCGACAGCGTCTCAAGGTCTCATTTGTGACCCATTAGCCCCACGCTGTGATTAGCTCGTCAGTGTCACTGTCTGTTTTTGATTATTTCTCGAGCTGTGTCATCCAGATGATCCGATTCGTACATGCATACCGATTTGGTCGCTGATTGGCAACAAGTCATCCTAGCGTCATACTCCGTGTATATCATACTTTTTTTTGTTTCGTTAGCGAGACCTGACGTCTTTCACCGTACTTGGTTCATCATGGCGTTCAAATCGTCATGAAGTTCGTGTCATTTCGTTACGTTGGACATTTGGGTGTGTGGGCCCCAGTAGGTACTACAGCTTCATCTCTCCCACTCCATTCCTTACACATCAACTGCATTGAACACATCGCAACAAGGAAGTTCAGTCCATCAAATAAGCAAAATAAATATCTAGCATGTGTATCATGTCGAGGAGGTCGTACGGCGAGGTCATGTCGATGGTAGCTTCCGAAACTTGACAACCCACGTCTCGGGTGCAGCTTCAGAGCTAGGGAGACGTCTCCTCCGGGCAAACTCATCGTCTTTCACAAGTCCTCCGAACGCAATCTTCGATCCAAGCCAATCCACGCGGAGAATCCTGTTGCTTCGAGCTACGGTTGGTGCACTCGACAGAATGTTCGTAGGGTATATGGTGGTAGTCGGCGCCACTCGAAGCCTCCGTTCGCGCGCCCGCAGAATGCTTGCCCGTCGACGATCATCCGCACTTCCCCATTCCACATCCCCAAGCGGTTTCTGCAGCGCTGCATATAGTGATAAGAGAATGTCAAGACAAGTTATGATCGTAGGGTCTCCCGCAAGCCGCCCGTCAATGTCTATACCGGCCGTCGTTTGCCCAGGAGATGTTGCTCGTCGGGAACCCGGATCCAAGTCAAAGGACCATGGGAAGTCCTCACTTATGAGCCGCAGCCGTCGCGGCGTTCCAGAGTGCATTGGGGCCATAAGCTGGTGATATTCATATTCGCTGAATGGAGACGTTGGAGGGAAGGTGAGAGTGGATGGTGGAAGTCGAAGGTCATAAATAAGAGGAAGTGAGGGTGGGGCGAGAAATGGATGGGGAGGAAAGGCCGGGGTTCGAGGACGTGACGTGTTGTGGCTGAGATGCGACGAAGTCCTGTAAGTGTTGTGGCCTATGGGAACTGCGTTCAAAGTGTCGTTAAGCATTGGATAATAGCACGAGCGAAGAGCTCTAACACCCGATGTTACTGTTCTCCTTATGATGACGCACTTCGGTTCTGGCCTCGAAGTCACCCTGAAGAGGTGGGGATCTACCTGGGTGAGAAGGCACGTCCTTCTTATTCACATGGCCACAAGTGAATCATATACGTACCTCTCACAATCGAACGTGGGGGGTTGTGGCGGGGGTTCGATCGGGCCTCAAATATTCCACGCATGTTGGCATTCGACTCGGGAGGGGCCCCTAGAAACCGTGAGTATGTCCCGTGCGGAGGAATGCGAAAAGCACACCTGTCCTTGTCTGCTGGGCGGCCTGAAAAGGGTAGTCACGACCATAAGGGGGGTCTACTTTTGGCTGAGTGTTGTTGAGGGAAGAAAAATAAAGAAATTTACCATGACGCCCTGACGTATCTTGTGAATCGTAGTGATATTGTGGCGCAGGGTCATTAGCGAATCTGACGCGGTTCGCCGTCCTGCGCGGTGTCATATCAGGACAGGAGGATGAAAGACAGGAGCGTTGTCGTGCAAACGGATGCGGGTTCGATGGACGTCCCGAATACCGAGGGTTGTGAAAGGGCGCCGGTACTCTCGCCGACCAGGATGCAGCGGGAATGTACCACTGGGAAGGAGCGGGATTCATGGAAGTGGCATACACCAAAGTCGGGGAGAAGAACGCCGTAATAGACTGTTGATTGACGGCCTTAAATACCTTGATGGCCTGATGGTACAGCACACGACCGCCACAGAACAAACCAGCTCCTATGTCAAAGCATGACGACAATATGGTGTCAGCGAGTGGTCGGAGAGCCAAAGCGTTGGCGAATAACCAAAACATCCACTTTTTGGACAGCATGCCGGGACGAGTCGAACGCTGTGAGAGTAAGAGCGCAAGGCTGCCTCGAGGCACCTGGTTGGAAGAGAGAGATATGGAGCCGAGTGGCTAGACTAACCTGGCTGTCCGTGTCATTTATAATCAACTACAAGCATACTCTTTGGGAGAGCTGGAAGTGGGCGGCTGTAGGGGGCCAGCTGTAGCACGCTGTAAATACCTGACGGCAGGAGGCAATTATATTGGAAATTCGAATGCGGTTATGTTTGTCTCATCCGCTCCTCAGTGAAACCTGAGGAAACCAGCCAGGTAGGATAATCGACGGTCCGACTACCTTTTCTCTTTGATAATAGTCTTTGAAAATGAAACGAACTCACATGCCACCCAGGGAGAAGGGCCACTGGCATTGTCCAAACTGACCTGGCATAGTACAGACAGCTAGGACGGCGCCGACGTCACTAGTTTGACGAATGTGAGGATTCAAGGCATGGAACTGTACCTGCCGTATGACAATAAGTAACCTCCAAAGTGGCCATGAAGGCTGGAAACGTCTCTGCGTGGCAAAAGATGAAGTTGCTGTCAGCGGATGGTCTGTCCGTAGTCATTATATAGGACCCGATGGCGGACAAGGCTCACCGAAAACAGTGAAGAGGCTTTTACCACGGTGTCCACGACTTTTGGTTCAGCCTGGATGGACTCTCCGCTGTTCCTATCGCTTGCGTCGTGTCGGCTTTTGCTAGCCTTTGCACCACCACGGTTAATAGAGGGACTTCAGCTCGACCACCAGCTCTCATCTCCACTGACTTCATATTATCGTTGTATGTGTGTCCGGTAATCAACATTCGTGCTCACCCTCATATATAGCTTTTCGATGGTGATGGTGTATATACAACGCACGGAATAGTAAAGGAAGGTTTATGGCTCTATCAACATGACGTCGACCCTTATGCTGGAGGCATATTCAGACATGTGAGTACTGTCTCTCCTTCGCTGGCAAGGCCTCACCACTCGTCATGTCGTCAGTCACCCTTGTTCCTTTCGCTCTTTGCAACAGTTCCACCATCACCAGTTGCATGGGCACTATGTGATACAATTGGCGCTTGGGCTCTTCTTCGCATATGGCGAGCTCGGCAGCGAATCAACAAAGCGCCAAGCAGTCGTGACGGACTGATCGCTGTTGTATACCTTCTCAACCCGTATCTTCTGCTGCCATCACTTGCACTCTCGACAGCAACCTTCGAAAATATGATGGTTCTTCTGAGCCTAATGTTCGCTTCTGAAGGTACGTCCGCTTTGGACTGCTGACTTGTGGAGCGTCTTTATTCTGCTTAAATGTGTAGGCAAAAGGTCGCCTGCTCTCCTCGCTCTGGCGTGTTCGATTCATCTCTCACTTTCGACATTCCTACTTCTTGCACCCCTTCTTATGCTGCTCGCTACTTCTCCTGCCTCTCAGCTGGCTTCACCACGTCCATTTACCGGCAGTTTGAAGGCGGTTGCCAAGTGTGCTGGGGAGACTGCAGTGTATTGGCTCGTTCTTTTTGGCGCTGCATCCATCATGGCCGGTGGCGGATGGGGGTGGATGCGTGAGACATGGGGAGCGAGGTCAGTGCTCCACGGGCTTGAGATCACTGAATATACGAAAACATGGTCTACAGTTTGACACTACCAGACTTGACACCTAACCCGGGACTATGGTGGTACTTCTTCACGGAGATGTTCGATCATTTCAGACCGTTTTTCCTGATGGTATTCTCTGTAAGTCAGAGATTTTACCAGCAGTCGGATGTGTTCAAGGCTCATTGAAACGTGTTTCAAGGTCCATCTCGTGATTTACATTTTGCCCATTTGCATCAAGTTCCAGTGCGGATGCTCTTTTTTTCGTATTCGTCTCGTGGTTGACGCAACTTAGGCATGATGCGATGTACGCGTTCTTCCTCCTGGTCGGGATTCTAGGGACCTTCAAAGCATACCTTACCTTGGCGGACCCAGGACTTTTCTTGAGCATGTTCGTACTATTTCCCGAGGTATACCCATGTACGTCCTTTAAATGCCTCTCATGCTGTGTGTGTCGCTGACGCTTTTGATCACACAGATCTGCGTCACCCTATCGTCACCACCCTCCTTCACACCCACGCATCTCTCCTCTTACCGCTTTTCCACGCACTTTGGGTAACGGAGGGTCGCGGTAATGCCAATTTTTACTATGCAGCGAGTTTGGTGATGGGTGTCGCAAACGGGGCAGGCGTCGTTGATGCGTGCTTTGCTGGAATGAGGATTGCCATCGGCGATATTGCTGATGCTGAGAGAGAGAAATGGGAGGTTGTACAGGAGTAACGTCGCATGCTAACAGCGCTTGGGGGACATGGCAGCAGGCGGCATGATATGTGACAGTATGAACGTTGAGGAGCCCATAGACAGACGAGAATCAAAATCAAGAGGGTACAGTTATTACCATCACCAACGTGTGATTTCCTCGCCAGTTACATCCATGTGTGATATACAGTCATCCACCGGCACTTTAAACACCAAAATTGTAACTCACGTAGAAGTCACAACAACACAAATATTTAACATCAGAATGTTGCATTATGCTCTACTGTACGGATACTCAGAGTTAGTATGCTATCAAATGCATTGAAAAGTTGAGGAATAAATTTTCACTTTATCCCGCCGTCCACCACTTTAAACAGTACTAGAAAAGGCGTATCTATTGTATCAACATGTATCTAAGCGGACTGGGATCGATACTGTTCCTCATTCCCCCCCATCAGAATTACAGTCTTCAGGACTTTGCACAACTAACATAAACTCTGACGGGTAATACGCTGTCTTATAAAAATCGTGCTGTAGCTACTAATCTTGACTGGTCTGCCTTGCTGAGATACTTCTATTTGTGACAAGGGTAAATAGACCGAACTGTATCTATTGCGCTGATTTTCATTCCCCGGTTTTTGATATCACTCGGTCACAGGAAGTCATTTACTGAGATTTTGGGTAGAAAATGATTATCGTTATTTTACTGCATGTGACAGACAGGCCCTGAACTATTGTACACCACAGTGTCATACTGTATCTTGGTCCTACAGTTTTTATTTTGGGCATGTTTAGCACGAATTTTATGTGCTAGATGTGTTTGTTTAAAGTGCCAGTGGCGTTTAAAGTGCCGGTGAATGACTGTACATCCATGGGTATCACACCCACTAGTGCTCCACTCACGTATTGAGGCACCGATGCTCGCTCGTTCTGCAAAGACAACGGAAACACCCGCGACGGAGTACGGGTTGCATGCTCAGAGCCTGTGAGAGTGCTGCGTATATTGCACAGCGTTGACTTTGTAAGTCGCAAGGGTCAACTTACACTTTGTACGTGAAAGTGGACCCAGAATATGGTACGCCGAGTTCCGCGTCCTTTTAATTGGTATCCAAGGTTTCCCTGAATAAACATAAGTACGCACAAAATACACAAAGAACGGGAAAGTTAGTCATAAAGATGCCTGAATCAACAAACAGACATGATCAACCAAAGATTGTACGTTACCGCGCACGATGGCATGTGCATACTAGAATTTGAATTGAGCCGTTCATGCAGGGACGGTAAGGACAGTAATGTTCACGCAAGCTCACGTTAGAAAAAAAAAAAAAGAGGAACTGAAAGCGTACTGCGGTTGCCTTATTTCATACAGCCATGTTACGACCGGACGTTCCCGCGAAAACGAGAAGCATCGACACCGAAACTCTAGATCTTTCTTGTGAGACGGTTTGATCCAGTGATTTGATCTATTTGGGAGCTTGTGGACGTGTTGTTGTTGTAAAGGTGGCGACATATACCTACGAGTCGCACTGGAATCACTCGAGAGGGTGGTGTTGGCGTCCACTATGTCAAAAGCGGAAATGAAAAATCTTGCTTCTGTGGGTCAATCCTGATTTATGCAAAGGAGCAGCTACGTGTCGGGAGGTGGACTTACCTACCCCCAAATTCGAGCATTATGGTCGAAATTCGTGAATGAGAAAACACGGGGCACGGTGATTATTGCACATGAACACGAACGGGGCAGATGGGTGTATGGCGGTGACTCGCAGGACGCAGGGTCATTCTTATCAATTGAGACGTATTCAGACGAGAAAGTATGAAGTAAATGCCGCACGCGTGCCTCCACTATATATCCTGTTATGTCTGGTGACGACGCCTTGAATAACAACCATTGACACTGGGCGAACCTGGCGGCGACCTAACGTCCGACACGTCGGAGGCGGATAGGAGCAACAAGCATGTGCAAATGGTGAGATGCATACGTACCCTTACATAGACAGACTTTGCGAACGTCGGACTGGCGAGTGTTATGTAGTTTCCAGAAAAGTTTAGGCGCAATATGGTGTCTAAATGCCGCGAACTGGGACATACCTGAGGAAAAAAATAATGTAGATCAAACGACGAAAAGGAAGAAGTAGAATGGACGCACGGGAGAAGGACCCGCTACTGGGACTTGCTATGTAAACGGGTCTTTCCAGAGGCCCACTTCTCATGCAGGGGAGATTGTCCTTGGGAAATATGCCACTTTCGCTCCGCCATCCAAGTTAGTGGTGCTCAACTGGGAAAAGAAGTCGCGCCTCTTTTGCTGGATGTGGCGATTTGACGTGTCAGAAGCTATAGTGAACAAATGGGTGCCTGGCCGCGAACACTTTCCCTGTCACCGCTGGTGAGACACGCCGGCAGTTATGGAAAGAGGATTGATGCAACGTGTCAGAGAGTCGGATGGTCAAGGGTACACCTGCGGGTTGGAGCTCATAGGAATCTGGATGAAGTCGTACGAAATCCGATCTAGACAGGAAGAGCGACGACTATCCTGATGCAGTCAGTTTGTCTTTTTGAACAGCTAGATGGAGGAGCACAGGGGTTGCAAATGAGTCTCAAGTACTGTTGGGAAAGGTGGGAGAGAGGCTCACCTATCCAGCCCCCTCTTGGTACATCAAGAATCCCAGATTAAACTCATGGCACGTCTTCTCTCCTGCACCCTCACGATTGCGAAATCCTCCATATACTCATTAAGCTTCTCCCATGATTCTAGCATTCTTCCTTCATCGTTTTTGCTCACTTCATACAGGGGCAGAAAGTCCCAATCTTCTAGTTCAACGCGCGAAAGACAGGGGAAGATATCCCCCAGCATGAAAGCCGCAAATTTAGGGTCGTCGAGCAGTGAATTTCCAAGGATGAGAGTTGACATCTGGTGATGAGATACCCAGTCATTGGTGACACCAGCGATATCGCTACCAGTAAAGTCGAAGCACATGCTCCAACGAGGGTCCACTGATCCTGTTCGTGGTCTTCTCAAGTCCGCGACAATCGAGAGCTCTCGTAGGTGTGGACAGAGTCGTGCAAGTGTACACAGTCCTGAAAAACGTGGTAGTACGGTAGATAGTCCCGTGGCTTCCGGGTCCGCCACATATCGATTCAAATGTAGGACCTCGATACATGGCCACGCTTGCGCCAGCTCTTCCAGCTCCTCGTCACCCAGCGTGACCGCAGCCAGTTCGTGAAGTATCACACGTTTCACGTTTCGGAATATTAGAAGGGGCTGGATATCGACCATAACCACTAAAAATACTCCGTACTGACATCGGAGATCGTCCAGCTCTATAGAATGCAGAGTGTCATGTGACAATAAATGGCTGCATATGGCTAGGCAGAGGGAATGGAGCGAACGGGTGGTGCGTTCACATTCACGAATGTTAACCGTCAGCTGAGAGAGACAGAGGCTGACCGCGTGGTCCCGGGACAGACAGTCTAACCATGCAGCGGCCACGAGCAGACTTTCCGCATCGAGAACGAGGTCGCAAACGTTCGTGAATGCTGTCGGTTGCAACGTGGCTTTACAGAGATGCGTAAGAGATGCGCGCGAGATAGACAGCTTGAGATACGTCAGAGATCGAAGCTGGGAAACGTGCTCGTACGCAGAGACGTCGAGAGCACCAAAACTGGCATGTACGAGGTGATTCCATTGGCATATTGACTGTGATATGGAGGTTGCCGACAAATCCGTATCGACAGATTTGACGGGATTCAGGAGGATGGTCTCCATCCTGGGACATAAACGTGCGACGGAGGCTAGAAATGCGAGAATCCTAGGAGAAACCCCTTCGATTGAGAGTTGGAGCTGAATGAGAGATGGGCCGATCAACCAGCAGAATAAGGGTATTCGATCGCTCGTGAGGCGGCATGATAATAGGACGCGCAAGTTCGGGAACAACGACACGCGAGCGTCATTTGCATGGGAAGCTAACGCGATGAGGTATCTTAGTCCTGTTCCATAGGGTGTACCTTTCTCGATACGACATATTCGATTCGAGTACTTTCGCAGGAGGCGCCAATGCTCGGTATGCAATGGTCTGTGAAGGATCTGCAGCGCGGTGATTTTCAAATAGTTGCCCATGAGTTTTCAAAGATCCAATTCACCAAGGTACACTACTTACAAGCTTCCCACCGAGAGTTCCCCAGATGTTAGATGGCAGGCAGTGTACCAGCGGCTCCAGCGTTTCAAGGTTCGCCCACAGCGCATCGAGAGCTGGTTCTTCAAATGCGCGACACGTTCGAGCCAACTTGGCGAGACTGTCCTGAGCTGCGAATCCGCAAACAGCATGGAGAATTTCAGTTATGTGGAGAGCCTTGTGCATGGCGAACTTGTGAACTGCAGGATGTGGCTGTGTAAAACATTGAAGCGTTGCGGTTCTGAATTTCAGTTGAACGACATCGGACAAACCTTCGACGACGAACCTCGATGCTGAGCTATCGTTCGATGACCTCGCATTGTTCTGACCCAGCAATGGAAGCGTTCATGGCGTGGTTCCAGTCAAACGGAGGGTCCATCGATCTTTCAGCGATGGGCATTTCGGAGACCGCTACGACTGGTCGGGGGGCAGTGGCCTTGCGCGATATACCAGTGCGTTCTTCGCTCATCCAACATGGATTAGACATAGACTAACCTTTGCACAGCCAGGCCATACACTCTTCATCCTGCCGCGAACGCTCACACTCTCCACGCGGACTTCGCCACTTCCGAATCTCTTCGGTCTTCAGCTATGGCAGAGACATGGACTGCACAAGGGCTGGGTTGGACTGATCTTATGTATGATGTGGGAGGATGCTTGGACACACGAAAGTGGACAGAAAGAAATTGTGGACGGAATCTCAGGTGGCAAATGGGCTCCTTATATGCGCACTCTCCCAGCTGAGTTCGACACCCCGATGTTCTGGACGGACGAAGAAATGGATGAGCTGAGGGGAACGGCGGTGGTAGGTCTGTTATCCTTTTCCATGGTCATTCTTTTTGCCTTGAAATTCAATTAATGGCCAAGCCCTCTAACAATGCTCACGTTTTTAGACAAGATAGGCCGAGAAGACGCGGAGAAGGCCTACTGGGAAAAGCTCGTTCCTGCGATCAAGGTTCGTCCGTATTAATGCGCCGTGTTCCACCTCCTAACGATAACAGACGTCGTCTACTCTCTTCCCTCCCTCCCACCATGGACAATGGTACTCTCTTGACGCCTATCATCGTGCCGGTAGTCGCATTCTTTCGCGCAGCTTTACAGTCAGTCGATGGGAAGGCGGTGGCTCTGATAATGAAGGAAGTGAATGTGGAGGTGAAGTCGAAGTCGAAGATGGTGAGGGAAAAAGAGATATCGAAGCGAGCACCTCTCTCGGGATTGCCATGGACGTGGAAAATGCTGTCACGCTTGACAATGGAGCCAACCGAGGGTTAGACTCGGACTCGGACTCAGACGACGACGGAGAAGATCCGTCTGATGTAGCAATGGTTCCCATGGCCGATCTATTGAACGCGAGATGGGGGAGCGAGAATGTAAGTGAATGCTTCTCTCCATTCGTTGATCATCTACTCTTGAACTATTCGCCTATCTTCGTCGGACCTCATGGGTTGACCTTGACTCCAACGTCACCTACTTTTCTACACCTATTGCGCTGGCTGTGATGTTCGTGTCGGCTGGTCGGAGGCTCTCGAACCCTTTTATGGACTGTGGAAACACTCCACAACTAAGCCCTCGGATGCTTGAACGTGAATCATCACCGTGTTCACTGGGCATATATACAGGCAAAACTTTTTTACGAACCCCTTCTACTCCGGATGGTTACTACTAGGGACATCAAGAAGAACGAGGAAATCGTGAGTGCTTTGTCGGTTTAATCTTTCTTCATTCTCATTCCTGTTTTGCGATTTATTTTGGCGTTCGTTTTGTGTTCACCTCGAATCTCGCAAAACAACTTGGGATACTCATTCATAGTTCAACACGTATGGCGACCCTCCCAACTCCGATCTCCTTAGACGATACGGACATGTCGATTTCCTCGACCTTCCTCCCGGGATCGTGGCGGGGAGTAACGATCAACGAACTGTTCAACAGAACGCCGTGGCCAATAGGGGATGTGATATCAAAACGCTTGGTAACCCCTCAGACATCGTGGAGATCAAGGCCGATCTCGTTGTGCTTGTTGTGCGTGCGCGCTGGCACGCGGTGAACAAGACAAATGGAATGATGTCTATCTCCACGGCAGACAATGGGGAGAAGATGGATGATGGAATAGACGAACGGATTGAGTGGTGGCTAGACGAGGGTGGAGATGAGTGAGTTCATTGTGTTTCGCCGTTGTTGATTTACCAATCTATTACACAGCTCATTCGTCCTGTCCTATCCTTCAGCAGTGGCTCCCACGCAATCCACAAGAGGCGTCAATCCCGCAGAAACCCTTCCACCCGTACTCATATCTCTGCTTCGCCTCCTCCTTCTCTCTAGTTCCGAGTTTGAAATGGTACGGGAGAAGGGAAAGTTACCCAAAGGCAAACTGAGGATCGTGAAAGGCGGAAAACGGGAAGAGGACACGGAAAAGGAAAGGGAGAACGGGAAGGCGCTGTTGGAAATACTTGCTGAGGTGCTCAAAAGACGTGCGGAAGAGTACAAAGGCGGAAGCGTCGAGGTGAGTAGATCAAAAATCTGGTTTTCATTTTGACCGAATGCTGACATCGCATCCCACTTTCTGATGCACTGGTCCTTTCCGTCACCTGCATATGGTGTTGCATCTCGTGCGTAGGATGACGAACGTCTTCTTTCCAACGATGCCGCTAGTACGCTTCCAGAAGCTGAGCGCCTATCTGCAAACAAGCGACATGCCATCATAGTACGTTTAGGTGAGAAAAGGATCCTGCGCATCGTGCAAGGTGCAGTGCATGCCCTTCTTGACCGGATGGATGAGGATACTTTGGAAAAGCCCATAGGAAAGGTAAAAGACAAGGCAAAGCGTATTGTCTCCCGGGACGGCAGTGGTGCAGATGTTGGTCGTTCTTTGAAGAAGGCTCGTCGGTGATGCTTGGTATAGGGGGCCAGTGTCTTGAGCAGCTTTTTGCCTTTTGGGTTGAAGGGATGACTGATTGGATGACAAGCAATCAAGCAGTAACTATCATGCTCTGGTGAGACAATTCATGTTGCTGGATGCATGTTTATGATAGGTAAATTCAAACAATCAGAGAGATGCCGAGTCGGACGATTCGTTCGAAAGAGATTGCTGTCGGTGTTGTCCAAAGGGTGCACTTTTCTTCGCTCATGAGCGAGAGCAAAATATTCAGCTGAGCAATTTCAATGAACTTCAATGTAGACATGCCGTGGTTCTTTGTGAGGAGTGTTACCTTTTTTGAGAGCCAGTCTTTGCATTAGAGTCTGTTTGGACATCAGAAATTCTGTGAAATTTCTCAGAAATTGTGAGTTGGGAAAATTCACTTCAGTCACATGACTCTGGCATGTGATCTCCATGAAATCATGGATCAGCAAGATTGATCAGGGTTTTTGTCAGATCACAGGATCTGAAGCTGGATGGCAACTGAATGGTGTTGAGGACACTGATATGCTTCATAGTCCCTCACTAAGATGAGTGTGTTGGTCTCTGACCTCTTGCAACATCAAACACTACAACTAAGACTTAGAGAAAACAGATCAGTTAGAGTCTGACCTGAAGACTTGAAATGAATAGAGAAATAGCATCAAATATGCTCTTGACGATGAGCAGAATGATGGAAAAAGAACTTAGGAATGCTCATGGATGAGTAGCCCCAAGAGAACCAAGCTAGGGTCTCTAGACATTGACATTTCGATATATATACTAGTACAGTGTGTGTATAAAACAAATAATTAGTAAGGGAAACATTCCATGAAGTTCCATATGATGTGCTCTAACATTGACAACTACAATATTAATCAGAACATTGTGGATGCAGCTGACCTCAACAACATCATTAATTTATAGCATGGATGAAGAAGATGCAGAGGACTTTGACTTCTTCCAAATGATGAGGCAAGTTCTCTCACTCTCTCTATCACACTAGGAGACTGATGTGTTGACTACCACTTGTATTACTATGCAATTAAATGTAGTTAACTGCCTTTCTGTAATTACATTGAGTACTGTATCTAATGCAACATTCTACATTCACTTGTCTACCATGAAGTGTACACATTGTGAGGATCATGAACTTAACCATCAGTAATGGTTGTTAGATTCAGGTGCATCATCCTATTGTACTTTTGAAATGAGTGACTGTTACAGAGTATAATTTTTCCTTTATTTTTCTCTCTCTTTTTGTGGTCATATGACTTACATCACGTGCTTATTTAATCATGTGACCAGATCATATGACTTAGTCATGTGACTTGCTCATGTGCAATGAGGACACTTATATTTAGATATCATGTGACTAGGCCTGGACTTGCCTAGAACATTCCATACCTAGACTTACCTAGACTAGTCTGGACTGTGACATCATTATGACATCATATGAAATATCATGAAATGTCATGGAACATTCTGATTACATATCTATTTGGTTCATACAAACAGCAGCAGCATATTTAGTCTACAATGCCAATACTCCAGAGTTCCAACTTGGTTTTCTTGAGGCTATCCATCCATAAGTGAATTATAAGTCCTCCTAATCATCTAGCTCGTCATTGAAGAGTAGAAACTCAATACTTTACCTCTTCACATCGTCATGTCTTCAGGTTAGACATAAAACTAATCTGTCTTCTATGTCTTTATTGTAGTGTTAGGTGCTGCAAGAGCTTTTAGCATTGCTCATCTCAGTGACTTTGTCAATTATGAGGATATACCAAAAAGACCACCAGCTCCAGTAGAGAGCTATGCTTTGTGGAAGCATCTTTACTTGTATGTATTAACTCATGTACTATATGAGGGTTTACTCCATAACTCCCTTGAGTTTCCTTAAATGATGTCAAAAATACTCCTTGAAAAGATAGTTTTTATTATTGAAATGGCCTCCTCCATTATCTGACCTTTTATTTCCCCTATTATTACTTTCATTATCAGATGACAGTGAAGAAGGGTCCTGTTCTCCAGGGTCATTCCTAGATAGACTGAGTGATAGATCTCTGCCATCATTGTTCTTTTCAGAAGGCATATTATCTTTTGTGTCCTATAAGTAATGAATAATGTCACTATTCTGTGTTGAGCATGCACTAATGCTATGGGTGCAGTAGGTAAGCTCTAACTCACCTGGTTGGAATAATAAACTTAGAGATGATAGCAGTAAGAGGATAAAAGAGATCTGTTAAAGGTTTTTAGAGGAAAGCCTTATATATAGCTGAAGCAAGTATTCGAGCTCCGCTTTAATACTATTTACTAATATTTATAATAGCATTTGCTGCTACATTTAAGAGTGCATTATGCTTAGTATTACTATACTACTAGAACTGTAGCTACTATGAGCACATAGGTTCAACATTCTGCACAGACAAATATTGTGAGTGGTCACTAAATCCACACCTCTCAGCCAGCTCTCTAAGACTGAGAGAATGAACTTAACATAGCTCCTTCTCAATATTGGTTACAACAATGTCATCACGATTCAGCAAGTATGGATTGTAGTCCCTAGAGAGGACCTCTCATTTGACTTAGGTATATAGGATAGACTTCCTCTTCAAGTCCAAGTCTGAGTTATCTGCTGACTCTATTATGCAAAGTATATGTTCTATTCATTGGACTTGATGTTTCCTAACATTAATCCCATAGATGGAGGATCTTTCACCTATTTCATGTATCATCCATTGACCTTCTAGATTAGTGAAAAAATCATGAACTGCATTCATGGCATGGTTATACATATAGAGGATACTATTGTCTTTATGGATATACCTCTCCAATGGAGTACTAGTCTCTCTATATAGACTACTGGATCCTTTCAACTTAGTTCCATAAATCTATAAGAAGTCATCATCCCCTCACACAAAGATAAGTTATTCTACATTTCTATATAGGGTATTCCTTTCATGTAAATTTCTGGCATTTGTAGAGGGTCTCAGCAATTCTGCTGATTCATTTATTCCATCATCATCAATTAACTAGAGCTAATCTTTTCTTTTGAGATTGGCTTCTTTTCATGTCTAATCAATCTTGATCAATCAGCACTGCTGATTGCTGCTTCTGTCCTTATAGGATCTAAAGACCCTATAGCTAGGGCTGGATTCTTTGTAGAGATATTTTTAGCCAGATAATTAACTTCACTGGCTGATTTATACATGGTGTGTAAAGCACACACATTGGCAGTAATCATTCTTGATATAATTCAATGAGCTTAAAAAAGTGTAAATATTGGATATCTTATTTGTTCATTCACTGATCACTCTAATAAGCTCAAGTCAGCTTCAGATTGATGTGAATATGAACAAAAATTATCTATCCTACATTAGATAAGTGATTAGCTTTATATAGGCAGAGTAGATCTTATATAATATATACAAGTAAGAGAATACTTCTAAGGGTACCCCTTATACCCCTGTCTCTAGTAGTAGATTTTTTGCTGATAAGAAATTCTAGGGAGGCTATTTTTATTAAGTATGCATCTATGTCATAGGTGTAGTAAACAAGCTTCAACTTACCTGATTGATGGAGACAACAAACTTAGAAATAATAGTGGTAAAAAGAAGAAAAAGATATATTGAAAGAGTTGTTGGAGTGGGTAATTGTTTGGGTCCTTGTCACCAGTTCAGAGACAGCCAAGATACTATACAGGTGCAAACTTTATTTTATACATAAATGCTACACAACTATAGTACTGTAGATAGCTTGTCCTTTATCATGAATAACTTCTGCTTTTACCACATCTGATCAGCAAGTTGTGATCCTTGATATACAACTTTTCAACAAGAGTCCCAGAGGAAAGTCTTATATATAGCTAGAGCAAGTAGTGTCTACAGCTATAAGGACAATATTGAAGAGTACCTTGACAAAGTAGCTCCTTACAAGGCTTGGCTACTCAACCAGTGCTTAATTCCTCAAAAAACAATATCTTTTCTATCAATTTTCTGTTCTCTGGAGATGAGTTTCCTGAAAGGATCTTTAACTAGATTGATTTTTCTGAAAAAGAAACTTAAGATCCTAATCAAAGTAATGGACAAATATGTTAATGTTGACACCACATCACCCATTTAGGTGTAGGTACTTCTAGATTGTGGAGCAAACACTGTTTTTATCAATTGTCAATGGGCTATATGACAAGACCTTATGCTGTGCAAGTTACCTATACCAATCCCTATTTTTAATATTGATGGTACAAAGAACTGAGCAGGAGATATTACTCATATTGCAGAAATTCGTGTGAAGCACAAAGGTCACAAAGAAGTAGTTTAAGCTGAAATCTCAGATCTAGGCACTGCTGTGATCATCCTTGGATACATCTTGAAACAACTCTGAGACTACACATGTCAAATGCTTGTCCTGGGGTCGCTTGCGCTTCACATAATCCAATCCATGGTCAGACTGACTCTATGATGTAGAGCTCTGAAGGAAAGGATATGAGAGTCAAGTCAGCATGCTCGAGTATCTTGGAGTAGCTGAGAGGGAAAGACTCAGGAGGATTCGATGGAGTCCCCTGGTCACTGTATTGGTCCTTATATACTATACAACTGTTTGTACATGTATTGTCCTAATCTACCGATAAGATGGAAAACATATGTACCAGGCATGCATCAAGTATAGCCATGGAATGGAAGGGAAGTAAAACATAAGGTAAACGCATGTAGAATGGAAGAGAATCATAAACAGGAGGTAAACATGTGCTGCCATGATCATACATGAGATCGGTGAGAATTCCATGATGTGTGGCAGCTATTAAATATCAAATAACTGTGAAATGGGAAACATACGGTGGGAGCAAGGTATAAGGCTATGAGAGCCTGTGAGTCCATGAAGGGATAGCATAGGGGCTAGTCCATGTCGTGTGTGAGCCAGTTGCACGTGTCAAGTCACGTGACCAGTCACATGATAGATTTGGGACTTAGACGTTTCCAAGTCTTGAAGTATAGGCGCGCTAGGCACTAAAGGCTTAATAAATTAGAATAAATAGAAAGAAAAAGGAAATAAATAAAGGAAAAATGCATATCGTAACACATCTGGCTTAAATTCCATAATCTTAACTGACAAACAGGAGAAGTTAAATTAAATAATTGCCCTTGATCTTGCTATTAATTATTTAATTATGTCACATGCCTCACTTTGATGGAACTAGATGAAGAAGTCAAAGCCATCTCAAAATAGAAAGGTCTTATCAGTGATCTTGAAACTGATGACTCATGGAAGAAGCTGTGAAGCATAGTTATGTTAGAGACACCAATCAAGGAACTGGTTTCTAGCATCTACCATAAGGACTTTTATGAAACTCTCTTGAAGAAAGAATCTAAGTGCATGTCAACATGTAAGTCATGGGATTATGTAATTGATCTCAAAGAAGACTTCAAACCTAAGAAAAATCCCCTTTCAGATCAGGAGCAGGATGAAGTCAAAGTATTTATTGAAGATTAGCTCTTGAAGAGCTATATTAGACCATTCAAATTATCTCAGACATCACCTATCTTCTTTGTTCCAAAAAAGGAAGGTACTAAGTAGATGGTTCAAGATTACCACTATCTGAATGTTGACATGGTCAAAAATAATTATCCCTTGTCCCTGATTAGTTAGCTTGTCGACAAGCTTAAAGGTACAAGGTACTTTACAAAAATGGATCTTCAATACAATAATATATATATCAAAGAAGATGATGAATAGAAGACAGCATTTGTCTGTTATCTAGATTCTTTTAAACCCTTCATCATGTACTTTGGTCTCTGTAATTCACCAGCTATATTTCAAGCCATGATGAATGAGCTATTTGTAGATATGGACAATATTGTTGTTATCTATATGGATGATCTTCTAATTTATATATGATTATTTATCACAAAGGTGTTCGCATGGATAAATTGAAAGTCAAAGTGATCTGATCTAGAAGTGGTCAGTCCCATGAACAGTCAAACATATCCACTCCTTTCTCGACCTTGCTAACTTTTATCATCACTTTATACTTAGTTATACTGGAATAACTAAATCTTTCACAGACTTAACACATAAAGACCTCCAATGGAGTTGGAGAGATAAAGAACAAAAGGTGTTTGAAACACTTAAAGAGAGATTTATGACGGTACCTCTTTTGGTCTATCTAGATATCAATATAGAATTCTACCTGGAAATTGAAACAACTCAGTGCTCACATCTTAAGTGGGAAGTATACTAAGGTCACAAGGACAAGACAGCTGCTCAAGTACTAGGAGTGCTGAGGGAAGACCAAGAGGATTCAATGAGTCCTTTGGCTACTATATTAGGGGTTTATATCTATTTACACCTAATCTATCAATAAAATGAATAATATATGTACCAGGCATGTATCAAACACAGCTATGAAATAGAAGAAAAGTAAAACATAAGGTAAACTCATGTAGAATAGAAGAGAAGCATGAACAGGAGGTAAACATGTGCTGCCATAATCATATATGAGATCGAAGTGGACACTATGAGGTGTGGCAGTCATTCAATATCAAATAATAAAGAAATGAGAAACATATATAGGAAGTGAGGCATAGGTCTAGAATGGACTGAGCATATGTGAAGAGCAGGCATAGGGGCTAGTCCTTGCATCAAATGAATGAATTGTATATGCCAAGTCATGTGCATCAGATCATGTGATTAAACAAAGACTTAGATATTTCTAAGTCAAAAGAATTAGTGCTTGTAAGCACTAATACTTGAATAAATAAAATAAATAAAAAGTAAGAGCAAATAAATAGGGGAAAAATATGTATCATAACAGAAATCAATGCCTCATATTTTGTCATGTCCTATCTATGAAATGTTCCAATGAAGAATGGCAACCATGTGCCTTTAGTTCCCATGCTCTATCAGCTCAAGAGTAGAACTATCAGGTTACAGACAAGGAGATGCTTGCTATCATCTGTGTATTAGAAATGTAGAGATATTATCTAGAAGGTGCTCAGTACAAATTTGAAATTTGATCTGATTATAATATTTTATGAAATCTCAAGATCTGAATCAAAGACAAGCTGAGGTTCTCAATGAGCTAAAATCTGTTCCACTTCATATTCTTCTTGTCCTTCAATTAAGTTAGATGAAGGAGATAAGAAGTTTGAACCATGTTCAGGGGTTTCACAATAGATAGAAAGGAGGGAGACATGGAATACATTGTGGATCTTTCAGATAGATGACAATCACAGCCAATATGAGATCAGGGATACAACATACTCAATTTTGAAGGGTCCTTCTATTTTTGAGGAGAGCTTTTTGGATTCATAATAGAGTCTGAGATTTTTTTCTTCAAGCTAGACTTTGTCTCCTACTTTTCAAAGTATAAACTTGGTGGAGATTCTTTCTTTTATAATTCTTTGAGCAATGGCATATGAGGGCAAAGCTTCTTTCTACATTTCTTAGAGGTTTTCTAGGCATTGTTCCAATGTAGATAAGAGGTTAGTAGTTCAGATGAGTTCTGGGTAAGAGCAAGGTTCATAGCCGAACATGAAAAAGACTGGTGATTTCTGGGTTACAGAGTGTTTAGCAGAGTTATAAGCAAACTCTGTAAATGGGAGGGCTTCCACCTATTTTTGTGGATTTCTATAACAGAAAATTCAAAGAAATGTTTCTATCTCTTGATTAACATGTTCAGTTTCTCCATCAGATTGAGGGTGATATGCTGAGGACAGGATGATGTCATAGTCAAGGATTTGAGCCAATTCTTTGACAAATGCAGAGGTGAATTGTGGGCCTCTATTGGAGATGAGTTTACCATGTAGACAAAACCTAAGAAAGATGTTTTTTAAAAAAAGATGTGCTACTCCTTCAGCATCAATGGTTTTCTAACAAGGGGACAGAATTACCCCCTTTGAGAGAGTCAAATCCAGAACAAGGGTGGAGGTCAGTGATAAGATTGATGAACAGTTGTTGAAAGAGATGAGAGATAAGAGAGGAAATAGGGAAAAGAGGAGGGATCATCAGGTGGATATTGACCTTGTTCTATTGACAGATCAAACAATCAGTAACATAGCAATGAATAAAATTGGATAAGTCTGATCACCAGTAATCACGAGAAACAAGATCTAGAGTGCAGTGGATGCCTAGATGATTGGCAGTAGTAGCACAGTGAATCAATGACACAATGGTCTAATGAGACAATCATGTCATTAGTGCTCAAGGCGCTTCTCATTTTCTTTATCTTATTGTATCAGGTTGGTGCTAATCTTATCTAGGTGGCTGGATAAGTCTAGAGCCGATCTAGTCTTATGACCTAGAATATGGGTTAAGGGTATTACTTTACAAGTACAGGGACTACCTTATATAGTACTTAGTGTACTTACCTCAGAGGGGCATGGATCATGGTCTGTGCACACTATCTAGGGTATATAAGTAGCTACCTCACTCCATGTATTCCCTTAGTTCAATATATTCGTGGTTACACTGGATAAGCCCTAGCCTTAGCTGCTATATAGGGTGGTGTGACTTAACAGGTCTAGCAGACTTCATGTAAGCCTACATCAGTGGCCACATGTCTTTTAGTTGGTTTGTTTTTCCATTATGTTCCACTTGACGTGTAACAAGCACTGGGTGATCTTGGTGATAAGGGCAACATTAAGGGTGCAAACAAAAATGAATTTGAGAAGAAGCATGATATCTTAGTTATCTGGGGTATCTGCAGCTGCATGACTATGGGATAGTGCATCTGCTGGAGCCATGGAAGTGCCAAGAAGATGAGCGATATGGAGGTCAAAATTCTAAAGAATCATTAACCATTGGGCTTGTCAGTGAGATAATTGCTGAGGAGCTTTGAAGTATGTCAAGTTTTTATGATTAATAAGAATGATAACAGGGTGTTCTGTACCATGAAGATAGTGATGCCAGGTAGTAAGGACATGAATAATAGTGAGAAGTTTGTAATCATAGATATCATAATTTCATTTGATAGAAGAAAAGGTCTGAAAAAGATATATGCAGGGGTGGAGGTTGCCATTGACATCTTTCTACATAAGAATGGTGCCAGTTGTATAGAGAGATGCATCAGTCATAACAAAGAATGAACGAGAAGGATCAGACATGACAAGGACCAGTTTTGAGGTAAATATCTTTTTGAGGGCAGAAAAGAAGGATTTGCAGTCTAGAACTAAGACAGGGTCTTTTTAGTTAGACTAAGGAGCAGATAAGTGATAATAGAAAAGCCAGAGATGAAGCAATGATTGAAATGATTGCATCACTTAGCGCTCATAGTACTTCTGTTTTTCTTTTCTTATCTTATTAGGTCAGCGTTAATCTTATCAGTTAGTACTTATCTATCACAGTCATTACATCTTATCTGGTGGCTAGGTAAGTCTAGACCAGGTCTAGCTTGCAATCTAGAATATGAGATCTAGAGTATTACCTTACTCATACAGGGACTTCCTTATATAGTACTTAGCACATTCACCTCAGAGAGGCACTGACCATGGTCCGTACACGTTATCTAGGGTATATAAGTAGATACTCCTCTCTGTAGTATTTTCTTAGTTCAATATATTCGTGGTTACACTGGTAAAGCCCTGGCCTTAGCTGCTAGATAGAGTGGTGTGATTTAACAGATCTAGTGGACTCCATGTGGGCCTATGTCAGTGGCTGCACTTCCTTTTAGTTTGGTTTATTTTTTCATTCTATTCTGCTTGACACATAACAATGGTAGAAATTGCAGAATCCAAGAAGCAAGCACACATCTTTGACTGAGGTAGAGGTGCATCAATTGAGTACTGCATTGACTTTTCTATTATGCATATGGGTTGCCTGATGCAAAGTGACCATGTCAAGGTATTCAACTTCTGTTGCAATGAAAACACATTTTTCTAGCTTTAGATAGAGGTTGTTACGGGGTATAATTTTTCCTTGTATTTTTCTTTATTTTTCTCTCTCTTTTTGTGGTCATGTGACTTGCTCACATGCAACGAGGACACTTATATTTAGATATCACATGACTAGTGTTATGGGGTATAAATTTTTCTCTATTTTTCTCGCTACTTTTGTGGTCACGTGACTTACATCACGTGCTTATTTAATCATGTGACTGGATCATGTGACTCGGTCATGTGACTTGCTCCCATGCAATGAGGACATTTATATTCAGATATCACATAACTAAGGCCTAGACACACCTAGAACATTCTAGCTTAGATCTATCTAGACCGGTCTGGACCATGACATCACCTGACGTCATATGGAATGTTGTGAAATGTTGTGGAGCATTCTGATGATATCATTTGTTTGTTAGATACAAACACTGTACTTGTATATAAGACTGAATGCCATTGCCCAGAGACCCTAGCTTGGTTCTCTTGGGACTACCCGTCTACAAGTGCACCTAAGTATTCCCCTCTACTACACCCTTGGTCGACAAGCACAAGTCGACTCTAAACTCTTTACTCGATCCCCGCCTTCAAGTTAGGTGTAAACTAATTTGTCTTCTCAAGTTTAGTTCTAAGTATTTGATGCTGTGAAAGGCCTCAGTGCTGCACTCATCTCACTAGAATTAAGCTACCCACTTTCCCAGCATTGGACACTACTCATGTCGTTAGCCAATTTATGTAATCATTACACTTCGCTGCACATTACCACGCCTTTCTTTTGCTTTAGTCCTCAACTGCTGAGGTTCAGGAAGGACGTTGCAGTATCTAGGCTCCCGTCAATGGATTCTCTCAAGTGAAAACTAGGGTACCGTCCCTAGAGGTTAAATCCTCCATCAAAACCCTTTCATCTTCTTTTGGGCATCGTTCTGCATCCCCGTGTGGTGCATTCATTTTAGTTAGTAAAATTAGCAACCCTCCCTGCACGAAAGAGCGGTCTTGTGCCCATGCAGTCTTAGGAGAGGTTTACCTTTAATTTTACTATACGTAGCAGTAAGGGGCTATGCCAGGTCAGTTGTTGACTGGACAGCGAAAGGGCAAAGGAAGAAATAGGCCCTGATGAAGAAACATTTCCACCGTGGCTTGTACTACTAGACAACGAGTTCTCGACACAAGGGCGCAAGAAGCGGTCCTTCAATTCCACCAACTAAATTGCGTCCTTACTCCTCCTCCTCCTATCAAATTCGAAGACTTAGATTCAGTCCCTGAGTGGCTCATTCCTAAACAGGAGCCACTTGATTTTCTACACCAAGTTAAGAAAGAAGAAGAGATCAAGGCGGATCTCAAACATCAAATTTTCCACACTCCTATGCCACCACCACCTAGATCTCCTTCTCCGATTCCCCTTCCTTCAGCTCTATCCCGGCATACATCAAATCACCTTTGCTTCCCTGCACATCATCACATGCAAGAATACCTTTTGTCTCTTTACTGCCCCCGCCCACAGGTGCCCTTGGCAAATTGCCCACATCACGTACCCTACTACCTTTATAATGAACCCGGATATTTTTAGAAAATGTCCACCCTTCCTCAAGATGTCACAAACCTGTAGGCTCAATTAGCCACAGTAACAGCAGCACTACAACAGCTGCAAAACCAGCCTTCAAACCTCAGCTGAAAGGTTGAGATTTTCGCAGACCCTGGTTCCTTTGATGATAACCAAAATAATTTCTCAGTGTGGTGGGTCAAGCTAAAAACTTGGCTCGCTGCCAATCAAGTAGTGCTGACCACCAACTTCGATGGTTGCATGACAGTGCTCTCACGCATGAAGGGTCTGGTAGCTGGCCGATTCGCCGAGGCCCTTATCAGGAAATACACAGAACAGAACGCTTGGCCAACGTTAGCTATTCTAGGGCAGGAGATTGAAAGATATTTCTGACCCATAGCTGACAAAGAATGGGCAAAGAACCAGCTCATTCAATTAAAACAAGGCAAAATGTGGACAGACAAGTTCGTAGTCAGGTTCCACTCGTTGGTCCTGCAATCGAATTGTTCTCACACACATTCAATATACCTATTGGAACGGGCAACTTGGCCCGACATTATCAAAGAAATATACTGATAGCAAGATATCCCAAGGGCATGCCTGGGTAAACAATGTGCAAAACTCTTCCTCCAGCTGTGGAGGTAAAACATATGGAAATGGTGGAGGCGACGCAATGGACATTTAGCGCTGCACAGAAGGGCAAACAGAGACGGCTCCAAATGGACTGTTTCAAATGTGGCAAGTCAGGCCACTTTGCCCGACAGTACAAAGCACCAAACTGTCATTGTGGCTCGGACCGCCACACCACGAACTGGCACAGGGTGTCGGCAAACAATGGTCGTCAAGTGTGACAAACCGAAAGCATGCCAGCTGATCACTGGCGTGGCATGGACTTCGAAGAGGCGAAAGCCTTCTTCTTCAACATACACAATACGGAGATGAAGGCACAGGGAAAAGCCTTCAGCCCTTGAACATGAGGACAGTTCAAGGTGCCACTCCTCTGACAGGTGGCAGACAGCACCTAAAAGCATCTGTCAGGAAGCCCAAGCCTGTAACTCAAACAGGGCACAAATGTGTTAAAAACAATGCGGACAAAGTTTCTTTTTCTTGTACTAATAGGTTTTCTTGTCTTGATGTTTTTGATAGTTCTGATTTTCTTGATAGCACAGTAAGCAGTCCTAAAAACATAAAACAATCTACAAAAGAAGAAAAAACAAAATCACAAAAAAATAGTTTAGTTTCTTTGTTTTCTGATTTCTTGGATATGTACGTAGAAGGGGGGTCCTCCTTACAAGGCTCGGTGGTTCAACCCGTGCTAAATTCCTCAAAACTCAAAATAACTTCTTCTATCAACTCCCTGTCCCCCGGAGATGATTTTTCCAAAAGGATAGTTACTAGATCAGTATCCCTCAAGAAAAAACTCAAGATTTCGATCGAAGTACTGGACAAACACATGGATGTTGACACCACGTCCCCTATCCAAGTCCAAGCTCTGCTTGATAGTGGAGCCAATTCTATTTTTATAGAGCGTCAATAGGCTAAGTGACAAGGCATCATGCTATGCAAACTGCTGATACCTATCCCAGTCTTTAATGTCGATGGAACCAAGAACCGAGCAGGAGATATTACTCATATTGCAGAAATCCATATGGAATATAAAGGTCACAAAGAAGTAGTTCAAGCCGAAATCAGTGATCTCAGCACTGCTGTGATCATCCTCGGATACACCTGGCTCGAGTTTCATAACCCTAACATTAACTGGCAAACTGGTGAAGTTAAATTAAATCATTGCCCAAGATCTTGTTATCAATTATCTAATCGCGCTACGTGCCTTGCTTCGATGGAACTGGAAGAAGAAGTTGAAGCAGTCTCAAAATGGAAAGGTCTTATCAGTGACCTTGAAACTGATGACACATGGAAGAAGCTGAGAAGTACAGTCATGTTAGAAACACCTGTCAAGGAACTGGTTCCCAGCATCTACCATAAGGACTTTTATGAAACTTTCTCGAAGAAAGAATCCGAGCGCATGCCAACATGCAAGCCATGGGATCATGCAATCGAACTAAAAGAAGACTTCAAACCTAAGAAAGGGCGAATGATTCCTCTTTCAGCTCAGGAGCAGGATGAAGTCAAGTCATTTATTGAAGATCAGCTCTCGAAGGGCTATATTAGACCGTCTAAATCACCTCAGACGTCGCCAGTCTTCTTTGTTCCTAAGAAGGAAGGCACTAAGTGGATGGTTCAAGATTACCGCTATCTGAATGAAGGAACAGTTAAAAATAATTATCCCTTGCCCCTGATTAGTCAGCTTGTTAACAAGCTTAAGGGCACAAGATACTTTACAAAAATGGACCTTCAATGGGGATACAACAATATATGTATCAAAGAAGGCAATGAATGGAAGGCAGCGTTCATCTGTCATCTCGGTTCTTTCGAACCCCTTGTCATGTTCTTTGGTCTCTGTAATCTGCCAGCTATGTTCCAATCTATGATGAACAAGCTATTTGCGGATATGGATGATATTGTTGTTATCTACATGGATGATCTTTTAATTTATATAAAATCGGACAATATCGATGAGCACCACAAAGCTGTTGCACATGTGCTCCAGCAGCTCAAAGATAATGATTTATTTGTCAAGCCAGAGAAATGCTTCTTTGACAAGACAGAAGTAGAATTCCTCAGTATGACCGTGACTCGCGATGGCGTTCGCATGGACGAATCAAAAGTTAAAGCAATCCAGGAGTAGCCAGTCCCACAAATGGTCAAACAAGTCCGTTCTTTCCTCAGTCTTGCAAACTTTTACCGTCGCTTCATACTCGGTTATGCTGGAATTGCAAAACCTCTCACGGACTTAACACGTAAAGATTTCCAGTGGAACTGGGGAGATAAAGAACAACAGGCGTTTGAAACACTTAAAGAACGTTTTACGATAGCACCTATTTTGGTATATCCAGATATCAATGCGGAGTTCTGCCTGGAAACCGATGCTTCGGATTATGTCACAGAGGCTGTCCTATCTATGAAATGTCCCAACAGAGAATGGTGACCATGTGCCTTTAGTTTCCACACTCTATCAGCTCAAGAGCGGAACTATCAAGTCGCAGATAAAGAAATGCTTGCTATTATCCACGCATTAGAAACGTGGCAACATTATTTAGAAGGTGCTCAGCACAAATTTGAAATTTGGTTCGACCACAAAAATTTGCAATACTTTATGAAATTCCAAGATCTAAATCGAAAACAAGCACGATGGTCCTTGTATCTTATGCGATTCGACTTTACCTTGGTCCACAAGGCAGGAACCTCTATGACGAAAGCAGATGCTTTATCCCGACATTTTGATCACTCCAATGGGGTTGAAGATGACAACAAGGGTGTCACTGTTATTCCTCCCGAAAAGATCAGGGCTCAACACATTGTTGTAGAAGCCGAAGAGCACTCAATCATTGAACGAATCAAAGGACTATCTAAAGATTTAGATCTAGGATCTAACTATAAGCTCCAGGATAGGCTTTATTATCAGACATTCTCACACTCCATCATGATAACCCTATCGCAGAACATTCTGGTTAATCAAAGACACAGGAATTGGTGGAACATAATTATTATTGGCCTGGGTTATACACACAGGTCAAGGACTATGTTTCGCGTTGCAATCGATGTGCATGCATGAAAAGTTCTCGCATTGCCCCAGCTGGCATGCTTCAATCACTGTCGATCCCATCTGGGTCATGGGTTGACATTTCGGCAGATTTTACCATGGACTTACCACTTTCGGATGGTTATGACACAATCCTAGTGGTTGTTGATTGTTTCTCTAAAGAAGCGATATTTATTCCCACAAATAAAATGATCACAGCTCTTGGAACTGTCAAATTATATTTGCAGCGTGTGTGGAAGCATCATGGTCTTCCCACGACTATTGTTTTCAATTGTGGTCCACAATTCACGTCTCAGGTTATGTGCGAATTAGGAAAATTCTTAGGGATTGAGCTTAAGCTCTCCACCGCATTTCACCCGCAAACAGACGGGCAAACCGAATGGATGAACCAGGTGTTACAGGAATACATCCGTCTTTTTGTTGCCGAAAAGCCATATGATTGGTCTGATTGGCTAGCGCTAGCGCAATTTTCATATAACAAGCACCAGGATTTGCTTGAAAAATCTCCATTTGAGGTTACTCGATCCTACAAGCCAAGGATGGGCGTTGAACTGCTTCAGTCCAGGGTCCCTGCAGCTGAGGATCTTGCCACCAAAATGGAGAAAACCCTTGAGCAGGCTTGTAAAAACTTAGAGCAAGCACAAGCTGCTATGAAACAAAAAGCCGATCGTCATAGATCTCAGCCACCTTCTTATCAGATCGGCGATAAAGTGTGGTTGAGCACTTCTAATTTAAAACTTCCATGACCTTCTTGGAAGTTTACTAAACGATGGCTAGTGAGACAAGTGATGGATTCTATCCTTTCACTGTTACGCGTCGAGCGGAACACGACAAAGAAAGACAAACCAAACCTAAAGAGATGACCCTTATCGCGGGTCACTCGGAGTCCGCTAGACCCGTTAAGCTATACCGCCCATCTATAGCAGCGAGGCCATGGGTTTTACTGGTATAACCACAAGTATATTGAACTAAGGAATACAGGCGTCGAGGTAACTACTTATATACCCTAGCTACCGTGCACGGACCAAGGTCAGTGCCCTACTAAGGTGAACGGTCTAAGTACTATATAAGGAAAGAGACGCCTAGTAAGGTAAACCCTAATACCTATAGTCGAGGTGCAGAGCCTAGAACGGCCTGGGCCCCACAGCCACCAGATAAGATTAACGCTCACCGATTAGATAAGCGCCAACCTGATAAGATAAGATAAAAGAAAATAAAAGAAAGTTAGACGCTACGAGCGCCAACGAGAAGCGCCTTGAGCGCTAGTGGCATTTTCGTCTCACTATCCCCTTCCTAGGATTCGACGCCTCGGCGAATCTAAGGGCAATGATAAAAGGGAGTGATGCACAGAAAAATACCTTTTCTAAGGCTGAGACGTTAGCCTGAAAAAGAAAAAGGTCCAAAAACGAATGACTAGAAAGAAAAAGTACCCAAGGAAGAAAAAGAAAAATCCTCCTTGAGGATGAGGGACCTGTACCACCTTCATAGTAGTTACGGTTCATGAGACCTTATTCAGGATCTCATGCCAGGCTCCCCCTACTACCCCCCTACTCCGTAGGAGATCATCGTCCTCGATGATAAGATCGCCGCCAAAAAGAGGAAAGAACGAGGGTGGAGGGTGGGAAGATGAAAAAAAATTGACCCCAAAAGACGGATCTACCCCCCTAGAACTAACCCTAAAGACTCCATGGCGATGGCGAGGGTAATATTTTGACGGTTTGAAGACGCCGCCAAACGGATCGTAGTTTTTACTGTGCATTGCAGCACGCTTCATCGCCTGGTACTCCATACCAGTCTGTCCCATGGACACCCAACTACTAGTTTAAAGTCATCTCGGACTCGAAGGCGTCCGGGCGAAACGGTGATGTCGGGATATCAGTGCTTCACACGTGCACTACGATGCAACGGTCAGCCCCTATCTGATAGTAACGAAATACACACGGCAGCGGAGCCATCGCTTGCCGCGGACTAAAACTAACGTATTGTTCTCACGCCTCGTCAGGCGGACCTAGCGTACGATGCTCGCCAGCAAAGGATAAGAGAGTGCTAACACGAGTAGTGCCAGCGCGGGAATAATAAAAGGAATCATACGTCGTTACACGAGTAGCGCCGCCCGTATGACTGGGAAGAGGAACGCCGATGTTCCACGAGTAGTGGCGACGCAAGGAAAGAGGGAAAGGATAGTTTAACGTCATTTCGGACGTCTTCTGGCTTCTTCGGCAGTCGACTAGTTTTCTCTCGTCGTTACGGACGGTGTCGACCGAGGAAGAGATGGTGAGTTCAATATAATGTTACGCGTCGAGCGGAACACGACAAAGAAAGACAAACCAAACCTAAAGAGATGACCCTTATCGCGGGTCACTCGGAGTCCGCTAGACCCGTTAAGCTATACCGCCCATCTATAGCAGCGAGGCCATGGGTTTTACTGGTATAACCACAAGTATATTGAACTAAGGAATACAGGCGTCGAGGTAACTACTTATATACCCTAGCTACCGTGCACGGACCAAGGTCAGTGCCCTACTAAGGTGAACGGTCTAAGTACTATATAAGGAAAGAGACGCCTAGTAAGGTAAACCCTAATACCTATAGTCGAGGTGCAGAGCCTAGAACGGCCTGGGCCCCACAGCCACCAGATAAGATTAACGCTCACCGATTAGATAAGCGCCAACCTGATAAGATAAGATAAAAGAAAATAAAAGAAAGTTAGACGCTACGAGCGCCAACGAGAAGCGCCTTGAGCGCTAGTGGCATTTTCGTCTCATTCACAATGCCAAACACTAAAACTAAGACGGAGAAGACAAATTAGTTAACATCTAACTTGAAGACGTGATAGAGTGAAGAGTAAGCATTGAGTTAAACTCTTCAACGACAAGTGAAACGATGAGGGGAGTACTTATGTTCGCTCGTGGACGGGTAGCCCCAAGAGAACCAAGCTGGGACTCTAGGGTGTTGGCATTGCAATATATATATGGCTACAGTGTTTGTGTGCTACGAATAAATGATATCATCAGAATGTTCCACAACATTCCATGACGTTCTATGATGTCAGGTGATGTCATGGTCCAGACCGGTTCTAGGTAAGTCTAGATAAGAATGTTCTAGGCCAGTCTAGGCTCTAGTCACATGATATCTAAATAAAAGTCCTCACCCACACGTGACAAGTCATGTGCTATCAAGTCACGTGATCTGGGCATGTGATATAATAAGCACGTGATGTAAGTCATGTGACCACAAAAAGAGAAGGAAAAATAGAGAAAAATAGATGAAAAATTATACCCCGTAACACTACCCCCTTCTAGGAATCGACTTCCAGGCGATTAAATGGAGCGGAGGCAATAGAGCAATAATTTACATAGGGGCAAAATAAAAAGTCGAATTGCGACTGAACCATGCACAATTTCCTGGGAGTGGAAGGGTGGCGATGATAGAAATCACGAATAGCATCGCGAGCATTACTTAGGTTAGCCTCAGGCTCCCAAGTATGCTCCTCGTCAGAATAACCAACCTAGTGAACCAAAAACTCGAGGCAGCAACTTTGCAAGTGAGAGTCAACGATATAATCAACCTCCTTGATCACCCTCTTCTGTAACCAGTCATGGACCAGGCTGTTGCGCCGGTTGACCAGGCAATCGCTCTTTATAAGGTTTAATGCGACTAATATTCACAACCGGGTGAATGCACATTGTAGAAGGCAAACAAAGTTCAATGGCATTAGAGCCGACCAGCTTCGTAATTTCGTAAGGACCGAGCCAGCGTTCCATAAACTTCCGACTTGGTCAAGGAAGCTTTAAATTAGACATACTAAGCAACACTTTATCGCCGATCTGATAAGGAGGTGGCTGAGATCTATGACGATCGGCTTTCTTCTTCACAGCAGCTTGTGCTTTCTCTAGGTTTTTACGAGCCTGCTCGAGAGTTTTCTCCATATTGGAAGTGAGATCCTGAGCTGCAGGGACCTTGGACTGAAGTGGTTCAACACCCATCCTTGGTTTGTAGGATCGAGTTACTTCAAATGGAGATTTACCAAGCGAATTCTGGTGCTTGTTGTTGTATGAAAATTGTGCCAGCGCTAGCCAATCAGACCAATCATATGGCTTTTCAGCTATGAAAAGACGAATGTATTCCTGTAACGCCTGGTTCATCCGTTCTGTTTGCCCGTCTGTTTGCGGGTGGAAAGCAGTGGAGAGCTTAAGCTCAATCCCTAAGAATTTCCCTAATTCACACATGACCTGAGATGTGAATTGTGGACCACGGTCGAAAACAATTGTTGTGGAAAGACCATGATGCTTCCAGACATGTTGCAAATACAATTTGGCCATTCCAAGAGCCATGACCGTTTTATTGGTTGGAATAAATATAGCTTCTTTGGAGAAACGATCAACAACCACTAGGATTGTGTTGTAACCATCCGAAAGAGGTAAGTCTGTTGTAAAATCTATTGAGATATAGACCCATGATCCAGATGGGATCGGCAGTGGTTGAAGCATGCCTGATGGGACGATGCAAGAACTTTTCATGCGTGCGCATCGATCGCAATGCGAAACATAGTCCTTGACCTATGTGTGTAACCCAGGTCAATAATAATTATGTTCCATCAATTCTGAGTCTTTGATTGACCAGGGTGTCCAGTGACTAGATTGTTGTGATGGAGTGTGAGAATGTCCTGGCAAAGCTTAGCATCACCAGAGACATAAATATGATTCTCACGGTAATAAAGCCCATCCTGGAGCTTATAATTAGATCCTAGATCTAAATCTTTAGATAGTTCCTTGATTCGTTCAACAATCGATTGCTCTTCGGCTTCTACAACAATGTGTTGAGCCCTGATCTTTTCGGGAGGAATGACAATGACGCTCTTGTTGTCATCTTCGACTCCACTGGAGTGATCACAACGTCAGGATAAAGCATCTGCTTTCGTCATGGAAGTTTCTGCCTTATGGATCAAGGTAAAGTCAAATTGCATAAGGTACAAGGACCATCGTGCTTGTCTGCAATTTAGATCTTGAGATTTCATAAAATATTGCAAATTTTTGTGATCGGACCAAATTTCAAATTTGTGCCGAGCACCTTCTAGATAATGTCACCACATTTCTAATGCACGAATAATAGCAAGCATTTCCTTATCTGTGACTTAATAGTTTCGCTCTTGGACCGAAAGAGTGTGAGAACTAAAGGCGCATGGTTGCCATTCTCCATCGGGACATTTCATAGATAAGACAGCCCCTGTGGCAAAATCCGAAGCATCGGTTTCCAGGCGAAACTCCACATCAATATCTGGATATACCAAAATAGGTGCTGTCGTAAAGCGTTCTTTAAGCATTTCAAATGCTTGTTGTTCTTTATCTCCCCAGTTCCACTGAAGATCTTTATGTGTTAAGTCCATGAGAGGCTTTGCAATTCCAGCATAACCGAGTATGAAGCGACGGTAAAAGTTTGCAAGACTGAGGAAAGAACGGACATGTTTGACCGTTCGTGGAACTGGCCACTCCTGGATTGCTTTAACTTTCGATTCGTCCATGCGAACGCCATCGCGAGTCACAGTCATACTGAGGAATTCTACTTCTGTCTTGTCAAAGAAGCACTTCTCCGGCTTGACAAATAAATCATTATCTTTGAGCCACTGAAGCACATGTGCAACAGCTTTGTGATGCTCATCAATATTGTCCATTTTTGTATAAATAACAACAATATCGTCCATATCCGCAAATAGCTCATTCATCATAGCCTGGAACGTAGCTGGCAAATTATAGAGACCAAAGAACATGACGAGAGGTTCGAAAGAACCGAGATGACAGATGAACGCTGCCTTCCATTCATTGCCTTCTTTGATACATATATTGTTGTATCCCCATTGAAGGTCCATTTTTGTAAAGTATCTTGTGCCCTTAAGCTTGTCAACAAGCTGACTAATCAGGGGCAAAGGATAATTATTTTTAACTGTGCCTTTATTCAGATAGCGGTAATCTTGAACCACCCGCTTGGTGCCTTCTTTCTTAGGAATGAAGAAGACAGGTGACGTCTGAGGTGATTTAGACGGTTTAATGTAGCCCTTCAAGAGCTGATCTTCAATAAATGACTTGACTTCATCCTGCTCCTGAGCTGAAAGAGGAATCATTCGCCCTTTCTTAGGTTTGAAGTCTTCTTTTAGTTCGATTGCATGATTCCATGGCTTGCGTGTTGGCATGTGCTCGGATTCTTTCTTCGAGAAAGTGTCGTAAAAGTCCTTGTGATAGATGCTGGGAACCAGTTCCTTGACAGGTGTTTCTAACACAACTGTGCTTCTCAGCTTTTTCCACGTGTTATCAGTTTTGAGGTCACTGATAAGACCTTTCCATTTTGAAATTGCTTCGACTTCTTCATCTAGTTCCGTTGAAGCAAGGTGCGTAGCACGATTAGATAATTGATAACAAGATCTTGGGCAACGATTTAATTTAACTTCACCAGTTTGCCAGTTAATGTTAGGATTGTGATACGCGAGCCAGGTATATCCGAGGATGATCACAGCAGTGCTGAGATCACTGATTTCAGCTTGAACTACTTCTTTGTGACCTTTATACTCCATACAGACTTCTGCGGTATGAGTAATATCTCCTGCTCAGTTCTTGGTTCCATCGACATTAAAAACTGGGATAGGTATCAGCAACTTGTGTAGCATGAGGTCTTGTCACTTAGCCCATTGGTGATCTATAAAGATAGAATTGGCTCTGCAGTCGAGAAGAGCCTGGACCTGAATAGGAGATGTGGTATTAACATCCACATTTTTATCCATTACTTCGATCAAGATCTTTAATTCCTTCTTGAGGGAGACTGATCTGATAAGGATCCATTCAGGAAAATCATCTCCAGGGGACAGGGAGTTGATAAAAGAAGTTGTTTTTGGTTTTGGGAAATTAAGCATGGGTTGAACCGCCGAGCCTCATAAGGAGGACCCTCCTTCTACATACGTATCCAAAAAATCAGAAAACAAAGAAACTAAACTATTTTTTTGTGTTTTTGTATCTTCTGCTTTTGTATATTGTTTTGTACTTTTAGAACTACCTATTGCGCTATCAAGACAATCAGAAGAATCAGAACTATCAAAAACATCAAGACAAGAAAACCTATTACTACAAGAAAAGGAAACATTCTCATTAACACATTTATTTTGTCCTGTTTGAGCTACAGGCTCGAGCTTCCTGACAGATGCTTTTGGACGCTGTCTGCCACCTGCCAGAGATTTGGCACCCTGAACTGTCTCCGTGTTCAAGGGCTGAAGGCTTTTCCATGAGCCTTCATCTCTGTTATGTGCATGTCGAAGAAGCAAGCTTTTGCCTCCTTGAAGTCTATGCCACGCCAGTGATCAGCCAGTGCACTTTCGGTTTGTCGCACTTGGCGACCGTTATTTGCCGACACCCTGTGCTGGTCCGTGGTGTGTTGGTCCGAGCTGCAATGACAGTTAGGTGCAGTGCATGTCCGGGCAAAGTGGCCTGACTTTTCACATTTGAAGCAATCCATCTGGAGCCATCTCTGCTTCGGTTGCTTGCCCTTTTGTGCAGCGCTGATGTCCATTGTGTTGCCTCCACTGTTTTACCTCCATGGCTGGAGGAAGAATTGTTTTACACATTGTTAATCCAGGCACACCCCTGGGATCCTTTACCGAACTGGTATTCAAAGAGGTCAGCCTGACTTCTGATTCATCGGACCTCATCCAGGTACTCTTCGATTGTTTCTTTTTGAGTACCCTGGAGATAAATCTCCTTGATTATACCAGGCCGTGCTGCCCATTCCAGAAGGTAGATTGAGTGCATGTGAGAGCACTCGGATTGGAGAACCAAAGAGTGGAACCGAATGACGAATTCGTCGGTTCTCATCTTTCCTTGTCTGAGTTGAACAAGCTGGTTCTTTGCCCATTCTTTATCGGCCAGGAGTTGGAAATACTTTTTGATTTCTTCGCCCAACACATGAAGTGTCGGCCATGAGTTTTGATCGGTGTATTTGCATATTAAAGCCTCAGCAAACCGACCTGCTACTAGGCCTTTCATGCGAGAGAGAACGACCACACAACCATTGAAATTGGTTGTAAGGACTGCCTGGTTGGTGGTGAGCCAAGTTTCTAATTTGACCCACTAGACGGAGAAATTATTTCGGTTCCCATCAAAGGTTCTGGGGTCTGCGAAAATTTCAACCTTGCGGCTGATGTTTGAAGGTTGGTTTTACAACGTTTGCAACGCTACTGTGACTTGTTGGAGTTGTGCCTGTAGGTTGGCAACTTCTTGTTGTAAATTTGCCATCTTTAGAGATAGCCTGGTTCATTGTACAAATAGTAAGGCACATGCCTAGGACGATTGGCAATGGGCACCTGTTGGCGGGGGCGATGGAGAGACGGTAGGTATTCTTACATGTGGCAGCGTGCAGGAAAACGTAGGCGATTTGACGTACGCCGGGGTAGAGCTGGTGGTGGAAGAATAGGAGAGAGAGATCTGAGGACTGGTGTAGGAGTATGAAAGATATCAAATTTGAGATCCACCTCGATTTGTTCTTCTTTCTTTATGCGGTGTAAGAAATCAAGCAGTTCCTGTTTTGAGACTAACCACTTGGGAGCTGGTTCGAGATCTTCGAACTTGATTTGTGGGGCGAAAGTGAAAACGCAGTTGAGATGGTGAAATTGGAGGGCTGCGGCTTGAGCCCGAGTATCAAGAACTCGCTGTCTAGTAGTGCGAGCCACGGTGGAGATTCTTCTTCGGCAGGGTCTTTTCTTCCTTTTTACCCTTTCGCTGTCCAGTCAATATTCGACCTAGCACAGCCCCTAAATGCTATGTATGGTAAAAACTAATGTAAACCTCTCCTAAGACTGCACGGGCACAATATCGCTCTTGTGTGTAGTGAGGGTTGCTAATTTGAATTACTACAACAAATGTGCCTCACAGGGACACGGGACGATGCCCAAATGAAGTAAAAGGGGTTTTGACAGAGGATTTAACCTCTAGGGATGATACCCTAATTCTCGCGTGAGAGAATCCATCGACGGGGGCCTAGATACTACAACGTCCTTCCTGAACCTCAATGGTCAGGGACTAAAACAAAAGAAAGACGTGGTAATGCACAACGAAGTGAAATGATGTATATAATGGCAAAGACACGAGTAGTGCGGACACCGGGAAAGTGGGTAGCTTGGTTGTAGTGAGATGAGCGATGGATTCTATCCTTTCGCAACGCCAAACACTAAAACTAAGGCGGAGAAGACAAATTAGTTAACGTCTAACTTGAAGACATGATAGAGTGAAGAGATGAGCGTTGAGTTAGACTCTTCAATGACAAGTAAGACGATGAGGGGAAGACTTATGTTCGCTCGTGGACGAGTAGCCCCAAGAGAACCAAGCTGGGACTTTGGGATGTTGGCATTGCAATATATATACTGCTACAGTGTTTGTATGCTACGAATAAATGATATCATCGGAATGTTCCACAACATTCCACGATGTTCTATGACGTCAGGTGATGTCATGGTCCAGACTGGTTCTAGGTAAGTCTAGATAAGAATGTTCTAAGCCAGTCTAGGCTCTAGTCACGTGATATCTAAATAAAAGTCCTCGCCTGCACGTGACAAGTCATGTGCTATCAAGTCACGTGATCTAGGCATGTGATATAATAAGCACATGATGTAAGTCACGTGACCACAAAAAGAGAAGGAAAAATAGAGAAAAATAGATACCCCATAACAGGTACTATATAAGAGAGTCCCTGTACTAGTAAGATAATACCCATAACTTATATTCTAGGTTGTAAGACTAGATCAGTTCTAGACTTACCTAGCCACTAGATAAGATAGGATAAAAATGAAGCACCTTGAGCGCTAGTGACAACTTCGTCTCAGTATGTATAGAGGACAATATTGTTTCTATAGATGTACCCCTCCATTGGGATAGTAGTCTCTCTATATTAACTACTAGGTCCTCTCAACTTAGATTCATAAATTCTCAAGAGGTCATCATTTCCTCATATAGAGATAAGTTGTTCTATATTTCTATGTAGAATATTTCTCTTATGTAAATTTCTAGTGTCTGTGAAGGATCTCAGCAATCTCACTAATTCATTTCCTCCATTATTGCTAATCATCTGAGGTTGACCTTCTCCTTCAGAACTGGCTTCTTCCCATTTCTGATTGTTCTCAATTCTACAGTCTTGATCAATCAATGCTGCTGATTGCTCTATAGCACTATTTCTTTTCTTACCAGTCTTTCAATTCTGTAGTAGGAGTTTGATTTTCTATAGAAGTATTATCAGCTAGGCGATTAACTTTGCTGACTGATATAGACTATGTATGCTATGTAAAGTATGTGCATTGGTGGTAACAGTTCTTGACATAATACAACAAGCTTAAAAAAGTGTAAGTGTTTGATATTCTCTTTGTTCACTCACTGGTCACTTCAGTAAGCTTGAGTTGACTTCAGATTGATGTAAGTATGAACAAAAGATTATCTACCCTATATTAGATAAGAGATTAGATTTATATACTGTAGATAGAGTAGATCTTATGTAATATATACAAGTAAGGGAATACCCCTAAAAGTACCTCTTACACCTTGCATCATATGATCTAATCATATGGACTAAGTCACATGCATCAGGTCATGTGATTAGATAAAGACTTAGACATTTCTAAGTCAAAAGAATTGGTGCTTGAGAGTGCTAAAACTTGAATAAATAAAATAAATAGAAAGAAAGAGCAAATAAATAGGGGGGAAATGTATATCATAACAAGAGGATTGTACTAGATTAGAACAACTTGTCTAAGGGTTATAATTAAATTTTGTAAGAATTAAGACTGTAGATGTATAGCAGTAGAGTATGAAAATTATTAGCCATTATCTTATATCCACTAGCAAGTGTGTTGCTCCAAATTGGATATATTGGTGTATCACCACTTCAGCATTAGGTAACATGTTACAGGGTATAATTTTTCCTCTATTTTTCTTTGTTTTTCTCTTTTCTTTTGTGGTCATGTGACTTTGCTCACATGCAATGAGGACTTATATTTAGATACCACGTGACTGAGCCTGGACTCACCTAGAACATTCTTACCTAGACTTACCTAGACCAGTCTGGACTGTGACATCATCATGACATTATATGAAATATCATGGAATGTTATGGAACATTCTGCTTACCTATCTATTTGTTTTGTACAAACACTAGTAGTATATATAGTCTGTGAATGCCAACACCCAAAAGTCTCTAACTTGGTTCTCTTGGCTACATGTCCATGAGTGAGCATAAATATCCCTCACCATCACACTCAACAACAAGAGTATATTCATCACTATCTCTCTCACCCTTTCATGCCTTCAAGTTGGACGTTAACTAATTTGTTTTCTTGAGACTTCGGTTTAGTGTATATGCTATAAGAGCACTAGTTGCATTGCTCATCTCATAACATGCATTGATAATCAACAGTCAACTATGCTTCCACCATCTGAAACCATTCCATCATCAACTTCATTGTCACCTTTCCCTTTATCTCTGTTAGCTGGGTACAGCTAGTCTTGAGGTTAGCAACTCCAACTTGTTCTGCTTTGATCTGACCATTTCCTACAGAATAGAGAAATTGTAATTGTCACTCATAGCCCACTCCAAAGGACCCTGCTTGCTCTTCATTCTATACATATCATACTGGGTTTATCAACCTTGATAAACTTAGATTAGATAATAGATATGTTAGATACACACAACACAGAAACACCCTTCACCAGCATCATCATGGCAGACTACAAAGACACAGTCTGCATTAGATATGTGAGAGGCTAAATGTATTAGTGTCATTGGGAGACTGTCTCAACACCTTCATGTTGAGTACAAGGGAAAAGAAGCAATTTTGGACCAGTTTATTGATGATCACTATCCTACCACCATGACACGAAAGAATATCTCTACAGGAGTACATGCTCAAGCATAAGAAGTATTTACTCTAAAATTGTTGTGCCCAACAAAGTTGAGAAATCGCCAGTTGATGCACTTGCAGTGGAAGTGCATTTGCCGGTGGATGACTGTACTGATTTTTACCCTTTTCCGTGTTTCTATCATCTCTCATTGAATACTTATTTCAATATCTCTGTATTTACTGAGTTCTGTCACGTTTGACATGCGACATTCGTCAAATCCGCAAGACATCTACTTTACAGTCGTCGAAGTGGCAGAATTGTCATCGGATCTGGCACAATCCGGTCCGGTACGACGTACAGTGAAAGATGTAGTGATACCCTGTGCTCACCGGTTCGCCAAGCCCTCCTCCACCAAAAGTCCCAAGGGATCCAGTGAACTGTCAGGGAGAGAGTGCAATTCCGAAGACATCGAAGGTACACTACCCTGCGCCAGGTAGGGTTGTTGAGGTGGGGGTGATGGCGAGGCCAAGAGAGCTTGCGTTTGCGCTGTTTGACCTGACGGCGACGGGGATCTTGAAACCATGCCAGAAGCCATGCTCAGATTGACAAAGGCATTGAGTGTGGTGTCAAGGGTACGCTTCGAGCGTCTCCTCCTACTTGATTCTTCAAAGATGCATTCACGGTTTCCTGCGATGCAGCGTTTGCAAGGTGGTCCTTGCTCTGCGACAACACATTTCATTTTCAAACGCCTGCAGAAGGTGCATGCCCTAGATCGAGACTTAGCAGGGTACAATGGAATGGCATGAGACATCGCACCGTGAACCTCTGGTAGATTTTGGCTTGGGCTCTTCTTTTTCGGCAGAAGGACTCTGGCCATCTGTGCCATCGTCGGTGTGAGCCTTCTTTCTGCTGTTATCGTTGAGACCGCCGACAAGCGGAGATGACGGTCGCTTGTCGTTGGTATTAGACGAAGGATATGGCATATTCTCTGTGGGTGGGGTGCCGATGGTGTCGGATCCCTGGGAAGAGGGAGAGGAAAGGTTTTTGGAGAGTGAGAGGTGATGGCCCGTGTGTTGCTGTGGCTGCTGATACGGGTCATACGACGGGTATAAGGACAGATCAGGATCGATCTGGGGAGAACGACGAGGAGGCATGTTTGGTTGGGAGATGCCGTAGTCCTGGTGGTCCATGGACATGTAGTTAAACTTGGCCGGGTGGTCGACCTAGTGCTGCGGGGTAGCAAGGGATGTGGGATAAAGGCATCAACATCGTAGCAGAAAACGATGAGATGAAGACATACCTTCGATAGATTTAAGGGGAGGACTGGAAGATTCGTTCGATAAGAACGAAGGGACGCCTTGGACGGAATCAAGCGGGCTGGCGCGGAGGACAGAGAACGGACAAGTGTCAACGACAAACAGTCCAGACAGGGCGACCAGCAATTGGAATCAAATCCAACTGGGGGTGGTGAGCCGCGATGACACTTGGATACGCCAATGGACGATTCAGATGCAACCAAGATAACTAACAGTTCCACGCAGAAAGTCTGCAGCGTCAGACTAACCTTGAAAGCTTGTCAGGAACTTTGCAGACGCAGCAAGAAAGCCCTCAGGAATCTCACTGGAACGGCGCAAATTCCAACTTGCGAATGGTCCTAATAGCGATCTGGTGAAACTTGGGTTAGCGGAATTCAAATTGGCCTGCAGCGTCGAAGTTCCACCCAGTGAGCGTCTAATATCCTTTTCATGGTGAAAAACGTATTCTGTGCGGTCCTGACCAATGTGACTCTCGAGACCCGCTGGTCAACCATGTATCCCATAGGTTCTTCGTCTCCTCCGTACAGTATGTAGTTGAACTTCATCAGGGAGTCTGCATTGACTCGAAAAGATCTTTGCAGCTATGTAGTCGTGGACGAACTCTGCGAGTATAAAACGCTATGCGGCTGCAAGAGAAAGGACTCGGAGTCGAAACTAATAAGGTTGCAGGTTGCACATAGCTTTCGTCAACTCCGCGATATTTGATACCGAGGTCAAACGAGAAACGGTTCGTAATTATCGACTTTGACTGGGTAAGAGACACGATACCCATTGCACCTGAACAGAAGGATGTGTACGGCAGAGGAAAACCCACTCTCATCTCACACGATCTTGCGATATTCAATCGCACCGCTCATCCAAAGGACGAGTAGTAGCACTTGGACATACATTGTCAAAATCATACTCAGCATGTATGTTCAATTCGATCATCGATCTCACTAGTCAGTTCCGGGCGTCGGCAGTTGTATCCTCCGATATACATCCGGAGCAAGATTGGTTTGATGGACCAGACAGCGAATCACCAATCATGAAGTGTCTGGCAGGAGGGCACGAAATGGTGAGTGCACCCTAGACCTAGCGAGTGCAAGCGTGCGCTACAAGACCTAGACCAGATGATGCTGAATGATCCCCGATCAGAACATACAAGCTACGCCCCAGGACCGGTTCCATACAGGAAAGCCTGTCAGTGAACCCATTGAGACGTGGGTAATGACGAGCCCGTGAAAGGTATGGTCCCCTCAATGGACATTCGTCTAAACCCAAGTAAGAAGCGGGTAAACCGGACCGCCCTTCACTCGCAACCTAACCCTAAGTTAGAGCATATCGAGAGGGCAGCTCCATGGAAGGCTCCGGCTCAAGCTGAGAGATCCGGACGGGAACGAAAACGGAAGGCTGCGTGCGGCGTGGTTGGCTCGCAGACCGAGGATGTGGATCTCTTGCATGCAAACTGGGTCGTAGTTGGTCATCAGCAACCGTGCAGGGAAGTTGTGAAAGCGCGAGGAAAGTCGGGTGGTTAGGTTTTCCGTCAGAGCTCGTTAAAACGGAGAGCTCATGATGATCGCCGGCAGAAGAGGTACTATTGTGATGCACCTTGGGGGTAAGCTTGTTTGAGTTGGTGTCGGCTAGGTCTTCGAGTTCGTGATCTTCATTGACACTTGCTCTTGAGCTTAGTGAGTCGAGAGAGATTCGTCCTGGAAAAGCGGAAAGGACGGCGCTGCGTGCAGTCATCAAAGCCGTGACAAGATCTGATGAAGATGACCGAGAAGGTGGATCGTCTTCCAGGACTGGGGTGACATGGACTTCACGGTTGCTAGCGAGTTTGCCCTTGGCAGGAATCCTGCCTCCACGGGGTATTATGAGTTCCGTACGTAGATGAATGGGATCAGATGGCCAAAGGTGATTTGCCCGGCGGAGTGCAGCGATAGAAACACCATAACGGATGGCGATTCGCGCGAAAGAATCAGTGGGACTAACCTGAGGATATATGTGAAAACTAGCCGAAAAAATCTGACGCCAATGCTCACAGTGTGCACGATGATATCGCTGCCAGGCTCATCATTTGTTACGCCCGAGTCACCTGAGTGGGCGGCCTCCCCGGATCGCTCACTTGCCAGACGTGTCAAGAAGGGCAGTTTCTCCCCCTCCGCGATCTCACGCGAGCTCCCTGCAGGCGCGGCGGTACTGGTATGGCGCGTTGGGAAGACTGGGGAACCTGATAGACTGCGCAGTGGATGTCTGTCAGACGAGTCGACCGCCAACATCACGAGTGGTGCATCGTCGCTGACAGGCAATGCACTAGTATCAGAAGGGCTGTCTGCAAAGTTATTCGTGAGGAGCTCGTCCCATTCATCGAGCTGCAACATGCAGACGGTGGGTGAGCAGAGCGGAAGGCTAAACCCTAACCTTATACAAGTTCTGACCATTAGTGATCTTCATAATTGAACATTCGCGTTTGAACTTGAAGAATGCCCCATGCAGATGCGTCTTTAGTACCCCCGACTATCAGCACGAAATCTGAATTCTGGGATCATGTTCATGAGCAGCTAAGCTATCTATTGGAAGACCAGAGACATTGGGTACGTCCCCGTCCAAAGTGTTACAGTACTTGGGATCATGACCGGTCGGATTGGGATGGGCAGGTATCAAATCTAGCTAATGCATCTGCATTAATATATCATTCCCTCCTCGCATTTTCCAGCCATTTCGGTAGCGGCGATCGCGCTGTCAATTGGTGTGGTGAGTTCAGTACCTGTGCTAAGATGGTTGAGGAGAAACGATCATTCCATCGGCTGACTGTCGGGGGTGTTTGGTTTCACAGGATTCTACCTCACATCAACCCTTTTTCCTAAGCCTCACATTCTTGGAAAAACATCGAACGACGACGTAAATGCGTCGCAAGATATTAACAGCCTACTTCTGGGTCCCTTCTGTGGAAAACCTGCTTGTCAGTTTATAAACGTCGCGCCGGACAATGCCCGAGGCGTATGTGCGGAGGCATTCCTACAAGGAAAGATTATTCTAGTTCAAGATGTCGACGCATATCCTGGGCACATTGCATGCGATGGAGACACCAAAAGCGAAATCGTGTGTCCCCTCATTCTGCGAAGTAGAGACGAACAGCGGGTGATCGGGGTTTTGGACCTCGATTGTCTTGCTTTGTCGGGTTTTGACGAGGAAGATCGAGCTGGCTTAGAAAAGATCGCTGAGCTGGTCGTGAAAAGCTGTGACTGGTGATAGCGAACAATCTATGAGTGTACTCGTAACTGTAAAGTATGTCACCTATATACCACACCGGATTATTGTTGCTGCTTCTGTTCTTGTTGCCACGCCAAAAATTCCTCGTGCAGCTTTTTCTGATTACCCCACTCTTTCGCAAGTCTCTTTTCCTGACTCTTACTTAGCTTCTCACCCTTCCCGTCCGCCGTGGGGATGCCTTGGTCGTTCCATTGGCTATAAGCATTCTCAGGAACGTTGGGCGGCTTGAAGAGCTCTTCGGGTGCTACCCGACCTCTCTCTAGCTTCGCAAGTCGCCGTTGTTGCTCAGCTGCGGCCGCGGCGGCCTTCCTTGCTGCCTGAGCTTCGAGCTTCTGTCGCTTCTCGTCCCGTGTTTTGATCAACTCTGATGCCGGAACCAGTTTGACGAGAGCTTTCCCATCTATCGAAAATAAGTGAGTACGCAGACGCGGCGCCACCATGTCAGGAAACTAGATAGACCTTCTTGATCATCGAGAGCAACACCCAATGGCACCAGTTCATCATCGCGAAGTCGATCGCAGAGCTTCAAGATCTCCTTGAGTGAGTCGTCACCTTTTGCAATAGCCAGACGGCGGACACCATCCCTGAAAGAGGAAAGTACGCGAAGGTAAGGCATCAAGACGTCCTCCCGCTTCCATGAATGCTGTCAGGCCGGCACACAACACGGTACAGGGATAACTCACATTGACACTGTCGGCATCACCTCGGATCTCCTGACCCCACCCAACATCCGACTTCTCTCCTTCACCGAGACCGAACATGCGCAGCATGTCACCCACCCATCGCGCTGATTGTTCCACTAGTCCCACGTTCAACAACTTCCCGCGGGAGTTGATGTAAATATTTGTCCGTGAAACAAGGTCACGCAGGATTTTCAGCGCTTCAGGGGTATTGAATGAGTCACACAGTGCAATGCGGAATGCCAGTCTACTCTCATAGATTCTGGAAACAGGTGAGAATTGGATAAACCGCGATGGAAGGCAGACCCACTCCTTCATTAAGTCTTGTTCTGGGTCTTCATAATGGTGGTGTCCATCTCCTTGATAGTCGTGAGCAAGCAAGAGGGCTTTGACTGTCGTGAAGAAATTCTATCGAACCACACAATGCAAGCCATGAGTACCCAACGCACACCATGGTCAATAAAGCGCATACGTTGAAATTAGTTTCGATCGTTTTTACTTCTCCGGTCATCAGAGACTCGGAGAAATCTACTTTTGCATTCCAGAGTTGGGATAGAAACGCAAGACGTAGCTGGCGCGCGGTGAATCGCTCCAGAATTTCCTAGATCCGTGCGTCATGAGCGACCTGGCATAAAATTAGCGTCCTACTCACATCTATTGTAATGAAGTTTTTCAGCGACTTGCTCATTTTGAGGCCTTCAATGTGCAAATGTCCCGTGTGGATAAAGTAGTTGACCCATGCGCCGCACTCGTGGTATGCCTATCAATTCAGTTCGAACGGTTAGCAGCGTGGCGAGCCATGGCAGTACTCGCGTACCTCTGCCTGTGCTATCTCGTTATCATGATGAGGAAAGGCGAGATCGATGCCACCTGAATGTATGTCCATGTTGTCGCCGAATATGGCGCTAGCCATAACCGAGCATTCGATGTGCCATCCAGGACGGCCAGGGCCCCAGGGCGATGGCCACGACGGTTCGCCAGACTTCGAAGCCTTCCATAGCGCGAAATCAGAGGCGAAGCGCTTACCGCTGTTTAATGACAGGGCGCCTGACGCCACAGAAGCGTAAGTCGTTGAGAACACAAAACGGCTCAATAGAATATCCTACCTTCTCCTTCGGCAAGTAGTTCCCGATTTCCCTTGCTCCATGGTTCCAACTTGGCGTAATCGTGGTTCTCGGATGAATCGAATGCGGTGGTGTCAAAATATACACTACCTTCATGCTCATAGCCGTAGCCGTTCCGTATGATTCGTTGCACAAAGTCTACGATTTCTGGAACGTATTCTGTGACGCGGGTCAACGTATCGGGCTTGCAGACGCGCAAGCGGTCCATATCCTCGAAAAACCGCTTCTCCCAAAACGCGGCCGTTGCTCGGAAGACGGAAGGGTCTGTGACTGTATGTTTAAGCTGCACATGCATGTCAGCACCACGCACAACACTCTACGGAGCTGCACTACCTCTCTGTCTAATGAGGCAGCCAAGATATCGCGTGATTCGTCGACCAAGCGAAGCGCCGAGTCTTGATCAACCTGATTCGACGACAACTTCTCCAGAGCAATGGAAAGCGCTGAAAAGGCACGACTCTGTCGTCCGAGTCAAATTAAGGATAGAGACAGAATGAAGCTGGCATACAGCACTCGCGAAATGCATGTCGAACTTTTCGTCTCGTTTCAGACACTCGGCTTTCCTAGTTTTGTCGTTTGCGAACTCTACAATTCGAGACCATCCCACATCTGGATCGCCTTGAGTTGGTTTAAGTTCGTCTGGCAAGCCCTTGGAAAGGTTGTCCACAATATGGAAACGCCAGGCATCACGGACTTTCGTAAGCAGGTCTTCCGACAGTGTCGATATTTGATTTCGGAAAGTGGAGAACAGATGGTTTTGGCGTGCTCTCAAAATGATCTTACCGTTCTTTAGGATAGAAACAAGAAGCAGGATGCATGCCTGGACATACCTTGTCATCGATGTCGGTGATATTCATCACAAAATGAACGTCGTAGCCAAAGTAATCCGACATGATTCTCCGTAGAACGTCCTGAGTAACATAGTTTCTATGCTTCCTAGTTGTTGGGGGCCGTAAACGCTGGATCGAATGATCTCACCTCGCATGGCCCATGTGGGACGCGTCGTAAACCGTAGGACCACAGTTGTACCACTTGACCAGTCGACCATTTATCGGAACGAACTCGGTCTGGACAAGCTCAGGCGCGGTCGGGTATCAGTGGAAGATCGAACACGTACCTTGCTCTTGGTTAACGAGTTGTACAGCTTCAGGAGGGGTTCTTCAGTCTGACGAGTTGGTATTTTCCACGGTGGTTGCTGGACGGCCATGGCTGCCTTGCTTGTACACGTTGAACTGGAGCGCCTGACTGAAATAATGCGACAGACAACGTATAGGCTAGAATTGACTCGAGGCCACAGCATCCAAGAGTCAGATTAATTCTAGACAAGGTCGACTTGGAGGAAACTGATAAGCTGACGTAATTATCTATTAACTTCAATCTGTGGGCTCGCCTGTTCTTCTTCCACCACCTTTTTCTGGGCACTCAGTCGATTCTGCTGGCCTTGAAAGACAGCTGGAGCGACTTCAAGCCACTATGTTCATAAACCGAGGATATTATTTTTCATTCTAAGTGAGTGTGATAACCCTTGTCCGTATACCTCATGTTGTGTGGACCCTTGATGGAGAAGGCAAGCGCGGTAGCCGTCCATGGATTGCTACCCATCAATGCTACCGGGACAAGGAAAGTTCCCCCCGAACGTTCGAAGCCAAAGGGCGTCAATCTGTGCGTGTACAAAGACCAATACATGACAACTGCTTTCAGACATCATCATCATCATCGCAGGTCGCCGTTCTCTCACGCACACGCGATCCTTGCGTATTGGATCGGTTAATGTGGTTTGTGTTATACTGACACATGCAGCTACAATGCCACTATGGAATTACCGCATTGTATCCCTGCACGGATGCTTCATCTCGGCCCCCGAAACAAGGTAGTTTCTTCAGTTGGAGGTCCGTGACATCGCCTTGACTCTGTCGAAGGTTTGCATTTCGTGGGAGACGCACACCTGAGCGGATCGTGCCACAGATGTCACCTTTGCTCTTCTTGAACCGCGCAAATGACTTACAGTTTCACCCCCCTTACTGTCAGGTATCCACGTCTTGATTATACTTGCGGAGCCCGAAACACTGCGTCCGATTACGCCGCAGAGAATCAATGGTAGCTTTCATTTTGTGTTAGTCGGTACCCACTTTCCTCTCGCAGCAATGCGGTTCAACAGGGGAGATTCCAGGGACAGTGAGTCCCATCTCTGAATGATTCAATACAAACCCACGACGTTACCAACCGATGCATCTGCAAGGCCGACCATCGGATGCTTGGTCGCCGCTCAGGGTGCAGATCTTCAGCGGCCAACCCACCACGCGCGGAAACAAGGACCGGCTTAAACTGCATGGCCTCGATTGGCTACATGTGTAACAAGAAGCGCGGTCGGTTTGACCACTCACATCAGTGCCAGAGCGGTTCCTCGATGCTAAGTTGACGCAGCCTATCATATCGCATCTATTAGCTGGGGATACACGGTAAAGTGTCTCACTGGCAGGATGTAACCTGAAACATTGGGGAACGCGAAGGCCCGCAGCATTACATTGCAAGCGTAGGTCCTGCAACAAACTTTCACCAGGCTATCTCTACCGTGATTGAATCATCCGTGAGGTGCGCTAATGCTGGGTCCCGAAAGGAATCGACCTGCCTCACGTGAATTCCTAGTGGTTGCGTTCAAGCATTTGACCTGTGACAGGCAGCTGGTATGTTCATCATGTCTACGACTGGGGACCGCATGCAAAGTTCGGACTCGTGCAAAGGCAGGTACCGAGGGGGGGATATTAAAACGTTATTAGCTATCCACCCGCTGTAGTTTGGACGATCCTACCAATAAGTATATATAAAAGTTGGTGCTTTTCCCAGCTCGCAACCCACCGTCAGCCTATCAGCCACCTTTTACATCACGAGTGGGGTTAAACTTTTCAGTATATCTCATTCACGCAAAACGGCTTTTTCCCTTTGGTACTTATAGGAGACGCCTTCTTCCCATTGCTCAGTTTCCTTCGTCGTCCACGTCGACGTTGGATGGTTGACTCTCGTTCCTTGCTTGGTTGACATCCAGTCTCTAGTTCTCATACCCACCCAGCGGATGCAACAGCCCACCTGCACGAGACTACGTGTGAAGTGTGTTCATCTCGAAGGCTACCGTGTCTGGTTTTCTGATTCTCTCCGCAGAACCCCCCAAGATGCTCAGGTGGTATTCCACGCCGTGAATCTAGGCATATTGCCTATGGTAACCAGGCGTTTGGACTCGGAGGAGAGAAGAACAATCGCATCAGGCAGCATCTTCGTTTGGGAAGAACGAGGTGCAAATCCAGAGACTGCGGGGGTGAGTGCTTTGCGTTGCATTGGACGCGGCATCTCACTAAAGCTGATATAGCTTGGGATTGAAAGATGGACGGACGGCAAGAGGTGCGTACTCGTTAGATATCTTGAATCTGATTTGGCTGAGTTGATCTTGAACTTTTTGTTGAAAGATGGGGACCCAGTCGTGTGCGCGACGTCAGTTGGCAACTCCACCTTTTCACCTGTTTGACTCCAAGTTCACAAAATCCAACATTATCAGGAGTTTCTCTTTTATCAAGAAAAAGAGCCAGTCGACGGAGACCCAAATTCGGACTCTGACACAACGTTTGTTTCAATCCGCCTTTCTCGGTTTTCATACTCTGGCTTATCGTTTTGATTCCGTTCTGCGTGCAGCATGGCTTCTACGTCTCGCCCACAACACGACGTTCGTCACCGATCAGCACGTTCTAGCCTCGTCAAACAAACCTACTCTGTCTTTGTTGATACACCTCGCGGCCGTCGGAAATGGCATCTCAGTAAGTCGGCATTTGCCATTGGGATCTATTGTGCCCTCAATCTCCGTTGGTCACTAGTCGCATATTTTACCAGCGACACGGTCGACCATCTACGAACAATCTCTAGTATACCCGAACTAGCTCGCCTGGATGTGCCACCGGGGAAATACAGGAGCGCTCGGCACAATACTACCAGACAAGGACGGGCATGCCGAGATGAGCAAGCGTATTACTCTCTTCCTCTACAGTCCCCATCGTACTCATCGCCCCCACGCCTTTCGCACGCTTCGTTTCGCAGTGCGATAGAGGACTTGAGGCGCATGGATTGCCAGAGAGATAATCAAGATCTTGCACCCTTGGTCTACCTACAAAACTTGGCGCCGCCTCGAAGACATCCCGTTGATGAGGAGGCATTGATGGCTTTATCCCGCCTCACCTAAGAAACGACATTTTTCTTCCTTCACTTGTCAAGTAGGACGTATAATTGACGGTCGCCATCGCTATCTTGTGGGTGGATTGGTATGGACTTTCTTTTGCTGTGCTTTCGCTTTGGCTATATATCCTTCTTGGTAACACTGTACTTGAATAACAAACGGGCATTGAACGTGTAATCTTTGGCTCATTACAGTATGTTTGCCCAGAGCGGCTGGACTGCTGGAGGCCTTTTGTGCACATGTCAACGTCTCTCACCGGTCTTCGATTCATTCATTTGGCCATGTTTAAATTTCCAAGCGTGTTGAATGATCCCACGGTGACAGATCAGTGTGCACAAGTGTACACACTGGTCCGTGAAAAGTTTAGCACGAAGAAATACATAAGTTCGATCATCCCAGCATTGCCGTGAGGTCTCCGTTCCCCCTGTTTTGCATGGTTTCCGCCGACGAAACGGGAGGGTTTTTGGATGAAAAGATAATGGATGACTCAACTCTCTGGGCCAAATGTACCCGTTATGTTAACGCTCCACAACGCCGCATTATCGTGCCCAGAGTTCGATGCGGTCGAGCGTCCAGGGTCGCATTTTAGAAGGCTAGATTCACCTCCCCCCAAGGCAAGTTTGGGCTAGAGCAGAGCTTAAGATTAGTTGAACTTTACGGAACTCGTGATCCATGCCATGCGCAGTCACCTCGAAAAAAAGTATTCTCTTTAACCTCAAGGTTTGACTAATGTGTACAAAATGATGACAAGGAACTCACTATATGTAGATAGTTGTGTCCATCTGGCTGGGAGGGGCGGAAATTTCCAGAAGGCGGTGGTCCAAAAACCCGGATTGGGTGAGTTCGCGAAGGTAGACGGACGGAGTTAGGATATGAAGGCATGTAGAGAAGGAAAGTGAAGCGGGTTGAAGCGGGACGCGGGGCGTCATTTGGCCGCGACAGATCCTCCTGCCAGGTCGTAGGTATCCAGGGTGTAGCTATGATACGTTGCTTCACTTTGATGACCATGAGAAAGCAGCGATCTATTATGGTGTAACTGGACGGAAGGGGTCTTCCCGACGTCAAACCTGAGGCTGGGGCTCCATCGAATGTATAAACTGGAGCGGCGTTTTATTGTCAGTCGATATATATATACCTATTCGAAATGCCAAACGGAGGCATGCGCATTGACGGGGCGCAAGCAACGGCACACAAATCAGATCAGAAAGATTGGAGTATAGACCAAAAATGTGAATGAACCACCTACATTGAACGAGGCCGTGTTTATTTGAGTGAAAATTAACGCAGTTAAACGTTTTTAATGGACGGATGGAGTCGGGAGCGAGACTTGGCGCCCAAGAACGACGAGCGAGTGAATGCTCCTCGCAAACCGCGGCGGTGTCGCATCCGGCGGACGATGGCCTCGTCGACAGGCTATCTTGTGACTATTGAAAGAAATAAAAAATAAAAAATTCCACATTTGATTCTCCCGCGAAAGTAACAGTCTATGTAGGAGACGCGCTGGGCTAGAAAAAAAAGGCAGGTGGTCAAAAGTCTTGGATGACCGGCACGTTCCGACGGGCCCCTTGGTGCTAGGTACCGCGTTGGGCCCGCAAATGATGGAGTGGGCAGGTGAGGATATCTGATAAGGACAAGTAGAGCGACCCTGGCGCGTCCCTTGAACTCAGTTTTACGCCTTGGAGCCAGTGTCAGCCTTGAGGAGGCTGGTGAGCTCGGAGGCGGTTGAGACAGCGCGCAGGTGTGGGAGACGACTTGCACAAAATTCGAGCGGAAGCGAGGCCTTGAATGTGGTCGAGTTAATTTATTGAGGAGGAGGAGGAGATGATTTAAGTTGTAAAGTTGATAGAGTTTCGTTCTGCAATCGAGATTGGCGACCAACCTTTTGGGTCGATTGCACCAATAAGGTTGCGGTGATGTCTCCTTTTTTGACGAATTTTCTGACAAAAATGTGTAGGTCCCCCTGCGTTAGAAAATAGTTTAATTAATTACCAAACGGTCCCTTCAGCACTCCCCCAGATCTTGAACTGAATATATACCTCCCTCCTTGTGCTGTGCCCGTCCTAATTCTCTTCTCCCTTCCTCCTCCTCCTCCTCCTCCTCCACCTCCACCTCCACTGGCCCCATGCAGCAACGACCGACCTGCACAGACATTCGTATTCGCTCTACCCGCGATGCCCACAAGATTTTTTTCGCGGTACAACATCGCATGCTGCCCATGATCACCAGGCGTCTCGATGCCGACGAACGTCTCGCCCTTCGCTCCGGTTGCGTCTACGCTTGGGAGGAAAGAGGTCCACACACAGAGATCACAGGCCTCGGCATAGAGCGCTTCACAGAGGGTCGGCGCTGGAGTCCCTCCCGCGTCCGTGATGTAAGACCCTCAATACCCTTCAACTGGTTTCCTCTCATTTTCGATTCCCCAGGAATTCCTATTCTACTACGAAAAGTACACGCCACCTCCAGACGCAGGTCATTCCAGGTACGTCCCAAAACAGAGTGCCGCCCCCTTCCTCATCCAGTCATTCAGTTCTTCCGATAAGCAACCACCCAGAGACTGGGATCCCTTGGTCAAACAGACCTACTCGGTATGGGTCGAAACAGAGAAAGGTCGCCGCAAGTGGCATCTCAGTGGGTGTCTGTTTTATCCCCGCCTTTTCACAATTCTCACTTCCTTCAGCCGCATACTTCACACAAGCCACTGTCGATCAACTAGGCACTATTGACGATATCCCGGGCGTCGCTGACCTCGTTGTCCCCGATGGTGCATTCCAGAGCACCCGCGTGAGCAAGGGTCGAAAGGGGGACGACGCTCGCGCTCGCTCTGACGTCTTGAAACCCTCCACTTCCTCCGTTACGCGAACCTACGCCGCATTTTCCGCTGCATATCCAGCCCAGCCTTCCCCTTACCCTGGGCCATCCACTCCTGTCTTTGCTCAAGACCCTTACCGCCTTAATCCGCAGCCTTCTCTCTCTTCTTCATTCCAGCAGCCTGCGGAAACCTCTCAATACTCTATACCTCCCCCCTTACCATCCCCTGCTGGAGATCACCACCCTCTTACACCTCTGAAAGCTGCCTCCGAGGACATCGATTATAAACTACGCCGACCATCCCTTCCTGCTATTTCCGACTACCATCCAGCCTCTCTGACCGATCGACGTCCATCCGCAGACTATGGATCCTCGCCACTATATCCTTCGGGAACGTTGAGCCGGGATAGGCCCCCTTTTATAAGAGTACCGCACGACTTTCAGAGTCGCACAGACCAGTATCCCTTGGTTTCCAACCCATCCCAAGGCATGAGTTTGCCAACCAGCTCTTCTTCCCTACATGACAGAATGGCAGATTATCCGCCCCGAAGTTCCCTTCCGTATACGTACGCAACAAGTCCTTCCCGTTCGCCGCCTGGCTCGCCTTCATCTCACCATAGGCCCCCATCTACTGTCGGCACTTTTCAGCCGGCCCCTAAGAGCGCAGACGCGGCCCGCGGTCTATCAAACCCTTACTCATATTCCCCGCATGTACCACCGACGGTCCTTGCTTCCCCTCATAACGTCTCTCAGGTCTCTCTTCCACCACCAGCAGAGCTGTTGCGACCAGACCCACCTGCGCAACTATACGAAGTAACCGGCTCGGAAGATTCCGCCGGGGTAGGACCCTGCCGAGTAGACCTTGCGCCGCTACACTCACTGCAGCGCAACCACCCATATCGGAGAGACCCTGTCGACGACAAGGCATTGCGGCTATTAGGACCACGGTCTGGGTGACTATTTTCGGATCCCGATTACTCTTGACAATTCTCATGAGCCCCATTGGTCCCTAGTGCTTATGGTGATTATTTGCATAGTAGCTGTAACATGCACATGTCCGCGGAAGATTGTACGACGTTTTGACGTGGTTCCTGTGGTGATTGTTGTTTAGTTTGACTAGGTAGACTTCCTCCGAGACACAAGCAGTGCCTGTAGTTGAGTATGAAAAGGAACTAGTGATGTTTTTTTGTGCTGTTTTATGCACTTCAATTGACGTTGATCTGGTAACTTGTTTTGCGTCAACCATTCTCGCTGTCTTTCCAAATGGGTTTTAAAGCAGACTCGCAAGGATAGATGCAGTGCGTGCTCCAACGAAACATTCTGTACCCCCGTGTTGGCCCCACGTCAACATGTACGTTCATAATCCCCTCGGCCAGCTTCTCGCCAAAATTTTTGTTACCTCGACGGTGAATAAATCGTACTGGATCAACGTGGTCCTCGTCCCCCTCCACGTGTCGTGTGTCACCCTCGCAATAGTTTTTACCGATCCATCATAGCTTCCTCGCATCATGGAATGTTGTACATACAACGAGCCGTGTACCCTTCTCGTAGCGCCTAGACCAAGAAGATCCAAATTCTGGACCTTTTTTATTCCGAATCAATATTACTTAGTAAGATTTCATTTCCATGCTCAATGTCAGCGAAGATCTCACACGCACATACACATATACACACAAGGACTTGGATCACCAGGACGACTCGACGTTACTCAACACGCCATATCAGCGTGATTCAAAAGTGTTGAATCCCCCCGTTTTTCTGGAAAGAAAATTAAATTTGCGATCCGGGTGGGGTTCTTTCGTCCTCACCTCGTGATGGGTTCGCCTCCTTACGCGCAATGATTATCGGATCTGGATCGTGAAGCTCTGGAGTACGACGATAACTTGTTGCAGATCATAACAGCTCTCTGCAGTACCGTGTGTGAGGCATAATTGCACATGCTATCCCGCCGTTCATTATCAGGTTGCACACCGGCGTACGTTGATCGTTTTCATAATGCGGACATTATGTATCTCTCATTCATGTTCCAACGACAGTTCGGTTACGAGGAAACAAACAATGCCTCTTCAATCTGGGGACAACGAAAGTGAGTCAAAAAACCTGATTACTCTATTCGTTTCTATATCATTATGGATTAATGGGGTACAGAACCCAGGGGAATTGTTCGCTGGGTGGGTTACTTGAGGAAAAACGATACGTGCGTGGTAATGGACCCTGGGCCTACAGAGTTTGATACAGGTCGCATGCTTGCCCGACCCAACGAGGCGTAACGTCAATCGATACCCCGAATTTTTTTTATCTCGCATACCCTCCGATTAACACTCGCAAGAAAAATCCGGGAACGCGTTCACGCGTTCCGTGCACAAGGTGGGTCTCCCAATTCACTTCTAATCATCCTGTTTCTCAAAGCAAGTGGACCCGACGAAGAAAGCGCTCAAGATCACCCTTCTTTGTATTTTTTTCCCGGCCTATCTACTCATGGGCTAGATCTATGAATTCGAGGTCACGCGCGCGGATCATACCGGGTATCATGCTTTCCTTTCCGCCTCCCCCCCAAAGGAGAAGGCCAGGTCGACTGCATCGTGTTCGATCGGCGATTTTTGGGGCCTGGCCGCTCGCTGAGATGCGGCCACTAGGTTCTAGCCGTACGTACTCACTCTGCATTCTCGCTCGTTCGTGTGATCACATCGCTCTCCCCCCCTCCCCATTATTATGCCTAAGGCTATTACTCGAACGCTGCTTTGCTCGTCGCTTTGCCTGCTTCTTCTTTCTTTTCTCATGAGGCGACACTTGTTCAAACTCGCATCATTGCCGTGAAGTCCAACCATCTCCGCCGAGCAGCGGGACAATAATCGGGTGGGTAGATGGACCGCCTTCCTTCCATCGCACCGATCAAGATGGCATTCTCATACTGCCAAAAACGAATGTCGACGTTAACCAAAAAAAAAAGTATGAGACACCCACCACGGTAAGCGAGCCTTGCTATGCTATTACTAAGGGGTAAGGACGACAGCGGCAGCCAGACAGAGAGGGAGTAGGGGAACGTTCCGAGTACTTAATGGGACTCAAAACGTGTTGGTGGCGAGCCCTAGAATTTACAACGAGTTCCGTTCCCGGATTTCAGAAGGGGTTAAATACCGGGCACAGGTGGTAGAGATCTGCCTTCCTGCCTTCCTGCAGGGAGGCAGATCTATGGACAGTGGGAAACCCCAAACGGCATTCGATCGTATGATGCGCGAATGGAGTGGCGTTGATGGGTAGTGTTGCTGGTGGTGGCAGGTTGGATTTTTGGTTTTTTCACATTGACGGAGATGATCCCCCAATAAGTATGTCCTTCCCCTTGCGCCTGCGTGGTATACAGGATTCAACGTTTGTGTCGTGTGGTCACCTATTCCCCCGAGTGGCACCTAGGAGAAGGAGCACGGACAAGTAAGATGAGACTGATCGCCGTAGGTCTTTCATTCTTTCGTTGCGGATGGAAAGGTTTTTCTTCTTTTCAATGGTCCCCGTCAAACTCATTGAATGTGTCCGAATTTGTCCACCCGCGCGCGGGTACCGCGCACCATCATCGTTAATTTAACTTCGTAGGTACATACCTTGTTGATGATCAATCCCCACAACGTGCCACAATCGTTCCAATCGTCGGCGCAAAATACTTTGTCTTATGGCACTTGGACTGCGTCTGGAATCCCAGGCCGTGATTGTCTCATCTCATTTTACGTGCCAGACGTACCAAGCATTGCTAGCACATTTTATGCCTCCTCCCCCCACCTCCAGTCTAAACACGTGCATGTGGGAGTTGGTTGTGGGATTGTCAGTGTCACTTGACAAATTCTACCGACTGCAGCCCAGGGACGGTGGGCTTTGTTTCTCTAGGTGGTTGCGGCCAATTCTTTTTTTTTTTGTTGTGCGACAGCTCCCTGCTGAGAGGCTGCACAACTTTACTGGGTTTGGGTGGCCTCAAGGCTAAAAGCTGAGCGCCAACCTAGGGGGAGCTGCAGTCACGTCATTCAAAAACGGTTTCCTACGCAGAGATCACTAACACGATTCGGTGCGTCAAGCAATATCATAATGGCGGCATGGTAATTATTATACACTGGAGGTGACGATCTCACTGATGAACATGTTTAGATGCAAGATAGGTTTATGTGCAGTGGAGAAAGATCTAACGGACACGGACCCGAAAAAGAGTGCAAAATTAACGACGAGGACCCACCACACGGTTCACCACTCAAACTCCCTGTTGATGGATGAAGTTTTTCTTGTCATGATCGCGCACCTACATGGACTCACCCAGTACATTTAGCAAAGAGGTAATCTTTGCCGTTGATGTGAATCATTCCATCCTTGAGAATACATTTCCACTTATTTTTTACTCGTCCAACCTGCCACGTCAAACAAGTGAGCATCGCAGTGGTAGCAAAAAGACAAAAAAAAAAAAAAAAAGACACCCACTTTATCGTACGTGCAGAAGACGATGTCGGTATCACCTTGCCCACCTTCCTCCGCCTCCTCTTCGCCTTCCGTGTCGGAATCATCCAAATCGCTGTTGATAGCCTCCGAATCTCCAGGCTGGGACATTGTTGAAGCCTGTGATGGCTGTGGAAGCGAGGGATGAGAAGCACGAGGAGCATAAGACTGGCTGGGAGGGGGTGACGGGGACTCCGAATCAGACGACGAAGGGCCATCAGCCTGGGGAATCTTCTGTGCGGCTGCTGGTCGCGACTGGGTAGCTTGTGTCGCGGGCGGAGTGGTGCTTTGAGCGGGTTGAGCGGGTTGTTGAGAGGACTGTGTAGTCGTCGATGGCGCGGCTTGTGGAGCAGAAGCCGGAGGCACATAAGGTCGGGGAACTGCTGTAGGCCGAGCAAGATGAGCAGGGGGAGGGGGGAAAGATAGTATTCCTTGTTGCCCACCGGGGTACGTAGGCGGTTTCATACCGTTCAATTGCGGTCCTGGAAGGGGCGGCAGAGCATACGGTGGAATACCAGGTGGGCCGCTAAGAATGTAGCGGTTGTCCACTGGCTCCGATTTCACCTGTGGTCCTTGTTGGGGTGGCGGAGGAGCGTATGGATTATGAGCGGGGTAATGAGGATGATGTTGTAACATGTGCATAGGATGAGGGGGATAGACTGGATGGGCTTGCGGCGGCGGAGGTTGTGGCTCGAACTCGGCCACATGGGATGCGACAACTTTACTTTGCCACTTCTATATGATCAAAAGAGTCATCACTGGTACGGCGGAAGGACAAAAAGCGAGTCATGACGGATACGACACTTACATGCTGCAAATCGGCAAGAACGTCCTCGCTGACTCCATACTCGTCAAACTCGGGCTTAATGGCAGCAATGACTTCGTCTATGACAGCGCGGTATATCGCAGGCTCAAAAAGAATACTCTCTGTTACCTGACTGAACTACTACAACCAAGGTCGGGTGAGCAGCTCACCACAATTTTATTCGACATTGTGAAGGGCGTCGACGATACCTGACGGAGCGAGCTCGCCGGAGGGGACGTGGGTGGTGGAAAGCAAGGGCGCTTTTATACTTCAATGACTAACAGGACAGGCTTGGAAATTCAAACTCAGCACACCCTCACGAATGAGCTTTCCCACGCACAGACCACCCTCACCGCGCGGCTCAAACTGTCTTGCTCGTGGTTGGCAGAGTGTAAGAGTAAATTCGGTGCGTTTCCTTTTGATCAGTTGCGCATAAATACTGACGCATGTGCAGTGTACAATCGCATAGTCCCTTCTAATGCTTATGAGAGGACATGGCCTCCCTTCCATTACCTCGACAGCGAAAGCGCTTGACAATATGGCCATTTTACCGGAACGATATGAACTTTCCATCCAGCGACCGTCAAGTAAGGTCCCGAAGCGTCATGGAGACGGCACATGCTGTCGTTCCAATTCCAGTGGTCCGCAGTCCTGAATATTTCCATTGATGTCCAAGCCAAGCTTACGAGTGCCGAGCACTTTGTTTTCTGGCCACCGAGAGGTCATCACAGTCTGATGGACCAGACGTAGTCACACACGACATCCCTAGCCACAAGTACTGTCGCCCTCCCTTGCGACCGACGTGCAGCCGAAGTTGACTGATTGGAACTTCGTCGGAAGAGACCCAGCCGGAGGGGCTAGCATTACGTGCATGTGTTGACGGACCCACTTTCAGGGTTCTGCCTGCTGGCGGCCTTGCGTGCTGTCTGTACCACATGACCGCATGTAACTCGGTTCCCTGTCTTCGCAATGACCGTTTTATCTTCCAGCCCCATCCTCCCGCGAGGGCCGATATTATTCGCTCCTTCCCTTTGCAGTTATACATAGGGCGGAAACCAGTTAACACCAGTGGATTGAGAACGTGGAGAACAGGGTCACTCCGCAATTTCGTGAGTCATTGGTTCTTGGTTCGATAGTTCAATATGGATCAGTGACATGGCCACATCTTACTAGTACGTTTACAGGTCTCCCTCGTTGCAATGCTTCCTGTCTACTCCCGCATTTCGTGAGCAATTCTCCAATTGGAATAACAGTGAGATATGTGTCACACGCGACTGAGTAGGGGTTTGCTTCCTGATCAAACTTTAAGGTTTGTAACCTTATAAAGCTGACTCTTGACCTATAGTGCTCCGCAGGCAGTTCTTCTATAGGGGTCCTTTAATTACTTTTGAGGGGTTTCCCCTAACATCAAAAGAATCCAGGCTAGCGTGTTTCCGTGATCGCGGCAATGATTGATTATCCAGATAGAGACCATTGTCAAAGTTCATACCCACCCGGGTGATTCCCGCAATACTTTGGATCTATCAAATTAAACATTTCAGACTTGAACTGAATCCCCAATCTCTACCCGCGCGATGGAAGACACCTTGCATGAGCGAACAAAGTTGGTGACTGTTCCATGCTCTCCTGCCAGATTTCTTATTCTTTCAGCCCACACGCCGCAACGCAAACATCGGATGGACAACCTAGTTTTGCCGCTAGCACTGCCTCTTTGTCGGTGCAACCTGAGAAGATCTATGATGGTGACTATGGTCAGGGAGGGGTCCGCCTCCGTATTGCGAATGGGGGCGCAGGACAATCGGGGTTGATTGGTGCATGGGCCAATGCATTTATCAAATACTGCCATGAGCAAAAAGGCATCGCCCCATTCAAGGTTCATATCTTTTGCAATTCTCAAAGGGCTCTTTTTTGACATTAATTTTGTGTAGGTAGCTTGGTATCTTGGGGATACCACAGAAAGTTTGGGATATCTCGCTCAAGGGATCGTTGACATCGCGGTTACTTATAACGAGGCAGCTGAAGCGCAGGCGCTCAAAAGCAAGGTGGCTGTAAATAACGTGTATGGCTTTCGAGTGCGTACGATTTCGGGGGATGAGCCGTTGGACGTTGCTGCTGACGGAACTATAGGACCACTTTTATTTGGTTGGGCCAAAGTGTGACCCAGCTCGGCTTGCGCAATGTGAGCAGGATGCTCTTGTGATGTTCAATCGCATTGTAAGCCAAGGCAATCAGGATGTCGTTGTAAGTCCCTGTTTCCCCTATCGTACGGGACTATGAGAGACACGAATTGCTGTTCAGACACCCCCAACCGATCATCCTGCCACTCGCTTTCTCTCCCGTTTCGATAAAAGTGCTACGAATATCAAAGAAAGCCTGCTCTTTTGCGAGATCGGCCAGGTTCGCCGTGCGGATACTTGGTATATCGTCCAGGCGATGAAATACTGATACATTATCTTTTATTTACCCTAGGTCCCGTGGGCGCTTCCGTACTCGAAGTGGTACCATCAATACCCTCGTTTCCCCCTGGAGGCACTCGAAGCTGCCTCTGTATTGAAGGAGTATACACTTACCGATCGCGGCATATGGTTGTCCTCCCCGCCATCGGTCACATCCACTATGGACATCTTCATAGCTGGCTCCGACGATAAGAAGAACGATCCCCTGCTCAATCCTGCACATGTTCTTCTGGGGAAGAAAGCGAAAGGGAGCGACCAAGAGATATGGAATAGTTTTATGAAATGGGTCGTCTGGTCTCAGGGCGGACAAAAAATCATTGAAAACTTCAAGAAACCGGATGGGCCGCACGGAAAACAGCTCTACAGCATAGCGCCTCCGAACACGGATGCGTAAGAAGCCGCCTCCCCTGTTCAAATCGTATAAATATCTCGTTCACTTCCAACAATGACTTCAACACGCCTACGCCCTATTCCTTTCGGTTCGTAGATCTTGTTGCCATCATCATCGACAGTATACGCACTTTTGAACTGATCCTTGACTGACATGAGGATACATGGCTTACATCGAGTCACTTTACTCTTTCCTGCTACCTCCGTTAACACCACCTGTAAGGATGCTCGGAAGTTCTTGACTGCCGATAACATGCAGTAGGGACACAGAGCCAGCCATCAGTAAAATCAGAGTGATCACAGTGCCAGTGATCAACACGAATGGTCTGAGTCGCTCCTCAGCTAATGATCCTGGATACAAAATATTCAGTGACTCACCCGCTCACATCCCTTCTCTCGCACATTTCGCCTGCCCAGTTTTGCACTTTACCAGTGTCACTGAGTGTCGTTCGGCAAGCACACACGAAACACTCCTCCTGAGCACGGGCCGTGCTCACACATTCTCCGTGGCCCGAACAGTTATTAGTGGCATTAGCGCAGGCACCTGCTGAGCCGAGACACGACGAAGCCAACTGTCTGATGGGTTGGGGTGATTGTTGTATCTTGACCGGAAAGGGCGACTGCTCGGAAAGCTGTGGGCTCCTCCGTCTGAGAGACGAGTTGTAAGTCAATAACGCAAGCCGGACAGACTTGTCAGCCAAAGCGGCATCGATCACAGTGCGAAGAGTCTCGGTAGCAAGCCTGTACTGCTCGCTCGAGCGACCGTACGAACTTGCGAGCTTTGAGATGCCGGACAGCTGAAGCGCTGCGAATTGGTCGGCGTGTGGCGATTCAAGGTAGTTTGCGAGAGTCGACATTTCTGCTAGGAATGCCTTGTTGGCGGGTGATGGTAAGGAGAAGATGTCAAGGATGCGAGGGACGCCTTGAGTTGGTACCGATGGGTTGGCATAAACGTATGAGTACGCATGCGTTGCTCGTTGGTTATACGTTTCCACGAGGGACGAAAGCGAGTCTGCCTGCGATTCTGGGAAAGAGAACGATGGCTGGAAAGCGGAAGGAATGATGTCTAATGAGATGTCATTCTTGAGTCGGAGACAAGATCCAACGAGTTCGGAGAAAGACATACCAGCAGCATCCGCTTCGTCAACCATCAACAAGAGGCCATTTTGACCGCCTTTTCCTACAAAGTCGCGTTCCCTGAACAAGTGGTCGAGTCGTCCGGTGTCTTGGTTAACCGCGTCGAACTGCTCGAGCCCGAGGTGTGCTGCTACCACGAGGTTCGCCTGCTGCGGTGACAGGCGGGAAGGAAAGGAGTCGGCAGGACTGAGATAGACGTTGGCAGCCTGCGAGAGACCGAGAAAAAGCAGCGATGCCAGCAATCCGCGCATGAATGTTGGAGGTTAGAACCGTAAACGTGCAAGAGCCTCAGGCGTCACCTACTATATGTTTACGCATGTTGACATTGCTCTCGACACAGTTGTAGAGTATCATGTACTTGTCAAGGTCGCCGCTTCCAGAAGGAACAAACGTCTCTTCGACTCTTCGGTCTGCCTACGGGGTACTACAGCCTTGGATGGTTCGCGAACGTCACAAACTGATACGTTGCAGCGGTGTTCTCGCATTTTACTGGACCGCGGTGTACGACAATGATTGCTCTTTCAAAGCTCAGCTCGGACCATAGTTGATTACCTCCGTAGGAAGACTCGAAGAAGAGATGGTACGTTTAAGCCCTCAGCCGTCACAGTCGCCATATTACGTGCATCGTTAACCAGCGACGTCCAACGCACGCATGTTGCTAGCCGTTATCCAATACACACGCGTCCTCGAGAACGGGGGGTTGCATCAACTGGGATTCTCTCTTGAAAGTCAGGACCCTCCAACTCAGATTGGCCGGCGCTCTAGTACGCGTAGAACCTCGGTGGAAATGATCAATCATGGCATGAGATCGTCAGCCAGTGTTCGGGCCCTACCGAGTCCATCTTTGAAGTATGGTCTACCGCCGCTTTCCTCTCCTGTCCCGTCGCGGGATCGAAGTAACACTTGGTTTGACGGACAGGCATTGGGCCGTGATATAACCTTCGCCTGCACGTTTTTCCAGGCCTGATTCGGAACACATCTAGGCTTCTAAACATGAGGGTCTGGAGGTTAGCGTGCACCTGGGAAGAATAACTCAGGACTTCTCAGTGACTTCTCCTCAATCGGGGAGGTCAGGTTAGAGCTGTTCAATGCCAGTTAAAGTGGTGTGTTTTGCTTCCGTTCGCAGGTTAGATGATCGGTGTAGCTTCTTTATACGATTGTCCTGCCCGTTACTCATCCTTTGGTTGTGAGAAACATCTGCTGTTTGACAGTAACCGAGCAAGAGCATCCACATATCCCGAACTACATTTCCGAACTTAATGGTTCTCTTCGCACTCGCGATCTCCTGTCATCGGCTCACGTGCGAGCAGGCGATTAACCCAACAAGGTATGTTACAGCAAAGTTATCCCATGCGGGACTTCTTTGATCACTGTCAGCTGAGTTTTGTATGTGTTTTAAGGCGGATAATTTCCCAGAAGAGAGCTTCGCCTGCATAGTACTAAATGGGAAAATTCTCGTTAAAGGACTGTTCCGAATAGCTCAAGGGAGACACGTATGGCGTCTTTTAAGTACTTGTCACCGTCGTGGTTCCAACAACCCATCGCAACTCAGTTACGGGCACTTGTTGCTGCGCATTGTCAGTGCTTCCCCGCAAGTCCGAAGCAAACGACTCGTTACACCACATACCCTCAATACAATCATCTCTCATGGCGGATTCTTCTGTGTACGCCGACTCGTCACCACCATGTCCTGACGTGATACTTCTGCCTCATACTGTAGAGTCGGTGAAGGACAGGTCGCTTAAACTACTCGCTGATATTTTCAGGGCCAATTCTTCCACGACGTTTTACCGTGAGGCTCTACACCTTCATGATCTGCGCAACTCCGGTGAAGATCCACTGGCGGCGGATACAGTTGATACACTTTATGGTATCTACCGGCGAACTGTACCTATGATGACATACGAGGACTATCGCCCATTCTTCACCCGGTTTAGGGATTGTGCTCCCGTCTCCGAAGTAAAAGACTTATTTGCTCCTGGGCTACCCTCTTTCATCGCTCACTCGTCTGGGACGTCTGGCGGTGTGCCAAAGCGGTTTGCAAAATACATGCGCGTTCCCCATGGACATCGAGGATGTTGTGCCATAATGGGGACTCTCAAACCCACGATACCCGATGGAACGTTATGCATCATCAGTTCAATGACGGCCAAGGGCGTTATGGTACTAACTGATAGCAGCGGCGATCCTACCGCACGGATCATGATCTGCACCGTCTCTTCAGGCACAGCTCGTATTCACAATGGTCACGATATCATGAACGATCATCGTCTTCTTCCAGTCAAAGGTGGTAACCTCATCATATCGAATTTGATTGGGAAGCTGAACCATTACATGCCCAGTGTCTAATTCAACCAGTCCTACGGCTACCTCTTTTATTCCGAACTTCGCGTCGCTGATGACTATTCATGCGCTCTTCGCACTCGCGGACCGGCAACTGGCCGTGATAAGTGGTGTCTTCAGCACAGTAGTTCGCGACTTTTATCGCGTCGTGGAAGGTCGTTGGGAGTTCCTGATCCAGTGCATTGAAGATGGGATCATACCGGACTTGGAAGGGTTGGGCGAGCTCCGAGGTCACCTTCAAGTAGCTGTCTTGTCCTAACATCTTGTTTCCCACTAAGACATTGTTCAGGCACATTTCTCCCCGAACGTGCAACGGGCCGAGGAACTGCGAACCATTGACAGAGATGCCGCAAATGCTGGTTGGCTCAAGAGGGTCTGGCCGAATCTCCGCAGGGTTGTCGCCACGTCCAGCGGAGCTTATGCAACCGTAATGCCTGAGGTGATTTACTTCTTCTTGTGCGTTTGGTCGAGTCGCCGAGCTGGATGGTGTCACTTAGTTGCGCCACTACTTTGGGCCGCAAGTTGAAATCCGCAGCCTGGGTATCACTTCGACCGAATCCTACTATGCCTTACCATACCACCCACTGGATGGAGAAAGGTTTAGAATATGCGATACGGGTGATTTCGTCGAGTTCTTGCCATTGGGAGTTGACCAGCCAAGCCTCATCAAGGGCCAGGTAACTCGTCTACATAATCGTTTCAATTATCGAAAAGGCTAATAGACCACGTCAGTGGGAGGTGACGACTGGAGAGGCCTACGAAATCATTCTCACAACTCGCGATGGTCTCTGGAGGTATAGATTAGGTGACATCGTCACCGTCATCGGTTTCGACCCCCGGGACGGACAACCAATCATTCGATTCACCGGTCGATCGAGGTCTGTGTATTACATATCAGTGCGATACGTCAGGGACCCTGACATAACTGTCGACTATGCTCTTTTCAGCTCCGATTTCCGCCTAGCACATACGGTGATTCCGGAGAAGGAGGTTCTGGCCGCCGTCCGTGCTGTCGAGCAGTGGACTGGGACTATAGCCGAGTTCACCGCCACCGCAGACCACCGCTCGTTCGCCAGCTGTCATGGATTCTTCATCGAGGTTCAAGGCGAACTCTGTAAGTTTAAATCAGGGACGTGTTCACTCACCTTTCAACCTGCATCATCACTTTCACAGTGCCAGAAGCCAGTCGCGCGCCCGAAGCACTCAAAAAGCACCTCTGCTCTATCAACATGAATTACGCAGGAGACATTGAAAGAGGTTTAGTCGGCAGCCCCACTATTCGCGTCGTACGACAGGGAACGTTTACGGAATATCGAGCATGGAAGGCGCAGCAGCTGGGTAGCGGATTCGGGCAAATCAAAATTCCGACGGTTACTTGGGACGAGGGGCTGATTAAATGGCTGGAGGAAAGAGTCGTGACTGAACTGTGAGGACGGCGAATGGCTTCGGCTTGATAGTAGAGTACCCTTGCGATAACGATGTGCGCCGACTTTGTCCGGTTGTTGAATGAAGGAAGACCGAGACGGCTCTAGGTGAGAGCCGGTGAGAAGGCAGTTCCTGGACTGACCAGATAGAAGGCTTGTTTCTCTCTGCGTTCGCCACAGACTAATGGAAGAACCTCCATCTATTCATAACATCAATGCTTCGCTTCTACATCGTTTCGAGCGACGCTTGTACTGCAGCCACCAGACGTTTGTTCGGCTTCCTGCAAACATAAGACCCCCGTCCTTCCTCATCATAGGTCAGCAAAACAATGGCGACGACAGTGCAGGAACCAACCAATCCCGCGACGCCAGCGGCATCAGACGTCCAGCTGGGGGACATCTCCATGAAAGATGTTCCCAGTTTGCAGGAGCAGTACTACAAGATCACGCCAGAGCAGGCGATTTTCTTCAAAGAGCGCACAGGGATCGTCGATGACGAAGAACTGAAACGACACATTCTCGCGGTGCAAGCTGAAGCCTACAAGGTTTGTCGGTGTTCCGCCGGTCGGAGAAACATGGATCTGATGCATGCCGTTTGTGTTTGTAGGTTGCGCCGTACCCATGTATCATGGGATTCGTGTTTTTATCGTGAGTGCCCTTTCGACAAGCGACGTCTTTTCAGCGTTTCTAAGACTCTCCTCAGTCTTCTGATATCGCGATTTCCTGTGTACGAAGATGTGCTGTCGATAGGACGGAATCGTCCAAACGCCATCTTACTGGATGTCGGGTGCTGCGGTGAGCACGAAATGCATTGTCTATCAAACCGAGCGTCATCTGACACCGCGAGGTAGTCGGTACAGATATCAGGAAAGCTGTGGCCGATGGCTTTCCAGCAGAACGTACCATTGGGTCCGACCTACACCCGGGTAAGCTTGCAATTGTTACGAAGACGTGACTTGCCTTACGTTTAATGCGTCCCAGAATTTGGGCAGCTGGGACATAAGCTGTTCAACACGACTCCCAAGACGTACCCAGGTCATTTCATCCCAGGAGATATCTTCGACCCAGCGATGCTCTCAATAGTCGAACCATTCAAGGCTGCCCCATCTGTGCAAGAAGAACCCAAACTGACGTCGCTGACATCGCTCAATCCGCTTCAAGGACGCACGAGCGTCATTCATGCTGCAAACTTTTTCCACTTGTTTAGCGAAGCCAAACAATGGCATCTCGCTCGTGGGCTTGCGGGTCTCTTGTCGCCCGAACCCGGCTCAATCATCTGCGGCTCGCATTGGGGTCTTCATGAAAAAGGAACGATGCTGGAGAGACTTTTCGGGTCGAACGTAGAGATGTTCTGCCACTCACCGGAGAGCTGGAGAGAGCTGTGGGAGGAAACGGTTTTCAGCAAGGGACAAGTGAAAGTCGATACAATGCTGATCGAGCATAACATGGAGGGTTACAAGTTCTGGTATATGGGCTGGTCGGTGAAGAGGCTGTAGAAATTCCTGCTACAGGCTTGTAGATGGGATTAGTAGATCAAGGGACTGCTTGTCAGGTGTCCTTTACTACATGAGCATCACCAAAATAGTCCAACTCCCCTCGTTAAGACAATCCAGATTGGGTGGCAGTGCTGCTGATGCATTGGCCCAAAAAGGGTGATTTGCTGCTGATTGAGACGAGTGTCGGCTTCTAGCCTCTCACAACATTGAACACCAGGAACTAAGACTTTGAAAAAACAAATCAGTTAATGTCTGACTTGAAGACATGAAAGGTGAGAGAGATAGCATTGAATATGCTCTCAATGATGAGCAGAGTAAGGGAAGAACTGTAAATATTGGATATCCTTTTTATTCACTCGTTGTTCACTCCACTGAGCTTGAGTTGGCTTTGGATTGATATGAGTACAAACAAAAGGTTATCTACCCTATATTAGATAATTGACTAGCCTTATATAGATAGGATAGATTTTAGATAATATATACTAGTAAGAAAATACCTCTAAGGGTATCCCTTATATCCTCTCCCACAAGAGTCAGCTCTGGCTCTGTTGTAAATCAGTGGCAATTGGTATGTCATGGATGGATTATGTAATCTCTCTGTCAAACTTGTGTCGAAGTTTTTTTTGCATACCTCAGTCTTTGTGATACCACTTCTCAAGACTGAGGTGAGCTCTTTCATTATCTAGTACTTCTATTTTACTGACTCGAGTAGTCTCTTCATCACTTGTTATTAGGTTAGTTGAATAAAGTCTTCGTGATATCTGTTACGGGGTATAATTTTTCCCCTCTTTTTCTTTCTCTTTTTACGGTCACGTGACTTATATCACGTACTTACTTTATCATGTGACTGGATCACGTGACTCAGTCATGTGACTTGCTCACATGCAACGAGGACTTTATATTTAGACATCACGTGATTAGAGCCTAGACTGGCCTAGAACATTCTACTCTAGACTTACCTAGAACTGGACTGGACCATGATATCACCTGACGTCATAGAACGTCGTGGAATGTTGTGGAACATTCCGATGATCTCATTTATTTGTTTCATACAAACACTAGCAGCGTATATAGTCTGCAATGCAAACACCCCAGAGTCCCAGCTTGGTTCTCTTGGGGCTACCTGTCCACGAGCGAACATAAGTATTCTCCTCATCGTCCTACTCATCGTCGAAGAGTATAACTCGACGCTTTACATCTTCACACTATCACGTCTTCAGGTCAGACGTAAACTGATCTGTCTTCTTCGCAAAGTTTTAGTGTTGATGTTGCGAAAGGCCTCTGACTGTTATGCGTCGAGCGGAACAGAACAAAGAAAACAAACCACTAAAAGATAAGAGACTGGGCACTATCATAGCCCGACACAGAGTCCGCAAGACCCGTTAAGTCCCATGCCCTTCTATAGCAACGAGGCCAAGGGTTTTACTGTGGAACCACAAATATATTGAACTAAGGAAATACGACAGGGAGGAGTGACTACTTATATACCCTAGGAATTGTGCACGGACCATGGTCAGTGCCCTACTAAGGTGAACGACCTAAGTACTATATAAGGGAACCCTGTACTAGTAAGGTATAACCCTAGACCTCCAAGGACGAGGTCGTAAGTCTAGATCGGTTCTAGACTACCTAGCCACAGATAAGATGAGATTAGATGAGCGCTCACCGATAAGATAAGCGCCATCCAATAAGATAAGATAAAAGAAAAAGAAATAAAAGTAAAGTGCCTTGAGCGCTAGCGACACGAACGTCTCACTGACCATCACTCGTCTCAATATCACTTCTCGAGACTGAGTCTCTTTATCACTTGTTATTAGTCTCTTGTAATTTACCTCAGCTCTGAACAAAAGGTTATGAGCCCCGTGCTCTAATCAACCTAACAAGTTCTTAGTTAACCAGCCTGAGACGAGCGATGGTCAAAGGCCTTTCGCAACGTCAACACTAAAACTAGCAGAGAAAACAGATCAGTTATCGTCTGACCTGAAGACGTGATAGAGTGAAGAGTGAGAGCGTCGAGTTATACTCCTCGACGATGAGTTAGACGATGAGGGGAATACTTATGTTCGCTCGTGGACGGGTAGCCCCAAGAGAACCAAGCTGGGTGTTTGCATTGCAGACTATATACGCTGCTAGTGTTTGTATGAAACAAATAAATGAGATCATTGGAATGTTCCACAACATTCCATGACGTTCTATGATGTCAGGTGATGTCATGGTCCAGACCGGTTCTAGGTAGGTCTAGGTAAGAATGTTCTAGGCCAGTCTAGGCTCTAGTCACGTGATATCTAAATATAAAGTCCTCGTTGCACGTGATCAAGTCACATGAGCCGAGTCACGTGATCTGGTCACATGATAAAATAAGCATGTGATGTAAGTCACGTGACCGTAAAAAGAGAAAGAAAAAGAGGGAAAAATAGAGGAAAAATTATATCCTGTAACACTACCCCCCTTCTAGAAATCGCATTCCAGGCGATTAAACGGAGCAGAAGCGACAGAGCAAAAATTTACATAAGGAGAAAATAAAGAATCGAATTGCGACTGAACCATGCGCAATTTCCTGGGAGCGGAAGGGTGGCGACGATAGAAATCGTGAATAGCATCGTGAGCATTACTCAGGTTAGCTTCAGGCTCCCAAGTACGCTCCTCGTCAGAATAACCAACCCAATGTACCAAAAACTCAAGGCGACGACCTCGCAAGCGAGAGTCAACAATGTAATCAACCTCGTATTCCTGATCACCCTCTTCGGTAACTAGTACCGGACCAGGCTGTTGCGCCGGTTGACTGGGCAATTGTTCCTTATAAGGCTTAATGCGACTAATATTCACAACCGGGTGAATACGCATTGTTGAAGGCAAGTGAAGTCCAACGGCATTGGAGCCAACCAGCTTCGTGATTTCATAAGGACCGAGCCAGCATTCTGTAAACTTCCGACTTGGTCGAGGAAGCTTTAAATTAGAAGTGCTCAACCACACTTTATCGCCGATCTGATAAGGAGGTGGCTGTGATCTATGACGATCGGCTTTCTTCTTCATAGCGGCTTGCGCTTTCTCTAGATTTTTGCGGGCCTGCTCAAGAGTTTTCTCCATATTAGTAGCGAGATCCTCAGCTGCAGGGACCCTAGATTGAAGCGGTTCAATGCCCATCCGCGGTTTGTAGGATCAAGTGACCTCAAATGGAGATTTTCCAAGCGAATACTGGCGCTTGTTGTTATACGAAAATTGCGCCAGCGCTAGCCAATCAGACCAATCATATGGCTTTTCGGCAACGAAAAGACGGATGTATTCTTGTAACGCCTGGTTCATCCGTTCAGTTTGCCCGTCTGTTTGCGGGTGAAAGGCAGTGGAGAGCTTAAGCTCAATCCCTAAGAATTTTCCTAACTCGCGCATGACCTGAGACGCGAATTGTGGACCACGATCCGAAACAATAGTCGTGGGAAGACCATGATGCTTCTAGACATGCTGCAAATACAATTTGACCGTTCCGAGAGCCATGATTGTTTTATTGGTTGGAATAAATATAGCTTCTTTTGAGAAACGATCAACAATCACTAGGATCGTGTCATAACCATCCGAAAGCGGTAAGTCCGTTGTAAAATCTGCCGAGATATCGACCCATGGTCCAGATGGGATCGGCAGTGGTTGAAGCATGCCTGCTAGGGCAATGCGAGAACTTTTTATACGTGCGCATTGATCGCAACGTGAAACATAGTCCTTGACCTGTGTATGTAATCCAGGCCAATAATAATTATGTTCCACCAGTTCCTATGTCTTTGATTGACCAGGATGTCCTGCGATAGGGTTATCGTGATGGAGTGTGAGAATGTCTTGGCGAAGCTTGGCATCACCAGGAACATAAATACGGTTTTCACGGTAATAAAGCCCATCCTGGAGCTTATAATTAAATCCTAGATCCAAATCTTTTGATAGTCCTTTAATTCGTTCAACGATTGATTGCTCTTCGGCTTCTACAACAATGTGTTGAGCCCTGATCTTTTCAGGAGGAATTACAGTGATGCCCTTGTTGTCATCTTCAACTCCATTGGAGTGATCACAACGTCGGGATAAAGCATCTGCTTTCGTCATGGACGTTCCTGCTTTGTGAACCAAGGTAAAGTCGAATCGTGTAAGGTACAAGGACCATCGTGCTTGTCTACAATTTAAATCTTGGGATTTCATAAAATATTGCAAGTTCTTGTGATCGGACCAAATTTCAAATTTGTGCCGAGCACCTTCTAAATAATGTCACCATGTTTCTAACACACGGATAATAGCGAGCATTTCCTTATCTGCAACCTGGTAGTTCCGCTCTTGAGCTGATAGAGCGTGGGAACTAAAGGCGCATGGTCGCCATTCTCCATCAGGACATTTCATAGATAAGACAGCTCCTGTGGCAAAATCCGAGGCATCAGTTTCTAGGCGGAATTCTGCATCGATATCTGGATATACCAAAATAGGTGCTGTCGTAAAGCGTTCTTTTAGCGTTTCAAATGCCTGTTGTTCTTTATCTCCCCAGTTCCACTGGAGATCTTTACGTGTTAAGTCTGTAAGAGGTTTTGCAATTCCCGCATAACCGAGTATGAAGCGATGGGAAAAGTTTGCAAGACCGAGGAAAGAACGGACTTGTTTGACCGTTTGTGGGACTGGCCACTCCTGGATTGCTTTAACTTTCGATTCGTCCATGTGAACGCCATTGCGAGTCACAGTCATTCCAAGGAATTCTACTTCTGTCTTGTCAAAGAAGCACTTCTCTGGTTTGACAAATAAGTCATTATCTTTGAGCCGCTGGAGCACACGTGCAACAGCTTTGTGGTGCTCATCGATATTGTCCGATTTGATATAAATTAATAGATCGTCCATGTAGATAACAACAATATCGTCCATATCCATAAACAGCTCGTTCATCATTGCTTGGAACGTAGCTGGTGAATTACAGAGACCAAAGAACATGACGAGAGGTTCGAAAGAACCGAGATGACAGACAAACGCTGCCTTCCATTCATCGCCTTCTTTGATTCGTATATTGTTATATCTCCATCAAAGGTCCATTTTCGTAAAATACCTTGCACCCTTTAGCTTGTCAACAAGCTGACTAATCAGGGGCAAAGGATAATTATTTTTAACCGTTCCTTCATTCAGATAGCGGTAATCTTGAACCATCCGCTTAGTGCCTTCCTTCTTAGGAATGAAGAATACAGGCGACGTCTGAGGTGATTTAGACGGTCTAATATAACCCTTCGAGAGTTGATCTTCAATAAAAGATTTAACTTCATCCTGCTCCTGAGCTGAAAGGGGAATCATTCGCCCTTTTCTAGGTTTGAAGTCTTCTTTAAGTTCGATTGTATGATCCCACGGCTTGCGTGTTGGCATGCGTTCGGATTCTTTCTTCGAGAAAGTGTCGTAAAAGTCTTTGTAATAGATGCTGGGAACCAGTTCCTTGACAGGTGTTTCCAACACGACTGTGCTTCTCAGCTTCTTCCACGTGTTATCAGTTTCAAGGTCACTGATAAGACCTTTCCATTTTGAGACTGCTTCGACTTCTTCTTCTAGTTCCATCGAAGTGAGGCGTGTAGTGCGATTAGATAATTGATAACAAGATCTTGGGCAATGATTTAATTTAACTTCACCAGTTTGCCAGTTAATGTTAGGATTATGGAATTCGAGCCAGGTATATCCGAGGATGATCGCAGCAGTGCCAAGATCACTGATTTTGGCTTGAACTACTTCTTTATGACCTTTGTATTCCATACGGATTTCTGTGATATGAGTAATATCTCCTGCTCGGTTCTTGGTTCCATCGACATTAAAGACTGGGATAGGTATCGGCAGTTTGCGTAGCATGATGCCTTGTCGCTTAGCCCGTTGGCGATCGATAAAGATAGAATTAGCTCCACTATCAAGTAGGGCTTGAACTTGGATAGGAGACGTGATGTCAACATCCACGTGTTTGTCCAGTACTTCGATCGGGATTTTCAATTCCTTTTTAAGAGAAACCGATCTAGTAACTATCCGTTCAGGAAAATCATCTCCAGGGGACAGGGAGTTGATAGAAGAAGTTATTTTGGGTTGTGGGGAATTAAGCACGGGTTGAGCCACCGAGCCTCGTAAGGAGGACCCCCCTTCTACGTACATATCCAAGAAATCAGAAAACAAAGAAACTAAACTATTTTTTTGTGATTGTTTTGTATTTTCTATTTTTGTAGATTCTTTTGTATTTTTAGAACTACCTATTGCGCTATCAAGAAAATCAGAACTATCAAAGACATCAAGACAAGAAAACCTATTATTACAAGAAAAAGAAACATTGTCATTAACACATTTACTTTGTCCTGTTTGAGCTACAGGCTCGGGCTTCCTGATAGATGCTTTTGGGCGCTGTCTGCCGTCTGTCAGAGATGTGGCACCTCGAACTGTCCCTGTGTTCAAGGGCCGAAGGCTTTTCCCTGCGCCTTCATCTCTGTGGTGTGCATGTCGAAGAAGAAGGCTTTCGCCTCTTCGAAGTCCATGCCACGCCAGTGATCAGCTGGCGCGCTTTCTGTTTGCCGCACTTGGCGACCGTTGTTTGCCAGCTGCCTGTGCCGGTCCGTGGTGTGGCGGTCCGAGCCGCAACGATAGTTTGGTGCCTTGCACTGTTGGGCAAAGTGGTCTGACTTACCACATTTATAGCAATCCATTTGGAGCCGTCTCTGCTCTGGTTGCTTGCCCTTCTGTGCGGCGCTGATGTCCATCGCGTCGCCTCCACTGGTTCCGTATGTTTTACCTCCACGGCTGGAGGAAGAGTTGTTTTGCGAGTTGTTTACCCGGCACGCCCCTGGGAAATCTTGTTACCGAATTGGAACTCGAAGAGATCGTATCGGCTACCGATCCTTCGGACTTCATCAAGGTACTCTTCTATTGTTGTCTTCTGAGTACCTTGAAGGTAAATTTCTTTGATAATGTCGGGCCGAGCTGCCCGTTCCAATAGGTAAATCGAATGCATATGAGAGCAATTCGATTGCAGGACCAATGAGTGGAACCTGACAACGAACTCATCTGTTCGCATTTTGCCTTGTTTTAATTGGACGAGTTGATTTTTCGCCCATTCCTTGTCTGCTAGGGGTCGGAAGTATCTTTCGATCTCCTCCCCTAGGATAGCTAACGTTGGCCAAGCGTTTTGCTCTATATATTTTCTTATAAGGGCTTCGGCGAATCGGCCGGCTATCGGACCCTTCATTCGTGACAGTACAGCCACACAACCATCAAAGTTGGTTGTCAGTACTCCTTGGTTTGCAGCAAGCCAAGTTTTGAGCTTGACCCACCAAACGGAAAAGTTATTCCGGTTACCGTCAAAGGAACCGGGGTCTGCGAAAATTTCAACTTTTCGGCTGAGGTTGGATGGTTGATTTTGCAGCTGTTATAAAGCTGCTGTCACTGCAGCTAATTGAGCCTGCAGGTTGGTGACGTCTTGGGGTAGGGTGGACATTTTCTAAAAATATCCTGGTTTGTTGTATAGGTAATAAGGTGCGTTTCTTGGGCGGTTTGCCAGAGGCACCTGTTGGCGGGGACGGCGAAGAGACGGAAGAAATTCTTGCACGTGTCGTCGTGCGGGAAAACGAAGGCAATTGGATGTTCGCTGGGGTAGAGCTGGAATAGGGGAAGGGGAACGAGGAGGTGGTGTGGGTGTGTGAAAGATCTGTTCTTCAAGATCTGCCTCGAGTTCCTCTTCTTTCTTTATGCGGTGAAGAAAATCTATTGGTTCCTGTTTGAGGATCAGCCACTCAGGAGCGGGTTCTAGATCTTCAAATTTGATTTGTGGGGCGGGATGAAGGGCTGGAGTAAAGACGCGGTTGGAGTGATGAAATTGAAGGGCCGCTGCTTGAGCCCTAGTGTCGAGGACGCGCTGGCGAGTTGTGTGAGCCACGTTGAAAGATCTTCTTCGTCAGGGCCTTTGACTTCCTTTTGCCCTTTCGCTGTCCAGTCAATAACCGTCCTGGCACAGCCCCAAAGTACTATGATGTGGTAAAGCTATCGTAAACCTCTCCTAAGGCAGTACGGGCACAAGACCGCTCTTTCGTACTGGGAGGGTTGCTAAGGTAACGACTACAACAAATGCACCTCACGGGGACGTGGGACAATGCTCAAACGAAGTAAAAAGGGGTTTGATGGGGGATTTAACCTCTAGGGAAATAACCCTAGTTCTCTCTCTCGAGAATCCGTCGACGGGGCCTTAAACAGCACAACGTCCTTCCCAAACCTCAACGGTCGGGGACTAAAACAAATGAAAGGCATGGTAATGTGCAGCGAAGAAAAATGATGTATGTAACGGCAAAGGCACGAGTAGTGCTGACGCCGGGAAAGTGGGTAGCTTGGTTCTAATGAGACGAGCGATGGTCAAAGGCCTTTCGCAATGTCAACACTAAAACTAGCGGAGAAAACAGATCAGTTATCGTCTGACCTGAAGACGTGATAGAGTGAAGAGTGAGAGTGTCGAGTTATACTCCTCGACGATGAGTTAGACGATGAGGGGAATACTTATGTTCGCTCGTGGACGGGTAGCCCCAAGAGAACCAAGCTGAGGTCTCTGGGCGATGGCATTCGTTCTTATATACTAGTACAGTGTTTGTATCTAACAAACAAATGATATCATCGGAATGTTCCACAACATTCCACGATGTTCTATGACGTCAGGTGATGTCATGGTCCAGACCGGTTCTAGGTAGGTCTAGGTAAGAATGTTCTAGGCCAGTCTAGGCTCTAGTCACGTGATATCTAAATATAAAGTCCTCGTTGCACGTGATCAAGTCACATGGGCCGAGTCACGTGATCTGGTCACATGATAAAATAAGCACATGATGTAAGTCACGTGACCGTAAAAAGAGAAAGAAAAAGAGGGAAAAATAGAGGAAAAATTATACCCCGTAACACAGCCTACCTTCAAACTATGTCATCCGAACAGCCCACTATTCCCCCTTCAGCATCAGCTCTTGGATCTTTGAATCCTTCAACAACTTCCGTTACGACCTTAGCCTCTGGCAAAGTCAATTGACTTTACAATATCCCTTCCCTTAAAAACGATGGCATAAACTTCCAGACATGGAAGTACCACATCACAATGATTCTTGATGTTCGGAGACTTTTGAGAATTGTCAATGGCTCTGAAGCAAAGCCTGATGAGTCTAATCAAATACAGTTAGCTGATTGGCTCACTCGGGATAAAGAAGCTCATGCCCAGATAACCCTCACACTCAAAGACGAGCCGTTGAGTGGAGTTCTGTATGCCACGTTGGTGGCAGACATCTGGAGCAAACTATGGGAGTGTTATGAAGGAAAAGGCAAGCAAACCATTGCTTATCTTATCGGCGAACTTTTTCACAGCACTCTTTCTGATGACTCTGCCATGGAATCGCAGCTAAACACCATGTGACAAAAGGCCTACATGTTGAAGTCCTTAGGTCAGCCACTCGATGACTTACTTATTACAGTTGTAATCATAATTTCCTTACCTTTGTCTTATTTGACCCTTCGAACTATCCTTATGTCATCTGCCGACAAGCTAACTGTTGAAGCCATTGTCTCGCAAATTCTCATTGAAGAAAAATCTCGGTGCATGACACAGTCAGCACTTGTCATTAGAGGCCCTACTCCACAGAAGAAAAAGTCAAAGTCAAAAGACAAGAAAAAGGACAAATGTACTTACTACAACAAGTTGGACCATCTCGAGAGAGACTGTCGAAAGAAGAAGGCTGATGAAAATGTGAAAAACATGTCCGTCAGCAAGAAGGACAAGACGAAAGACAAACCTGATCTTGTGGTATGGATTGCCAATGTCGTCCCTGATGAACAAGCTCCTCTGCGACTTTTTGTTATATGAGCACCAAGTTCTCACCGGAGCACATTCAAGTGGATTGTTGACTCAGGTGCATCTGCAAGTATGACTTGTGAATGATCTTGGTTCATGACATTCTGTCTGCTATGCCCTCCGCACCCAGTTGTAATTGGTGATGGTCACTCTATTTCTACAACTAGAGTCGGTCGTGTCTTTGCAGATGTTGACATTGACAATGACAACACATGTGAAACCATCTTTCAAGATGTGTATTATGTCCCTGATCTAGACGGAAACCTGTTGTCAGTACCATGGCTCACAGGTTGTGGTTTTGACTTATCATTCAGACAAAATGAATATCGAATTTCGATAAACAGTGAACTTGCCACTCTCGTACACAAGCACGAATCTCTCTACATTCTACTCATCATTCCTCATGTACTCACATGTGCACACATAGCTCATGGTCCGTCATCATCCTTCGACCCTGATACTGCCTTGAGTAGTTTCGTCATGAAGACGAAAACATCAAAAGCCATACTTGAAATATGACATCAACAACTTAGGCACATAAACGTGAATTTAATCTTAAAGCTGTTTCAAAAGGAAATGGTCAGTGGAATGGAGATAACAGGTCCAATGACTCACGATGAGCTGTGTCAAGCTTGCCTCGAAGACAAGCAGTATTGTGAAATAATCCCTCACAGATTGACCGTTGAGTATTCTCGCATCCTTTACTATACATATTTGGATGTTTACAGCTCTATGCAAACATTGGCACGGTCTGGCTATTAGTACTTCATGACGTTCATTGATGGTCACTTACATCACATTGTAGTCAAGCTGCTGAAAATGAAGGATGAAGTTTTTGCTCAGATGAGAGCTTATCTTGAGCGAGTGGAAATGGTCACCGGCAAACGTGTGAATTTGTTCTGCTCAGATGGTGGTGGTGAATATGGCTTGAAAGAATTCGAAGCCTACCTCTCATCAAAGGGGGTTTATCATGAAAAGACGAATGCATACATACCTCAGGAAAACGGTGTCAGTGAGTGGATGAAGCACACACTTGTCGAGTGTGCACGCTCAATGCTAAGTGACACTGGCCTGCCGAACAAGTACTGGGGCAATGCAATTCTCCATGCGGCACATATTCTGAATCGTATCCCAATGTATGCACTTGACAGCAATGTTATGTCGTACAAGAAGTTCACTGGTAATAAACCGTCAGTCGCACATCTTTGAATTTTCGGTTGCAAAGCACACGTGCATGTACCAGATGAAAAATGACACAAGCTTGACTCCAAATTGCTCGAATGCGTTCATTTGAGATACATAGAGCACCGCAGCGCCTTCGTCTGTCTGCATCATCTGACCGACCACATTTTCGAATCCAGAGACATTGTTTTCGACGAGGGAGATAGCAGCACTCTAACGCATGTTAATATTGACATTAGCACTCACAATGGTGATGAAATAAACCACTTACCTGCTCAGAACAATCTGACAGATGGTGGTAGCAGCCCAATAGCACCAGACTATCGGATACACATTGAGGAGGTCCCAGATGTTGATGAGAGATATTGAAAACATCACAGATGATGTATACGGCATGCCTCCATGCCCTGCTTCGACTAGAATTGATGAATCTAGTGAAAATGGATCAAATCAGCCGCTACAGCCCAAAGTTGAAGACTTACCAGCTGAACATCATCGAGAATTGCCCAAAGCGACTTCCCATCCACCTCCAAAGCATACTGGGCCTTCCCAAGGTCCTCCTGCACCATACCTATATCCCATTCCACCCCCAGATATCAGATGCTCTTCCAGGCAATGCAAATCATCAATTCGAGATGACGACGGTCATTTCTTCATTAACACATATGAGAAGGCGAGTTTGCAGTCACATGGAAGTGGGATTGTCGAGAAAGAGAGTGGTGGTAGTGCTGGACTTGAGCAGGAGGTTGTAGAGGCAGTGGACGCTAAGACAGAGGGCTTTGCCAAATTAGATGAACATACATACAAAGCTGACGCAGCCACTGAGAACGAATCAAGGACCTATACGGAAGTCACCCAACGTCCTGATGCTGAGTCATGGCATGCCGCTATGCTCGATGAACTTCGAGTATTCGAGGACATCGGATTATATGAGGAGGTTGATCGCCTGTGAAACCGCAAAGTCATTGACTTGGGTCTACAAGATAAAGCATGGTCCTGATGGCGAAATCGACAAGTACAAGGTGCGATTGGTTGCGAAGGGATTCACGCAGATCCACGGCGTTGACTACATAGATATGTTCGCACCCGTCACAAAATTTGCAATAATTCATGCCCTACTCACAATTGTGGCCAAGTACAACCTTGAAATCCATCAAATGGATGTTAAATCAGCTTTCCTCAATGGGAACCTCAAAGAAGAAATCTACCTCGAGCTCTCACCTGGTTTCCGTTCATCATGTGACAAGGTCTGGCGCCTTTGTTGTCCTCTCTACAGTCTAAAGCAAGCCCATAAGTCTTGGTACAAGTGGCTATGTGCCATTTTTGAGTCACTCGGCTTCACGCACAGCAAGGCAGATCATAGTGTGTTCTACAAAGTCAAAGATGGGATTTTATTGATTGTCACAGTCTACGTCGATGACCAACTCATGCTTTGCAAGAACAAAGAAGCCATCAAACAACTTAAGGTGCAGCTAGCTTGTGAGTACAAGATGACGGATCTCAAAGAGGCATGCTGGATTCTTGGTATGGAAATAATTCGCAATCATGACAAATGAACTATCGAGCTCTCACAACGTCAATACGTCGAATCAATTCTCGAACGACACAGCATGAGTGACTGTCGTCCAGTCGTAACTTCAATTGACTCCAAGTTAATCAAGCTTGACAAAGCCAAAATTGACGTAAAAGAGTATCAGAGCACTCTTAGAGCACTCATGTACACTATGCTTGCAACCTGTCTGGACCTTGCTTTCACAGTGGGCACACTTAGTAAGCATGCAGCCACGCCAGGCCATGCACACATGACAGCTCTCAAGCAAGTCTACTGTTACTTGTGGGGCATAGGTGTTACGATACGCATTTTTCCCCTATTTATTTCCTTTTCTTTCTATTTATTCTAATTTATTAAGCCTTTAGCACTCAACACGCTTACTTTCAAGACTTAGAAATGTCTAAGTCTCTTTCTTGATCACGTGACTTGGCACATACAACTAGATCGTACGCTACAAGGACTAGCCCCTATGCCTATCTTTCACATATGCACGGACAACTCTAGATCCATGCCTCATCCCCTACATATGTTTTCCATTTCATAGTTATTTGATATTTAATAGCTGCCACACATCATGGAATCCTCACCGATCTCATATGTGATCGTGGCAGCACATGTTTTCCTTGTTCCATGCTTCTTCTTCCATTCTACACATGTTTCCCTCATGTTATGGTTCTCTTCCATTCCATGGTGATGCTTGATATATGCCTGCTCCTCATGTCTCTCATATTATTGATAGATCTAGTGTATACATGGACAAATACTTGTACAGTATATAAGAGTCAATGCAGCGACCAGGGGATCTCATCGAATCCTCCTGAGTTATTCCCCTCTCAGCCCCTCTAGCTAAGAGCAACCTCAGTCGTGATTAACCTCAGTACGCACTCCAGAACCATGTGAGCTGCTGACCGTATCAATAGATGATGTGCAACTCATTTTTCATGGTGACCAGGAAAGTGATTTGTTTGCGTATGTTGATGTAGACTGGGCATCTGATATCAGTGATTATTGCTCAATCATGGGGTATGTTTTTATCCTCATCGGAGCTGCAATTAGCTGGTCTTCGAAGAAACAGCACTCTGTTGTATTATCAAGCACAAGAGCAAAGTACATGGCTGCCACTTCCACTACAAAAGAAGTCATCTGGCTTCGAACATTTTTTCAAGAGTTTGACATGCTCTTGATCCAACCTATGACTCTTCTGATCGACAATCAGTCGACGATGGCTCTCACAAAGAATGCAATGTTCCATGAGCAGATGAAACACATTACCATCCATTACCACTTCATTCAAAAGAAGTTAGATGAGGGAGAGATAGCTGCCAAGTATGTTCCGACAACAAACCAAGTTGCTGATGTTCTCACCAAGGGGCTCACACGGGAGAAACATATTCACTTTTCTGAAGGGATGGGTATTGTGTTTTAATCCATTTCACACCAAGTGGGTGTGTTGTAAATCAGTGGTGATTGGTATGTTGTGGATGGATTATGTAATCTCTCTGTCAAACTTGTGTCGAAGTTTTCTTTGCACACCTCAGTCTTCATGATACTACTTCTCGAGACTGAGGTGAGCTCTTTCATTATCTAGTACTTCTATTTTACTGACTCATGTAGTCTCTTCATCACTTGTTATTAGGTTAGTTGAATAAAGTCTTCGTGATACCACTTCTCGAGACTGAGTCTCTTCGTCACTTGTTATTAGTCCCTCGCAATTTACCTCGGCTCTGAACAAAAGGCTCATCCAACACCATCCTTCTATCTGATGGGTATGTATGACATATATTTACCCATCGATGATGTACATGGTTATGAGTCCTACTCACATGCAATCATCCTCCTGTCTCTAGATATGGCTGATGATTTTAGCGTCTGTTTCTGTGGACATGGGATCATTGTAAGGGCTACTCTTAGGGGTATTCTCTTACTAGTATAGATTACATAAGATCTATCCTACCTATATAAGACTAGCTACTTATCTAAGATAGGGTAGATAAGCCTCTGTTCATACTCATACTCAATCCAAAGCTGACTTGAGCTTATTTGGAGTGAAGTGTGAGTGAACACTAAGGATATCCACTACCCTTTACACTTTTTTGAGCTCATTGTGTCATGTTGAGAACAACAACAGCAAACATGTGTGCTTTACACAGTGCACATAGGTCAGCTGGTGAAGCTAATCGCTCGGCTGATCATATATCTATGGGAAATCAAACCCCAGCTGCAGGGTCGAAAGACCCTAGTAAGGAAAAGAATAGCACTCCAGAGCAATCCATGGCGTCAATCAGTCAAGATTGCGAGATCAAACTCAATTAGAAATGGGGAGACACTAGTCCCAAAAAGGAAGGTCAGCCCTAGATGGCTGGCAATGAGGGAGAAAACAAATCAGTGAGATTGCTGAGGTCCTCCACAGATGTCAGTAATGTACGTGGAAGGAATGTCCTGTGTAGAAACTTAGAAAAGTGTACCTTGATATGAGGGAATGAGGACCCCTTGGAAATTTACAGACCTGAGGTAAGAAGACTTGGTAGCCTGTATAGAGATAATACTACTCCATTGGAAGGGTATATGCATAGGGACAACAGTGTTCTCTATATATATGATCATGCCATGAACATAGTCTGTGACTTTCTTACTGACCTAGAAGATCAATGGATGGTACATGAAATGGGTAAAAGATCCCTATCCATGAAGTGAATATTGGAAGACATCAAGCCCAACAAATAGCATGAATATTTAAGTAGAGTAGGAGAAGATACCAGTCGAGGAGTGTCAGAAATTGATTGAAAGCATGTCTAGAAGGATTGAGGTGGTGCTCAAGGCAAAAGGAGACTATACCAAGTACTAATATATCTCAAATATCTACTTAATACTGAAAGATGCAAAACTGTTGCAATGGTGCCGCTGTTTTGAAATGGACATATCTCCACAGCCACTGGACGAAATCACATGACCTAGGAACCAATTTGTAGCTCTTAGTTTGTACTTTGTTTGGTTCCACCAAAGCTAAGCAAAATACCTACGGATAATTGCAGTATTCTTCATGCACCATATTAATATTAGTTATTGCAATGGTTTTGGAGCTCACTATACTAGGATGGGACTCATACAAGAGCATAGTACACAAGCTGAAGCCAAAGTTCTAACTCCTCCGGTTCACTTCCTTTCCTTCTTATTTCTCTGTTCTCACCTTCACTCCTCCAGAGAATTTGGAAAACAGCCCAGAAGACCCAGACTTGACAGTATATTCAAACTTACACTTGTACAAGTTCATCTCCTATGGCCATATACACTATCCATGAACATACTACCCTTAATTTCCAAAGAGCTGGTGTCCTAGAGGCTGTCTTTGGTAGTACTTGAAGAATTAGTTTGCAACCTTTTCTCAGTCTCTCTACTCATCATCGTTTTCCTCGCTCCACTATTCAAGTTTCTTCTACATCTGACTTTATAGGTAATACTTGTCCTCTGGAAAATACATCACGTCAGTACTCCTCCTCCCCACCTTGTAGAGATCTGTCTGATGATCCAAGTGACAATCCTCAGGGTGAGGACACTCTTTCACAAAATAAACTACCCTTTCTGGAGAACAACAATGATCCAGACCCTGATGATCCAGATCTCAGTAACAATGATGATAACAACACTGACTCTAGTCACAACAACATTTCACTAGGCTATGAGCCTCTCGCAGACCTTGCCAGGGCCATACACCAGCTCAGTTGTGCTACCGGAAAATACATTGGAAATGCTGGAGGCAGAGGCTCGAAGACAAAAGTTGTTACAATATGCATTTTTCTCCTATTTATTTTCTTTTTCTTTCTATTTATTCTAATTTATTAAGCCTTTAGAGTCTAGTATGCCTATTTTCATGACTTAGAAATGTCTAAGTCTCCTTTCCTAATCACATGACTGGTCATGTGACTTGACACATACAACTAGATCGCACGATACAAGGACTAGCCCCTATGTCTGTCCTTTACATATGCACGGACTATTCTAGATCTATGTCTCACTTTCTATGTATGTTTCTCATTTCCTAGTTATTTGATATTTAAGAGTGTTACAATATGAATTTTCCTCTATTTCTTTTCTTTTTCTTCCTATTTATTCTAATTTATTAAGACTTTAGCACCTAGCGCACCTATACTTCAAGACTTAGAAACGTTTAAGTCCCAAACCTATCACATGACTTGACACGTGCAACTGGCTCGCACGCGACATGGACTAGCCCCTATGCTATATCTTCACAGACTCACAGGCTCTCATAGCCTTATGTCTCACTCTCACCGTATGTTTTCCATTTCACAATTATTTGATATTTAATAGCTGCCACACATCATGGAATTCTCACTGATCTCATGTATGATCATGGCAGCACATGTTTACCTCCTGTTTATGATTCTCTTCCATTCTACATGTGTTTACCTTATGTTTTACTTCCCTTCCATTCCATGGCTATGCTTGATGCATGCCTGGTACATATGTTTTCCATCTTATCGGTAGATTAGGACAATACATGTACAAACAGTTGTATAGTATATAAGGACCAATACAGCGACCAAGGGGATTCCCATCGAATCCTCTTGAGTCTTCCCCTTCAGCTCCTCTAAGCTAAGAGCAACCTCAGTTTGATTGTCTTCAGTATGCACTCCACATCATGTGAGCCGCTGATTGTATCATTAGGATTCGATCAAAACTAACTGACTTTGCTCGCAATGCTTGCCGGTCAAGACCACCGCAAGCACAAGTAAACACGTTTGACGTCTTTGAAGTTCGCTCACGGACTAATGTTTAAGTGACATCGGCCAGTGTCTTCACACAGATCTACGCTCATATACCCCGCCTCTTATGAAGAGGAGCACAGAGAGTATCCCACATCGTCCGTCGAGCACTCAACGTTGCTAACCACAGAGCAATGGGCAGAGCAGGAGTAGTGGTTCGAGGAAGAACTCGAATTACACTCGCTCACTACAGAAGAAGAAGAGGATCAGGCCACCCTCGTCCCTACTCAGTCATCTCCACCCCTTTCGCACTCGGCTTTGGTAGACCCAAATGACGCACCACTAGCCGCCTACCCCCAGTTGCTGAACTTTATCAATCGGCTCTTCATCTCACACGTGCTCGTCGATGAGTACATACATCAGGTAGAGGCCAGTCTCATTGAAGAAGAAGAGGGTCCCAGAAGAGAAGAAGAAGTTAGGGCTAGGTATCGTACTCCTACCCCATTCCCCGCACCATGCCCACGTTGGGCCAGATGCACTTACTTTCCCGTTGATCCCGCACACATTCGCCGGGATTATTTTGAAGAATTTCTCTCCAATTTCTTACGTCCTCGTTTACACCCTCATTGTGTCCTTAAAGAAGTAAGGCACGTTCCACACATACTTACTAAAGATTCCTTGATCTACGATCAAGAATTATGCTACTTCCTTTAAACTTTCTTTTACGTACAAATTTTCTTGAAATATGTCTCAAGTCGTTTTCGATATCTTGGATGACCCCAATGTACAATGGGATGAGAAGATTGCTGCTGCTAGACAGGGCATGTTTGACCAAAGTCAAATAATCAATCAGCTTAACAATAGGATTGCCGCCCTTGAAAGAGATGGCGCAGCAGAAAGTTCCACTTCTGCGAATACGGGAGGAGCGTACTCAAAGAAGATCGAAGTATTCAATGACCCTGGAGAATATGACGGGTCTAAAGCTAAATTCGAAGAATGGTGGGCCAAGATGCAGGCTTGGCTGAACATCAACTCACACGCGATAATGCCGGGCTCACATGCAGCAGTCCTGGCCGTCCTCTCTTGTTTGAAAGGGCCAAAAGCCGGTCCCTTCACTCAAACAAGGATTATCAAAGGGGACACATACACATGGGCCATGATGGTGGCAGAGATTGAAGGACTCTTCCATTCCACCAATCAAGTAGATTGGGTCCATAGTCAGCTAAAGGGGCTGCTACAGGGTAAAATGTCAACGGATGATTTTATCGTCAAATTTGAAGCTCTTTACCAGCAAGCTGCGATAGATGAATCGCATGCTATCTTCATGCTGGAGAACAACGTCAGAAGGGGCATTATTGCCCAAATCTTTAAAGAAGGCAAAAGAAAGGCAAAGATAGCCGAATACATTGCGGAAATCAGACGCGTCGGGACCGCACAAGAGTCCCTTGACTTCATAATGGGCGCTACAAACCGGAGGACGTCACAGGCATGTAGTGACCCTAACGCAATGCAGATTGACGCCGCCCAATGTGGGTCATCGTCAAAACTTTCATGTTACAATTGTGGTGGTCCACATGGAGTAAAGAATTGCCCTAAACCAAGAGTACAGTGTCCCTCTTGCAAATGGCTAGGGGGTAAATACAAAAAGGAATGCCGTGGTGGCCGTCAAGTGCACGTCGTCGAACCAGTATGAGAAGAGCTCAAAAGGAAAGCCGCAACGATCCTTTTGCAGCTATTTGCAATATATCCTTTGATGAAATGAGGGCATACTTTTGGAATATGAAGGATGTCCATGACAAGGGAAAAGGCCGTGTTGCATGAACGAACTGGGTGTTCGTGCGGTCACATTCAATGATTATTTATCCAACCGCTTCTCCGTCCTTGAGGTTGAAGAACCTAGGGAAAACATGGATGAGTCGGATGTTATGTCTTTTTCACAATGCCAAACTGGGTCCTCTTCTGTGAAGGGGCTCAGCTGAGGCTTAAAACCGGTACTTAATTCAGTTTCATCAAAAAGATGTCAGACAAAGAAATTCCAGATGACTTTTTCTTAAGAACGCTCAACATGGAGAAGGAAATCTTAATGAAGATCAAAGTTGCATCCTTCCATGATAAGAAGGCTTACGTCGCTGCTGATGCACTATTTGATTGCGGCGCTAACGTTATTTTCATTGACAAGAAGTGGACCACGAGCCAAAAGCTACCACTCACTCTCTTACGCAATCCCATTCCCGTATTTAATGTTGATGGATCAAAGAACTTGGCTGGAAACGTCACACACTCTACCAAGCTAATTATAGATTATGAAGGGCATAGGGAACGCGTTACCACAGAGGTTACGGATCTAGGACGTAATCAGATCATCCTCAGGTACACGTGGTGGAAGAAGCACAATCCTGAAATAGATTGGGCTAAGGGCGAAGTAAAGATGACACGATGCCCCAGAAGTTGCCATCTATTACAGAAAAAAAGTGTTTTCCTTCGTGTTCTGGAGAAAGAAGAAGAAGAGGCTGCTTATCATGCCTATGCCATATGAGCTAGCATTGAAGCGCCTAAGAAAACAGAAAAGATGATTGAAGAGATGGTGCCTAGTGCATACCATCAATATTACGGACGGTTCTCAAAAGGAGAATCTGAATGCATGCCAATCAGGAAACCATGGGATCACGCCATTGACTTGAAGGATACATTCGTTCCTAAGAAAGGAAGAATGATTCCCCTCTCAGTAGAAGAGCAGAAAGAAGTTTCTAGCTTCATTGACGAACAACTGAGGAAGGGCTACATATGACCTTCGAAGTCTCCACAAACCTCCCCTGTTTTCTTTGTGCCAAAGAAGGAAGGCACCAAACGCATGGTTCAAGATTATCGTTATCTAAACGAGCACACCGTCAAGAATAATTATCCGCTCCCGTTGATTTCCTAATTAGTGGATAAGCTAAAAGAAGCTAAGTTATTTACGAAAATGGATCTACAATGGGGATACAATAACATTCGCATCAAGGAAGGCGATGAGTGGAAAGCTGCCTTCGTATGCTTCCGTGGTGCCTATGAACCCCTCGTTATGTTTTTCGGATTGTGCAATTCCCCCGCTATATTCCAAGCAATGATGAATGAAATCTTTGCCAACATGGATGACATAGTGGTGGTCTACATTGATGATCTATTAATATTCACCAAAACCGATGACGTCAAGGAACACAAAAAGATTGTTAAAGAAGTCCTACGTCGATTGGAAGAGAATGATTTATTTATCAAACCAGAAAAGTGTACCTTTACGGTACCAGAAGTTGAATTCCTCAGTATGATAGTTAGCCGAGAAGGAATTAAGATGGATGACTCCAAGGTTAAGGCTATTCTAGAATGGCCTGTGCCGAAGAATGTGAAAGGAGTTAGGAGTTTCCTCGGAGTTGCCAATTTCTACAGAAGGTTCATCCAAGGCTATGCCCAAGTGGCTAGACCTTTAAATGATCTAACAAAAAAGGATACACCCTTCGTGTGGAAAGAAGCACAACAGAAAGCATTTGATATGCTAAAGAAGAAGTTCACGTCCGCTCCTATCCTCTCCTACCCAGATGAAAACAGTCGCTTTCGTCTTGAATGTGATGCTTCGGACTTTGCAACAGGGGGAGTCTTATCTATTGAAAAAGATGGCTTATGACACCCAGTTGCCTACGTCTCATGCTCCATGACCTCCGAAGAGAGAAATTATCCTATCGCTGATAAAGAGATGCTCAGCATGATTTAGGCTCTCGAAGCATGGAGACATTATTTAGAAGGTGCCAAGTATGAATTTGAAATCTGGAACGATCACAATCTCCAGTATTTCATGAAGGCACAAGATCTTAACCGTCGCCAGGCGCGATGGGCACAATATTTATCTAGGTTCAACTTTAAACTCATCCACAAAGCTGGAACTTCAATGGGAAAAGCCGATGCCTTATCTAGACGAGAAGATCACATGATCGGCATCGAGGATGACAATAAAGGAGTAATTGTATTAACACCGGAGAAGATTAGAGTGACCATCTTGATCTCCGATGAAGGCAATAAGATCAAACAACAGGTTCTTGATGCTATGCATAAGCTGAAAGAATCAGAAGTCCAGACGTTATGCGAGAAGTTCCACATCCATGAAGATAATGATGGAATTCTCTATGATGACAAAAGAAGAATGTATGTGCCTGACAACGAAGGTCTACAGCAATCTATTATTACGTTGCACCACGACACTCCAGTTGCTGGACATCCAGGAGTTGAGAAGATGATAGATTTGCTGCAGCGCAGCTACACTTGGCTGTTGATGTCACAACAGGTCAAAAATTATGTTTCCCATTGTGATAGATGCGCACAAATGAAAGAGAGCAATCAGCCTCCCGCTGGAAAACTACATTCCTTGGACGTTCCTGCTATACCTTGGAAAGACGTATCAGCAGACTTCATTATGGATCTGCCTGATTCTAATGGATTCGACTCCATCCTTGTAATGATGGACAGGTTCTCCAAAGAAGTCGAATTCATTCCATGTTTAAAAACAATAACAGCCCTTGACATGGCTCGTCTATATTTACAACACGTGTGGAAGGCACATGGCTTACTCTGCACTATTATATCTGATTGAGGACCGCAATTTGCCGCGGAAGTAATGCATGCATTGTGCAAACGATTAGGTATTACCCCTAAATTATCCACTTCATACCATCCGCAGACGGATGGTCAAACAGAAAGAATGAACAGGGACTTAGAACAGTACCTTCGTTTATTCTGTGCAGAGAAGGAAGCAGATTGGGCTGACTGGCTTGTCATTGCTCAATTCTCTTATAACACGGAGAAGCAGGCTTCTACGAAGAAAACCCCTTTTGAAGTCACACAGTCTTATGCTCCAAGAATGGGCTTCAAGCAACATGTGTCTAAGGCACCAGCTGCTGATGACTTTGCCGAAGAAATGACCAAGACTTTGAGAGATGCAGAAGCTAATTTATTAGATGCTCAGAAGCAGATGAAAGCACAAGCTGATAAGCACAGATCGATTGCCCCTGAATACGTCATTGGGGATAGGGTCTGGCTCAGCACAAGTAATCTGCACCTGCCAAGAGCTTCATATAAATTAACCGAACGATGGATCGGTCCCTATGAGGTCACCAAATTGGTTGGCTCTAATGTGTTGATGCTTAAGCTACCAAATTCTATGCGTATTCACCCTACAGTTAATATTTCAAGGGTCAAGCCTTACAAAGAGTGCTTGCCTGGGCAACCGGTTATTGCCCCTGGACCCATTGAAATTACTGAGGGTCCTGATGAAGAATACAAAGTAGAATATGTGGTTGAGTCTCGTACAAAAGGGAACCGCCTCGAATACTTAGTCCACTGGAAGGGCTATACAGATGAAGATCGAACATGAGAACCCACTGGCAATTTGGCCAATGCTTCCAATGCGGTTGCAGCCTTTCATCGGGCACATCCCTCGGCTCCTCGTAAGCTATGCATGGCCTACTTGGATTTCCTATCATTATTTCAGCCTTTCACTAATTTAATGGTTCCTTCTACCCGTGATACTCCCTTTGATCGCCTGGAAGTCGATCCTTAGAAGGGAGGTAGTGTTACGATATGAATTTTCCTCTATTTCTTTTCTTTTTCTTCCTATTTATTCTAATTTATTAAGACTTTAGCGCCTAGTGCGCCTATACTTTGATACAATCAGCGGCTCACATGGTATATGAGTGTGTACTGAAGTTAATCGAACTGAGGTTGCTCTTTAGCAGAGGGGCTGAAGGAGTTAAACTCAAGAGGATTCGATGAGAATCCCCTGGTTGCTGTATTGGTCCTTATATACTGTACAGGGGTTTTCCCATATTTACACTAGATCTAACCAATAGTATGAAAGGCATGAAGAATAGGCATGCATCAAGCATTGCCATGAAATGGAAAGGAAGTAAAACATGAGGGATACACATGTAGAATGGAAGAGAATCATAAACGGGAGGTAAACATGTGCTGCCACGATCGCATATGAGATCGGTGAGGATTCCATGATGTATGGCAGCCTATTAAATATCAAATAGAGGAAATGGGAAACATACAGTAAAGGTGAGGCATAAGGCTATGGAAGTCTGTGAGTCCGTGAAGATATAGCATAGGGGCTAGGTCCATGTCGCGTGCAAACTAGTTGCAAGTATCATGTCACGTGACCAGTCACATGATTAGAGAAAAGACTTAGACGTTTCTAAGTCATTGAGCATAAGCGCGCTAGGCGCTAAAGGAAGAAAGATAGAGAAAAAAATACATATCGTAACATATTTCAAGACTTAGAAACGTCTAAGTCCCAAACCTATCACGTGACTGGTCACGTGACTTGACACATGCAACTGGCTCGCACGTGACATGGACTAGCCCCTATGCTATATCTTCACAGACTCACAGGCTCTCATAGCCTTATGCCTCACCCCCACCGTATGTTTCCCATTTCACAATTATTTGATATTTAATAGCTGCCACACATCATGGAATCCTCACCAATCTCATGTATGATCGTGGCAGCACATGTTTACCTCCTGTTTATGATTCTCTTCCATTCTACATGCGTTTACCTTATGTTTTACTTCCCTTCCATTCCATGGCTATGCTTGATGTATGCCTGGTACATATGTTTTCCATCTTATCGGTAGATTAGGACAATACATGTACAAACAGCTGTATAGTATATAAGGACCAATACAGCGACCAAGGGGATTCCCATCGAATCCTCTTGAGTCTTCCTCTTCAGCTCCTCTAAGCTAAGAGCAACCTCAGTTTGATTGTCTTCAGTATGCACTCCGCATCATGTGAGCCGCTGATTGTATCAAAGAGCTATTCTACATCATGGTGTTCTCACCGATCTCATGTATGATCGTGGCAGCACATGTTTACCTCCTGTCTATGCTTCTCTTCCATTCTACATGCATTTGCCTTATGTTTTACTTCCTTTCTATTCCATGGCTATGCTTGATGCATGCTTGGTCCATATGTTTCTCATTTTATCAGTAGATCCGCTAGATATATGTACAAACAAATGTATAGTATATAAAGTTCAATGAAGTGACCAGGGATTTCCATTGAATCCTCTTGGTCTTTCCTCAGAAAGCTCATTGTCCTTGAGTTTCTGTCTTCACTAACGTGAACAGCTTTAGTACACCTTCTCTATCATGTGAGCAGCTGAGTTGTTTCAAAAGTCAGAGAACCTGACCCCTTTGATGGAACCAATCCTAAAAAGTTACACCCATTTCTTGTTCAGTGTGAGCTTAATTTCCAGACTTGCTCAAAGGCATATCAGAACAACCATGCCAAGGTCATCTTTATGCAATCATACCTCAAGGAAATAGCTCTAGAGTATTTCAAGCCAGACCTACTTGGATCAGAAGCTCTGGAAGACCATCCACTCTGAACAAACAACTATCAACAGTTCATATATGAGCTTCAGTCAAATTTTGGTCCTTATAATGTTGTCACAGATGCTGAGGCTCAACTAGAGCACCTTCAGATGCATGATGGTCAATACATTATCAAGTATGTTGTGGAGTAGAACTGTCTTGCTAGTCAAGTTCACAATTGAGGGAATGGTGCTTTATACCGGAACTTCTACTGTGGACTTCTAGACAGGATTAAGGATGAAATCTCTTATATTGAAAAATCAGAAGGCATCTATGAGCTTCGAGAACTGATATAGAGCATTGACCATCGCTACTGGAAGTAAAAGAATGAGATTACTCATGCTAATAAACCCTCCAAGTTGAACAATTTCTTCAAGCCATCCAGCAACCAGCCTTCCTCTTTCAACAACAAGTTCACTATGCAATCATCCTCTACATCCTCCTCCAATAACATCAAGTCATCCATGTCCACTATCAATTCTACTTCCTCTACTTCTAAACCACTGACTACTTCTATCACCAGCAAGTTGGACAAGGACAAAAAGTTACTATGTCTTTACTTTAACCTCTGTCTCTTCTGTGGTTATGATGGTCACACCATAAACAACTGTCTCAAATCTGCCTCTTGCACTGCTAAGGCTCATGCTACAAAAGCTTCTGCCACTCTGAAAACCAAGCCTAGAAATGCACAGGAGGTGAAAAAATAGACAATAGCTCTCAAAACTCTACACGGTCTGGAGGTTGTATTGAACCAGGCCATGCTATTAAGGAGGTTCATCTCAGCACATCTGCTTTTGCTAATCCTCATTCCTTTACTCCTCTCATTTCCTTGGACTCTTATGATACTATACTCTCTTTTTCAGTGCTCCTATATTCTGGCTCCTTCCATTGCTTTATCAACCCTACTTTCATTGTCAAACACAAACTTGCTATTTTTCCAGTTTCTCCTATCTGATTTAAACTTTTCAACATACTTGCAATGCTACCATTACTCAAGCAATAGATCTTTCTATGTGTTTTATCTCTGGCAATGTCAACCCTGCTACCTTCTATGTCACCTTATTGGACTTTCTTGTTGTCTAGTTCTTGGACTCAACTGGCTCACTCACTACAATCCATTGATTGACTGGGTATTGGGTAGTATAACTTTTCAAACTATATTTCAAGCAGTGCCAACCAAGACATCTACTCCAGAAATCCTTCCTTTACCAAAGCTTCTGTCTCCAACTCCTTCAACTCCTCCAACTCCTCTGCCATCTCTCATCAACTCACTGCATTCCCCTGGACTGTTAGCTCTACCCATCTCCTTCATTAATGCTATTGCCTTCACACATGCTTGCAAGATAGAAGGATCTATGCAATTCACCCTCTGTTACAATATGCATTTTTCCTCTATTTCTTTTCTTTTCTTTTTCTTTCTATTTATTCTAATTTATTAAACCTTTAGTGCCCAGCATACCTACTTTCAAGACTTAGAAATGTCTAAGTCTCTTTTCTAATCTCATGACTGGTCTTGTGACTTGGCGCATACAACTAGATTATATGCCACAAGGACTAGCCCCTATGCCCACCTTTCACATATGCACAGACAATTCTAGATCTATGTCTCACCTTCTACGTATGTTTCTCATTTCCTAGCTATTTGATATTTAATAGCTGCCACACATTATGGTATCCTCACTGATCTTATGTATGATCATGGCAGCACATGTTTACCTTCTGTTTATAATTTCTCTTCTATTTCATGGCTATGCTTGATGCATATCTGATATATATGTTATTCATTCTATCAGTAGATCTGCTAGATACATATACAAGCACTTGTAGAGTATATAAAGGGTGAATGCAGTAATCAGGAGATTTCTCATCAAATCCTCCTGAGTCTCTTCTCAGCCTCTCATCGCTAAAGAGCAACCTCAGTAGACCACTCAGTATGCACTCATTATCATGTGAGCTGCTGAACGTATCACCCTTCACCTTAGACCCGAAGATATAAAGCTACATTCTGTCAACATTAGAAAAGAAAACATAAATCTTGACAATGTTCCTTCAGACTATCACAACCCTTTCAATGTCTTCAGTAAAGAGTGAACAATGACCTTGTTGTCTCACTGGAATTTCAACCTCAACATTAAATTAGAGAAAGGGGCTATGTCACCTCTGGGCACCATCTATTCACTTTCCCCTCTTGAGTTGGAAGCTCTTCACAAGTTTCTGGATGAGCACCTCAATTATGGCCTTATTCAGCTCTTCTCCTCTACTCATGTCTTTTCTGTTCTCTTCATCAAGAAGAAGGATGGTTTTCTCCATTTCTGAATCATTTTTTGAGGACTCAACAAGATTACTAAGAAAAACTGCTACCCACTTCCTCTTATTTCCAACCTCTTAGACTCTCCTAGTCAAGTGAAGATATATACCAAGCTTGATCTCCAAACGGCTTACCATCTCATCTGGATATTGTCTGGAGACAAGTGAAAGACTACTTTCCACACTCACTATGGCTTCTTCAAATGGTTGGTCATACCTGAAGGCCTCACTAATGCTTCTGCTGTCTTCCAGTGGTTTGTCAACCACATCTTTATAGATATGCTGGATGTCTGCATGGTGGTCTATCTCGACAACATCCTCATCTACTCCTCTAATATAACCTCACACAAACAACACATCTATGAAGTTCTTCAATGTCTCTGGAAACACAGCCTCTATGCTCAACCGGAGAAATGCAAGTTCTATACAGATTCAGTTGAGTACCTTGGTTATTGCCTATCGCCCAAAGGATTGACAATGTTTTTTTGATAAAGTTCAAGCTATTCGTGACTGGCCAAAGCCTCAGAAAGTCAAAGACATCCAATCCTTCCTAGGTTTTGTCAACTTCTACTGACAATTCATTTATAATTATTCCGATATTATAGTTTCACTCATGTGTTTCATTCAAAAAAATGCTCCTTGGAATTTTTCTGATGCTTATTGATCTGCCTTTGGGAATCTTAAGGAGGCTTTCACCACTGCACCTACATATCTTGGTTCATTGGATCCCTGACATGCCTATGACTGTGGAAGCTGATGCCTTCGACTATGTCATCACCAGCATTCTGTCTATCCCTGTCTCTGATGGTCACATCCATCCAGTCACTTTCTCCTTCTACATGCTCACTGCCTCTGAGCTTAATTATAACACCCATGATAAAGAGCTTCTTGTCATTCACAAGGCTTTCTGCCATTGATGCTACTACCTTGAGGGTTCCAGAACGCCTATTGATGTCATTACTGACCACAAGAATCGTGAATACTTCTCTATCTCCAAGGTCCTAACTCATCACTAGACATAGTGGTCGGAGTACCTCTCCCAGTTTAATCTAGTTATCTGTTTCCATCCTGGAAGGCTCAGGGCTAAACCGGATACATTGACTAGATAATGGGATGTCTACACTAAAGAGGGGGATGGGGACTATGCTCATGCTAACCCACAGAATCTTTGCCCTGTTTTCACTCAGGAACAGCTTGCTTTGTCCTTTAGGGCTACTATACTAGAAACACCTGTTCTACGTGCCTCTTTTCTCCTTGACTCTGAGCAACTTCATAACAACATTCTTTTCACCCTTCCCTCTGATTCTATTGCTTCTCTGCTCCTTTTCAGTTCTTTCAATCCTTGTTGGTCAATTGATACCCTCAGCTTCCTGCATCGAGACAACTGAATCTACGTCCCAGAGACAAATGACCTTTGTCTTCGCATTCTCCAAAATCATCATGACCACCCTCCATTCAGACACTTTGGGAAAAATTGTACCCTAGAACTCATTCGGCATGACTACACCTGACCAGGCATTAGGACCTTCGTCAAAGACTATATCAAATTGTGCACTACTTGTGCCCATGCCAAAGTCCCTTGTCATTGCCCTTATAACCTACTTAAGCAGCTTCCAATATCAGAAAAGTCATGAAATTCTATCTTGATGGATTTCATAGAGTAATTATTCTTGTCGGAAGGTTTCACTACTATTCTAGTGATCGTTGATCACCTCTCCAAGCAAGCCATCTTCATCTCTACTCATGACATTATCATGTCTCCTGAACTTGTCAAGTTGTTCCTTATGCATGTCTTCTTCAAGCATGGTGTTCCTTCACATGTCACTTCTGACTGCAGTTTCGAATTCATCTCTTATTTTTTCCGCTCACTCGGAAAAGCTTTTGACATATGTCTACACTTTACCTCAGGATATCACCTGGAAGGAGATGGACAGACAAAGCATGTCAATCAGACTAAGCCCTCCTTAAATGGGAGGACAAACTGTTAGGATTTCTATTCACGATTGTGACCGATCATGAGACACTGGGATTTCTAAATACATAGCACAACCTGTCCAGTAGACAAGTGTGCTGGACTAACTACTTGATATGGTTCAATGCCAGAATAATATATGTATGAGGTTCAGATAATATAGTGGTGGATTGCCTATCACAATATTATAAATCCAATGGAGGCGAGATCACCTTCAATGACCATGAAGAGTGGTCAAATACAGATGCATGATTGAACCCAGATGGGGACAACATACCCATCGACTGGGTTCTGGAGCTGCAATTAAATGCACTCCAAGTGGAAGGTACTCCATGACTTAGTAAACACCTTCAAGAAAAGTGTGAAGCATGGCAAGTGGAGGCTGAAGAAATGGCCAAGTTTATAGAGAAGAGCACTGAAACACCACCATTGGTCCCAATGAGAGATATAACAGTGCTCAAATCCATAGAAAGTGACCAATTGCTTCATCTCATGATACATGGGGATGATCACTTTATTGAAGCGATCTGTGATGGCTACATGCATGATAGCATATTTAATAAGGTACAAGGGGGGACTCACTCACCTTTAGTGAGGAGGATATCCTTCTCTGGACCACAAACTTGGGAGGAGAACATGTCCTCTATATATCTTGAGTAAAGATGGGTGATGAACCCATCACCGCTATAATCATTGATCAAGCACACAAGATACTTGGTCACTTTGTCACCACGAGAATAGCAGACTACATCTGTCATTGGTTCTAATAGCTGAAGATGGGAAAGAAGATCGACAAATTCCGTTGATCATACCCAATATATCAAACCACCAAGGGTAGTAATCAACAACCTGTAGGATTGCTGCACAGTCTACCTATTTCCAAGAGGTCTTGGTCATCCATAGCCATGGATTTTGTGGGGCCATTCCCACCAAGCGACAACTATGACTACCTATAGGTCATCATATGTCACTTGACTGTGATGGTACATTTAATATCATTGACAACAACAACACAAGCTTTGCAACTCACAGTTATGTTCATAAAGAAAATAGCCCACTTACACAGGCTACCAGACAGTATAGTGTCCGACTGAGATCCTAAATTTACTTCCAAGTTTTAGTGGAAGATACATCAACTGATGGGCATCAAATTACTGATGTCCACTGCCTTTCATCCACAAATGGATGGCACATCGGAGCATGCTATATGCTCCATAGTACAAGTACTATACACTATGGTCTAGCCCGATCAAACGGACTGGGCAGACAAGGTGCCATTGGTTGAGTTTGCTCTGAACTTGAGCATTAGCAGCTCCACAGGGTTTGCATCCTTTAAGCTAAACTATAGATATATGCTGCACATATTACCGGGCACTGACACTAGTGATGCATCCGTTGCACCTAGAGTACATGATTTTATACACAAGGTGCAAGATAATCTCATGTAGGCTCATGATATGATCATAGAGAGCTGCGTGATGCAAGTACATCATGCTAATCATTGTCATTACCCTAACGAGGAACTGTAGACTGGGGACATGGTATACCTGTCCATACAACACCTCAGTCTATCTAAGGGTCAAGCACGAAAACTGCTCCTCAGATATATTGGACCCATGAAGGTTCTGATAGTGAACACACCATCCTATACACTGGACTTGCTTGAAGAGTTGAGAATACATGGAGTACACCCCACATTCCACACAAGCCTGCTACAGTGGTATGAGAGGAATGATGATGTGTTATTTTCTCACAGGGATGCACAAGCATTCTATGACATTGAAATGTCTGATGAAGTAGAGTTCATGGTAAATGAAATACTTGCCCATTATTGGAGTGGCAGAAGCTTACAGTTCCTAGTGAAGTGAAATCTTAGCAATACCACTTGGGAGCCATTGGAGCACTATTGAGACTTGAGTGCTCTAAATAATTACCTTGAGCTCATGGGAGCTCATGAGATAAGACAATTGCTAAGAGCAACTGCACTCCAGGCAGACGTGCAAAAGGATGGTGAAGAACACTGAGAATTTCTCCCCCGTGTCCATTTATCAGGTGCTTTGTAGCACTCTAATGAGAGGCAATGTGACTCAGGGTTTGTCATGACCTTTTGTCAATTACAGCTCACTGTGGACGGATTCTGTCAACCCTAAATTGGCATTTAATTACATGTCACTTAATTAGACTTCGTGTAAATATAGCCATATACATTTTCGCCTCCCATTCATTCACTAGTAAGAGAAGCAAAATTGAAGTTGTGAGCACAGAGAAAACAGAAACAAGGAGCTCACTGTTGGTTGGAACTACAAGCATGCTACACAACCTTTCCAGCTGTTTTTCTTGTGCATTCCAGTCTCCAATGGCATCACTTCAGATAGTTGACTGCCTCACTGTCAGTTATACAATTGAAATTGATGGTCCTGCCATGGGATTACAGACAGCCAGCTCATCAGCCACTGGAAGATGGGATTGAGTGAACAATTCAATCTAATAATATAGCAATGAAAATACTAAATACTCACTTGGGTATTGCATGACATGAATAGCTATGGTGGATGAGCTCATGGATGATGGACACATGGATGGCTCATTAAGGACCATATCATTGTCAGTCTTACTGTTGTCTTCATCACCTTCATTATTATTATGATTGTCATCTTCTACATAGTCTTCATCCTGTAAATGAAAAGCCAGATGAGATTGGTGAGTGTTCGATGTTTCATTCCCTAGGTTGGATAGGCAATGAGCCATCTCTTGGTGAAAGTCTGGGTGGTGTGAGCATGCGCTCAATTGATGATACGAGGATAGATGAAGAGGACAAGTCCACATTATATGTGGGAGGCATGCGGTGTATGCTCAGTGTCTGTGAGGTAAAAAGCAGAAAAAAAACACAACAACAGTTAGTATTCTGTTTGAAAGGTGATATCCATATACTTTGGAAGTGGACACTATGAGACGTTCGTACCGCTAGCGCTCAAGGCGCTTTACTTTTATTTCTTTTTCTTTTATCTTATCTTATCGGATGGCGCTTATCTTATCGGTGAGCGCTCATCTTATCTGTGGCTAGGTAGTCTAGAACCGATCTAGACTTACGACCTTGTCCTTGGAGGTCTAGGGTTATACCTTACTAGGCAGGGACTGACTGATATAGTACTTAGTATGCTCACCTCAGAGGGGCACGGATCATGGTCCGTGCGCATTATCTAGGATATATAAGTAGCTACGATCCCTCCTGTATTTCCTTAGTTCAATATATTCGTGGTTCCACAGTAAAACCCTTGGCCTCGTTGCTATAGAAGGGCGTGGGACTTAACGGGTCTTGCGGACTCCGTGTCGGGCTACGATAGTGTCCAGTCTCTTATCTTTTAGTGGTTTGTTTTCTTTGTTCTGTTCCGCTCGACACGTAACATACTATGCTGTGGAGATATAATACTTTTGAGGAATATGTGAAAATGTAGCACAGAAAGGTTGATGAGGTATTGTGAATTTGCCAGCAGGGACACATACATGGGAACATTGCTTGAGTGTATGCAGAGTACTGCTATGCACTCGTCCTTCTCCTTCTCTTGCAACCACTAACCCACAACCCAAAAGATGTTTCATATCCACATGTTCCAATGTCTACTTTATCACTAAAATCATGTCATCTCCATTCAACACCATTTTGCAAGTCTGCCAAGATCATCATCAAGCAAGCTGTTGCACACACCCTTGCAAGTGGAAAAGGTGCAATCTACAGGCAAGAGATGCAGGTGATATTAGGGCAGCTAGTGAGTACTATATTTTCTTTCTATCATTCACAAATATAGCTTATTATTATTTTTCTAGGAATGTGTGCACACCCTGTATACAATAGGCACTGTTGTTCTGAACATTATCATTGCCACCAACTTCCACATGTGTATGTTGGAAGAAGCGGAAGCCAACCACCAATGGCCTTCATTCAAGCTCATTGATACATCCACTGTTACAGGGTATAATTTTTCCTCTATTTTTCTGTTTTTCTCTCTCTTTTCATGGTCATGTGACTGGATCACATGACTCAGTCACATGACTTGCTCACATGCAACGAGGACTTTATATTTAGATATCACGTGACTAGGCCTGGACTTGCCTAGAACATTCTAGATTTAGATCTATCTAGACCAGTCTGGACCATGACATTATCATGATGTCATATGGAACTTTGTGAAATGTTGTGGAACATTCTGACTTACTAACCATTTGTTTCATACAAACAGCAGCATATATAGTCTGCAATGCCAATATCCTAGAGTCTCAACTTGGTTCTCTTGGGGCTACTCACTCATGAGTGATCTTAAAGTCTTCCTCCTTATTGTCTAGCTCATCATCAACAAGCATAAGTCAACACTTCACTCTTCACACTATCAAGTCTTCAGGTTAGAGTTTAACTAATCTGTTTTCTTAAACTAGTTCTTAGTGTTGGTGCTGCAAGAGCCTAGTACATTGCTCATCTCACCTATGGCTGCAATCCAGATTTAGTAGATACAAGGACAAACACATGTATAGTATATAAAGGGTGAATACAGTGACCTGGGGATTCCTCATTGAATTCTTCTGAGTCTCTTCTCAGCCCCTCATTGCTAAAAGAGCAACCTCAGTAGACCTCTCAGTATGCCCTCATCACCATGTGAGCCACTGAATGCTTCAGATACCAGTCTTGAAAGGAAAGGTCAGTCCTAGATGGCTGGCAATGAGGGAGAAAATAAATCAGTGAGATCACTGAGGTTCTTCACAGGTGCCAGAAATGTATATAAGAGAAATATTGCATATAGAAACTTAGAACCACTTACCTTGGTATGAGAAGACAAGGACCCCTCAGGAATTTACAGACTCGAGGTAAGAAGACCCAGTAGCCTGTATAAAGATAATACTACCCCATTGGAAGGGTATATGTATAGGGACAATAGTGTTCCCTATACATATGATTGCATCATGAATGTAGTCTATGACTTTCTCACTGACCTAGAAGGTCAATGGATGATATATGAAATGAGTGAAAGATCCCCTATCCATGGAGTGAACATCCAAAGACATCAAGCCCAATGAATAGCATAAATACTTCATGCAATGGAGTCAGCAGATGGCTCAGACTCAAACTTGGAGAGGGAATCTAGCTTGCATATTTGAGTGAAACGAGAGATCCCCTCTGGAGACTATGATCCAGACTCACCAGATCAGGATGACATTGTCACAACCAATATTAAGAAAGACTTGTACCAAGTCTGTCCCCTCAGTCTCAGAGAGCTGGCTAAAAGGCATGGACTTGGCGACTGTCCACAATATTTATCTAGGTGGAATAGTGACATTATTTATTACTTATAGGACATAGGAGGTAATATGCCTCCTGGAAGGAACAATGGTGGTAGAGCACCACTGCCTGAGACAATTGCGTTACTTAGCGCTCAAAGTGCTTCTTATTTTCTTATCTTATCTTATCAGAATGACACTAATCTTATTAGTTAGCGCTTATCTTATTCTTTCATTTATCTTATTAGGTGGCTGGATAAATTCTAGACTTTGGTCTAGTCTTACAATCTAAAATATGGGTTGAGGGTATTATCTTATTAGTACAGGGACTCACTTATATAGTACTTCGTTCACTCACCTTAGAGGGGCATGGATCATGGTCCGTGCACAGTATCTATGGTATATAAGTAGCACTGTCTTCCTGTCGTAGTTCCCTAGTTCAATATATTTGTGGTTACATCGGTAAAGCCCTGGTCTTAGCTGCTAGATAGGGTGGTGTGACTTAACGGTCTAGCAGACTCCGTGTTGGACTATGACAGTGTCCAGTCTTCCTTTTAGTTTGGTTTGTTTTTCCATTCTGTTCTGCTCAACATGTAACACTATCTGGCTTGCTCAGAAATAATCCTGAAGGACAGGACTCTTCCTCACCATCATCAGATAATGGAGATAACAGGGGAAATAATGGGTCAAGTGATGGAGGGGGCCATTCCAATAGCAGGAATGATCCTCTCAAGGAGTATCCTTGATATTATTTGAGGAAAACCTATAGGGTAAACCCCCATATTGAAACAACTCAAAGACTCCACATGTCAAATGCTTTGTCCTAGGGTCACTTGTAGCTTCATCTAATCCAGTCCATGGTCAGACTGACTCTATAACGTAGAGCTCTGAAGGATAGGATTCAAGAGTCGAGTCAGCATGCTCGAGTATCTGGGAGTAGCTGAGAGGGAAAGACTCAGGAGGATTCGATGGGGAATCTCCTGGTCACTACATTCCAGTCTTATATAGTCTACAATTGTTTATACATGTAATGTCTAGATCTACCGATAAGATGAAAGACATGAAGATCAGGCGTACATTAAGCACTGCCATGGAATGGAAGAGAAGAGTAATATAAGGAAGACATGCATAGAATGGAAGATGAAGCATAGGCATGAGGAGAACATGTGCTACCACATTAATACAGGCCATGAGGTGTGGCAGCCTATTAAATATGAAATAACAGAAATGAAAGACATACGGTACAGGTGAGGCATAAGGCTAGAAGAGCCAGTGAGTCCGTGAAGAGATAACATAGGGGCTAGTCCTTGTCTCATACAATCTAGTCATATGTACCAAGTCACATGACCAGTCACATGCATAGGAGAAAGACTTAGACGTTTCTAAGTCTTTGAGAGTAAGCGCACTAGGTGCTAAAGGCTTAATAAATTAGATTAAATAGAAAGAAAAAGGAAATAAATAGAGGAAATGATACAATCAGCGGCTCACATGATGGAGTGCATACTGAAATAAGTCGTAGCTGAGGTTGCTCTTAGCTTATGGAGGAGCTGAAGGAGAAAGACTCAGGAGGATTTGATGGTGTTATGTGTGGCTTTTACTATGAGAACTCTTTTCCTTTTTCGTACGTTTCCTCTTTTGCACCTTACCCATTTTTGTCTACAGACCTCAATCCGGTAGTAGTCTCGTTTCTTATCTTTCTTGATGGTCTGTGCACATTGACCTTTCCATGGTCCGTGCACCAAATACCTACATATATAAAGGACGTGTACATTAGTATTTATCCCAAGCTAGTTCTACGCAGAATATAGCTTATTCTCATCTGAACTCTTGTGTGCAATTGCACGAGTCGTCGAACCCACTCTTGAGTGGTTCGCTTGATTGAACAGTTTGCAGCTCTGTAAAAGCTTGGGCCACTTGACGACTTTGTTCGCGATTGCACCTCGAGTTCAATCCGTGTAACAGATGGAGTCTCCTGGTCGCTGCATTGGTCCTTATATACTATACAGCTGTTTGTACATGTAGTGTTCTTATCTACTGATAAGGTGGGAAAACATGAGGAGAAAGCGTGCATCAAGCATCGCCATGGAATGGAAGAGAATCATAACATGAGGGAAACATGCATAGAATGAAAGAGGAAGCATGGAATGAGGAGAACATGTGCTGCCACATTAAAATGGTGTATAGGTCATGAGGTGTGGTAGCTTATTAAATATGAAATAGTGGAAATGAGAAACATACTGTAAAGGGGAGGCATGAGGCTATGAAAGCCTGTGAGTTCGTGAAGAAGTAACATAGGGGCTAGTCCATGTCGCGTACAAGCTAGTTGCACATGTCAAGTCATGTGATAAGGAGAGAGACTTAGACGTTTCTAAGTCTTGAAAGTTAAGCACGCTAGGTGCTAAAGCTTTAATAAATTAGAAGAAAAGGAAGAAAAATATAGGGAAAATTCATATCGTAACAGGAAAAATGTGTATCGTAACACATATATACTTGAGAACACTGAGCATCAACCAATTTATGTCAAGTCTGCTTGACAAATATAGATGCATGATCAGAGAGCATGTCGGAGGTAACAGAGAACACCTTCCTAAGATTAAAGGTCTAAAAATCAATCCCTCAAAGAAATACAGTATAAAGAGAGGGATGATATTGAGACCTTCAACCTCTAGCTCAGTGGTCTCCTATAGTAGTTTAGGATTCATCGCATGGTTGGTCAGGAATTCAATCAAACTTGTGTTAATCACACAAGGATATTCCTTGAAGGAATAGCTCTAGAATGGTATGACCAGGAAGTTGAATCTCTGTCATACATGATTTGGAACTGGACATTTGAAGAGCTCATATATGTACTCTTCTGCAGCTTCATTAATAAAGGAACAGCTCAGATAGTGACTGAGCAATATGAGAAGACAATGTACTCATCTAAGAGAGGTGCGCTGACATACTATAATGATTTACAACGTCAGGCAGTGCACATGGTCCTTGAGACAAGCGATGCACTAGGCTCTTGCAGCGCCAACACTAAAACTAGTTTGAGAAGGCAAATTAGTTAACATCTTGAAGACGTGAAAGGGTGAAGAGTGGGAGTGTTGAGTTAGACTTTTCGATGATGAGCAAGACAATGAGGAGGAGGACTTATGATCACTCATGAGCGAGTAGCCCCAAGGGAACCAAGTTGGAGCTCTGGAGTGTTTGCATTGCAGACTATATATGCTGCTGATGTTTGTACAGAACAAATAATTAGTAAGTCAGAATGTTCCACACGATTCGACTTTACCCTGATTCATAAGGTAGAAAGTTCCATGACAAAAGCTGATGCTTTATCCCAATGTTGTGATCACTCCAATGGGGTTGAAGATGACAACAAGGGTGTCACTGTTATTCCTCCCAAGAAAATTAGGGCTCAACACATTGTTGTAGAAGCCGAAGAATGATCAATCGTTGAACAAATCAAGGCACTATCTAAAGATTTAGATCTCAGATCTAATTATAAGCTCCAGGATGGGCTTTATTTCAGAGACAATCATATTTATGTTCCTGGTGATGCCAAGCTTCGCCAAGATATTCTCACACTCCATCATGATAATCCTATCACAGGACATTCTGGTCAATCGAAGATGCAGGAATTGGTGGAACGTAACTATTATTGGCCTGGGTTATACACACAGGTCAAGGACTATGTTTCATGTTGCGATCAATATGCACATATGAAAAGTTCTCACATTGCCCCAGCTGGCATGCTCCAACCACTGCCGATCCTATCTGAGTCATGGGTCGATATTTCAGCAGATTTTACCATGGACTTACCTCTTTCAAATGGTTACGACACAATCCTAGTGGTTGTTGATTGTTTCTCCAAAGAGGCAATATTTATTCCCACAAACAAAACAATCACAGCTCTCAGAACGGCCAAATTGTATTTGTAGCATGTCTGGAAGCATCATGGTCTTCCCATGACTATCGTTTCAGACCGTGATCCATAGTTCACATCTCAGGTCATGCGTAAATTAGGAAAGTTCTTAAGGATTGAGCTTAAGCTCTCCATCACTTTTCACCCGCAAATAAACAGGCAAACAGAACGGATGAACCAGACGTTATAGGAGTATATCTGTCTTTTCATTGCCGAAAAACCATATGATTGGTCTGATTGGCTAGCGCAACAAGCACCAGGACTCACTTGATAAATCTCCATTTGAGGTCACTTGATCCTATAAACCAAGGATGGGCATTGAACTGCTTCAGTCCAAGGTCTCTGCAGCTGAGGATCTCGCTATCAACATGGAGAAAACACTCAAGCAGGCTCATAAAAATCTAGAGAAAGTACAAGTCGCTATGAAAAGAAAAGCTGATCGTCATAGATCACAGCCACCTCCTTATCAGATCGGCAATAAAGTGTGGTTGAGTACTTCTAATTTAAAACTTCCTCGCCCTTCCTGGAAGTTTACTGAACGATGGCTTGGTCTATATGAAATCACAAAGCTGGTCAGCTCCAATGCCGTTGAACTTCATTTACCTTCCACAATGTGCATTCACCCGGTTGTAAATATTAGTCGCATCAAACCTTATAAAGAGCGTTTGCCTGGTCAGCCGGCGCAACAATCTGGTCCGATGGTTGTTACTGAAGAGGGTGACCAAGAATACGAGGTTGATTACATCGTCGATTCTTGCTTGCGAGGTCACCACCTTGAGTTTTTGATACATTGGATTGGTTATTCTGACGAGGAGCGTACTTGGGAGCCTGAGGCCAATCTAAGTAATGCTCGCAATGCTATTCACGATTTCTATCATCGCCACCCTTCCGCTCCTAGGAAATTGTGCATGATTCAATCATAATTTGACTCTTTATTTACTCCCTATGTTAATTATTGCTCTGTGGCTTCTGCCCTATTTAATCGTCTAGAAGTCAATTCCTAGAAGGGGGGTAGTGTTACGGGTGTATATTTTTCCTTTATTTTTCTCTATTCCTTTACCCCATGTGCCCCACTATAGTTGTAGCAGGAAAGTTTAGATGATGACCTACATTGAGTAGCATCAATCTGTATGTAGAGGAAAATGCATATTATAACATTCTCTAGCTTGCTGCTGTATGCAAATTCACTCACATAGTCTTCTCAGTCCATGTTCTTGTGAATTAGTGATGTCAGAGCCCAAACTCATATTATGAAGGAGATTGATATAAACTTTTTGACCTCTTTGTCATCATTGTCCTTACTTCCAGTCTTCCTCCTGAGTACAAGTTGATTGTCATTGCCCTTAACTCTATCAAGTCTGAGGATCTTACTCTTGAGCTCACCATCTCTCATCTGCTCAATGAGAAGAAACATCAGCTTAGCCAGAAGATAATGAAGGATTACAAGATTTCTTATATATTGAGCAGAACAACAACAGAAAAATAAATCAATAGAAGGCATTGGCCACTGTTGCAGGTCAACGTGGAGTCTGCTAGACCCATTAAGTCCCACACCTCTATCTAGCAACAGAGGTCAGAGTCTTTTTAGGTGAAACCACAAATATATTGAACTAGAGAACAGTACAGGGAGTCATAGCTACTTATATACTCTAGATATTGTGCACAGACCACATCCTGCCCTATAGTAGGAAACACTACTAGATGCTATATAAGTCAACCCTATACCATAAGGGTATGAACCCTTAACCCATACTCTAGGTTGTAGGTCTAGGCCTAAGTCTAGACTTACCCAGCCACCTGTGATAAGATAAAGAAAAGATTAGATGAGTGCTCACTAGATAAGATAAGTGCCATCAATAAGATAATGAAGAAAATGAAAATGAGAGTGCTAAACTGGATGCTAGTAACACAATTATCTCAAGACTTCTCTCATCAAAAGTGAACCTGACCCCTCCGACTCCACTGTGTATGTTGCCCATATTGAAAGACTTAATGTCACATGTTTCAAGTGTGGCAAGAAGGGTCACTATGCAAAGGATTGTCTGAGGAAGGCTAAGAAGCTTATAAAGATTGCTGCTTTTGTGGATGAAGAATCTGATGGAGTCTGGTGATTTTCTAGAGTTTCAGAGGGTGCTTTTATCTTTTCTTATGTGATCGGACTTCCTTACAATTCAGGGGATGTGTTGGAGCAGGTAATCCTTCAGGTCCTCACCACCAGTTTGAAGATGGCCGAGAAGCTATATAGGTACACACTTTATTTTGCACATAGGTGCTACACACCTACTGTAGATACCTCGTCTGTTAACACAAATAACTTCTGCCTTCATCATGCCTGATCAGCAAGTTGTGATCCTTGGCATATAACTTTTCAACACATTGCTAGTTACTGTAGTTTACTTAGTGACTACTGAGTAAACTACAGGCAACCTACAGTTTCTACATTGAATACCACCAAGGGAGAAATTTCCAGCTGGTTGCTGCACAAGACATAAAGGACTCGCTTGGGGTGGTGGGTTCAGTTGAAGACAGTAGTAAGTTTTCCCACGCGGCCAAGTTCCAACCTTTGGGACCCGGCATGCCTGTTCAAACACACCCATAGCACTCTCTTTGCAAGCGTCGAGTCTCCAACTCCACAAATCGTACGCCCTGACCAGTTGGTAATACGAATCACCAGGAACTGCTACTGAAACTATACCACCGTCACATGGCCTCACTCGGACTCGCAAATCTCGCCGTGCCGGACCTAGATGCCATCTCGCAATGGCTCTGTCAGACCGCACGCACTTCGCCATACGAAAGCGCCAAAACGATGCTATTCTTCTACGTCGTCTCGAAGCAGAGCCTCAAAGTATACCGCCACGTACGTGCTCGAGGACTGAGACGGAGCATCGCAGAAAGTTGGATATGGATTTCCAAAGTATGCATATCCTTTGTATCATCGGTGTTGTGCGGTTCTCACTGCCATATGTGCGCGCGCACACACCAGCGAACCCTTTTACTCGCGATGAAGCTTCCCGCTGCTCAGCAAAAGGTCCAGCAAGAAATGGCCAAAGTGAGAGAAGACGTGGAAGATAAACTCGTCCCGAAAGGCCCGGATGTGACGAAGCACATGGAGTTACCCGCGCAAGGAAAATCTGTCGAATGGATTCTCGCCGAAATGGAGAAGATGGACGCGGAAATGGGTCCTCTTGCTGATTGGAGGCACGGGAAATTGTCTGGTGCTGTATACCGTGAGTATTTAATACGAACACCGTCTGGTTGCGGTTTCCTCTTTCTCTCTCTCTCTCTCTCCTAAAGGATGTCCTTCGTTTTTGACTTGATTGCTGATGCTCCGGCGGATGATAGACGGTGGAGACGATCTATCGCGAGTCCTCGTCGCCGCTTTTGAGCGGTATGCCGTTTCGAATCCCCTCCACCCGGACGTATTTCCAGCCATTCGGAAGATGGAGGCGGAGATCGTGGCCATGTGTCTTCAGATGTACAATAACCCAAACGGCGCGGGCACGATGACGTCTGGCGGTACGGAATCGATCGTCATGGCTGTAAAGACCTATCGCGACTGGGCGAAAGACGTCAAGGGTATCACCGAACCTGAGATGTGCGTGTTTTTTTTTTGTACTTGTTTCTCTCGTCGCGTCTCAAGTCGTGTTCGTACCATGCCACCGCGTTTGTCTTTTTGTTGTGTGTGTTTTTTTAGGATCGTGCCGGCGAGTGCTCATGCCGCGTTTGACAAGGGCGCAGCGTACATGGGCATCAAGGTACACATGATCCCCGTCGACCCTATCACGCGCAAGGTGGACCTGAAACGCGTACGCAGGGCAATGTGAGTCTTAGTTGTGCTACTCTCCAACAAGCAAACGATACATGAGCTCAAGTTGGCGCACACGCACATAGTAACTGCAACACCATCATGGTTTGGTCCATCCCCACCTCACCTTTATGCATCCACCACTGACCTCCCACTTTCCCCCCTCCTCTTCTTTCCCTCTTACTAGCTCGTAGGCTCCGCGATCAACTTCCCAGACGGAAACCAGGACGACATCGTCGCTCTCGGCGTGCTCGCATCCAAACATAACATCGGCCTCCACGTCGACTGTTGTCTCGGTTCGTTCATCCTGCCCTTCCTCGAACAAGCGGGTCTTGCGGATGGCGAGGACGGCGGATCTCGGTATAAGCTATATCCGTTTGATTTCCGAGTGCGGGGGGTGACGAGTATCAGTTGTGACACGCACAAGGTGATGCACGTGGGTTGTATCGCTTCGCGGTGACATGTACTGATCGTATCGTGTCGCTCGTTTCGCGTCGTGGGTGTTGATGCAATAGTATGGTTTTGCACCGAAAGTGAGTATAGAGTTTTTTTTTTTTTTTTTTTCGTTGCGCGTTTATACGCGTCGGGGTGTCGGGATGATTGACCATGTTATCGTATGAATGTTCTTCGTGGCTCTCTCTCGCACGCCGCCGCCATGCAATCGCAGGGATCTTCCATCATCATGTATCGCGACGCTGCCTTACGACGGTATCAATACTATATCTCGCCGGACTGGACAGGTTCGCGTTTCCTCGTCTTTATCAAGACACACTCATATGACTCTGTGTAGGCGGTGTGTATGGTAGTCCGAGTTTATCGGGCTCGCGGTAAGCGTGGATGTGATTCTTGTGTGTGCGTGTTGGTATTGAGGTGGAGGGTTTTCTCTTTGCAAGGCCGGGTGCGTTGATCGCTGGTACGTGGGCTGCAATGCAATACATGGGATCCGAGTACGTGTTTTTTCCATTCATTTCATCCCTCACTACCAACAACTAAACCAAAAAAAAAAACAATAATACAGCGGGTACCTCTCCTCGTGCCGCGCCATCGTCCACTGCGCACGACAGATCGCCAACACCATCACCCGCGACATACCCGAGCTCTCCATCCTCGGCTCACCGCCCTCGTCCGTCGTCGCGTTCGCATCCCAAGATCCCGACGTGGACGTGCTCGAAGTCGGGGATGCGATGTCGAAAAAGGGGTGGCATTTGAATGCGTTGAGTCAGCCTGCGGCGGTGCATATTGCGTGTACGGTACGTTGCTGTCGTGTTTGTTTTGTTTATTCGGCGATACTGACGCCGGTTTTATGGGTTTTTTTTAGCGCCTGACGATACCCCTCGTCGATACGTTTATCGCGGACTTGAAAGCGTCTGTGAAAGAGGCAAAGATGGCGCCGACGGGCAAGGGGACGATGGTAGCGTTGTATGGTGCGTTATTTTGGCTTGCTTGCTTCGTCGTTGCTCGTCGTTGGCGCGTTGTTGGCGCGTCGTTCCCCCCACCCCCATTTTTTTGGTCTTGGATTCATGTGTCACGCAGGTCTTGGGAACTCGAGTGCGGTAGGACCGACGATGGTGGGGGAAGTAGCGACTATTTTCTTGGATACGCTTTATAAAGCGTGAAGTGGGTGGCTTAAGAAATAGAGGGGATTCATGGATGCACATACTTATCTTTATTTGGTCTTGTATCCGCCGTTGTCGAATCTCTTTTGATTGAGGGGATGTATTACTGTACTGTGGTCGTAAAGCGAGGGAGGGGCCACACGGAAATCCATGTAGTGGAACAAACTACAGAACCTTGGCGGTTGCGTGCACGCGCCCCGGAGTATCAGCTTTCCATCCTATCGCGAATACGGTACCGTGAGTATAGCGTCAGGGGACCTCGCAAGCCTTGCCACTGCCGTATAGCGCCTCAACTGAATGGCAGTTAGTTTTTATTTGTTATATAGAGGGATTCGACGTACTATATAGCGACCGTGCTAAATCTCGTCCTCGTTCTCATCAAAGCACCTGAGAGATCAAGGATCCGATATCGCAAAAACGACCCGTCTCGTCTCGTCTCGTCTCGTCGCATCGTTGCGTTTGCGTGGGTTTCGCCTGTTGTATGTATGTATATTCAGGCACCGCGCAACCGCGCGTGTGTACCGTCTGATCGCGAACGTTTACAATTAAATTGTTGCATTCCTTTTTTCTGAGCGAGCGAACCTCGGCGCGTGTCGTGCGATGGGCAGTTGGGGCCGTATTTTATTTGGCGATTCATGCACTTGTTCGTAGTGATAGGTGTGAAGGCGGGGGTAATAAACGGGGGTGGATATGGAGGCCCTGACAGTGGGGGGAAGAGGGGACTTGTGGGGATGCAGCTGACCGGATATTCGGGCGAGACGTTGAGATCTGCATGAGGTAGTATATACGTACGTAGTCTTTAAGGGGGTCGCCATCGCGCGACGTCATGCAATGGCGGATAAGAGCAACCTCTGGAGACGACTCGAGATGACGGTACTGCGTGCATGCATATACATCGTATTTGATGCTTGAAGCTTGGGGTCGCACAATCGAATCGTCGCATTCTTCGCCTGGACCCCCAGTTGCGCCAAGTCAATGATCGGATGGACGAGGGACATACACGTTAATTCACATCCTCATTCACGATGCACGTTGCAATCACCAGCGCAGGGCTTCGAGAGCATCTTTAGACCCCATAGCATCCGCTGCATCTATGATCACCAACGTGGACGGCATTCTGATGCATACCTGAACAAAAACGAAATGGAAAGAGCGCGCGGTATCGTCGTCATCATGACCTGGATCTTTGGCTCGAATGAACGCTGGCCATGCAGGGAGGGGTTTTTGGTGGTGTCGTTCGCAGTCCGAGACTCAGTCTCCGCATCGGATCGTGTCAAAGTCCATACGCATAATACCATGTCTGAAGCTGAACCGTCGAATCTTGACTCGAGGCGTCCCGTCGTCGGGCTGTCGGTGTCGCCATATGCATATTTTTAGAATCCCATCCCAAAAACGGAAATGTAAATAATGATGCTTATCGACGACACCGCCACCTGTCCAAAAACGCCCTGTCAAATGTCGCATGGTGGGACCTTATCTCTCTCTCTCGGAGGTTTCGGCGCTTTCCGTTCAACGTACCTAATACTTACCACATGGAGTTAGAGTTCGCGCCCCCGAGTGAGCTTATGTCTGGTGTGGATTATCCTTGACGCGCAGCGCTAAAACTCGATCGAATGGATACGCGCACGTTTGTGCGTTTCGTCGTCGCGGCAGCTTCCGACTCACTCTCACACACATACATCGGAGATCGATATCCCTCGTGCCATGTATGTATGTATGTGTATGCTATACGCTGCTGATAAAGCTGCGCAGCCTCCGTTCCACAGGAAACGTCGTTCCTTTTCCTGCGTGCGAGCCGCGCCTTGATCAAAAACGCATCGAAGCGCGCTTCCAAGTTCCGTCGATGGAAATTCGAGAACAATGCAATTGTCATACATATTTGGCCAGCCCCATCCATCATCCATCATGCGGGCGGCGGCAACGACGTTTGAACATCCAGACCAAGTTTCAGTTTTGAAAAAATCGGACGTCGGTCAAAGTCCCTCGTCCGAGCCGCCGCCATCCATCCATCCATCCATCACTCAAAGACCAGGCTCTAATTACAGTAAGACCTTGGAGAAAAAAAAAAAAAAAAAGGACACTCCGGAATGGAGGGTTTTGTCTCGGCCGTAGTATCTCGATCTATGGTGATCGATCTTCACTACGGGCGTGCGTACGTGATTTTCCCCTATTTAGCGCGTTCTTAGGGTCCAAAGCCGTTCCTACGGCGTGGACGGACGGTGAGGTCTTGTGCAATGTGTAGACTCGGGTTTCGACGGGGAGGACAACGATCGCGAGCTACCCGAGGATACCCGGCACTTGGTCCATCGCCGCCGCCCGTTCGAACTGGGGGCTCGACCCTACTCGAACGTTGGCCCTTTGGACCATGATCTGACGATACGTATCGATCGTCATAAACCGACACGACTGCGGTGACGTCAAGCGTTATACCTGTACGGCGCCCCCTTTCCCCTCTCAAATGCACGTCGATAAGGAGGAATGGAAAGACTCTTGGAACGAAACAATGGATCGATGCGATGCAATGCAATGCAATGTATGCGCAAATGGCAAGTAGTTGAGACTCGAGAACTCTGCTAATACAGTGTACACATAGTACATACAATACATACGCGCGTGCTTGCCAGGTACACACGTCCCCAGTGGCCAGCATATCGCACGCACGCACTTACTTTCCTTCGAAATACGGCCTCAATTGCCCTCCCTCGCCCACTAGAACCGAATTCATCCTTAGTTCCCCATCGATGGTATCGATCGCTCAATCGGTCGGTCAGTGCAGCGTCACCGTGATCGTGCGGGTGGTTCGCGGTGCAAAGTTTCAGTCGCGAAAGGAAGCAAGGAAGCGTGAGAGGACTATGTAGTACGCATGGCAGCGCAACGCACGCGAGTTCTTTTTCGTGACTCCTTTTGTTCAAAGTCTGATACCAAGTCACAAGTCGTACAATATATAGGGTAGTGTGAAGGGGGAATATCTCTCTCTCAACCACCACACATTTCTGCCAGGCGGGTAAGTAAACAAAACAAAATTAGACAAAAATGCCGCGTTCCGGAAGACGGGAGACAGTTCCGGACACGCGCGCGCGGCTATTTACTGTATGTTGTTGTTGCATCTATGTATGAACGTTCATGAACGTGAAAGGGACGCCAGGGCCAAAAGGAAAGGTGCTGTAATAATACACGCACACCCGCTGTCCTCTTGAGAGTGAAACGTTTCGGCCATCTCGTGCTCGCGTGTGCGCGTACCGCGTCAATGATGAATTCGATGACCGCCAGCGTTTCTTTTTTCTATTTTGGAAGGGTACTATCGCGGGGCCAGATAGATAGATACGTGTATGCCAGTGTCGACGCAGACGCTGTAGTACATACAGGCTTGAGCTTGACATTTTGCGCGGATATGATATCATCCTGTTGGTATGTATGTTACTACAAGATTTCCGTTCGCATCGAGCCGTTGTCGTTGTCGTTGTCACCACTTGTCACTGTTAAATACGCGCTGCAGAGCCGAATTCAAAACGCCGACGAGACAACGGTGTGTGCTCCGAGGGGAGAGGAGGGGGGGGGTCAACACATCGGCTTTGATAAGAAAAACGGAACAAGAAGTAGAATCACGAAGGAGGAAAAAAAAGAGACACGCAGCCGTCACCCTTTTCAACGGAAATGAAACGTATGAACGACGGGACGTATGTATATACATACATATTGATTGAGATGGATCACGTACGTGAGGCTTTTTTCTTGTTCGTTTGTTTTTTGTTCTGTTCTGATCGGTTTCAATGAGACAGAAGAAGGTGCCTGCGCATGGACCTGGGAGAAGAGGAAGAAGATACGGTATGTAACTGGTGATGCGGCGGGTGGTGATTGTGGTGGTGATATGATGGATATTGATAGACATACATACATACCTCCGTTCGGTGGTCACATGCCAAGGCACGGACGTCTGATGACCGGTTGGTACCATGCGTTTTGATGGAAGAACGGAAGGGGTGGGGGGCAGGAAGGGAAGGGGGGGGTTCATACGACGACGATCATCTCGCACGTACTACGCACGGTCGTCGAGTCCAGTTTATCCAGAGATAGCGTGAACGCGAGACCGCTGAGCGCTGAGCTAACGCTACTTGAACACCGTGGAACGTCGAGACCACATACGAAATCGCGATCAAATGCGCCACCATCATGATCAGCTAAAAGTACTTGTGCATGGATAACTTGAACGCCGCGGATGACATGCAACCAAAAAGCCAATCCTATCCAGGTACTTACGCACTTATCAGCGAAAAAAAATTAGCTTTTCGGCGTTATCCTGCGTTATCACTATCAGATGAGCGCGGAAGGGGTGTATAATACAGCGACCCACCGTGCCACCGGTCCGAAAGGTCGTAGCTCTACAAATCATGTGAGCGAAAGTTGCTGTACAGATAGATTTTCCGGCTCTTGCGATAGTAACGAGGGCAGATCGCGCGTCGAAAGAAGTAGCCAAGTATTAGCTGTGCACGGTTGGGACGAAAAATAACAAATTCGAAAATTTTTCGTCCGAATCGCAAGGGCGGTTTGAGCTCGAGGCCGAAGAGGAGAGACTGAGCACGGAAACGGGCCGAGGTCTTCCGCCGTGACGTGCCGAATAGCCGATTATTACCTAAAAAGGAAGCTATACGGCAGTGTCGTAGGCGTGCTTTGTCCGCCGCGGTTCGAAAAGTAACCCGTCAAAAAAAAAACATTCCATTCCAGAGTCGACGATATCGCGACAGATCCGCTGCAGCCGGCGGCCCCCAGTCCCTTGTCCAGAAAAATAATAGGATCGATTCCGGTTTTTCCGTGGTATAACTTATGAGTGAAGGTAACATGACTCTTTTTTTTTTTTTTGGAGACTTTTCCCTCGCCTTTAATCTTTTGAGCTTGTGCTGCACTATTTCTGACCTTTAACAAGCCATTCTCGTCCTTGTAAGCTTTTCATCCAGCCGCTTCTCGCCGCCGCATCGCATCGCAACGAGTTTTACTTGTTCCCTTTCCCGCACATCGCCTGCGTACCAAATCCGGATCAGCCCATTCAGTCCAAATAATCCGCCTCGGTTCGTCCATTCTTCCCTGCAAGGACCTCTCCAACGACCCGTTTCGGGGACTCTCTCGAGCACAGTTACCCGCTCTCAGATCGAGAAGGGAAGGGTATTCTCGAACTTCACCCCTAGCAGTACAGCAACATGTTCTCCCTGACGAGACCCCCCTCTCCGTCCCGTGAACCCCAAACTCAGGCTGCGGGCCAGCCCCCTCATATCAACAACACGGCACGCGACGAAGACCACCTCTCTTCCGCACTCTCCAACTTTATATCTGCTGCTGCTGCTTCTTCTTCTTCGTCCGCTCATCACCACCACCACCACCACCACCACCACCACCACCACAATCATCACCAACAACAACATCACACCCCGGATCACGACATGACAAAGGAGAAAGAACGACCCGGTATCGAAATCATTGTCAACTCGGACTATGTTGCTCTCAAAGGGACAGGCGTCGACGTCGAACCGACTCTCTTATCCGGCCACGTCGCTCTCAACCTCACAGAATCAACAGCCATCAGAGAAATCATCCTTCAATTCAGGGGAAAAGTACGATTACCAGCACCCCTCAACGAACCGTAAGTCCTCGTTACTTTGGCGTGCAGCGCTCCTTCCCCACCTGTTTCCTTTTCCCAGACTGTCGTTAAACAGCTCGCCACAAACGTATCACCTCTGTAGTCACGACTGGTCGTTTCTGGAGGGCGAAAAGCGGCACAGTCACACTCTCAAAGCCGGACGCCACCTCTTTCCTTTCCAGCTCCAGCTCGGAGGCTCTCTTCCCTGCAGCATCTCCACGTCCGTGCACGGCGGTGCCAACGTCTCGTACAAACTCCGAGCCGTCGCCGTCCGACCCGGTCTCGCACACAACATGCAAACGACCATCCCGATCGCCATCGTCCGCTCGTTCGCACCAGAAGCACTCGAGTACCAACAAACGCTCGAAATTGAAAACACGTGGCCCGAAAAACTCATGTACTCGATCATGATCCCGCACAAGGCGTGGGCCATGGGCGATCACCTCACCGCCATCGTCAAGTTCTCGCCCCTCGCCAAAGGCGTGCGCGTGCTCACCGTGCTCACGAACATCAACGAGACGACAAAGATGCACTGTCGCGGCGGCGTACAGGAACACACGCGCTCGATCGTCACGGTCAAACACGAGATCGCGAACGGGAGGGCGGTGCCGTTGACCGAGCAGCACCACGGGATGCGGTTGCCGTTGTTGCATAGTCCGCACGGGTCGGTGCATTTGGCGGTATCGTCGCCTTCGCTGTCCCCGATGCCGTCGGTCCCGCCGACGCCCGGGTTGTCGAGCGAGGATCGGACGTTGAGTTTTGGGTCGTTGGCTGCGGTCGCCGGTGGTGGACATGCGCAGGACTTGGCGTTGCGGCAGGTACCGAGTACGGCTTCGTCTTCGTCCTCGTCGCATGAGTCACACTTGCATGCGATGGTGCATCCGTTGCCGCCGCCTGTCCCATCACCACCCGTTCCCGGTCCATCCACCCCTTCCTCGTTCGCGACGCACGTCTCCGACCCGCCTACCACGTCCACGTCCACGTCCGCCGCCACCAGCACCAGCACCAGCACCAACAACCACAACTACACCAACACAACGACGACAACAACGCCCGAAGACATCCCAATGAGCCAAGGCGACATCGTCACACAACTAAGCCTCAACCTCCCCCTCTCCGCCACGCCCTCGCACGCGCTCGAGCCCATCACGATATCCCACCGCATCCGCTGGTCCATCCTCATGTCCAACCTCGACGGACACACCTCCGAACTCCGCTGTTCGCTCCCGGTGCATATCCTCGACGGGCGGCTACTGGACGAAGCGCGTGCGTATGCGGCTGCGACGCGCAGGCTGGTGTTGGGTGCGGGTGGTGCGGGGGGCGCGGGGGCCGCCGGAGGGGGCGGTGCGGGTGCGGGTGACGGTGAAGGTGGAGGTGAGGGCGGGGCCGGCGAAGGCGACGACGAAGAACAAGATATCGAGCTCCCGAGTTATCCGGCGCATGTGCGGGACCGCGTCGCGGACATGTATTTACCGGAAGGTGCGACGATGCGCGTGACGAATCCGTGGGTCGTGGGCGCGAGCTCGAGTTCGGGCTTTGGCGCGGGTGTGGGTGTGGGCGTTGACCAGGAACCATACTCGGGCGCTGCGTCTCCGTTTGGACATCCGACGACGACGTCGCATTTGCCGCATGTACCGCAGACGGGTGTGGGTGGGTTGACGCCGCTCGATTGGGTGAACTCGGAGTTGTTGAGGGTTGGGGGGACGAGGGGGAGGTCTGGCGGTGGTCGTAGTGCTGGCGCTGGTGCCAACGGTGCCAATGGCACCAATGGAACAGGCGGAGGCGGTGGGGGTGGTGCTCACCAAAATACCAGCAGCGGCGGCGGAGGCTCACACAACTCACAGTCCCCACCCCACTCAGATCCCGCCAGTCAAGCTGCTTCGAGACCGAGCAGTAGATCTCAGTCGAGGTTGATGAGCCGGAGGGGGAGTCCTGAACGATCGGGGGGCTATTTCTCGATGACGAATATGAGCCACGGTCATTCACATCCACCACCGCATGCTGCCCACCACGCCCACGCCCACGCACATGCACACGAGACGTACGTGCACAGCAGCCAAGCCAGCCGCGCCGTCCCGAGTCTCCTCAGCATCACGATGCGCCCGCAGACGTCGCTGACCTCTCCTGGGTGGTTATCCTCCTCGCGCTCGAGTTCGCATACGAATTTGAGTGCGATGGGTAGTGGTGGTGGTGGTGGTGGGAGTGTTGGCAGTATTTATGGAGGTGGGGGTGGTGCTGGGGTTGGCCCGATGACGAGCGTGACGACGACGACGACGACGACGAGTGGGATTGATTATTTCGGGATTGGGTTTGGCCACGGGCACGGGCATGGGCATCGAAGTCCACAACATGCGGGACAGGTATCGCATCCGCATACGCCTGGTCCGCATCCCCACTCCCACTCTCACTCGCATCCCCACTCGCACGGCCACGTCTCCCCTGCGCACGCACGCGACCCGACCACCTCGACCTCGCTCTCCTCCGAATCTGCGCTCTGGGCACGCGGGTACACGGACGTGCCTGATTACGGGACGGCGTCGAGGGGGTTCATTGGGGGCGTACCGCCGTTGACGAGCATGAGTGGCTTGCCGTCGTATGAGGAGGCGGAGAGGACTGCTGCTGGGGCGTCGTAGTCCGTTTTTTTTTCTTATTTATATCGACTTTGTTCGTTCGTTCGTTCGTTCTTTGACTTGAACGACTTGTTGCGTTGGTGGAATATTGGGTTCACGCTTTTCTTTTTTTTTTATACATACATGCATGCATAAGTACAAGGCACCGCCTCCTCCCCTCTCATATTGGTTTCGCTTTTTTTTTTTTTTTGTGTTATATCGTACGTCGCAAAGTAGCATTTTTTTGTGCAACCGGATGGGTAGAAGGTCAATAATAAAAAGAGCACGGTACGCATGTGTGTACATATATGACACGATGACATTTGAGTGTACTCTGTCTTCCGATCCCAATTACAGTAAAGCTAAACCTCCTGGGGCCACTCTCTCTGAGCTGCTCAAGCTCATACGACACACCAAGCAAAGATGAACAACATGCGAATGGTAAACACTCGTTCCCCTTCTCGGAAACTGACGCGAGCTAAACCAAAACTACCAAGCTAGCAGAAGAGGACGAAAACGATGACGCCGCCGAAGTCACCTGGGGTACGTACCCCCCCTCCTTCTATGCACACTTTTTTTTTCGCAACCAATACGACGACTGAATCCGTCCATCCATCCATCATCGTGGCGATGGCCGTGATGACCACTCACTAACCAGAGGACCAACAACGCATAAACACGTTTTCAAAGCTAAATACACGCTTGCGCGGGATAGAGGATAAGCTGGAGGAGCTCAGGGTACGTACCGTGTCCGTTCCTCATCCATCTCTCCTTTCCTTGTTCAACCCGTACTTCTTCCCCCCCCCTTCTCGCAAACCTCGAACAGCAAGAAAAAGAAGCTCTCGGCGATTTATCCATGGAATTGGAGCTCATGGACGATGACCAGACTATACTGTACGTACCACGCTGTTCCCCCCAAAACGCGCCCGCAACCCCCCCCCCCCCCCCCCGGCGCGCCACTATACTCATCACATCATCATCTCTAGGTACAAAATCGGAGAGTCGTTCCTCCACCTGACCCAACCCCGCGCCCTAAAACGACTAGAAAAAGACCAAGCAGACATTTCCGTCCAACTCGACTCTCTCTCCGCCGTAGCCGAAGAATGTGAAAAGGGAATGAAGGAACTCAAGATCACGCTCTATGCAAAGTTTGGTCGTGCTATCAATCTGGACGAGTGACGTTTTGTTCTCGGGCTGCGGCGGGGTAATGGAATGGAACGACAAATAAATACTACTTGGTGTCAGTTGTACGATAATGTATACGCGCGCATGCAGCTGCCAGAGCGTCTCGAATGGTTTGACACGAAAACAGGTTCTGTCTGATATCTAGTGACTTGACGGATATTTGAGAATGCACCACAGCAGGAAGGGACGGCCAACAAATAGGAAAACAACAGCAAGGGAAGAGAGAGAAACATCACCTCTTCCTTCACAGCCCATCTTCCGCATCGACCAAATCCAGCAACGACCCATTCGGCTGCTTCGAATCATCGCTCACAAACGCCAACAGACCCTCAAACACATCCCTTCGTTGTTTGAACCGTTCAGCAGACGGTGGCTTCGTCCCACCACCGTCCCTAAACGTCGCCTCTTCCGGGTCTTCGTCCATCAAAAATACAGCGTGACGCCGTTTGTGCGGGTGTGAAGACGTGATGAGGGCTTCAGAGCTCTCGCTTGCTATATCCTCGTCGTCCTCCTCGATCGTACTCGTCCATGCTTCATCAGGTGAGTTAGACCGGGAACGCTTCTTGGGCGGCGGTTCATCAGGTACGTGCTCGGATCGCGGAGACTCGAGTGGTGGATCATCGATGATCATCGACGACGTTGGCGATACGAGATGAGCAAGAAGTGACCTGAACACGTTGGTCTCCTCGGGGTTGTTGTGGTCCACAACGTCCGAAACATCCACCTGCAAATATCGCAGCGCTTTCACCGCCGGCTGTTCTTCGCACATCTCACGGAACCTGAGGCACAACACCCATCGGTAACGACGTCATAGAAAGTCGAATGAGCGCGCACGCACCGCTGTCTCCGAATCAAATACTTGCCCTGTCTAATAACCTGTTCCGGTGCAGCTCTACAGTTCAGGGGGAAAAAAGAAAAAAGAACACGATCAACAACACTCGCAACACTCGCACCATCATCGAATCAGATCTCACCTCAGCAACGTCATGCCCCAAAAATCATCCAAACGCGTCTCCTTCGTCCTCATTCGCGGCGGCCTTTCTTCTTCCGCGCTGGCCATCTCACGTTCTTCGTTCTCTTTCTCCGCTTCTTCATCATCGGCATCCTTCGTCTCCCCCGCGTTTCCGCCATGCATGAATACCCGCTTCGTATTTTCATCATACACTACTTGATGTGCATACCTCGGAACCGGTATTTCACACGTCTCGCCGTTCTCTGATGGAGCTTCAGGGAGGATCTGCGTCCATTTACCAGGTACCAACGGGTCTTCGTATCTATACACCCAATTCGGCGTGTCAGACCGGAGAACCGTGAGGGGAGATGATTGTTGAACGCGGGTAAGACCACAAAATCTGTCAAAGAAAAACATATGTAAAATGAAATCAAAATTTCCTTTCCCCCCCTCCTCGCGACGACGAGTAGGAAAGAGACGAGGATAAGACACATACACGTAAATCTCTCTCAACCCCGGATCAATGATCGCCCTTTGTGTAAAACAGGCATCGGGACCACCGCTCGTAGTAAAGTTTGCGAATAGTTCCGTGACGGTGTTGCTCTGAATATCGTACACGTACATGTCGGAGAGGTACTTGTCGTCCCGTTGTCCTGCAAAGATGAAGAGCGTGTGTGTGATGGGGTCGAGCACCATGGAATGACCTATATCGCAGAGGACCATAAAGTATGTCAACAAAAGTGAGAACTTGGGAGACGAGACGTACCGTAGCGAGGCAAGATAGGTTGTTGGGCTGCAGAGAAGCATGACGCTTGAAGAGGTCTTGCACGCACTATCAGATAACGGAGACCTCGAATGAACAATACGCATACTCACTGAAGCAACTTCCACTTGCTCGTTCGAATATTATAGCTATAAAACCCAGAATACTTTTGCGATTCCAGCTCCCAGTTCCCATCAACGACACGACCACCGAAAACATACAGCATCTGCGCCTCGCAATCCATCGCCATTTGATGGTCGAAGATCAATGGAGGACCGTTGGATGACTGAATAGTCATTGTCAGTAGTCAGGATTAAAAGATCAGGCGCGACGCACCGCTGTGTCGAACGACAAGAGATCCCACTGGCCAGCATCAAGCCCCGTCGTATGATACCTATAAAACTCCGAGCAATACACGACCGGCCTCGAAGGCTCCCCTCCAGACTGTTCACCCGCCTGCCTCAACGCAGCCTCGTCAGCGGGTTTCAACAAATCGCCATCGCCCAGCCTCCCCAACAAATAAATGCACCCAGACTTGGTATCGAATACCATCTTATGACACGACCTCGCAACAGGCCCGTTCTTCTCCTGCGCGGTGCTGTGGCTGATCAAGCGCCATCGCTCCGTGGCGATATCGTACACCCAAAAGTCGTCTAGACTCTTGGATCCGTCCCACCCTCCGAAAAGGTAGATGTGGCCGTTATCAGGGTCGAGGCACATGGCATGACCACCACGTTTTGTAGGCGCGTCGCCATCAGCGTCGACGCCGTGGAGACGTTTCCACTGTGCATGGGGCTGGCAGGATTGGAGGTAGTCTCCGAAGAGGCCCGCATCTGATGCTTTGGAGAGCAAGGCTTCCGCTTCGAGCCAGTTGCCTCGCAGGACGAGGGTGGTGTGGAGGGACGTGACGATGGGGTGCTCGAGCTGAATTCCAGAACGGGAGAGGATGGTTTGGTAAGGGGTTAAGAGTCGACGTTCTCGGAGATGTTTCAAGACCTGTCGAAGGACGACCGTTTCTCGATGCTGCATCGCAGAACGTCGTGGGGGGGATAGTTAGTTGAAGAAAGGGAACATTCAACCAGGAAGCACGTTCTAACATAGCACGACCCACCTCATCGTACCGCAGACGTACACGCTTCACAAACGACGGTTCGGTGATCCCGGCAACAGAGATGTACCAGATCGAAATGTGAAAGCTCTGGCCGTGTGCCCTAGACAGATAAAATATAAACCCAACAAGACACACACACACCCCTCACTGTCACGCGAACGATCAATAGCATGATATGACACCCATTTACTCACGACAACGGTACGATCTTGACAAATCGACTCGGAAATGGGACTTTATCCTTGTTGACGTGCGGGATGGAGAACGTCTCGGGGACGGTGTCGTCTTTGAGGCTCGCGTGGAGCGCTTGAATCATATGGTCTGGGTTGAGGCCGAGGTAAAGTTTAAACTCCTTCATGTTACAGGGGTGTTCTAGGTGTGGATGCAAGTCGCCAGTCAGTTGTGTGTGTGCAATTTAAACAAAATAGCTTTGGACCCGGGCGACATACTTCTGTGGAACTGCAGACACATCGAAGAAAACGTTTGAGAGGGGGGCGGGCAATTTGACCGAGAACTGCCAAAAAGTCAACGCACTTTGCCAAACGTGATGCTCTCTGTGTCACGCAAGCGTTGACGAGTGTGCGCAGGCCGTGTCAATGGTCATGGCGCAATCATAAGGCGAGGATGACACTCAACTGAGAACACCCAACGTCTCAAGACGTAGAAGTATCCATTGTTTCATGCTCGGTGGTTGTTGCGCGCCGCTCCATCTACTCGATTGATCATGTCGACGGTCGACCATAATATTCTCAGCTACATAGTTTCCGCTATGTTCTGAACAGCCGGCTATGTCGTATGGTATGGTCTCCGACGAAGGCTGTTGTAGGCCGCTCGTCGACGCGGACATAGCTTGAGCAGGGTGGGTGTATCAGCGAGGCGCGTTCACAGTGCTGGATCTTCCCGGCGGTAGTGCAACAGACGGATATGTTAGCGATCCATCCGCCACGATGTTCACATGCTCAGCTACGCCCACAACAGTTACACACCACACAAAAACTAGATATATTTCAGCTACCGTGGCAGTAAAAGTTCGTATAAATCCACGAGTGGTAGATGGCATAAGATAATCTAATTCCTTGACAACATCTCCAAAATATGAAGCAAATAAATTTTACGCATCGCCCATGATCCAGGGTTCAGACGTCACGAATTGCTGGGTGGGAACACCGAGCTCAAGGAGCTTAGCAAAGGCAGCAGAGAAGCTGAAGAAAGAGTTAGAAAAACTACATCGCTTTGAGAGGAAGGGATCATACTCCTTGAAGAAAAGCTCGTTGTCATCAGCGTAAGCCTTGGCATACTTCTTGAAGCTCTTGTCCTGAGAAAGAACGTAGTCCGTGCTGTCGAAAATGTTTCAGTAGCGTGAAAGGATACGATAACAGTTGACGAACGGCAGCATCATAAGAGACTTGGTCTTCTGGTCCTGGTATTGCTTGGGTCCAGACCATTTCCTCCACACCCACCTGAAAGGTAACACTCAGTACATAATTACACAGCTAAGCGAACGACAACATACTTCTCGTCGAAAAGAAGCTTGTAGAAGTCGTTAGTGAACGTGGTGGGTGAGAAAGTCCAGGGTCCTTCAAATCCAGATCTACGAAAAAAAAAATTTAAGATCAAAGGAGGCAATACGGATAAAAACAAACTGACCGGTCAGCGTGGCAACGTCCGAGAGCATGAGCGCCAACAAGGGCCACGATTTCCTGGTCGTTGAAGCCCATGCGGTAGAAAATCTACGAAGAAACTGCTCAGTCCACGAGACATTGTGGATATGGCCACATCCAACTCACGTCCCGAACATGCGGTGCTCCCTGTGCACCGTCTGGAAGACGGCCGTCGGGGGTAACATTAGCTTCAGTGCCATCGATACGTCCAGGACGCCAGGGAATTTTAGGGCCAGCCATTTCTTGAATGGCACAGACACCAGCAAGGGTCCACAGATCACCGTAAGTGATCCATGGGAACTCTTGCTTGACCTTTTCCATGAGTCCGCGGGCTACGTGGAGACCATTGTTAGCACCGTGCAGGGACTCGGGCGCGAAACGCATCGTCGCGTAGTTGCTGGTGATATTACGTTAATGATAATAATGACATACGGGATGATAAAGTTACTGACCTTCCACCAGTGCCGGAGGTCTTATCATATGTGCCCGATGCGTGCCATGCAAGACGGAGGAGAACGGGTCCAAAGGAACCGTCTGGGAGGAGATAAGCCACTTTTGGACCGCTAGATGATTTTATACATACCATCGTAATCGCCAGCGTCGTCTACGATCTCAGCAATACGGCTGTACACCTATGCGCGTGTGATGAGTCGCGATTGTACGGCGAGAAGAGGACAACCCACCTTTTGGTAATCATCCTTGGTGGGGGTGAACTTAGTGGCAGCCTTTGCAGCCTGGACGGCAGACTTGACGCCGGTAGAGGCTTCCTGCGCGGTATCTGACGAGGAGGTATACAAGTAGTAAGCCACTCCGGTGAAGGCAACCGCCCCAAGACCCGCGTAGAGAGCGGTGTTGGACTTGGGCGCTGACGGCGGTGCGGTGGAGAATTTTCTGAAGGAGCTTGCTCTGACTTCAGCTCTTCTGAACGAAGCCGAGAAGACGGTCTTGCGGATAGGCGCGCGGAAGGCAGCGACGGACATGGTGGTGGTGAAGGAGAAAGGAGGAAGGGCTAGGACAAATTGCTAATCAGCGAGCAAAACACGCCTTTGGCCAATAGAAATCGACCGAAATTTCTGAGGCGTTTATGTAATCCAAAAAATCAGTCCTTGTGTTGCAGCCAATGAAACCGAGCTGAGAGACGTTTCTGGGTCTCCCAAGTACACGCCCGCGAAACTGATATATGTAGCGTGTGTAGCACACACCGGGCTCGACGACGATGGCCACCCATCAAGTCGGCACCCTGACAAGCTGCGATGGACGAGCATTCGGCTTCTTCGACGTCTTCACACGCGTCAAGCTTGTTTCTCTCCCACATGACCTCAGGCTTTGATGGGACTTAAACCAGGCAAACGCCGTGCTTTCTGCTTGACCTCTTCTGCTGCAAGGCTGGGTGGTTAGCCAGCCTCGCTGCCTCGGTGTGGTTTCGCAGGTAGGTCGTTCATATCCGATCATCGCAATCTCTTACCCATCGATCTACTAGATGATGTCGAGCGCTTGTAATTAGGTTGCAACCTTGACAGAATTACTCACGTTCTATCAAAAGCCTGCCACTTGCTAAGTATTAGGCAAAAATACGCGCTCGGCAGCTCAGCGAGATTCCTCGACATCAATGGCCCGTGTTCCGTCGTTCCGCGTCTAAAGAACTCATAAAGGGGCATGGCACGGGCGTGGCCTGCTGCTTCTCAACAGCACAACGACAACATTCCAAGGTGTGTCTACCTCGTTCCATTCTACACAAGCCACACTCCCAGCATTGCCATCTTGTCCCTGGAAATTCAAATAAACGTCGCAAGGGCTCGGAGATACTGAACTCGGTTCTCATGTCACTTCGAAGTTCGAATGATAGCTCTGAATCCCTAAAAAATTTCCGTTTGCACCTTCGGGACCGATCGTACAGCAAAGATGCAAAGCGGCGTCCGAAGGCATCAGAAGAGCGACCGGTTTGCACCGTCCATTGGCGAATAGGACTGTATCCTACCCTATCCGACCTTATCCGACCTTACCTTACCTGCACCTACGCACACTGCCGATATCGTCCCACAGACGTGCCATACACTCGGAATTGCACCAGCTGCACGTCTAGCCTTCGAATATTCAAATTTTGAGGTTGTACCGACTGACACACAAGTCAGGCTGTGGTAGGTACATAGGTGTACATTGAACACGCCGGTCAAGCAAACGGACAAATATCTCCCTACTTGAGTCTGCGCCCTACCCTTCGTCGTAAATAAAGACGATTATACGACACTAGACATATCTCCACTAAAAAAGGATCTCCAAGCGCTTGAGAATCACTGCCTCGATCGCCGTGATCTCTATAGATGAAGCAGTAAGTCCCAGACTTACCCTACAGCAAACAGGATGACATCTGCCTCGAGTCCGGCGAATTTAAGGCTTCTCAGTCTTATGCGCCCGTCGATGATGCCCTGACTCGTGCCAGCATATGGCGGACGACTAGTTCGCGTTTGCGTAAACACCATCATGGAGAGGAAGCTCACCCATATTACATCAGCCTGCTCCTTCAGAAGAGAGCAACGGAATGATTCCCATCTCATATGAACCAAGAGTCGTCTACTACCATCCCAGCAAATACTATGGCGTGCGCATCGGCCAGCTCTTTCAGAATCGGTACCAAGCTTTATCCAAACTTGGTTACAGCACTTCATCTACAGTCTTTTATAACTGTTTTTTTTTTGAGACGATAGAGGCTGTCCATACGTTTTAGCTCAATCATATCACTTTGCAAAAATCGAATGGTATGTAGTTCTGGATCCGTCGAGAATTTCTGTTTTGCACCTTCGGGATCTGACCGATCGCACAGCAAACGAATTTCGCCAAGTCGCAGCGCGGCGTCCCGAAAGCAGAGAAAAACCTGATGCGATTCTCGACCTGTTTATACCGTCGCTCGGCGGAATAGGACCTGATAGGACCCTATTTGACCCTACTTGCACGTACGCACACCCCCCGATGCTAACCGCAACGCACATGTGGAATTGCGCCAGCTGAGTATCGCCTTGCCCACACCCTTACCATGAACCCCCCCCCCCCAGGTCTAGACTTCGTACATGTATTTAAAATTCGAGGTGAATGTTTGGCAGGTCACCAGTCCGATAAATGGACACGTATTTCTGACATTTCGAGGTAAGCAGTAGATGATTATGCGACATCTACGTCTCCACTAAAAAAGGATCTCCGAGCGCTTGAGGATCCCCGCCTCAATCGCTTTGATCTCTATAAATAAAGCAGTATGTAAGTATTACGCATGGGTAGGCTCGACACATTGTACATACGCATAGCAAGGTGAAGACTATGAAAACGCGATAGCGCCAAGTTGCCTGTTCCGAAAACGCCCATCAACAACTCACTCCTTAAGGACGCTCAAAAAGCACCAACTCACCGATCCCAAACCACAACCCCTCATGTCCACTATACCTCCAAACGCCAGTTATCTGTCCCTCTTCATCCATACCCCACACTGGCGGCACCTTGTCGGCAACTTCTCGCCCACATATCTCGCGCATGCTATCACGGGGGTCTTCGTACCTGTAAAAACATACATCCCAGGCGATATGCCGATATGCTCTGAGCGGACAACCTAGACTTACCCTGTAGCAAACACGATAACATCTGCTTCGAGTTCTGTACCGTCGGCGAATTTAAGGCCGCTTTCGGTATAGCGTTCGATGGCGCTCCCGCTTTTCAGCTTGATGGCCCCATCGATGATGTGTTGGCTCGTCCCAGTGTCTGGTGGTCGACTGATTCGCTTTTGCATGACCACCGCATTGAAAAGGAAAGCTCACCCATATAATATCCACCTGCTCGTTCAAAGAGCAACGGGATGATTCCCATCTCATATGGACCAAGAGTCGTCTGGAACCCCGCTTTGGCAAGTCCATCAAGGAGCGCTCTAGGTGCCGAAAAACACACTTTACAAACCATGATGAGTCTTTTTTTAGGAGGATACTCACTTATCTGTTGTTTGGGCGATGTGTGGAACTACTCGCTGGTGCAGACGCCTCACTACTGCGTTGGGTAGCGCGGTGGTGTAGACATCCGCCAGATGCGTGGGGAAACCTTCCTGGTAGTGCGCTGTATTAATCAATAAGACATGAGATATGTGCATATGTGTACCGCAAGAAGTAGCGACTCACGCCCCAGCAGTTCGGGTACTGCGCCAACTGAAATGATGTATGTGGGCGAGCGTTGGTATCTATCATCTTTAGATCAGAACAAGCCTCTTGAACCGGCAAAAGCGGAATCACATTGTAACGTCGACACCATGGTTGAAGAAATCCTGCGTGATGTCGTGGCCTTGCCCGTGATCAGACTAACACTGCTACGATGACGACACCACACCGGCCATACCTGAGGTACAAGCACCGACGACTATCGCCTTTTTACCGACATATGTCGCGGCAGAAGTGAATCCGGAGGAATGCACGACCTCTCCTTTAAAATATGACTGTTTTCGAACTAGTGTCAGTCAGAGTGGTGCTATCGATATGAACTAAAACACGTACCTTGCCAGGGAATACTGGAATTTTTGGACGACCCCCAAACCCAGTTGCAAACACGAGGTGCTTCACGGTAAAAGTACGCGTTTCGGTGCCGCCTCGGTTAACCTCGACGGTCCAAGTCTTAGTCTCATTGTCCCATTTTGTTTTGGAGATGGTAGAGGCTGTCCATACGTTGAGCTCAAGGGCATCTGCGTACCCTTCCAACCACCCCGCGAGCTTAGAGAAGCAGAAAGTGGATATTGTACATTTTACGAGTGGTGAATTTTCTTACCTTGCTCGCTGGACAGTAGACTGGCCAAGTAGGAGGGTAGCTAGCGGATTCATGAGAAATGACATGTCATGGTTGGCGATAATAAGCCTACATCAAATAAGGAGTTTGGTTGTACCCTGTATTAACTCGTCAGAAAACAGTGCACGGAATGTTGATAAAGTTTTACTCACAAACAGTATCATGCAGACAAAGAGCCTTGTAACGATCCCTCCACTGTGTGTGGATGGTAGATATTCCCGTGCTCAAGTCAACGTAGCGATAGTAGGACGTACACTGTCACCAACGCGCGGTTTCTTGTCAATCACGAGATTGGGGACTCCGAGATACTTTAGTCTCGCTGAGATCTCAAGGCCAGTATGGCCAGCCCCAACGACGACTACAGTCGGATCTTTGTTGAGAAAATCCGTTTCTTGACGACGCTTTTCATCCCAAGTCCCATGCTCTCCGGTTTGTTTACGAAGGTGGCCGATCTTATGTGTTCAATCAGGTTCGTGGTCAACCACAGCAAAATTGTTGAACTGACACACCTGCTCCGGAAATTCGGACAGGGACTCGAGGCATGTGCAAATCGTATATGCCTTCCATGTCGAACTGGGGACAGGAGCCAAGTAGCACACGGCGACACCCTTGCCGACCCTCGTCCCAAACTCAAAGCAAAGTCGCAGCAAGACCAAATCGGGAAACATCTTCTGTAGCTCTGGCTCTCGCAGGTGATCGCGGCATAGACGCAGATCGCTCAATCCAGTAGGATAGAGACGATGATCGAGCAGGTTCTTGATCGCATCTCTTCCTTCCAGTGTTCTGAAATCCCAAGTCAGTGCGAGGACGTCCTTCCAGAAACCGTCGTCGAGGAAGAGATCTAGGACAGCTACAACATCGGATGATGCGATAGCGTTCGAGAACGCGTCGAACCAGACAGAAGCGACTTCTGTGGGAGATATGCCTGTAGGATCGTCCACGCCGAGGCGATGAAGCGTGGGGAGCTGTTGGGGAAACGGATCGGCACTCATGCTGCTGTGCAAATGCAAACAACGAGAGCATACAAGCCGGGCTTCTTATACACAAAGGCACCTGCCAAGGAAGCGAACATGGTAGCCATCGATGGAGGAGTTATCAGAACCCTGCTGTGCGACGACTGTTTCATGTGACCCGGATACATGGTGGAAGAATGGCGTCGAAGCCCCTTGTTGCCGTATGGCGAATTCAGGGGCTAGACAACTTTTCTGAGGGCTAGAATGAGAAGAACGAAGATCAGCAGCGAGTGGACCAAGTGCGGGCTTCTTCTCTATAAAATGGTCAATGAACGGACATCCAGCTGCAAGAATGCATTTACTGCCTCACGATATCTGAGATGCATGGTACAACACGCATAGCCGTGTCACGTACGGGTTACTGGAGAACATGTTAAAATTGGTCCCTATACTGAGCAAGGATGAAGAGATTCTGTGCGAGGCCATATGAGTTGGGTATCGTGTCTGCTTCACCGTATTCCGCGGTCGCGTTACGGTCGGAAATCGAAAGTGCCAGGCTAATGAGGCGAGTACCATGGACCTAATCGCCGTCCTAGTCGCACCCTCATCAACGTTGTAAGTTGGCTGCTCGCTCCGCTGAAGGGTATCGAGGAAGGGAACTGAAAAAGTGATTTATGCCAGGCCAACGACGTAGTGTAAGCGGGGGTTGTGTCAGTACCCGTGGGCTCATGTCAGCTGTAGCGGGCTGTTGCAGGTAGTACTAGTAGCACTAGGACGGAGACAAGCAGCTGTTCGCACATTTCCGAATTATAACTCCCATTCCACACTGGTTCACTGCTTGTCCTCCACCATCACGTTCGGCGTGCTACTCGACCTCGCAGCAGGCGGAATTGTACTACTCTGGACCACACTGGAAGAATACGCGAACCACCCCGAGACTCGAGGTCAAATGACTCGGACTCACCAATGCTGTCGAGCGTTTCCACCACGCCATTTCATGTTTCGTGGCCACACGAAATCAAACGGCACCAGCATGTCCCCGACAACATGAGGCCAGATTATCAGTAGATGTGATTTCATTTGGAGCCTGTGCGCTTCCCCTGCTACGCGGTCCGCCTAGGCGACTACCTGCGACCGATTTTGGGCGATTCTATGGTTAGCCCACGACGCCCAGCACGATGGACGCGGTCTTCTATGCCTGGACCTTCCTTTCGAATGTGGCTTGCCTTCAGATTCGTTCGCGTTTTCACTACCTCCGACTCTCCTGGCCCTTCCAAGGTCCATACAAAGTCCATTCCCCTAGAAAGCACCATCCTGCAACCTACGAAGGCTCATGCTTGGCCTCAGGTCATGCTTCGTCCACCGCCTCAAGCCAAGTGCTTTTTGGCCCCGTTTGACATCGCCAATCGTACGCGGTGACGATCCGTTATCGATGATGAGTCTGCCCTCAGCTGCGCTTTCTATCGACGCCTATGCTACGCTCTGTTCACGTCACCGGGGCCCCTCTGTCCGCACCGTCTCTACCTCCCATTTGCGCCTCTGAACAGGATAGCATCGCCAGCGACTACGCGCTCGACACTGCCACACGCGCGTAGGTCTTTGCAACCACGTGACATCGTGGGACGCGGTGATTGTTGATGAATCAAGGTATGATCATCTTGACTTGGACGACGCACAACAGCCTTCTAGGTGCGTGCCGTCCCATTCGCAGCAGCGGCCACCGCAGCGGTGTTGAGTCTTCATATGTCAGCATGGCGCGTCCGAGAGATGTTCAAATTTGTATCATTCTCCTTCGCGAGCAATATGATAGACGCTGTCGCACTGTGCCTATAAAACTCAGCTTTCTCACTGAGGAAGCATAACGCAAAGTTCACCTCTCACAGCGATCTCGTGCTATGGACCCCTACGGAAATCGCTATCCTTGGTATCAGACCCCATATAACCCCCACGTCTACCTTCCACAGTATAATGATCCGTACCATCATCATCATCAGCCCACTGGCTGGCAGGCCACCTGTACGCTGTCTCATCTCCTTGTTTGATCCTCATGCTCAAACCCATATCGCACAGTTGATCGCACGCGATCAGCATTCAAATATCCCAATCTTAACCCCGCACTTGCAGTTGATACGACGCAAATCCGCTATGATGTGCGCAAGTCGCCGCGGGACGGTATCCTATTGTCGACACACCAGCAGATCGACTTTGCGCCCGCCCTTGCGCAACCTGCATATGAGCTTCGAATCATCTCGAAAGCATTCCCGTGGACGATCGATGTTCGTGCGCCTGCGGGGTCGGTCGTGACTTGCGGTGCCGTCTTTGAAGCCCTCTACTCGATGTTGCAGGAGCCGATTGCAGATTCGGAGTGGGGTATAGCCATCCACGACAAGTCGCGAAAAGAGACGATCGAGAAGGCTGCAAAGGCACGACAGGACAAGGACAAGGACAAGAAGCTGAGGAGGATTGATTGGCTTGGGGAGACGACGGCATTCAAAGGACTGGAAAAGGATGAGGATTTTGAGAGGAAGAGACTACTTCCGGGAACGCAGGCGTGTCCCGAAACTTGGGTGGTTAAGTTTGGGAAGCCGTAGGTGTCGCGGTGAGACTCATTCGAAGGCCGAGAATATGTTTAGTCTGATACGTTGGTGCGCTAGACTCAGCGGTCTATACAGTGCAATCAAGGGGACCGTGTGGAGGTGGATATACCTGGTCTTCCTAGGCGGACCAAATGGTTGACTGTCGAAGGAAAAGTTATGCAAGTAGTAGGTCAAGTTCAAGCATAGGTTTACATAAACAAGGGCATACTGGAGGTCAGCCAATAAATAAAATTTACTTTTGGAGTGATCCATCATGATACCTGTTTTGCCATTGATTCGAATCTACCGACTGGCCTAAGCTACTGGCGGTTGACCACGCTGTCCAGCAAGAAACGAGTGCCCTGGAGGTCTTTACTGAACTTGTTCAGGAATGGACTGGCCGGTTCATCTGGCATCAACGATTGGCAGGCCTCGTGTTCCCCATATCTTACCCCAAAACGCATTATCATCAAGTGTTGTGAAATCTTGATGATCGATACCTACGTTGGGAACTGTCCATCGCCTGGACTCTGCACCCCTCGACTAATCGAACACATCTTGTAGAAAGGCAGCAAAGTCGGGCAGGCTGGAGGGCTTTTCATGGAGGCAGACGTCGAATGGTGACCATATCATGGTGTCGCATGATGCTGACACCGAAAGGCCTGTCGTCAGTCATGGGGTTGCCGAAATTACAGTTTTGACATGGTGTGTGCCGTCGCCAATATAACCCTCTTCTTCTTGCCTCTTGACACAATATAAAAATGCCGTCCATTCGCCCTGTTTGCACGCACCACTGAGAGAATGAGTCTTCATCCTTTCCCGGCACAGCTTCCTACCCTTCAGCATCTCGGTGTGGATGATCCCACAGGAATATCTCCCATCGAGGTGGCCTCTGCTTGGTTTGATGCATTCTCGAATGCTATCAACTCATCTGATGTCGCGGCTATCCTTGATTCATTCCTCGATGACGGATTTTGGAAGGACGTCCTCGCACTGACTTGGGATTTCAGAACACTGCACGGAAGAGATGCGATCAAGAACCTTCTCGATCATCGCCTCGGACCTACTGGATTGAGCGATCTGCGTCTATGCCGCGATCACCTGCGAGAGCCAGAGCTGCAGAAGATGTTCCCTGATCTGGTCATGCTGCGACTTTGCTTTGAGTTTGGGACGAAAGTCGGCAAGGGTGTCGCCGTGTGCTACTTGGCGCCTGTCCCTGGTTCGAGATGGAAGGCTTATACGCTTTTCACTTGTCTTGAGTCCTTGAACTACTTTCCGGAACAGGTACGTGTGTCATTTACTGCACTTTTTCGTGACGTAGACATAACTCGGACGATGGGACATGAAAGATTGGGGAGGTTCGAGCAAGAGGCGGCGATCGTGGAACTTGGGAGAAGAAACGTCATCAAGAGCAAGAATTTTTGAATGAAGAGCCCACCGCGGTCATTGTTGGAGCTGGCCACACTGGTCTTGAGATTGCAGCTAGACTCAAGTATCTCGGAGTCCCTTGCCTGGTGGTCGACAAGAAGCCACGCGTCGGTGATAACGTGAGTGCTCCAGTGCTGATCATCCTGACGTGACTAACTTGTCAAAATGAAGTGGAGAGATCGGTACAAAGCATTATGTTTGCATGATAGCGTTTGTGCGTCGTGCTTTCTTCGATCTGTAGTAGACTGGTAGTGTCTGACGTGGATGAGGGCAGGGTATGATCAAACTCCTTATATGCAGTAAGCTGCCGTCCCGCACTGGTTCTGTTAACTCTGATTTATGTGCCAGATTTCCTCCTACGTGGCCTGTCAACTGCCCAGCGGGCAAGGTAAGAACTTGGTGTTACCCCATCCATCATGTACATCTCGTCCTCCATAAAGCTCGCCGACTGGCTGGAAAGTTACGCGAAACATCTCGAGCTCAACGTCTGGACGTCTTCAAATATCACCAAGACGGTGTGGGATGACGAGGCCAAGGTGTGGACGGTAGGGATCAGCCGCGAAGGGGACATACGCGTCCTGCAAACAAAGCATCTTGTCTTTGCGACCGGTATCGGCGGTCATCCCAAGATCCCTGATATCCCGGGAAAGGTAGATGCATAGCCGCAACTCACCGTCCGCTTCCCTGACCCGAGCGTGACTGCAGTCAAATTACAGAGGAGAGGTCTTACATTCTTCGCAATTCACGTCCGCCGAATCCTACGTGGGCAAAAAAGCAGTAGTCGTTGGCGCCTGCACATCGGGTGAGTTTGACATGGTACTTACGACGAAACGTTGCGGATCATGACGCTCACTCTAGGACACGACATTGCCCACGATTTCCTTACACATGGTGTCGATGTTACGATGTGAGTGATTGAACATGGTTGTGCGGAGGCCGGGTTTCTGATTCTGGTATTATTATAGGTATCAGCGTTCACCCATCTACGTGCTATCGACTGCTGCGGCTTCGGCCATCCTTGGGGGTGAGTTCCCAGTATTACGTTCTATCGTTTTTCCGTGTATCTAACTAAGCGCCGGCCAACAGCATACTACAGAGAAGGCTTCCCTACCGAGCTTGCGGACATCTACGGAGGCGCGTTGCCCAACGCAGTAGTGACGCTTTTGCACCAGCGTTTGGTCCCACATGTTGCTCAAACTCTTGATAAGTGAGTCTATCCATGATGTGTTCTTGGTGTTCCAACTGCGTATCTATCACAGAACGCTCCTCGAAAGTCTCGCCAAAGCAGGATTCGAGACGAACCTCGGTCCTGACGGTGCGGGAATCATGCCGCTCTTCTTCGGTCGAGCGGGAGGGTATTATTTGAGTGAGTCCTCGTTGCCATCTACTTACAGTTTCTAAGTGTGCTTGCTCAATGTCTATCAGATACCGGTACAAGCGAACATGTCATCAACGGCGACATCAAAATCAAGAACCGGACAAGTATCGAGTGCTATACCGACAAGGGTCTCAAATTCTCCGACGGCACAGAACTGGAAGCCGACATTATCGTGTTCTCTACCGGGTTCGCTACCTTGTCTTTGCTTTGCACGCTGAAACTCCTCATGCGAGTATGCGCGATGCAGGTACAGTGATCCGCGCGACAGCATACGTGACGTATGTGGTTCAGAAATTGCCGACAAGGTCTCGCCGGTATGGGGTCTGGACGAGGAAGAACAGATACGTGGAGCTTGGAGGTATTGTGGTCATGAAGGTCTTTGGCGTGGTATCGGTGAGTTTTTATTTTATTTTATGCGTGGACGTTTCGTTGTTGAAAAGGTGTTGGGGGGGAAAAATATATATATATATAGGAAACTTGGCGATGTCGCGCTTTCATAGCCTTCACCTTGCGTTTCGTATGTGTCGTGTTTTCTTCTCAGGGGGTTTTGGTTGACTGACCGGCCATGGACTTGGGCAGAAATCAAAGCTATTGAGGCTGGACTGTTGAAGCGATCCGAGATTGTGTTTTAACCGCTTAGATGAGGCGCGTCAATGATGATGTATTTATGTACTCGTCTGCTCTGCGGCGGAGGGATCGGTCTCTTCTCTAACTCCTCCCGGTTATAACCATCGGAAACAACCACCCACACAGAGCCATCACCGTCGGGTTCAGCACCGACCCCCACATATTTATGAGAATCCTCGGGAAACCAAGGAACCATGTCTAAGACTCTGTAATCTGGATCTTACTCCCTCTTGCCATAGCTACTTTCTAGCCTGGCGACATCGAACTTGTAGCCTTTTGATGAATAACGGAGGCGGATTCCAGGACATATTCTATCCATTGGAATAAGCGGAACGTGTAGACGCACACAGACTGCGCTCAACGTTGCAACTGTCTTTCACTTGAGAAGGCAGGGTGAGAGGCGGCGACCTGCTGAGGTTTTTACGGTCAGGGGCTATTATAGCTGCTATGCACGTGATCACCATTTTTTCGACGAACCATTGCAAGTCGACTTGTCGAGGCTACCTAAGATTTAGGCCAGATCCTGTAGGGGACGCGCGATCCTTGCGAATATCCTGAGCCTATAGCAAGGTTTCATTTTCCATGGTCTCATTCCAGTACGTGAATCGCCTCGTCCCATACAATAAAAGCTCACGGCCACGTCTTCTCTCAGGTGTCACGGTCAGAGCAATGTTTCGTCTCACTACGAACCCAGGTCTAACTATCAATTCATGTTCACTGCTACCCAGGCTGCGGCGACGTCGTCAAAAAACCAAAGCTCGACCAACATCGGACCCGTTGTCACACGGGATTCGATTGTATAGATTGTTCGACGACGTTTAATACCCCGGCCGAATACAAGCACCATACGACATGTATAAGTGAGGCGGAAAAGTACCAAAAGTCTTTGTACAAGGGTCCGAAAACGGTGAGTAAATCCCCGTTGAAACCAATTAAAAAAAAAGGTGCTTTCAAGGGGAGGTACATGTCGCTCATCATACAACCAGAATGGTGACGGTGGGGCTCAGGAGCAGGGTGGATATGATAATCGTAATGGGGTGACGGGTAGGGGAGGGTTCCAAGGGCGTGGGCGCGGCCGTGGTGGAGCGCGTGGTGGGTTCCAAGGTCGTGGAGGATTTCAAGGTGGATGGAAACCTCGATACGAGCCCACCGGTGCCAACGGAACACCGCTCGGGAGCCCTCAGAGGATGTCGCCTGTGACGACACCCACTGACGAACCCCCAACAAAACCAGTCGAGGCGACACCGACACGACATCAACCAGATGTATCAGATGTACCTCCCCCATCCGAAAAGCCGAAGAAGGAGAAGAAACGTAAAGAGAAGAAATCAAAATCTGAAAACATTGCAGCTGACGAGGTAAATCGTGTATCTATTTATTGTGGTTATACTCAACATGAGCAGCCGCAATCCAATGGTGTTACCGTGGTGGAGAGTACACCTCAAACTATTCAACCACCACCTGAATCAGCGTCGAAGACGGTTTCTGACGAACCGGCGAAAAAGAAGACAAAGAAATCTTCAAAAGACAAGTCCTCTTCTGCGGATGATGCCAAGATGGATGTGGACGAACCGGAGATCGAGGAAAAGAAGACCGAGAAATTGCAAAAGAAAAAACGGAAATCCTCCGCACCGGAAACGACTGAATCTGCGCCGTCTGCCGACGACAGTGCAGAAAAACCAAAAACCAAGAAAAGAAAGAAGGAAAGCGAGGGTACGGCAGGAGAAAAAGCTGCGGGTGTCAACGGTGGTGCGGAAAAGGAGAAGGAGAAGGAGAAGGAGAAGGAGAAGGAGAAGGAGAAGGAGAAGGAGAAAAGCTCCCAAGCTGAGCTTCCGGCAGCAGACACGGAGCCTGTCAGTACATCCGAGCCAGTCGAAGCAGAATCTGCACCGGTCACGGAGAAGAAGAAAAAGCGCAGTCGCAAAGAAACCGAGGGTGAAGACACCGTTGCCTCACATCCTGCGGCTGTCGATTCCGACCCTAGCGCCGAGCCGGTAAAGGAGAAGAAGAAGCGCAAAAGAGACACGGAGGAGCGAACTATCGAAGTCTTGAGCGAGAAAAAGAAACACAAAAATTCAGATAAATCGGTATTGATGGAGGGTGAAGCTACAGTTGCCTCGAAACCTCCAACTGGTGACTCGGATCCCAGCACCGAGCCGGTGAAGGAGAAGAAGAATCGCAAAAAAGATGCGTCGGAGCCAGCCAGCGAGCCAGCCAGCGAAAAGAAGAAGCGCAAAAAGGATAAGCCAGACTCGGGCGGTAAACCCATATCGATGGAGGTGGACGGTGCAGACCTCGGAGGAAAGAAGGAGAAGAAAAAGCGGAAGGACAAGAAGAAGGGGGAGTCGACAGAAAACGCGAGTATGTAGTGCACCTGCTAACAGGACCTCATCGACATCCGAGATACCATTTGTCTTGTCCAATTATTTGGGAAAAGTTGAGCTACCGATACGTGGTAGACAACCTTGTTATGTTGCATGGAGAAGACGACCTTCAACAATTGCCTAATTTAGGTGAGATCGATTTGGTCAAGGGTCTGATTGTGGCACGGGCAAACCTACTCTCTGCTCTTACCCTCATCGCGTTCAACACGAAATAGCCAGACGATGCACGCTATCCAAGTGAGTGTTCATCCAATGTGCGTCGCACGTCGTTGACTAGCGCCATCAGCAACAATATTGGGCGGTACGCGACTACCTCAGCCCGGTACGTAGCCTTATATCTCGAAATCTCCACCTCGTGCTGAACATCGGCCAGGTCTTGAAAGAAAGCAAGTTTAAGGAGCACGGTAGAATAACGCCCGGTATGCTCCTATGCCCATTCCATCGACACATCCGCTGATCGCTTTGCAGAAGAATTTGTAGCCGCTGGCGACTTCCTCGCGTACAAGTTCCCCGTCTGGACATGGTGGGCACTCGATCCTTGCGCCAGAAAACGAACGAACTGAACATCACCATATCTAGGGAGAAAGGCGACGCGTCCAAGGCCCGTGAATACCTGCCCGCAGACAAGCAATACCTGGTCACACGTGGCGTGCCTTGCCTGAGACGAGCCACCTCTCTTGCGTACACGGACGCCGATGAAGATGCCGAACGACTCCTGTCCTTTGGTGATTCATCTGGTGCTGCAGACGAGTGGGTAGAAACGCATGCGGGCCGCAAGCTCACTGTGGACTCTGCCGCCAACCCTGGGGAGATCGATGACATTCCTGATCTGGACGGCGAGCATGAACTTGCAAGTGCGATGGGCAACGTGTCGATCAGCTCCACCGCAGGAGCAACGGTTAGCGAGACACCGGATTTGGACGATATTCCTGATATGGAGGAAGAGGACTTGGAGGAGGGGGAAGACGAGGCAACCGCGGCGCCGAAAGCTGGCGTTCCTTCATCAAGCGCTATCCTCGATGCTAGGCAAGCATCTCTTTTGAATCAACCTTGCGCGATCTAATGCCAGCCGTAGCCAGATAGAGGTCGCAGGGGGCAACCTTCTGCAAGTACGAACATATGACGTGATGATCACTTACGACAAATACTATCAAACCCCACGCATCTGGTTGATTGGTTACGACGAAGTGCGTCTTTTTGCGCTTGCTATATGTATCGTATCGGGAGACTGACAAGGGGCGCGGGCATCTCGTAGAACCGCACACCTTTAACGCCGCCACAGATTTTCCAGGATGTTTCTGCAGATCATGCGCTAAAGACTGTCACCATCGAAGCTTTTCCTCACTCTGCTACGCTTCAAGCGGCATCTGTTCACCCATGCAAGCATGCTAGTGTCATGAAGAAGGTCATCGAGCGGATGAATGCAGGCGTCGTGGAGGAGCAACTCGCAGCGCGCAAGAAAGAGGGGAAAGAAAACAAGGAAGGCAAGAAGAAGTGGGGCTTTGGTCGCAAAGCTGGGAAGGATGATAAGGGAGCTGCCGATGACGAAGAAGTAGAGGGTATGAGGGTGGACTTCTATCTCGTGGTGTTCCTCAAGTTCATTGCTTCTATCGTTCCGACGATTGAAGTTGACTCGACGACGGCATTCTGAGATAGGACTGGTATACCCTATTTTTCTTTGTGGATTGAATGAGTATACGTATGCATGCCATTCACCCGTGTTGTCTGTACCAATAGAATGTAGAATCATGTACCCCTACATCTGCTCAAATGCACGCAAAGCTTGTCTTGGTAAAAGTTTTGCGTGATGCCCTCGAGTGTTCTCGAAAAAAGGAAGTGAAGGTAAAAAACATGACCTGACCCTGGCTCGAACAGGAGACCTTCTGTGTGTTAGACAGATGCGATAACCAACTACGCCATCAGGCCGATGTCTATCCCTTCAGTCTGAAGTCCTATTGTAACCAGATTTTCTGCGAACATATTCCAGACAAAGAACGTTAAAAAGACACGAAAAATTTATATACATAGGATTTGGACTTTCAAACAAGACGAACAGACAGAGGGTGAGGGAAGAGAGGATGTATGTATTCTGTACGTATATGTGCGTATGTATGTAGACACTATTTTCACCACACGACACCACGACATCACCACCGCAAAGGGGATTATAAACGTTCGAACAAGGATAAAAGGAAAGGATGTAACAATCAAAAAACAAAGAAGAGACAGGAAAGGAGAGAAAGAAAAAAACAAAAAACCAAAGGTGCAACCGAGGAGTAATACGTACAGGGTTTATAACAAAGGAATGAAAATGAAGATAAAGATGTGCGGTAGGCCCCCCCTCCATCGCCTCACGTATCACATCACCATCAGTGTACACCGTTGGAGGAAGCAGGTAGTAGTCGTGGACCACCATCTCTCGATGGTTTCACCCTAAACTCGCTGATCAAGCAGACGTGGCTACAAAAACACAAAATGCGAATGAGGCACTATCGGACGGTGGACATTCACAAACACTCACTCTGAAGGGAAATGCGCATTCGGGAATCCGACTATCTTGTCCAAATAACCCTTATCTACACCACCTAAAACGGCGTTGACGGCCAGATTGCTCGTCGAGTACCAGATATAGTCTATCACGCCCTGGTAGCTCGGAGTGTAATTTGTCAGCGGGGATTCGCCAGCGGCAGCGTACGCGCTCTTGAGACCAAATTTGTGCCGTAGTCCCTCGGTCGTGTACCTGCCGTAGAGGTGAGACATGAAATCTGGGTGATCCGGCGGCGCAGAGCCGGTGGACAAGAATTCGTAGACGCCACTGGCAGGGACAGAGTTGAAATCGCCACAAATGACCAGTGGGATTTTCGTTCCGTCACTGTACGTGGGAGGTGATCGTGAAGGCGTCGTCTTGTCCTCTGAGTTTGCCGGGGGTCGCGGAGGTAACTTGGAAAAGTAGCCTGCGATCTTCTCAATCTCGTCCACCAAGAGTGCGACTTGGACGAGCTTGACGTCTCGGAAAGCAGGATCCCAATGGATGTGCGCGTTTGCGACGATGATACGTGTACCCGTCTCCTTGTTCTCGAAGCAACACACGACTGCGATGTGGTCCTTGCCGAGTACACGATTGAACATGTCGTCCGTCTTCTTAAAGTCTGGACGTTGCATGGCGACTGTGCTGAACTCGATAAGCTGTTGCTCCACAAGCTGGTATCTATCAAGTCGTCAGGCCCCGTCGTATGACAATCAACTATAACTACGCACTTGTCGGCCTTGTAGAACGTAGCACACCCATCCACCTGCCGCCGATCAGCATCGCTCATCGTCTTATACCGCGATTTCGGATAGTAGACGCCTTCATAGTCTTGCCCTTGTAGATGTTTGACAAAGTAGTCCTCGTACTGGGCAATGTCTACCTCCTGCAAGCATAAAAAGTCCGCATCATAGTTCATCAGCTCCGTCAAGATGAGCTCTTTACGATAGTCCCACGACAAAGCCCAGGACGGCGTGTAGCCATATAGCCGCTCGGTTGCGTATTTCTCGCACAAGATATTGTAACAGAGAGCACTGAATGTCTCTGTGTGCAGATCATTGGCCATGGCTTCGCGTTCTCCTGGAGTGATGACGTTCCTCCAGATACGCTCTGGTGGTGGTGCAGGTACTGGACACGCGTCACGGAGGTAGGATATCAGCGCTGGAGTGCCTTCCTTCTGTACGATGACTTTGAGTGATGCATCGAGCGGGTTGCCTTCTACGCCAATGGTTTGTAATTGATGTAAACTGCCAAGCTCAGGTGGCAGTGTCATGAGATTGTTGTCGAAGAGATATAGCTCCTTTAGTTGTGTGAGCATCCCGAGCTCAGGTGGAATGGTGGTGAGGTTATTCCCCGACACATCAAGCAGCTCCAAGTGGCGTAGCTTAGCGATCTCTGGTGGTATTGAAGTGAGAGCGTTGTGATTGAGGTAGAGGTTGATAAGGAAGGTGAAGGAGAACAGGCCAGAGTTTGGAGGAAGGGTTTTGATATGAACACCACCCATATCCAACGAGTTCCACGTATTCTGTGGCGGCTTCCCTACAGGCCGAGGTGCCTCAGCTATCGGTGCAACAGTAGACGAAGGATGGTTGACAGTTGAGCTTGGCGAATTCTCTGATGCATTCGTAGGAGCTGGCGTAGCAGGCGTGTGAGGAGCTTCGGCTTCTTTGGGTCCGGACTCGGCTGGATCAGCGCCGACGCTGGGTTTCACGGCGTTCGGATTTGTGATAGGGATAGCTGACTTAGTGACGGTTCGTGAGGCCATTGCACTCGCCCGAGCACGGTGGTGAGGAGAATGAGACGATCTTATCATCTTTAACAAACGTAAATTCGATCATGTATGACGTGTGGCCATATGAAGCGCGCACCTCATACTTGAGAAGCTGCTGTTGCCAGTGTGGAGTGATGATTTGACTTGCAGCGCTTCCTGGAGAACCCTGACCCAAGTGTTGTTGGTGAATATGGCCATTTGGAGGAGAAGGGTAGTGAGAAAGAGAGTTCTGGTGTTGGTGGTGCGCCATAGGTTGATGGGAGAGTGTATGGGGATGACCAGGATGATGTTGCATCGGGTTAACGGATCCATTTGTGTAGAGTGCATACCCTGGCGATGCGGGTGGGGGTCCAATATTCTGTGAGCCTGGAGGGCCTAACACAGGATGATGTGTACGACCCCAAGGGGACTGGTCGTGGTGGTTTGGATGCTTGTGAGCAATTGCCGGTGATTGTTGCGGATAGTACATGGCATTTGGCTATGTTGCTTGACCACAGAAGACAACGAGGTGAAGAGAAAGAGCTGGGGAACAAACAGACTCTGAAGTGGAGCGTAAAGGCCGTACGGCCGAGACAATGAAACACAAAGAACTCGAATAAGAGATATACAGTTTCTGGAGAAAAAGTAAGACCAGAAATCAAAAAAGAATATTTGTCCGGGTGGGTTTTAACGTACCGCCGTCGTGCTCGTCGTGGAGGTCGTCGTGGTCAATGTCGATACAGGCCAGGTAAAGTCGTATAAAGCGCTCTAAAACTACCAGCCCCATCTGCGGCGATACACGTGATCATCTTGCCATATCAGGAGCACCCGCGCCGAAAACTTGCTTAATATGGGATACTACCCTCCAAGAGGCAAGTCCGATCTTGTAAGGACACAGCCACCACTATCAGCTTTCGACCGTACGATGCAAGTCTCGGTAAACATAAAAGCAGCGCGTCTACACACAAGTTGACGCCCTTCTTGCTTCCCGACCACCATGACCGTCTACCAGGCGACCGCATCTGCACCAGTCAACATCGCTTGCATCAAGTCAGTTCGCGACGACTTCATCCGGACAGGTACTGATGATGATCCTCGTGATTTACAGATACTGGGGAAAACGAGATACGAAGCTGATCTTGCCTACAAATTCATCGCTTTCGGTGACCCTCGATCAGGATCATCTTCGTTCTACCACTACCTCTCGTGCAGATGCTTCGTTTCGTGAAGACAAGCTCTGGCTTAACGGGAAAGAAGACGAGATCAAACCAGGCGGTCGTGTCTGGACTTGCATCTCCGAGATGAAACGCATGCGAAAAGAAGTGGAGGACCAGAACCCGAACGAACCAAAGGTACGCAAACCCCAATCACCCTTCCGCTTTCCTAATCCATGGTACGAACGCGTTAGCTCTCCACTATGCACGTGCACATCTGCTCGCACAACAACTTCCCCACTGCTGCAGGTTTAGCCTCTTCAGCTTCTGGTTTTGCTGCTCTTGTATCCTCGCTTGCGGCCCTTTACAAGCTCCCTGCCTCTCCTTCCACCCTCTCCCTCATTGCTCGCCAGGGCTCGGGTTCAGCGTGCCGCTCCCTCTTCGGTGGATTCGTAGCTTGGGAAATGGGTTCATCACCAGACGGCTCCGACTCCCTCGCCGTCGAAGTCGCACCGCGTTCTCACTGGCCCGACATCCACGCACTCATCTGCGTCGTCTCCGATGACAAAAAGGGCACATCCTCTACCGCAGGAATGCAACGTACAGTCGAGACTTCCTCACTCCTCCAACACCGTATCAAACACGTCGTCCCCGAGCGGATGCGTGCCATATCTGAGGCTATCAAAGCCAGGGACTTTGACACGTTCGCGAGGATCACGATGCAAGATTCTAACCAGTTTCATGCTGTCGCACTTGACACCGATCCTCCTATCTTTTACATGAACGATGTCAGTCGGGCCATCATCGCCCTCGTGACAGAGTATAACCGCGTCTCCACCGAGACCGGGGGTAAACTCAAGGCAGCGTATACATACGACGCTGGTCCCAACGCCGTGATTTACGCACCGAAGGAGAACATTCCGGAGATTGTGCGTATGATCGTCAAATACTTCCCCCAGGCAGAACCGTTCAAGGACCCGTTCGGATTGTTCGGCACGGCGGGGGTTCAAAGTGCTGTTGTGGAGGGATTCAATACTGCTGTGGCGAAGCAGTTCGATGTGGGCGCTGTGAAGACGCTCATTCATACCCGCGTTGGGGATGGTCCCAGAGTGCTCGGTGAGGAAGATGCGCTCTTGAACGCAGATGGACTTCCAAAGTCCCTGGCATAAGCCTTTGGAACTAGCCGCCTAATATTTACTCGATGTATCATTTCATGTGCATGATCAATTCACAGTGGGCTGCAAAGATCTAAACATCGAATGTTTCGACGCGACGTTGGTTATTGATTCAATTAGACCCTAGCTAGGCAGACCATTCCATAGGAAGGAAGACAGTTGTTCCTTTCTTACAATGGTCTGCTACATACTCATCGACAGGTCGTTACTGTAGCACAGCGTTTCGTTATACTCTTGCTGATCCTACCTTGGCTGTCGATGCTGATTCCACCTGCAAAGCGCCTCTCTTGTCCTGTGAATAGTCATGACGAATCTCATATTTTCCAAGTACCAAAGGTTTTGCGCAAGTAATCGAGACGGAATGCAAAATTATCCACCTCCCCACTGCTCCCTCGGCCTCGAGAACGAGGGCACGTCTTAGAAGTGCTTGTCACGGCGGTCCACATCCCTAATCATACGCACCACCTCGTCCGCCATGCTTTCGCTCAGCCCACACCTCGTCACCAACTGCTCTGCCATCTTCTTCCGTCCAGGTTTAGGCATCAACCTACGCCATCGGCACCTCGTCCCGCTCCGCTTTTCATGGCAGAGACAAGTCCTCAGGAGCTCTCGTACAACCCTCGTCGACTCCATGTACTCGGTCGCAAAGGCATCACGATAGCCGGCCGTCGCAGTGACGCACGCGTGAGCAGCGAAACGAATGTGTCGTTCTTCTAGCCAAGGACCGTTGGCATCCCACCAGTCCTCCATTCTCGCCTCGTGTTCTAGGCCTGTGACGACAAGTGCGATGGGCAATTTCTCCCGACACATAAATTCGCGGATGAGATAGTAATGGTGTTCCAGGGAAGGCCGAGAAAACCCAGGCGAACCGGCGCGAACGCAGAGGATGATGAGATCAAGTCCGCTAGTAGTTTGCAACGAACGGATCAATGCGTAGGCTCCTGCGAGAGCGTCAGGGTAGTTCGTGAAACTTAAACCCATGGTATCATGCACGTGGAGGTTGCTTGAGTCGAGTTTGAACACGTGCTCTGTGGATTGCAAGGTGCAAACGGACGCTCCGTCGGATACCTTTGCCACACTCGTCCCGGTAATCAGATTGACGATGGAACTCTTTCCGACCCCCGTCTCTCCAACTAGGACAATATGTCGAACAGAGTTGGCCTGATAAAAGTAAGCTTCATTCAGTATGCAAAGGCCATTTTACTTACGTGCAGCGCGCCGCTGGACGGCATCCACTTGCACTTGAGTTGGCACTTGGCGCACGTACATTCCTTTGGGAAGGGCGTTGTCTGAGGCATAGGTGGTAAGGCCGAATTTGCTTCCCCCGTTTTGAGCACTCTATTTCTATATCCTACCTAAGAGCGTGACAGCTCGAAGACCACGCAAAGGAAGGCGGACTGACCAGATCGGACCGTGTCTGGGTGGACAGGCAAGAACCCATGTGAGTTTGTAAACAAAATAGATGCATGAACTTTCGGTCCAGAAATGACGCCTCGAGGGTTTGCACATCTGTGTTCAATTAAATCATTAACCGGTCGTGAAAAGAGACGGCACGCATATCAACGTACGTGTCAAAATAGCTTTTGACATCGGGGTGGTCATTCCTTTCGTGGACCCCTAGATTTCTCTCGTGAAGATATTCAGACGTAAACTTCACAGGACGCGCAACAAGGGCATCAGATGGGTGTGTCAAAGGAAAGACGTTCCCTCTAATTAAACCAGCGGAAGACAACCTATCCCTTCATCCATGCGTCAGAACCTATTAGCTGGTGTGTTCGTCGCGGTGGTACATACCATACACGGACGACATGCGCTCTCGGATTATTGCACAAGGACCACTTCGTCCACTCTCTCGTAATCTTCCTCGTCCCGGGCTTGGGCGAACGAATGGCTTCATAGAGACCGTAAGCCCTGTAGACATTGAATATCAATACTTCGGCATAGGGAATTTGCACCAACATTCCAGTTTGCTTCTTTGTCGAAATGCTGACCTGGAGCGCGTAATTAGTTTTACGTGTCTGCGGACTTCCGGTCCTCGTCCTTACCTCCTGTGGCATCCCAGCCAGCACCCGAGTTTGATGAGCGCCTCGAGAAAACCCTAGTGAGATGATAAGCACATCTAACCCTTGGCAGAGTTGAACTTTGCGCGCACCAAAGAGAAAGATCTTGTCACCCCTGCTGTACGTTTTTGTTAGCCAGTCGTAGGCATCTTGGATGTTCGTCTGCATGCTCCTGTCAAGGCGTAAATTGCATGACCAGCAGAGGGACACCCGACCTGACTGACCAAGCAATGGACATATCAACATTGTTCGAAACTGACCTTTCCACGCGGCTCCGCAAGTTTGGCGTCTCTACACCGATCTCGGCACCACTGGTGTAACCAACACTTTGGCCATCGGTCTGCAGGCTCCTATCTCCAAATAGCTTGAAAATGTTGGCAATCTACCGCGAGGTGAGTAAGTTGAGAATTAAAGAGGACATTGATAAAGTCGCTGACATTTTGACCAACGCAGTTGGATGTGCCATCCATACCAATGACGAGGTTCCGCGAATTAGCCTTCCCGGTCTGTATGACGTAGCTACTCGCAGCATCTTCAACCCTAGAGCATGTTAAATCTGTAGAGGTGAGTCTCTCGTATGTGCCGTGCTAACGCACAGAGATGTACCTGCGTTGGAGAAAGCCATCCGAAGTGAGAACATAGAATGAGAGGGCCACTCTACCGGCTGGCACTTTGGAAGTTGTCTGCATTCCTTTTAAATCCACGGGACCGCGACTTGTGCAGGCGCTCAAAGTCTGCCCGCGAGTGCGTGGCGACGATGAAGATGCTGGAGACCGAACATGCGTGCGCAATGAGGCTCGAGCCCCCTGTCAGCCCGCACTGGAAGTGTTTTGGTCTTCCACATCGTGGCCGGGGGCGATACCGGGCGTCTATGAGCCAACGACATGGGCGTTTAAGTTTTAAGTGAGTAAAGACTCGTGCTCGGCGTTCGCCGACAGCATCTCTTCTACCATCTGACATCCACGCGTTCTTAATATCAGACACTTGCGACGTGTTTGAGCCTCACAAGTCGCCTTACAACACACAGGGATTTCTGGGGGTCAGACTGTTCACTTCTTTCGTGGGTCCCAATCCGAATACGCTGTCCGTGACCGTAATGTCCGCGAACACGTCTTGAATGACGTCCAGCGTCGACCAGATAGCTCCGAGTCGCCATCAGCGTGGCAGGATCCCTTGCGCACTGTGCGTGGATGGCACAGCTGGCCAGAACACGCGTTGAGTGCCTCATTTCAGTAGCGTGTGTAGACTGCATTTACTGCGCTGCAAATAGAGCATGCTGGAATTAAGTTCCGCTGAGGTGAACATCACGGACGAGGTGAGGTACTAAAAAGACGAGCACAATTGTGCTTTTACTGCTCAAACCGACCTCCCTCAACGTCCTCCACTGTATACAGCGATATGTTAGAATCGGTGAGAGTTCTACAGCTCAGCGTCATACAAGATGACTAGCTCATCTATGTACGATTCAGCAGCTACGGAAGAATGTCGTGATATTCGGGGAGTCAGGCGTAGGAAAGTCCTCCATCATCAGTATGATCGCCGGTCGCAGCGTTGCTCGCCAAACATTCCCTCGTGGGTCCAGGTGCCCTTTCGAGTTCGAAAAATATCAATTCGTTATCAACGGTGGAGGATACCATATCTGGGACACCGCAGGTCTCGACGATGACTTTGACGGACCAGCCTTTCCAGACCGAGTCAATGCCAATTTAAATAACTTCGAACGCGAGCTCGTCAAGGCGGGACGAATTGATTTACTCCTGCATTGCGTTCGTGGAGCTCGGTTCCGTAGCGCCTGGTTAAAGAATCACCAGATCTTTCATTCCACGATCTTCAGGAGGCAAGTGCCGATCGCAGTCATAGTTACTGGGTTGGAAAATCACGAGGAAGAGATGGAGCACTGGTGGAGGGTTAACGGGAGGGAATTACTCCGTCAGATGCATATCGACGCTCATGCTTGCATCACCACACTCGATCCGAACACGATAGATTCGCCTGTACTCAAACTGCGCTGCGTCGAGTCCAGGGAAACCGTCATATCCTTGATCACCAAAACTTATTGTCACCCAAGCCGCAATTGGACAGCACAACAGAACGCTTGGTTCGCCGCTGCTTTTCAAGACTTGCGAGTTGTCATGTCACCTCCGAGTCGAAAGCGAGGCCGCCTTCCACCGGCTCCCAACGTCGTCCTCTATGACCCAGCTCACACATCTAACGCGCACGATGAATTCGCTGGTCGTCTCATGGTCATTGGGGGCAGCCTCCTCAACGTTTATCGTATTGCCAAGCACCTCGGCAGCGGTCGTCGATGCAGGAAGCATGTGTCGCTTGTGATCTTCGTCCCGTCTATATGCGCAGATGCGCAGGTATCTCGTCAGCAATGCGTGTCATTCCTTCAGTCATACGGAGGTCAAACCAGACCTTTGCTGGTGGTTGTAAAGGGAGCGGAGACGGACGAGGAGGCTCAGCGATGGTGGAATACAGGCGCTTACCACTATACAGAAGTACGAGCCGTCGTCGCCGCACTTCCACCACCAACCAGCGCGTTGGAGACGGGGCAAGCTATGAAACTGCGGCAGCTGATCCAGGATGGCTTACCGCAGGCGACGGAGGTTGGTTGGTTTAGGTGGTTGTTTGTCAGGAGGCACACGTCCAGGCTGAGGTCGGCGGGGTCGCACCCCGTCAAAGATGACGCTTTGACTGCTTCGGTCGTGTGGATGCCATGGGTCAATTATTGATATTATCGTTACGCTTTCGGCGCACAGCATATTAGGTCACATGGAGACTAGGCAGAGGGTTTCCCGAATGATCTAACGACTGTCTTACTTCGACTCTTTTGTTTGCCTACGGGAGACTACGAACGATCGCGGGTCAGTGTAATATATTTGCAAATGGTACATCGGAGGCATCGATATGTCTGTTCCTTTTGCTATGGTCAACTTGGTGGACGTAGCGAAACTTGGTGGTACGCTTCGTGAGAAGTCAGGGGGAGGGGTTGTTTCGTGTAAATGTCGCACAAATGTTGGGCGTTCAAAATATAGCTGGAACAAGTCGATCCGTCAGCGCAAAGGCAATCAACGCCTGTGAAGCACTTGGCTCGGCGTTGGTGGAATTCAAACCGGGCAATGCACACACACACACACGGCCGCCAAGTTTTCTCCACTAAGCGACAAGCTTTCAAACAATGGAACGGGAGAGAGGGACTAGTACTTAGCAGTACTACATTTCCAGACACATTGTAAGGAGTAGACGAAGGTTTCTGTGAACGTGCCTCAATGGCATGATCGCAGACGGGCAGTGAAATCACCGCCTTTCCGAGACACCATTCCGCTGGATCCTACGTACCAACCTTTCAGCTTCTTCTTCGTCCAATCCACACCGACTTGTCAACAGCTGAACCATCTGTCCACGTGTACTCTTTGGTGCTCCAAACCACCCAAGTATGTTCCTAGTGCGGGTCCTGTTGCATCCACGGATGCACGTTCTAAGAAGTGCTCGAACACTCCTTTTGGACTCTTCGTATTGTGCTGCGAGAGCATTTCGGTAGCCGGGCGTAGCGGTGATGCATGCGTGGGCGGTGACCTTGATACCGTGTCCGTCCATCCAGTCCGAATGATCATCCCACCACTTTTCCATCCTGTGCTCGTACTCCAGTCCTGTAACAACCATCGCGACGGGAATCTGTTCTTGACCCAAAAATTCGTGGCAAAGTCTGTACTGATGTTCCAGAGAGTGCCAGGATAAGCTAGCACGGACACACAAGACGATAAGGTCGACGTCACCGTCGGATTGCAGCAAACGCAGTAGTGTGTAGGCCTCCTCAAGAGCGTCGAGGTAAGTCGCAGCACTTAGCCCCACGGTGTCAAATACGACGAGATCGCAAGAGTCCACGGTAATATTATGCATCTCTGTCCGCGAGGTGCATGTCGCCGCACTGTCAGACACCGTAGCGATGTCCTCCCCAGCAATTAGGTTGATCAGCGAACTCTTTCCTACTCCGGACTCTCCGAATAGAACGATCTTTTTGGGTCCCTGGGTCTGAGGATAATGAACAGGCGCGTTCGAGTGTAGATCAATCAGAGTACCTACGTTGAGTTCTGAACGGATGAAAGACAACACCTTCGTAGCAGTAGGACGCCTGTCGGGCGAACCAGGGGACCAGCAATCTTGTATAAATGACCATCGCTGCTGAGAAATCACTGGCGACTGCGGGCGGGGCGGGTTATGTCGCTGGCATAATTCGTAGATGACCTGACTGTCCCGCATCTTTGCCCATGGCTGCTCCCCGGAGAGGACCTACAACAGCTTTCACTGTCAGTTCGTTTGATCCCAAGGAATGAGTTAGATACTTGCGTAGAGAATGAGACTTCCCAAAGAATACACGTCACTCTTCTTAGTCGTTGGAATGGGCGTGGCAGAGAAGAACTCGGCTGCAGTCCAACGGAGTGCGCCTGGACGCGCCTTTGACAAATGAAGGTATGAAAGGCCTTCTCGCATAGGCCCTACAAGAGAGGATAGGCCAAAGTCGGTGAGCCGTGCGCTACATGTCTCATCGATGAGTATATTCCTCTGTGATCGGGATGTCGGAGAGCAGTCTCATATGCAGATGATGCCACCTACGCAAGTGAGATCACCGTGAACCATGTCATAAAAATGCACTACGAATTCATCAGCCCGCATCATATTAGTTGGCAGCGCGACATCGTACGATACTGAAGGCCAGATGCGATGCCCTCGAGCTTTTGAAACACACTGTAAGCACGGCACTTGCATATGTTGTGCGCTTCTCACCAAGCGCAGTCTATCCGTGACTGTTAGCAAGTCGAGGTTCTGAGATAGATAGGTATCCAGGGTTCCAAAAGGCATCCATGCAGATACCATATACGGGAGCATCCCTTCGGAGCTCCTCACAGTGCCCAGGAGGGGTACTACATTGCAGTCATGTAGTCTTTTCCAAATGCCCAATTCACGGCGTAAGTCCTGTATTGGTATACATCAGTGCTCATTGAAAGTTCATTGAACATCGATGGGACCTTGTCAATGTCCTGGGTGTTTGTCCCATCGTGGGGTTGGATCCTTTTGAGAGCAACCTTGACCTAAACTAATCGGCATGTGAAGAAATATCGCAGGTATGCTATGAACCTTATCGCCAGATGATGCACGCATCGGGCAAGCGTATACATCACCATAGGCCCCTTGGCCGACTAACTTTGCCTCCTCGCACATGACATACTCGGTGAGGTCTGGCAAGTTTGTAGATCTGCATTGGGATCGTGAACAACTGATTTATAGGCAAGTGCGCACGTTCCCTACCTCATCTTGAATTTCTTCCCAGCACAATCAGAGGAGGTTATGACTACTTTCAGCAGACTCGAAAATTTGTACACAGAAACCGACGAGTGATCCAAAAAATTATGCGGAGCATTGAGAGCCATGGATTCCAGTATATATGCTCCAGAGCACGCTTCTTCATCGAGGCAAGTATACTCTGTAATGGAAGCGATCAACGCGTGTCTTCTTCAGCGTCTAACACCCATAGGCGTTAACCAAGATGTACGCGAGGTGAGCACGTTGCTCTCGTCAAAAACACGCAACAGAGGTGGAGGACGATGCAGATGCCGCAGGCGCCCTTGTAACGTATGCATTGTAGCGCCTGTCACACAATTATCATTTGGCGAATAAACGTGATATCCACGCACCTAACATTCATTCGCAAATGAGTGTGGGCAAGACACAGGACTGTATATGGCTACATACATTGAGGCCGTCATTTTTCCGCGTGAAGGAGCTATCGTGGCCTGTCATGACCCTGCGTCAAGGAGTTGTAAGGCATAACGTCGAAGTAGCCAGAAACAGGTACATTGCGTTAGAAGTGGATGTAGACTTCCTGTAGACAATTGCGCAACAAAACGGGGTATGGCCGCCCTGCCTTGTGCTTCGTTTCCAACGAGGACAAGGTAATATAGATGGGCGGGAGATTACTGGAGGCGTGAAGAGCGGCGACATGCTCGGACGCGGGACAGCCTTTCCCATTTAGGCAACCCTAGTAGTCGCAAGTTGTAAACACCCAGTGGTATGTACTTCAAATATTGCTAGCACGGCAGTCGGACGAATGTTCCGACGCGACGTTGGTTGATCATCGTCGTGATTCCGTTCACTGTCGCAGTCGTGATGGTCAGACATTGGCTGTCGACACTGCGGCCGACGGAGCACTTTTCTTATCCAATAAATACATAGTTGTGACGAATCTCAATCTTTTCCAAATACCAACGTCCTAAGGATGCAAACTGACATAGGGGACAAAAAATATCCACCTGCTCACTGTGTCCTCGTCTACTGCTTATCACGGCGGTCCACATCCCTAATCATACGCACCACCTCCACCGCCATGTCTTCGCTAAGCCCACACCTCGTCACCAACCGCTCTGCCATCTTCTTCCGTCCAGGTTTAGGCATCAACCTACGCCATCGGCACCTCGCCCCGCTCCGCTTTTCATGGCAGAGACAGACCCTCAGGAGCTCTCGTACAACCCTCGTCGACTCCATGTACTTGGTCGCAAAGGCATCACGATAGCCGGTCGTCGCAGTGACGCACGCGTGAGCAGCGAAACGAATGTGTCGTTCTTCTAGCCGAGGACCGTTGACATCCCACCAGTCCTCCATTCTCGCCTCATGTTCCAGGCCTGTGACGACAAGTGCGATGGGCAATTTCTCCCGACACATAAATTCGCGGAAGAGACGGTATTGGTGTTCCAAGGACGACAGAGAAAACCCAGGCGAACCGGCACGACCGCACAGGATGATGAGATCAAGTCCGCTGGTAGCTTGCAACGAACGGATCAATGCGTACGCTCCTGCGAGAGCGTCAGGGTAGTTCGTGAAACTTAGGCCCACGGTATCATGTATGCGGAGGTTGCTCGAGTCGAGTTCGAATACATGCTCTGTGGATTGCAAGGTGCAAACGGACGCTCCGTCGGATACCTTTACCACACTCGTCCCAGCAATCAAATTAACGATGGAGCTCTTTCCGACCCCCGTCTCCCCGACTAGGACAATGTTTCTGGGAGCATTGGCCTGATAAAATTAAGTTTCATTCAGTATGCTAAAAGCGTTGGACTTACGCACAACGCGCCGCTGGACATCCATTCGCGTTTGCATTGGCACTTGACGCGCCCACCTTCCGTTGCGGAGGGCGTTTGACAAGCCTTCCCTGGTCGACTTTTTGCACCTCTGTGTTCCACTCGATCACTAACAGATGAAGAGAGACGGTGCAATATCAACGTACACGTCAGAATGGCTTCCAGCAAACCAGACTTCCTTGACATTGGGATGGTCGTTCCTCTCGTGGGCCCCTAGATTCCCCTCATGAAGATATTCAGGCATAAACTTCACACGATGTTCATCAAGAGCTAGGTCATGTCTGAAATGGCGAGCATGGACACTAGATGCGTCTGCCGGGGATGAGACTCCCCTTCTAGTGGGACCAGTGCAGGACACCGTATCCCTTTGTCTATCCGTCAGAACACTATGGGCTGCTGTATTCGTCGCGGTGGTACATACCAGACATCGACGAAACGCGCTCTCGAATTATTGCAGGAGGGCGACTCCTTCCTCTCTCTCGCAATCTTCCTCGTGTTAGGCTTGAGCGGACGAATAGCTTTACAGAGATCGTAAGCGCTGTTGTCATCATATGTCAAAATTTCGGGACACAAGCATAGGAGATCTCCACCAACGTTCCAGTTTGCTTCTTTGTCGAAGTTCTGCGCGCACCTAAGAGAAACATTTCGTCATCCTTGCTGTACGTTTTTGCTAGCCAGTCGCAGGCAGCTTCCTCGAACTTTTTCATGTTCCTGTTAAGGCGTAAATTGCGCGACCTAAAGAGGGGCACCTCTACACCCGCCCCGGTACCGCTTGTGTAGTAAACAAGTGGTTTTTCGTTCTCCAGGTGCGCTGCAAATAGCTTGACAACGTTGGCATTCTGCAGCCCAGTGAACAAGCTGAGAAACGAGGCATCGGTAAACTGACTGACGTTTTGACCAACGTAGCTGGATGTGCCATCCATACCAATGACGAGGTTCCGCGAATTAGCCTTCCCGGTGTGTGTGACGTAGCTACTCGCAGCATCTTCAACCCTAGAGCATGTTAAATCTGTAGACATGAGTCTCTTGTATGTGCCGTGCTAACGCGCAGAGATGTACCTGCGTTGGAGAAAGCCATCCGAAGTGAGAACATAGAATGAGAGGGCCACTCTACCGGCTGGCACTTTGGAAGTTGTCTGCGGTCGTTTTAAACGGCCACGATAAAGTGACTTGTGCAGGCGCTCAAAGTCTGCCCGCGAGTGCGTGGCGACGATGAAGATGCTGGAAACCGAACATGCGTGCGCAATGAGGCTCGAGCCCCCTGTCAGCCCGCACTGGAAGTGTTTTGGTCTTCCACATCGTGGCCAGGGGCGATACCGGGCGTCTATGAGCCAACGACATGGGCGTTTAAAGTTTTAAGTGAGTAAAGACTCGTGCTCGGCGTTCGTCGACAGCATCTCTTCTACCATCTGACATCCACGCGTTCTTAATATCAGACACTTGCGACGTGTTTGAGCCTCACAAGTCGCCTTACAACACGCAGGGATTTCTGGGGGTCAGACTGTTCACTTCCTTCGTGGAGTCCTACTTATATCGAATACGCCAGGATCCGTGACGGTAATGCGTCTTTAACGACGTACAACGTCAACTAGATAGCTCCGAGACAACATCTGCGAGGCAGGGTCCCTTGCGCACTCTGTGTGGACGGCACAGCCCGCCAGAACACATGTTGAATGTCTCATTTCCCGGAGGCCACGCTCAGTGCACACGCAGACTGCATTTTTTACTGTTGCAAATAGTGCATACTGAAATTGAGTTCAGCTCAAGTGCACATCATGGCCGAGGTGAGGTACTTGCGGGCGTAAAAGGCGAGAACACGAAGAGGTGCTTTTACTGCTCAAACCGACATCCCTCAACGTCCCCCCACCGTACACACCGCCATGTCAAAATCGGTGAGAGTTCTACAGCTCACCAACATACACGATGACTAGCTCATCCCTGTACGATTTAGCAGCTAGGGTCCATGGTAAATATCGTGCTATTCGGGGAGACATGCGTAGGAAAATCCTCCGTCATCAATATGATCGCCGGTCACAACGTTGTTCGCCAAACATACCCTAGTGGGCCCAAGCACCCTTTCGAGTTCGAGGAATATGAATTGGTTGGCGGCGATAGAAAATATCATATCTACGACGTCACAGGTGTCTGCGAAGGCTTCGACGGACTAGTTCATCCAGACCAAGTCGATGAAAATCTAACAAACCTCGAACGCGAGCTAGTCAAGGCTGGACGGATCCATCTACTTCTGCATTGCATTCGTGGCCCCCGGTTCCGCAGGGCCTGGTTAAAGAATCACCAGATCTTTCATTCCACAATCTTTAGGAAACAGGTACCGATCGCAGTTATAGTAACAGGGTTGGAGAATCACGAAGAAGATATGGAGCAGTGGTGGGGAACCAATGGGAGGGAGTTGCTACGTCAGATGCACTTCGACGCTCACGCTTGTGTCACCACACTCGATGCGAACAGGGTAGATTCGCCCGTACTGAAACTGCGCTGTGCCGAGTCCAGGAAAACTATCATATCCTTGATTACGAAAACCTATTCTCACCCTGGCCAGGATTGGAGAGCGCACCAGAACCCTTGGCTAGCCGCTGTTTTTCAAGACTTACGAGTTGCCATCTCACCTCGAAAGCGCGGCCGCCTCCCAACTGCTCCCAATGTCATGTTCTATGACCCATCCCCCACACTCGACGCCCACGAAGAACCTGCTGGTCGTCTTATGGTCATCGAAGGCAGTCCCCTCAATGTTTACCGTATTTGCAAGCAACACCTCATCAGCGGCCGTCGATTCAGGGTGCACGTGTCGCTCGTGATCTTCATCCCATCGATACGCGCAGATGCACAGGTGTCTCGTCAGCAACTTGTGTCTTTGCTTCAGTCATGCGGAGGTCAAGCCAGACCTCTGCTGGTGGTTGTAAATGGAGCGGAGACGGACGAGGAGGCTCAGCGATGGTGGAATGCGGGTGCCTACCACTTTACAGAAATGCGGGCCGTCGTCACCGCACTCCCACCACCAACCAGCGCGCTGGCGACGAGCGCAGCCATGAAACTGCGGCAGCAGATCCAAGCCAGCTTGTCGGAGACGACGGAGGGTGGTTGGTTTAGGTGGTTGTTCGTCAAGAGACGCATGTCGAGTCTAAGGTCGGCGGGGTCGCACCCCGTTGAAGACGACGCCCTGACTGCTTCAGTCGTCTGGATGCCATGGATCACTTATTGATGATATCATTACGCTTATTTACGGTTGCAACCTTTCGCCAAGTGTTGGCTGGCGTCAGATATATATCCCCACTACTACATTCCCTGATGTGCACATTGCAAGGACGGTCGGTTGGGTCGTGCGCAAGTTAAATGTACTTTAGCAAGTTAACGGTAGAGGTTTCCTGAATGATCACTCATGTCTCTGCATATTATTTGCAAAACGGTACATCGTAGACATCGAACCTTTTGCTTGATGCCAGAGTCTTCGCAAGATCACATGGATGCTATAAGTGTGGTCAAAATCTCTGCGCCGAAAGTTTTCAGCGACTGCAGATACAGCGTCCGCTGAGTCGAGGTTTGAGACTAGCCCTACAAATGCTTCTGGAGAGGCGTCCTTGGAGTCGGGGGAGATATGCGTGAATCGTCATCTTGCTCTTCCGTCGCGTCTAGATTTATCTAACTATCAAATCAGTCGACATAGCGGCAACAAGGTAATGTACCCACGGTTCTCCACTTACTACCACTTACCACTTGGAGTCGCCGTGGCTCTCGCCGAGTCTTAACATGCCAAACGTCGACGCGGTCGATTGTTTTGAACACCGAAGATGCGTAGGGTTTGCTAGCGAAAAAGGACCCTCTTCGCAAAGGTAGTTCTGCCATAGTCTTAGGAGTGCTTGTAATTCACCTCGAAACCCATCTCTTGTCGACCAATATCCAGGTAAGCACTAATGTTTTCTACTTTGACACTGTCCGAGCCAGTGATCGCATTTTCAGAGTTCAGTCTCGAAATGTATTCACCTGCCTATCCCTATCTGCTTTCGTAGCCAACTTGCGGCCGTCTTCATCCTCCAAAATCCTCAATTTCCGAATCACTTCTTGAACGGGTGCTACGTCGTCTTACACTCTTCAGCCGAACCACTCTCGATGGAAAATCTGTTGTCTTTCCTTGGCGCATCATTGGACCACGGTCCTCTATCGCATCTATGCCAATCCACATTGTTGAAGCCCCATCTTCCTCTTCGCCTAAGCTCAAGGGTGCTAGGATGGACTCCTGGACTCACCTCCCATCTCCCAGCAACATGGTCGTCTGAAGGCACTTCTCTCGTTCTCTCTCTCGTCCCAACACATTGGGACCGGTTGTGTGCCTTTGTGAAGTGTCACGCCACGCAGTTGCTCACTGGATCTCATATTGCTGATGGGGACAAATATTTCGCTTCGAGTTATCCTGCTAAAGCTAATCTCGTGAACCACGAGGTTACTTTTACTTGGGTCTGCGGGCAGACAAACAAGCAGGTCGGATATATCCAGTTTGCTCACTTGGTCGATGAAGAGCATCAGCTTCATGTCCTCATCACTGGGCTTGCCGTGGAAGAGGACTTTCGTCGCCGTGGGTTTGGACGTGGGATGCTCTTGCACGTCATCGCCAGTGTTCCTGCACGAGAAATCTGGGTGGAAGTAAGCGAGGATAGTCATCCAGCAAGGAAATTATATTTTGAATGCGGGTTTGTAGTGAGGAAGAAGCAGGAGACTTTAACACGAAGGGCAACCATCTCAAGACCTCCCCGATAAGTATCCCTAGTGAGTTTCCGATTCCAGGTCCTTGCATCAACCGTCAATACAGGCGTTGAGTTCTTCTGTTCGAAGTGGTACCACTCTGGAGTCAGCCTACTGGTACATGACGAGGCAAAAGGTATGCACGAGGGCAGTGTAAGAATTTAAACAATGATCAACTGTGAGCTGTTGTGCGCAGCTTCAAAAGGTCGTCAAGCGCAACTTGACAGTCGCCTGAAGATGCAGAGCACAGGTAGTTTGTGCTCAAATTGTGAATGTAACCTTGCTGTAGACAATTGCATAACGTAACCGTGTATAGCTACTTGTGCTTCGTTGCCAATGAGGACAAGACAAAAGGTGAACGCGGAAGTCATCGAAGAATAGCCATTCCCATTTAGGAAACCCTAGTAGTTGGATTCTGGAACCAGCGCTACACGACCTCAGACCACTGCTCACACGTCGCGCTGCCAGAAACTTCCAAGGATCACCATCTCTCGTGGACAGTCGTGCTATCTGGCATGTCGCATACCATGATGTATTGCTTTCAGGAGCTCGGGCGACAGTCTTGGACTCAACGTCAGAAACAATGAAAAGCTCTTGAATCGGCAATAATTGTGTTCTTGTTCAATTCTTTGCAGAAACAATGCATGTTATTGTTGTCAGCAATAGCGGCAAGTTGCTGTGTCCTATCAACGTGACATACCCGGCATCCTTTAGGCTATAAAAACATACGGGTGCGCCTGAATCGTCATCATCACATTTTCACTGCTATCGCCTCAGTCTTCGATCTAACCATGGTTATCAATAATGTATTGGCCAAAGTAAAATCGGGGCTGGACTCGTGCAACAGCAAACTAGAGAAAGCCGACCGTGAAGTCTTGTCGAAACTACAATCAAGCAATACAGACGAAAACATCAAACCTTTGGATACACTCAAGGGGTACATGTTTCTTCAGCATTTCGTCGCAGTGTCTCAACCGACTCTTACTGATCAGACTCGCGGATCGCACTGAGGAGCTGGAAAAGGCGTACCGTCAGCTCGAAACAGAAAACGAGGGTAACGCAACCAAGATCAAGAAACTCTTGAGCGCGCAATTCGTTCGCAATCGCAACTGTGGAAAATTGGAGGCTCGAATCTCTGCTTTGGAGTCGCAACTGTCTCAATTCCTCCTCGAGCTACAGGAAAACGGCTCGAATCAAGGGCGAGTCGTCGTTAAACCACCGACGCCACCCTCTACTTCTTCGACGTTAGTTCCGGAAACGGGGCATGACCAAGTGCGTTGTGTTTAGTATAATATGTGCGGTTTGGAACGTTTTAATGTGACTATTGATTAGCCGCGGCGTCCTCCACTCACTCCACCTCGGCGTGACGTGCGTCCGCTGACGCCAAGTTCTATGACTTCCTCGTCTTCCGGCACGTCTCGCGAGCGTCAAGTGCGTTGCGTGAAGCATCATGCGTGTTGGAGTAGTCTGACACGACAATCCCCTAGCCGTTGACTAGCAACCTCCCGAACGCAGTGCAAAGCCACGTGCGGCCTGCTCCTTCGGGCTCCCAGGCCCCGCAGAATCGTAAGCCTAGTCCTGCACAGGTGCGCGTCGAAGCCATGCATATCTTCAAAACCTGATAATAAACTAGGATGCAAAGTCTACCTCGAGCACTGCAAGGGCTTCTAAGCGGTGGCCAACACCAGCCATCACGACCTCGCACCAAAGCCGAGAACGTGTCGTTATAGAGGGGACCTCCACCATATACTCCCCTGCCATCCTGGGCGCTGAGGGCGGTAACGTCATCGGTAGATTCGTCAACAGCGTAGTCAGGATGGGACGCAACCAAACGGTCGTTTATAATGGGGTTTTGGTTGATAATGGATTTGACGTGAAGTGTAATGGCCAGACTTACCGGGTACAGGCCAGGTGATGGACGTGGACGTGCATGTTGTGGGATTTGACATGCTGTAGGAATCCGAGTTCTTGTCGACTTGACGGACGTGCTCAAATCACAGGTTGTAGAGATACATATTTACTACTATTGTTGTCATTTTTATGTACTGTTTTAATCATCGTCCATGTCGACTAGACCTCGATTGGCATACTCAAACAATACTACTGTCTGTACGACCATGCCCGCCGCGGCCAAAAGTTATGTCGATATTTTCTTCGCAAGAACGTACTGTCTCTTCGCGGTGTGGCCAATCCGGAAGAATTCCAGACGCCGTACAAACGTTAAAACTCGCAAGTTCGTGACCAGCCTTGCAGTCTAAGGCCTGGAGTCCGACGAAGGATCCGTTGTAGTCAACTCCGTCGTTGCATCGAAACTGGCAGGGCGAGGCGAACACCATTTCCCGAGGGACCGCCTGATCACGTCCGTGTTTGCAAAACTGAACATTTTATACATTCGCAGTTCATCGTGCTGAAGGGCGGTATCAGTCACTGGTTGTGGTTGATCACCATTACTCGCCGACTCGACACACTCATACGTGTGTAAGTGCGACGGTGAGTGCCCGTAAGCTGTGAAGCTCTTCCTCTTTATTCACGACGCAGAAACAGTCCGTACCATTTGGTTCTACCACATCGTGCACGCCGCAAATGAACGGCGCTATGCAACTCGAGGAACGTTTCCGAGAAGTTATCAATGGTACACTAGTCAAGACCGAGCGACGCAGCGCATACATCTCTTGCCCAAGGAATGGGCGGGGCTCTACTCTACCCGCATATCTACAAAGCGGCAGATGCCGGTGCTGATGCACTATGTTCTGTGCTCTTCAACATCGTCGGTCCGCCTCTCTTTTGGCCCACGTCTACCCCTGTTTCGAGAAGGGACTCTGAGCAACCTGCTTCTCCTGAGAACCCCTTCGCCTTTTAGGTTCCGGATCGAGAAATAACTCCTTACCGAACCCTCGCCTTGAGGACCGGCGGAATCTATAAGCTCATTGAGTTTCCGAACGAGGAATTCAGAGAAACGCGGCATAGACTGAACAATGTCTTATCCATGTATGCGTCTGGTTCTTCGCTCGCTGGCTTTGACAAACTGAGCGGATGCCATGACAACGATTTTGTCGACTTTTGCAACATCGCCGTTTCTCCCGACGAGCTGCTCAGCGAACGACCTCCTTTCATCCATCCTCATTCTTCAACTTCGGGGATCATAACTCCGCGGAGACTCGCGTCAACGACAATCAGGGAAGATATGACTTATGAATTGCTCGACGAAGTGCAGATCCCGTCCTACCCGACGTCAGGACCTCGAAGAACTTCCTTATCAACATATGGTTGCCACCTTGAGTGGCTCTGAGATTCCGAAATTTCATCGCTCAAACAGACGTTCTTTGCATTCCGGTTGCCAGGGCATTTTCTGCGTCCATCAACCCTTTTATGAAAGCATGGAACAGTCCGTTGCCTCGCGCTCATCTAGCCGCGCGCAGAAGCACGCTCCGTGGTCTGATACCTCACACAGCAAGCATGGCTGTACCCGAATCCTGGTGGTCCAGGGTACCGCTGTCCTTTGCTTCCCATCCTTTCCATGTCCCAGTACTCGACGAGATAGTGAGAACGCCTTGCTCTGAGGTAACTGCAGTTGCTCATCTAGCTTTTCGAGTTGACCACTGTCCGTCATTTAGGATGCAATCAAATACTGCACACGATGTTTCTGGGCTACGATGTAGGCCTAAGAGGATCGCCAACATGCTGAACTACGCCTTCCTAGGAACGACGGCAAAGCCGGAGGCTACAGACCCCACTTTGAACAACGCCATAACGCCCAACCCCTTACCCGGTGGGCCAGGTCAACAGACAGATCCAGCCGTTGGTATCACTATAAACAGGATGTGTCGTGTGGTAGCAGTTACCTCTCTTGGTTTCTGGAGCGGTTGGTCTCTTCTTCCTGGGGAGTCTTCAACTCCCGCATCAACTTGCTGGGTCGTGTTTATCTGTACTATCACCAACTGGTATTCATTTCGTTTTAGTTCGGTTAAAAGCCTTCACTGAGATTTCATGGGAACATAATTCAGGGTCGTATTCACAACGTTGCTGGACTGTCTTTGGCCTCTTCGGTGTGATTGGTACTTTCGCAAACCCATCAATTTCTCGCGGTGGACGAGTGCAGTTGGGGGATTGCGTGTCCCAGTCACAGGGTTTCGATTGTTCAACACCATAATCACTGTCGGATATCTTCTGTTCAAGTGGATCATGATAAACAATTCGTCGCTTACCAACAGAACTGACATATACATCGGTCTTTTTGGTGTGTTGTAGGTCGTTTTCCTTGATGGACTATGGCTTCCTACTGATCAGCGGTTTCAAGGCTGTACTGGCTGTCGTTCGTGGAGATGAACCAGGAAGCTCAGAAGTGGATCTTCCACTATGACTACGGACCTGCTCTTTTCAACAGTGAGCAAAACTTTGCACCGCATAGTCTATTTGAGCTGACATTTCATGATGAGTGTTTTCCTGGGCATTTGCTTGGAGTAGGTGACATTCCTTATTGTTCTGTCCGTCTGGCTAATTCCCACAGCGTCATGGTGGTGGATCGCACTCCGCATTCTCTCCATCGTGAAAATCTTGCGACATCGACATGACCCTACAATGAGATTTCAGTTCGTATCTCTTGCCGTGGGTCTCGCTACCGAGGGCACGTTACTCCTGCTGTTTTTCCTGATTCCGTGCCTCCGGTATTTCTTCAAGAAAGTGCCGTGGCACGAGAGCCTGTGGCTGTCTCACTCTATCCCCATCTTCGCGATGTTTGTTTGCTGGCTCGTGGTACTGATTGTTGGATTCGTGGATGTGCTCCCCAATATTTTCTTTCCGTGTAGTGGTGTTAGTTCTGTGATCTGCTCGGTTATGGCTGCTTCATAGTACACTGTTGTGTATCGTAACGCTCTCGGTTTTTGCAAGCACTTATGTACAGGTCGTGACTGAGTTCGCGCCTCAGCAGGTTCTCCGACTCACTGGACTTGTAACGACTCGTCATTATTGGCGACTTTTCTCTGACATCGCACACACTGTCGATGCTTTTGTTTTGGCCGAAACCTAGAAGAAAGACCGCTCAGCTGAGACAGGTCTCAGCTGGAACAATTGGGACTCCTCGGTGCAATTATTATCCGTCGTGCCATGGCCTTGATTCGACCGAAACTGGTGCTGGTACCAATAAGACCGTTGTTATCTGAATGAAGGTAAGGATATGGTATCCAGGTATTTGACCTGGTGGCTTGTATGAAAACGAGTTCGACAACATCTCCATGGCCGCATGTTTCATCTTTCGAAAGACAAGACCAGCGAGGTGGCGATACTTAAGGCCATGGTCATTCTAGACATCCTCTTATCTCTATCATGACCCTAGACAAGCGTACAGACCTACGTGCGGCGGAAGCAGAACAAGGTAGTGCACTCCAAAGTCAGGAGGAGCTCCCCGACTTTGGCGAGGTCCACGAGCCTCTAGATGGCAGGCTCAGCGAAGGGGAACTCTGGTGGCGCGATCACCATGAATGGTTCAAGGCTAGAGGATACCTCCTTCGCGCTCGTTATTCGCCCAGCTGGGTCCCTTCATGGGAAAATACCAAGAAATGGCATTGGGATTGCGAAGATGGACGCGGACTTCTCGTATGTTCCTCGTGGCTTTGGGTGATCTGCAGCTCGAACTCATGGAATCGTAAAGTGGCGAAACATAAACGACGCTACTCGTATGTCGGACGGAAAATACGTTGCTCTCAAGAGGATCAAAAAGTCCGAACACCGTTATGAAGTCGATATCGGTTTATATTTCTCTTCCGACGAGATGGTTTCCGAGCCCGCAAACCATTGCGCCCCCTTCTACGAAGTCCTTACTGTCGACGACGACGACGACGGCACTGTCGTCATTGTCATGCCCCTGCTCAGAAGCTACAACGACCCCTACTTGGATACGATCGGTGAAGCGGTAGATTTTTTTCGTCAAATTTTCGAGGTGAGTGGGAATGACATTGAGGCTCAAGGACGCAGTGATCACTCTGTCGGACAGGGCCTCCAATTTATGCATAGACATTACATAGCCCATCGGTACGTTCAAGAGGTTCGAGTGCCATATACCAGGCTAACGTTCCGCAGTTTCTGCTTAACATGGAGTATCATGGTTGATGCTAACGGGCTCTGTCCCAAATCCTGCCGTCCTTCGCCGACACTACCGGGCAGTACCTGCAGCAAGTTCACCAAGCATTATACCCGCACCCAACGACCGCCGAAATACTATCTGACATGTTTTGGACGCTCCCGGTACTACGATCCACCCGACATTAATCCCTGCCATCATCCGATTTGGGAAAAGGATGGAAAACTTAATGGACATCGCAATCCATTCCAGACAGATATATATGACATTGGCAACCTCGTCATGGAGGACTTCATTCAGGTAAAGTCATGCCGCATTGTCTCTTTCCGTGAGACTGACATGCGATAGACAAAAAGCGGGTTCGGGTTCATGTTACGGCTTGTCTCCGACATGGTTCATCCCGAGCCAAGTAAAAGGCCTACGATCGACGAAGTGGTCTCTCGCTTCGATGAAATTCGCCGCGGTCTGAGTTCATGGGAACTTCGCTCTCGCATCATTGATGAACGTGACTTGGATGTCTTTGAGCGCGGCACTCGTATTGTCACTCATTGGATTCGACGAATTGGATATGTTGTCAGACGTGTTCCGCCTTTGCCTAGTCCGCCATCGTAACCTCGGGTAGTAATGCTAACGCTCTTAGTCTTTTTCTCAATCTATATTGTTCATCCGTGCTAGCCGTTGACCGCACTTTGTGATACAATAAAATAAAATATTGACAAAGGCAAGTTCGAGTTCGTGTGCGCTTTTCGATTTGCTGACGTCACTCGGAAGTGACAGACTCTTCAACGCTGCCCTGATGAGTCCATCTGAAGCACATGCTATCACTGACCTGCGTAGTCTGTGACGGTACACGTTCGGAAACCCTTCGGTCAAGGGATGCTTACGATGCCACGATCGTCGAAACATCCTTCTAAGGCTCACAGACTCTACAGGTCGAAGATCCCCTTATTACGAAAGTCTCTGTCCGCGGACCGCATTGGAAAAAGGCATACTTCGCGGAGACCAAGTTGGAGGTAAACCGGTATATTCCTTATATGTGTGCGAAAGCCGGAACGTGCAGGTACCATGATGATGCTCACAACGTACAGATTTCCCAACACGATCCTAGAAAGCGCTACTCAATCTCGTCTTCACGAGTTTCACCGTTAGCTACACGTTCTGTTCAAAGGGTGTGAAAGTGCGTCCATCACGGCTCTTCTCCCAGCAAAACTGCAGACACTCTTCCACATGCGATGGTTGAGATATATCTTCGACAGTTTCATCGCAACTCTATTCCAACTGTTTGCAGTATCGCATACTTAGGGCTCGCCGGTCGCGTGTCTTCGCAACCGTGAAGCGACGGCGGCCAGTCCGATGACCGCGTTCTCTGTCGTGAGCGATGTCCACTCCTGTCCTGTGACGCCTCCGTGTCCCAACTTAGGTATCCTTCCAAACGCGAGACCCATTTATACAGTCTATCAAGTGAATACCGCATGCCATAGCCGCTCAAAAGCAGAGGTTGAGCATCGGCCGCCCGGATCGATAGGTCAAGTTCGAGTCTCGCCGAAGCCTTATCTTTCCTCAGTGGATCTCATAACTCGCCACGTTTTGTCCGCTCCGATTTAATGGGTTTAGGGGACTTCGCAGTGGGAAGACACGTCCGACGACTCGGTGGGAGATGGCATCAGTTTGCGAATTATAGCACTGTTAGTCTCCCTTAGGCAGAGCAAAAGATCAAAGGAAGACAGTCGTTCCTCCTCTGGTGCCGCAAGGGACCCGGCACATCATGACGATAACCCCCTTTGTGACAGCACACGTGGATGTACGAGAAGTCCACTGGCTACGAGCCGTTCAACATCGCACTCCGCTCGTGGAAATGACACGGCTTGCATTGTCATCAGTGTCGGCCCTCGACTCATGATCACCATTTCTCGACAGCCTGAATGTTCGTAGCTGTGCTCGTGCCCATTCCCAGGTCCTCGCCTCGTGTTGCGGACCCGAGTTGCCATCGGGCCCCGTTAATCTGTGTCTTTGCTACAATGGGCGCCGCAGCAAGTTGGAGCGCGTTAGCATGGCAGTTTATCCCCAGGGTTGATAGAAATATCCTCAGCCTGAACACGTATAAACTGGGCACATTATTCCATCCTTGGAGAAGCTCATGTGCGGTTAGGTCTGCTAGTGACTTGGAAGGGATTAAGTGACGATACTCTTCGATAGATTCTTGCACTACAAACACTATCCATTATGACTTTCATTTCAATAGGTCACGAAGATCAGAAAGCGGGTGGCCACGAATCACGCCGCCATGGACATCCTGTAGTGACTAGGCGACAAACAGATAAGAATGAGGCGATAGACAGCAAACCGAATAGTCGACACGCACCACTGCCAGTGTTCTGATGCCCACCAATTGAGAGTTAACCCCTCGTAAATTCATGTGCCAACTAGGCCTGGGTCGGAGTCATTAGCCACCCGACCATAGTGTGGAGAGTTCCATTCCCTGCGAGCGTTGCCACTGCTCATCTGCGTGATTTAAGTGACAATAAATCAGTTAGATGATAGGAAACCGGACAGTTGACACGTATCTCTCCCGATTTTACGTTGTCCGCCACAGTGAATGGTCAACCCCTCGAAAGGTGAGGTGCCATCAAGCTCTGGCTCATTAGTTATCTACTCACCGCAAGTAGAATTTCATTCGTGGGCAACGTAGGACACGTCTTTAGCGAGCAGCGTACTGCCAGTGTCACCTTCAACCAAGTAAGCACCTGAAGTTGGAAGATGACACTGTTGCTTACTAGGTGCGCCTCTGTTTACTAAGGTCAGCGAACATGAGTCCCGGACGGAAGGCGCCGTTGAATCGTTGTCGACGGCAGGCTGAGCCGCTTTCTGACGGGCCTTCTTGAAAACGGCGGCCAGCAGTGCTAACTGGATTGCTTTCTGAAAGACGTAATGTATTACAACAGGCGCAAATGCCGTAAAACTATTTGGCCTGACCTTAACATCAGAGATCAACTCTTGACATTCGCAAAAGCACTGAGTTTCTTCGTGGAGAAAGGCTCACGATTTGAGTGTTGAGGAAGTGCAGTTCCTGATGTTGGCCTTTGTCCAGAAGAACCTGAACGACATCCGTCAGGATTGCGTCAGCCTGCTGCAAGGGGGATTGCATATCGGTCGATTCGCAGAAGAAAATCAATTCTGAGTCGAGAGATGGTTGAGATGGTGCTGTTCGTTCGACCATCCACTGGAGCCGCCTTTTTGTTCATTGGCAGTACTGCAAGCCACGACGAGCGACCAAATCCATTATCGCTGGCATTTCCTGTATGTCGTCGCGACAAGAAAAATAACGACTACTTCAAAAAGGCGTCAGAACAATAGCCTGTGTGGTTCTCGTACACAAGGACTCACAAATGACAAGCCCCGTCCTTTCCCAATGGAAACGCCTGTTCATGCCAGCAGCGGTTTGGCTGTGAAGTTGCTAGACCGACTCCGCTAGGTAGACTCGACTGTACAGCAAGGATGACGGTCATTTCTTTCATCAACCTGGGAGCTTCACGTACGCCATGCGCTAACACGCGCGATCTTCCTGGATCTTGGAAGCAGAAAGCCATGCAAGCTTGAAGTGTTTGGCAACTCAAAAGGTGGTATTTTGCGGGGGGCTGTAGGGTTCAGTAGTCGGTACGGAAACAAACTCTCAGTAGTAGAACATGATGCATTGATGAACTAGTCTTCCCCAGGCATACCATAAATAATTGGAAGACAGTCGTTCCACTTGACTAGATTTGAATATGATGAACGTACTAGCTCGATTTCGGAAAGTTAGCAGGGAGGTAAATAATTAAATATCCATCGTACTTACATAATCGAGGCCACTGCTACATAATTAGTACCATGCTAGTACTACGTATCCTCCGTTCGGACCCGTCTTTGAGCCTCCAATGCTGCTCTTCGTGCGACCACCTGAAATATTCCTCTGGCTCCTCGGTTTCCGAGTGCGGAGCAGGAGGTGAAGAATAGCCCAGCCGGCGGGCTGAAGCAACGCAAACGAAGCTTTAATGAAATCACTCAGGCCGCCGTCTGGCTGATGGATTCGTCGGATGGAAACAGTGGGCATTAAACTTTCGTGCTCGTGGCCAGGCAATTAAGTATAGTTTACCAGCTCTCCGCGTTCTGCCGCGGTCCAATATGGTCAAGCGCACACAGAACGCATGTCACCTGGTTCCATGAAACAGTTGAAACAGCCGACAAAAGCTGGCTCCTTTGAAACATCGGGAGCCGTCTACTGAAGAAGCCCGCTCTTCCTCCACTTCTTGACCACTTGTAGCATATCTACCCTTCGATTTCCTAGTTCGACGGATTTGATCTATGCCAACGAGTTCCGAGGACACAAGCAAGGTAGCCAACAATTTGGACCAGATTTGTCTCTGAACACGTTTTTGCGTCCTCGACGTCGACGTGGCGGACATTGCCTGATAGTTCTGATAACAGTGCCATTTGCAAATAACGGATGAGTCGCCCTCGCCTCCTTTTTCTCTTCTCTCGCGTATATAAGAGCGCGCTCTCATTTTGTATGTTCGTACAGAATGAGTTCCGACAAGTTCCCCCAACAGCTCCCTACACTTGATCGCTTGGGCGTAGATGATCCTACAGGCGTGTCAGCCAGCGAGGCCGCTTCTTTGTGGTTCGATGCGTTCTCGAGTGCTATAAGCTCATCTAATGTCGGGGCCATTCTTGATCTATTTCTCGCCGACGGTTTCTGGAAGGATATCCTCGCACTAACTTGGGACTTTAGAACGATTGAAGGGCGAGATGCCCTCAAAAATCTTCTTGATCATCGCCTCGCACCCACTGGATTTATGGATTTGCACCTGTGCAGCGACCATCTTCGCGAACCAGAGATCCAGAAAATGTTCCCGGATCTAGTGTTACTGCGAATTTGCTTCGAGTTCAGGACCAACGTCGGGAAGGGTACGGGAATCTGCTGCCTGGCGCCTGTCCCCGGTTCAAGATGGAAGGCATATACCATTTTCACTTGCCTCGAATCTCTCAACGACTTTCCTGAACAGGTGCGCGTGCGATGTTGGTATATCATTGTGATCCTCCCGTTACTGATTAGTAGGAAAGATTGGTCCCCTTCGTAATCGGGTTGCAGAACATGGGACTTGGGAGGAGAAACGTCGTCGAGAGGCGGAATTCCTCGACGGAGATCCGACCGTCATCATCGTTGGGGCCGGCCACACCGGTTTAGAAGTTTCAGCGAGACTGAAATATCTAGGTGTTCCTAACCTGGTAATCGACAAGAAACCCCGCGTTGGTGATAGCGTCAGTGTCCCTTTATTAGTTCGGCTTAGGACCAAGCCTCATCGGTTGCAATTAGTGGCGGGACCGATATAAGGCCCTTTGCCTACATGACACAGTTTGTAAGCGGATTTTCCCCTTGACTCGTGCATTCTTGACACCAGAGCTGCAGATTATAATCAAACGCCTTACCTGCGGTATGGTTTTATCAATACACAAGGTGATGCTATTCTCACATGTCTGTTAGATTTCCTCCTACGTGGCCCATTCACTGTCCAGCGAACAAGGTAAGAAGATTGCAAGCCACATTAGTATTATACTCATTTCAATTTCAACCAAGCTTGCAGGCTGGCTGGAAGGGTATGCAAACTACCTTGAGCTCAACGTCTGGACATCCTCCAACGTTACCAAGACGCAATGGAATGAAGAGACCAAGACTTGGACGGTCGAGATAGAACGAGGAACTGACAAGCGCGTCTTCCAGGTGAAGCACCTTGTCTTTGCAACTGGATTCGGGGGTCGCCCAAAGATCCCTGATATTCCTGGGAAGGTGGGTCCACCACCTACAGAATATCTCCTCGAAAATGAGCTTCGAAACAGTCTGATTACAAAGGAGAGGCTATCCACTCGTCTCAATTTACATCGGCTGCAAACTACATTGGTAAAAAGGCGTTGGTTATTGGCGCCTGCAACTCTGGACACGATATTGCGCAGGATTTCTTCGACCATGGTGTCGACGTCATCATGTATTTGTCCATCATCACCTTCTGATGTAGGTATCGTTTTCTGATCCGCTGATCAGGTACCAGCGCTCGTCAACGTTTGTTGTCTCGGTCAAAGCTATCGTTGAGCTTCTGAGCGGTACGTGCCATGCGCGGTTCCATTCCATGGTGTCTCATCCTGCTTCGGACAGGTTATTACAAGGAACGCTTTCCTACCGCCCTTGCAGACGTCTGTTTCAACTCGTTCCCAAATGCAGTAGTGAGGCGCCTACATCAGCGGGTGATCCCACACATTGCTCAAACTACTGATAAGTATGTGTCATCTCATCACATCTGTTAACTCATACGGACTAATTTCCTCCACACAGGGAGATCCTTGAGGGTCTCGCCAGAGTCGGCTTCAAGACGAACCTCGGGACGTATGACGCCGGGATCTTTCCCCTGTTATTAGAAAAGGGAGGGGGATACTACCTTGGTAAGCGACTTTGCCACAAAATCGCGCGGTACGGCGTGAGAAGACGTTGTTTTCAGACAACGGAACGAGCCAGCACATTATCGATGGCGACATCAAGATTAAGAGCGGAAGTAACATTGAATGCTACACCGAGAATGGACTTAGGTTTACTGACGGCACCGAGATCGAGGCGGACGTGATCGTCCTTGCTACAGGGTATTCAATAACCGTTTCGTGACCTTGAACGGCCGGAGCTAATGATGACGACACATGCATGCAGATTCGGTGACCCTCGTGACAGCATGCGCGAGATCTGTGGACCGGAAGTCGCGGACAAGATACCACGCGTATGGGGTCTGGATGAAGAGGGACAATTGCACGGTGTCTGGAGATACTCTGGGCACGATGGTCTTTGGTTCGGTATCGGTGAGGTCATGTTCTTTTGCTCTACCCGAGATGCTGAGCGACATCATTTGACAGGTAACCTGGGGATGTCACGCTTCCACAGCCTTCATCTGGCCATGCGTACGTTCATGTTTCTCCCTTTTCGGATGTAGTGCTCATGGACTGCTTACTCTTCAGAGATCAAAGCTATCGAGGCTGGTATTTTGAAACGTTCGGAAATCACCTTCTAAAAGGGAACGACATGGCAACGCATTGGATTGTAATCGAGATTTTCGCATCTGTACTCGCAACTAAATACGCTATTTTGCAAGAAATGACACAATGTAGAATTTTCTGCCCCCTGTACAAATCTGGCTCAGGAGACTTGGCGTGATTGAAAATGAGCCAGTTAAATCTGCAGGTTACTCCTCAAATCTGGCCACGTCCCAATCGGGGCTGCCGAACAGAAGCACGGTATGGATCAATGCGCGGTACGATCGAGATCGTAGACGCGATCCGATCATATCATGGACTGTTTACAATCCGACGACCGGCACCACGAGCAAACACACAAACACGAGGGAGGCGGAAATGAAGCAAGGACGACCAAAGCTCATAGGATCTGGAGTAGTGTAGTGAGACTCTTGCGTAGACTTCGACGATGAAGATGGGCTGCAATCTACCATCATGCAAATCAGCTGGTTGGAGCGGTGACTGTCGGCTGCAACAGAGGAAAGATCTGGGAGAAAATGACAATGGAGGGTGAACGTGAAGCTGAAGTTTACACCGCTGTTTTCAGAGCGGGATCATCACCGCGGCAAAATATCCGCTCCTGAGCATCCAAACTCGTTTCCACGACCAACAGCCTGCGGCACACCAATGCGAAACACGGCTCGTCTCTAAGACCTTCAGCCGAGGGTAATTGTGATATTGAACAATAACAGACTGATAACTTCACCACCGAAAGAACTTGATTGGGTATGCGGAAGCGCTAGTGGCGTGGAACCGCTCTAGAGATAGCGGTCTCCGCTGATTCTTGCGCAGTAACAAGCAGAAGAAACGGGCTATCGATAAGTTACTTGACGCCCTGTGTGTCCTTGGACCCCGGCATTCGCGCACCGGTGTGCTTCTATGATTTGGAAGGATTACACTGTTTCATGTCTTCAGCGGGGCCCTTCTGGACGCCGAAAACTATGGTGTTATAAATGCACTTTTAAAAAATACAGCCCCCCGCAGTAATTTGCACGTTTGACAAGTCACTCTATTCCTAGCTACTAGTAGAGGGCCCATTATGACGACAGACCCTTGGTGTTGTGGACACTCTTTTCCGCGAGCGTTTGCTGCAGTGCCCATGCTTCACAATGGCAGAGTGAGCACATTTGAGAAAAAGCACTGATTGTGAGTAGTAAGTATCTGACCTCGCTATGGTTTCGGCTATGACAAATGGTTGGAATTAAATGAATGTAGTAAAGGGTGCAGGGTGCAGAGGGGGGGAAGGGCAGGGAAAGAGCAGGGAGATGGCAGGAATGATTGAAGTAATGACGTGCTACATAATGAACAGAGGATGATCTGCCAAAACATGATCAATTAGGTTGGCACTACGTGCCAGAAGGTGAGGCTAATTATCGACAATGAAGTCAACTTTGGGGAGAGCATACTCTTCTTCTTGCCAGGGGTTCAAAGCCTGTGAAGCAAAAGGATCGCTTGGATCAGTTCGGCCATGAGACATGATGTCTTCATAGGAGGGTGTAATGATAGCCGGTGGAGAGGACACTCTACAAGGCACAGGTGAAGAAATCTTCAAAGAGGCTCCTATTTCTATACTTAAGTTAGCATGCTTTTGAGGATGGTGTAAAGATTTTACTCTCACCTTGTAGATCCTCAGTAAGTGAGACGAAAGTATCACTAGCGCTCATAGCACTTCCACTTAGCGTCTATGGCATCTAAGATTTTCTTATCTTATCTTATCTAGGTAGCGCTTATCTTATCAGGTCAGCGCTTATCTTATCCTGTCGTTACATCTTATCAGGTGGCTGGATAAGTCTAGACCAGGTCTAGCTTGCAATCTAGAGTATGGGTCTAGGGTATTACCTCAAGTGTACAGAGACTTACTTATATAGTACTTAGTGCGTTCACCTCAGAGAGGCACTGACCATGGTCTGTGCACGCTATCTAGGATATATAAGTAGTTACAGTCTTATGTCATAGTTCCTTAGTTCAATATATTCATGGTTCCACCTTAGCAAGCCCTGGCCTCTATTGCTACATAGGGTTGGTGGGACTTAACGGGTCTAGCGGACTCTGAGTGGACCTGCGTCAGTGGTTACTCTCTTATAGTGTGGTTTGTTTTTCTGTTTTATTCTGCTTGATGCATAACAGTAAGACAGAGTGAGGATGACCAGAAAAGTGGGGTGGTCTTTTGTTCTGACAGATGACAATGAATGAGCATTGAAATACTATTTTGAAATTGGTGCACAAACCACTGTGGTTCCACATTTTCTTTGATACCTTGCGTTCTGAAGATGAACTTGGTGATAAGAGTGCATGCACTCTTTTCCCTAGACAAGAAAATGCTGATAAGACTAGATGAATAAGACGAACAAATATTGACATACCTTTGCCCTTGACGTGGCTTTTCTTGACTGCTGCTTCATCACTGGACAAAACATCATCCTTCATAGATTCATTACTTGAGAGGGCTGGGAGTTTGTGGACTTTGCTGTCACTTGAATCTGATGAGCCACTGATTACTGTCCCTTGAAACCAAGACTCATATATGTCATAAGGAACTGTATGTGTCGAAACTATGAGTATAAGGTCAGATTTTCTGCTAGTATCAAGATGCATGGCAAAGGGCCTCACCAATCCAAACAGTGCATTCATTGATTGGTGCCTTCACTCTACCTTTGTATTCTGCAAGGTCAGCTCCAGTTGGCATTCCAATTAACAGAACTGATATATTTTTGCCACTCCTATGACACAGGCATCACAAAGGCTTGTTCTTCTTCTTCTTTGACTGGCAAATGGCTTTGTATGAATCAAGATATTCAAAGACGTGTGCAAACAGCTGCTGAAGGTAGTCTGTGACTTCATCATGTCCTCATTGTGTGTCAATTATGGTAAGGTCTTTGTCATCGACAATGTGGCCATGTTCTCTCATGACCACCATATTCAACATCTCAGGGGCTTTCAGTTGTCCAATCTGCTATCTGTTACAATATACATTTTTTCTCTATTTATTTCCTTTTTCTTTCTACTTATTCTAATTTATTAAGCCTTTAGCGCCTAGTGTGCTTACTTTCAAGACTTATAAATGTCTAAGTCTCTTTCTTGATCACGTGACTGGTCACATGACTTGGCACGTATGATTAGATTGTACGCTACAAGGACTAGCCCCTATGCTTGCTTTTCACATATGCACGGACAATTCTAGATCCATGCCTCATCTTCTACATATGTCTTCCATTTCATAGCTATTTGATATTTAATAGCTGCCACACATCATGGTATCCTCACCGATCTCATGAATGATCATGGCAGCACATGTTTACCTCCTGTCCATGCTTCCACTTCCATTTTACATGCGTTTACCTTATGTTTTACTTCTCTTCCATTCCATGGCTATGCTTGATGCATGCCTGGTACATATATTTTCCATCTTATCGGTAGATTTGCTCACCACATGTACAAACCCCTGTATGATATATAAGGACTGAATACAGCGACCAGGAGATTCCCCATTGAATCCTCCTGAGTCCTTGACCTCTCAGCCCCTCCATTGCTCAGAGCAATCTCAGTTCCAGTCTTAGTATGCCCTCATACACAATGTGAGCTGCTGACCATATCACTATCAACTAGTGAGTTTATTACTATGAGCGTGATAGCATGTGTAATACACATCAACTCCATAGACAATCATCAGTAAGACCCGACTCTCACAATGTAGCGAGAGTCGAGGTATTGTGGCCCATTTCAAGTGGCCATACACAACTAGAAGGATATTGATGAGTAGTTGATTATAAAAGAATCTGTCAGATAGTGATGACTAACTTGTATATACTTGCCCGTCGTCTTGCTACCTGCTGCATCCATTCCTTTGCTTGAACTCGCTGCTTGACTAGCACCAAATTTGAGATCAGAATTTGCTTCTTGCCGAACAATAACATATGATGTTGCTTGCTGTTGCTGTACGTCAGCAATTATTGAAGTACTGCTGGTCTGCATCACTTTGCTGATGATGTCCGAAACTCGCAGTAAACTCGGCTTGATGCCTGAAGCAAATTTAGAATGCTCAGTCATGTTAACAAGTTCTTGGTTGTCACCAGGTTGGTTCAGTTTCTTATGTTTGCTTTGACCATGCTTACACTCTTGACAACATATAGAGTTAGTCTCCATAGGACTGAACTCTTCGCAGTCACATTCTTGTCCTGTTTTCTTATCAACAAACCTGCAGATGATATACTCCACACTGTTGTCAATTAAAACCATGACAGCAGTGGACCTAGAGTAGGAGTATAGAAATCCAGACAGAATGGACGAGAAAGCCTGAAGGAAATGAGGAGCATAGCATTCCTTTCTTTTATCCTACTTGTTTTCGGCTAAAATAACCAAGGTCTCACACCAAAGCTTTGCATGATTGAACCAAATGTGGTCAGCTTATTATGCGTCAAGCAGAACATAACGGAAAAACAAACCAACTAAAAGATATGAGACTGGGCACTATCGTAGCCCGACATGGAGTCCGCAAGACCCGTTAAGTCCCACGTCCTTCTATAGAAACAAGCCCAAGGGTTTTACTGTAGAACCATGAATATATTGAACTAAGGAAATATAGGTGGGAGTCGTAGCTACTTATATACTCTAGATATCATGCACGGACCATGGTCAGTGCCCTGCTAAGGTGAACCCACTAGATACTATATAAGTCTAACCCAACCTATAAAGGTATAACCCTAGGTCACAGTCTAGATCTGATCTAGGTTACCCAGCCACAGATAAGATGAGATAAGATGAGCGCTCACCGATAAGATAAGTGCCACACAATAAGATAAGATAAAAGAAAATAGAAGTGCCTTGAGTGCTAAGTGATACTTTTGTCTCACAGCTAGTGATACCTACAATTCTTTTTGATCTCAAGAACCTACATAATGCTTTCAAAGATAGGATACTCTGAGCCATCTCACTCGTCTGTCTTGAGTCTCAATCCATTAGAAACAATGTCCTGAACAATGACCCTTTGAAGTGTGCTAAAGAAGAGTTGCTCAGCATGCTCACCAGGAAATGGATTCCACTGTGTTGGAACTTCCACTGCTTTATGATGGAGTTGGCAGGACTGATTATCTGCCACTGCTTGTGTAAGGCTTTTAACATCCAATCCAATATCTAAATCATTCCAACGATCATCTTCATCAGCAGGATGACCTGCTTCTGTTTGATGTGATAGTTGATATAGTTCATTATCATCAGTTCCATAGTACTGGTCAATGAGATCTGGGTGAATACCCTTGTAGTGTTATGGGGTATAATTTTTCATCTACTTTTCTCTATTTTTCCTTCTCTTTTTGAGGTCATGTGACTTATATCATGTGCTTACTTAATCACATGCTCGGATCATGTGACTCGATAGCACATGACTTGTCATGTGCGGGTGAGGACTTTTATTTAGATATCATGTGACTAGAGCCTAGACTAGCCTAGAACATTGCTACATAGACTTACCTAGACTGGTCTGGACCATGACATCACCTGACGTCATATGGAACATCGTGGAATGTTGTGGAACATTCCGATGATATCATTTATTTGGTACGTACAAACACTAGCAGCGTATATAGTCTGCAATGCCAACACCCCAGAGTCCCAGCTTGGTTCTCTTGGGGCTATCTGCCCACGAGCGTTCGGAACATAAGTCTTTCCTCATTGTTCTACTCGTCGTCGAAGAGTATAACTCGATGCTTTACCTCTTCACCTTTGCATGTCTTCAAGTCAGATGTAAACTGATTTGTCTTCTCGAGTTTAGTTGTAGTGTTGACGTTGCGAAAGGCTCAGACCATCGCTCATCTCATGCAGTTGTCATGATAGACACCAAATATTGCTTGACTGAAAAAACATAAATCCTGCGAATATTGTAAAAAAGAAAGCTACATTGCAAGTGTCAAAAACATACTTGGGAACTTTTCTCATTGGTATCTGATCCTCGAATGGGATGACAGTTCCATTCTTCTTGAAAATCTTTACAATCCTTGTTAACATTGTCGAGAAAGAGGGTGTGTAACAACCAGAGATGAATGGGCTTTTGGATATTCAGACCATGAGGTCTTTCAAGTCAGATAAAGAATGCTCACCACTGACGAGCAAACTGTGTCCCAAGTTCAACCCAGAGAAGCTTAGAGGTGAAATTGAAGAGACAGTAAATACTGGAAATTTGTAGGGATTATGACTGTACTCAAGTAGAAGTGACAAAATTTGATAGTGTTCCAGCCCAGAAACACTAATTTTAATATGTTCTGGTGTTCCAGCTCGGAAACAGATTTGGTGCAAGACTTCAGATTTGATGGGATTCATTTGAAATATCTCAGACATACTCTAATATTTTTTCCCTTCACATGTCTACTGCTCATTATTATTACCTATACCTTTCAGACCTGAAACTATGGTATAAGCTTGTCTCCACCCATATATAAAGATTTCTTCCACCTTCTGAGCACCTCAGTTGTTCCTACTCCTTGGGCAGTGGCTGAGGTGAGTTCTTTTGTATTGTTTACAATGTACTATACTGATTGTACTTAATCCAGACATACACTGTCTGCTTTAGATTTTGTCATGTCTAATGTCACGGATGGCTTTCCCCAAGAGAAGCAAGCTCCCTTGCTTTGACTGGTTGCCCGACTAGTAGACATGACAAGCGTGGTGCTAGGATGCTGAGTGCAGCACGTTGGTGATGGTTTATTGATGGCAACACTGTGTAGCATGTGCCAACGAAGTTTCAATCTGGCTGTCATTTGGCATGTGTGGCCCACAAATTGTCTTGTGCTTTCTTAGGTCACTTTGAGACCCACTGTTAAATGTATCCATACCTGTTCCAGTCCACATTGTCAATCGACATTAAAACCACTGTTCCATTTGAGCTGGAATTGAGAATGTTCAATAACAGTGTAACATCTGTTCTTGGTACTTCAGTTCCTTTAGTGCCACTCAAATGCAGAGAGCAGATGATATATTTCCATATTGAGTGCAAAGATATCCAAGTTCATATATGAACACATCTATATTCAATCATGTTGTAAATCGGTGGTGATTGATATGTCATGGATGGATTATGTAATCTCTCCATCAAACTTGTGTTGAAGTTTTCTTTGCACACCTCAGTCTTTGTGATACCACTTCTCGAGACTGAGGTGAGCTCTTTCATTATCTAGTACTTCTATTTTACTGACTCAAGTAGTTTCTTTGTCACTCGTTATTAGGTTAGTTGAATAAAGTCTTTGTGATACCACTTCTCGAGACTGAATCTCTTTGTCACTCGTTATTAGTCCCTCACAATTTACCTTGGCTCTGAACAAAAGGTTATGAGCCCCGTGCTCTAATCAACCTAACAAGTTCTTAGTTAACCAGTCTACCTTCAAACTATGTCATCTGAACAGCCCACTATTCCTTCTTCAGCATCAGCTCTTGGGTCTTCAAACCCTCCAACAGCTTCCATCATGACCTTAGCCTCTGGCAAAGTCAATCAAGCTTCAAGTCGACTTTACGACATTCCTTCCCTTGAAAACAATGGTACAAACTTCCAGATATAGGAGTACTGCATCATGATGATTCTTGATGTTTGGGGACTTTTGGGAATTGTCAATGGCTCCAAAGCAAAGCCTGATGAGTCTAATCAAGCACAGTTAGCTGATTGGCTTACTCAGAATAAGAAAGCTCGTGCCCAGATAACCCTCACACTTAAAGATGAGCCGTTGAGTGGAGTTCTGTATGCCATGTCAGCAGCAGACGTTTGGAATAAACTACAGGAGCATTATGAAGGAAAAGCCAAGCAAACCATTGCTTATCTTATTGGTGAACTTTTTCGTGGCACTCTCTCCGATAACTCTGCCATGGAATCACAGCTAAATGCCATGCAACAAAAGGCCTACATATTGAAGTCCTTAGGTCATAATTTCCTTACCTTCATCTTATTCGACCCTTCAAACTATCCTTATGTCATCCGCCAACAAGCTAACTGTTGAAGCTGTCGTCTCGCAAATTCTCATTGAAGAAAAATCTCGACACACGACACAGTTGACACTTGTCATTAGAGGCCCTACTCCACAGAAGGAAAAGTCAAAGTCAAAAGATAAGAAAAAGGACAAATGTACTTACTGCAACAAGTTGGACCATCTCTGAAATGAGCGATGGTCTGAGGCTTTCACAATGTCAACACTACAACTAAACTCGAGAATACAAATCAGTTTATGTCTGACTTGAAGACGTGCAGAGATGAAGAGTTAGAGCGTCGAGTTAGACTCCTTGACGATGAGTAGAATGATGAGGGGAAACTTATGTTCGCTCGTGGACGGGTAGCCCCAAGAGAACCAAGCTAGGGTCTCTGAGCGTTGACATTCGATCTTATATACAAGTACAATGTTTATATCTAACGAACAAATGAGATCATCGGAATGTTCCACAACATTCCACAATGTTTCTTATGATGTCAGGTGATGTCATGGTTCAGACTGTTCTAGATAAGTCTAGTGTAGAATGTTCTAGGCCAGTCTAGGCTCTAGTCACGTGATATCTAAATAAAATCCCTCTTCATACGTGACAAGTCATGTGCTATCGAGTCAGGTGATCTAGTCACGTGATCTTGAAAAGAAAAGAAAAATAAGGAAAAAATAGATGAAAAATTATACCCTATAACAATCTCGAGAGATACTATCAAAAGAAGAAGGCTGATGAAAATGCAAAAAACACATCTGTCAGTGAGAAGAACAAGACAAAAGATAAACCTAACCTTGCAGCATGGATTGCCAACGTTGTCTCTGATGAACAAGCTCCTCTGCGACTTTTCATTGGACGAGCACCAAGTTCTCACCAGAGCACATTTGAGTGGATTGTCGACTCTGGCGCATCTGCAAGTATGACTCACGAATGATCTTGGTTCATGACATTCCGTCTGCTATGCCCTCCACACCCAGTCGTAATCAGTGATGGTTGCTCTATTTCTGCAACTGGAGTCGGTCGTGTCTTTGCAGATGTTGACATTGGCAATAGCAACACATGTGAAACCATTTTTGAAGATGTGTATTATGTCTCTGACCTAGACAGAAATCTGTTGTCAGTATCATGGCTCACAGGTCGCAGTTTTGACTTATTATTCAGACAAAATGAATATTGAATTTTGATGAATGGTGAACTTGTCGCTCTCACACACAAGCGCGAATCTCTCTATATTCTACTCGCCATTCCTCATGTACTTGCATGTGTACACATAGCCTATGGTCCATCATCATCCTTTGACCCTGATACTGTCTTGAGTAGCTTCATCATGAAGACGAAAACGTCAAAAGCCACACTTGAAACATGGCATTGACGATTTAGGCATGTAAACATGAATTCAATCTTAAAGCTGTTTTAAAAGGAAATGATCAGTGGAATGGAGGTAATAGGTCCAATGACTTACAACGAGCTGTGTCAAGCTTGCCTCGAAGGCAAGCAGTATTGTGAAGTAATCCCTCACAAATCAACCATTGAACATCCTCACATCCTTCACTATATGTATTTGGACGTTTATGGCCCTATGCAGACATTGGCATGGTCTAACTATCAGTACTTCATGATGTTCATTGATGGTCACTCACATCACATTATAGTCAAGCTGCTGAAATCAAAGTTTTCACCCAGACGAGAGCTTATCTTGAGCAAGCAGAAATGGTCACCGGCGAACATACAAATTTGTTTCGCTTGGATGGTGGTGGTGAATATGGCTTGAAAGAATTCGAAGCCTACCTCTCATCAAAGGGGGTTCATCATGAAAAGACAAATGCATACACACCTCAGGAAAACAGTGTCAGCGAATGGATGAACCACACACTTGTTGAGTGTGCACGCTCAATATTAAGTGACGCTGGTCTACTGAACAAGTACTGGGGCGACGCAATTCTTCATGCGGCACATATTCTGAACCGTATCTCAACGCGCGCACTCGACAGCAATGTTACACTGTACGAGAAGTTCATAAACCATCAGTCGCACATCTTCGTATTTTCGGTTGCAAAGCACATGTGCATATACCAGATGAAAAATGGCACAAGCTTGACTCCAAATTGCTTGAATGCATTCATTTGAGGTATGCAAAGCACCGCAGCACCTTCATCTGTCTGCATCGTCCAACCAGCCATATTTTCGAATCCAGAGACATTGTCTTTGACGAGGGAGATGGCAGTGCTCTAACATGTGTTAATATCGACATCAGCGCTCACAACGGCAATGAAATAAACCACTTACCTACTCAGAACGACCTGACAGATGGTGGTGGCAGCCCAACAGCACCAGACTATCGGGTATGCATTGAGGAGGTTCCAGATGTCAATGAGCCACTGTATACCACTCATGGTAATGACGGTGACATTGAAAACATCACAGACGACATATACGGCATGCCTCCATGCCCTGCTTCAACTAGAATTGATGAATCTGGTGAAAATGAATCAAGTCAGCTGCTACAGCCCAAAGTCGAAGACTTACCAGCTGAACGTCATTGAGAATTGCCCAAAGCGACTTTCCATCCACCTCCAAAGCATACTGGGCCTTTCCAAGGTCCTCCTGTACCATACCCATATCCCATTCCACCTCTAGACATTAGATGCTCTTCCAGGTAATGCAAACTGTCAATTCGAGACAACAACAGTCATTTCTTCGTTAACGCATATGAGAAGACAAGTTTTCAGCCACATGAAAGTGGGATTATCGAGGAAGGGAGTGGTGGTAATGCTGGACTCAAGCAGGAGATTGTAGAGGCAGCAAGCACTGAGACAGAGGACTTTGTCAAATTAGACAAACATACATACAAAGCTGATGCAGCCACTGAGGATGAACCAAGGACCTACATGGAAGCCACCCAACATTCTGACGCTGAATCATGGCACACTGCTATGCTCGATTAACTTCGAGTATTCGAGGACATTGAATTATACAAGGAGGTCGACCGCCTGCGAAACCACAAAGTCATTGACTCGAAATAGGTCTACAAGATAAAGTGCAGTTCTGACGGCGAAATCAACAAGTACAAGGCGCGATTGGTTGCAAAGGGATTCACACAGATCCATGGCATCGACTATACAGACATGTTCGCACCTGTCACGAAATTTGCAATAATCCATGCCCTACTCGCAATTGCGGCCAAGTACAACCTCGAAATCCATCAAATAGATGTTAAATCAGCTTTTCTCAATGGGAACCTCGAAGAAGAAATCTACCTCGAGCTCCTGCCTGATTTCTGTTCATCACACGATAAGGTCTGGCGCCTTCGTCGTCCTCTCTATGGTCTAAAGCAAGCCCATAAGTCTTGGTACAAGCGGCTACATGTCGTCACTCAGCTTTATGCACAGCAAGGCAGATCATAGCGTCTTCTACAAAGTCGAAGATGGGATTCTATTGATTGTCAAAGTCTACATCGACGAGAAACTCATGCTTTGCAAGAACAAAGAAGCCATCAAACGACTCAAGGTGCAGCTAGCTTGCAAGTACAAGATGACTGATCTCAGAGAGGCATGCTGTTATGGGATATAATTTTTCATCCATTTTTCTCTATTTTTCCTTCTCTTTTGTGATCACGTGCTTATTATATCATGTGCTGGATCACGTGACTCGATAGCACATGACTTGTCACATGTGGGTGAGGACTTTTATTTAGATATCACGTGACTAGAGCCTAGACTGGCCTAAAACATTCTTACCTAGACTTACCTAGAACTGGTCTGGACCATGACATCACCTGACATCATAGAACGTCGTGGAATGTTGTGGAACATTCCGATGATATCATTTATTTGTAGTGTACAAACATTGTAACAGTATATATATTGCAATGCCATCACCCAGAGACCCTAGCTTGGTTCTCTTGGGGCTACTCATCCACAAGCGACCATAAGTTTTCCCTTCATCGTTTCACTCATCGTCGAGGAGTATAACTCGATGCTTTATCTCTTCACCTCTGCATGTCTTCAAGTCAGATGTAAACTGATTTGTCTTCTTGGTCTTAGTTGTAGTGTTGATGTTGCGAAAGGCAGAGTCCGACACTTGTCTCAGCTGCTATTAGCTGGTCTTCAAAGAAACAGCACTCCATCACATTATCAAGCACAGAAGCAGAGTACATGACTGCCGCTTCCGCTATGAAAGAAGCCATCTGGCTTCGAATGTTTTTTCAAGAGTTCGACATGCTCTCGACCCAACCTACGACTCTTCTGATTGACAACCAGTCGGCAATGGCTTTGGCAAAGAATGCAATGTTCCACGAGTGGACGAAACACATTGCCATCCATTACCATTTCATTCAGGAGAAGTTAGATGAGGGAGAGATAGCTGCCAAGTATGTTCTGATAACAAACCAAGTTGCTGATGTTCTCACCAAGGGGCTCGCACGGGAGAAACATATTTGTTTTTCTGAAGGGATGGGTATTGTGTTTTAATCCATCTCACACCAAGTGAGCATGTCATAAATCGGTGGCGATTGGTATGTCATGGATGGATTATGTAATCTCTCCATCAAACTTGTGTCGAAGTTTTCTTTGCACACCTCGAAAACTTCGACACCTCAGTCTTCGTGATACCACTTCTCGAGACTGAGATGAGCTCTTTCATTATCTAGTACTTCTATTTTACTGACTCAAGTAGTCTCTTTGTCACTCATTATTAGGTTAGTTGAATAAAGTCTTTGTGATACCACTTCTTGAGACCGAGTCTCTTTGTCACTCGTTATTAGTCCCTCACAATTTACCTCGGCTCTGAACAAAAAATCAGGTGTGAGTATTTTCTACAAAGTCTTCTACCCAGTTCATTCCAACAAAAACCTTCTCCCAATGTTGCTTGTGAATGGGGTCAATGAAAGATTTCTTGAACACAGTTTTAGGGTCTTCGGACTCTGTTGACTTCACAGACACTGTGTCTTGGTGCACTCCCAAGGAACCCTGGTTGGAACTGCGCCCCCCCCTTGTAGTACGGATCCACGCTAAGTACGTCTGGGCAATCCGCAAATGAAGTTCGTGGCCCTTGCCAGGAGGGTAGTTCTTGTTGTCGAGGAGGCTGCCAGACTTATCCAAGAAGGCCAACTTTTTCTCCCCACACGTCACTGCGTCTACTATCAGCCATTGATCCAGAGCCTTATTTTTCATAGGCTGTCCGTTGCTGTAGCGAAGGCTTATCCATGTGAGTACCCAGATGAACGACTCTGCGTCGTGTTCATACAGGTGTGTGACCTCACCCGTAAGGGCTTCCTCGGTGAGGAGGTCAAGTGCCATGAACGGCACCGTCCCGGTACGTTCGGTCCCAGTGACGCCACCCCCTAGCGACGCTAGATCAAAATCATTCAGGACACCCACGATCTTCCCGTTCACGATCCGATACATGAGATTGGAGGGGCTGACGTCTCGATGGCGAACGCCGTTGGTCCAGAGCACGAAGTGACCTTCATGAAAGAGTCAGCATAGGTTCGTTGCAACATGCTTTTGACACGACTTACACCCCACCGTGTCCCACCATGCACGCAAAAAGTCGTCTCCGGTGAGCGCGGTGATCGGCTCCAACTTCCGAAAGACGATCACGTAGAGAACGCGAGATCCATTGACATTGAGGCTAAGGCGCTTCCGAATCAATGCGGTGGAGGTGTGCAGGTATTTCTGATAGCACACCATGGCAGGGACGTGTCCTTCAACATCGTCGCGTCCTTTAACATTGTTGTTCCCCGCGATTTCGTACACTTTCTGCAAAATATCGGGCTCGCTCTTGCGCGATTCTTCCGCCCAGAAGACTTTGGCAATGAGAGGACCCTCGCTGGAGAGTGTTTCACTCGTCGCAGGGAAAACATTCGTGGCTCGGCCATTGAGACCGAAGTGTGTTCTGCGCTCGTCGGAAGATAGCTCGAGTTCGATGTCGGTCTCCTTACCCTGTTGATCATGGAAGGTCATCGTGGGTGACCGCGAGCATGGCTCGAATTTCGGGTCGATGTTGGGATTCAAGCCCCAGTGGCAATCCTGGAAGCGTTGCATGGCGAAAAGAAGGACCAAGAATCGTGGCAGATCTTCAATGAAATTAAGGGCAGAACACTGAATCGCACCCTGTCGATCGTAGCGCCATATGTAAAGAAGATCACCTATCGTAGAATGGGTAAATACAGCGTCAGAGAGGACAAATGGAGTTACCCACCGACAACTACCAGACCGAGCACATGTTGTCGCCCGGTGTGAGCGGCAAACATTTCAGCCGCGTAACCACCCGCCTGGACAATGACCGGGTGGCGCGTCTTCGACTCACACTTTTGTTGTTTGGGTTGGGAATGAGCACCTTCAGACGACCTTTTACGACTGTTTGAGCCGGATTGTGAAGTCCCAGCAGCAGGCAGTTGAAGACGACTGGAACGTCGGGCTAAACAAAGGTCACTATCAAACCAGCCTCACGGAAGAGGCACTTACCATCGGCTGGTGGTTGAGAGTTAGCATTCGCAGACGCAGGTGCAGCTGGCAGCCCTTCCGACTGGGGAACATCATTTTCTTCCACCTGTTGGTCCATCGTGAGATACTGAGGTTTCGGGAGAGGTCTCTGGGACGAGAGAGGGTAGGACGAGGGAGGCTTTGCCATTTTCTTTGTGGATATCTTGAACTCCACAAACATGCGGACGTTGCGCCACTCGAAGAGTTTCAAGGTAGGTTTCAAGGTACTCGTTTCGTTGTTGGAGAAGAGCTCACTGCCAGGGGGCTTTGTGGCAGCTTTGGGTAAAAAGTCATCCCGCTCCAGGATACCGTTGGTGCTATCTGCTACATGGTTAGATGCGTCCGACTCCGACACAACGACAATGTCTGGTTTGCGTTCTGAAAGCTGTCCTTGGTGAGTTTGCTTCAGAAATGATGGGTCGTTGACGTGGAAGCAGATGGGAGAGCTGCAAGGTCGGGTTCCTGGGACGTCAACCAACTCGAGATACAGCAACGCTGTGTTCACTGCGGACACGAAGTGAGGGTATAGAGCTGCTTCGACCTTTTTGCTACTTTCGGAGCTGCATGGATTGATCAGATGTGAACAAAGCAAAGCGTCATTATTACAACGTACTATGACTTGGGATTCTCCTTGATGTTAGACGACTTTGCTTTGAGATCATTGCGTTGAAACTTGCCATTACAGATATCGACCATTTTCTCTAGTAGCTGCTTAAACAAGCTCTCCGTGTCCGGCGAAGGTGACTTGTTAATGCAGTCCTCTATGAAAACCTTCAACATTGTGTCGACCGAACACTCGGTAAACTTCTCAACGTCTCGGATTATCCATGGACGAACGTTGGACACTCTATACAAGAGGAAGGTGAAACGAGGTAGAAGAGATGACGAGCGCCACTCACTGTACACCGACGGTGTCAATATTCTCGCTGATGGTGGCAGAACCCGGGACTGCGGAGTGCTCTGCAGCATGGGGTTGGGAGGGTTGGAACGCGGCGGGGAGTTGTCTGTGGCCATGTCGATTTTCGAGCTCAGGAAGTGGTAGCAAGTAGCAAGGAAGAATTGTTGGGAGTGTCCATCGCCCGTACGTTCTATTTGTACTGTGCAAGTGAGGGCGTGGCGTAAAGAACGAACTTAGGTTTGTTCTCGTCTGACACATGTTGCCATCAATGCGTCGCGGTCACTCCGAGTCACTTTTGTTTGTATTCTTCCATCACTTGTTTTCTCCATCGAGGGAACACGCTCCATCAAAGGTATCGCATATACAAGGCGGCGTACGTCCAGCAACACGCCAGAATGGACAAAACTCGCCTATTATTCTAGGATCGTGAGTCCGGATGGGCTTGCAACGATGGCATCAAATGGTCGTTGGAACGTTGAGGTTTGAAACGCTGATGCATTCCCCCACCAACGCAGGGAACAACACTCGAAACGAATGTTGTTTCAACTCCGTTTCGCCACCGTGGCGATGGATCATCAATCAATTTCCAGAGCGACGACGACATACCATCCTGCCCACGCCGCCACCAGAACACACCAATCCACAAGGTAAAACAAGCACTTCTTCCCGGTGGCCAGCTCCACTCGTTGACTGTGGAGTCTGTGCTCACCATATGGCGCCGTGGATTGTGAGCCCGGGCCCGTTGTGATCTTCGTCCTGCCGGTCCTTGCAAGGTTCTCCTGTCTTTCTCCGGCCAGTTCTCATTGTTCTGCGTAGCCAAACGAACTGGAGGACGAGTGAGGCCAGCTTGTACCGTCCTTTCGTTGAAGCGACGAACGCTGCGCTGGCCTGCCTTCAACCTCCTGATGACAATCCTCAGCTCAAGTTCCATCCCAATGACACAAAGGTCATCAAGCAAAATGCACCAGGACGCAGAGTCAAAGCGAAGACCAGACGTAATCCTTGTGCCACAGGCAAAGCTGGCTATGGTTATCTCGAGCCAAGCTTCCAAAAAGAAGCCTGGCGTCTCATGGCACGACGTTCATACGTTTGTAGAGTTCAAATGATCGAGGCGAGAAATTGCGAAACTGAAGGATGCGTACGTGGTGACTGACAGTCCAGATGCTGTGGACCCGAAGCGCCAGTATCTCAAGTCAGACGTTTTTGTCAGCGAGCCTGAGCCGCAACTTCTGGCCTCCACGCCTGCACCTGAGGCTGGCGGGTCTGGTACGTTGCCCATTCGGTGGGGTGTTTGATATTCATGGTTTTCTAGCCGGACATCTTGACGCTCCCGAACTCGCCGAAGTTGGTGCAAACTCACGCAAACGAGCGTCAGATACCCGGGACTCCCAGTCGCAGGCGAAACGAGCAAAGACGACGGAACGCAAGTCAGTTGTTGTCCAAGCCAGGGGTTATGCAGCCGAGATGTTTGCTGCCCATGCTGGGCGTCAACATGTGATTGGCCTCATTGTCATTAGTACGTCCTCGGCGTTTGGTTTTACGCTGAGAAAACTGAATGTTTACATTGGCTATGGTAGACGATCTGCTCTACGTTTGGCGCTATGACCGAGAGGGCGCAATTCAGTGTTCCGCTATAAACTTCATGCTAGATCTCCCGCGATTCTTGGTCCTCCTGTCTGCAATGCAACGGTTCGACAATCGTAGCTGAGGCCTGAATCCCAAGATAGACCCTGAATTTGGACCACGACCGGAATCTCGTACGACTCAACTTGCAAACGGGTCGCATAAACAAATGAACATCACGCTGCAATTATCGTCCGAGGAGCGGATCACTCACTATGGACTTAATGGCAGAGCTACTAACGTCTTCCCCGCGACAGGCAAGGATCTCAACTATTCTAGTGACATCATCGTCAAAGTTTTCTGGGGGGAAAAGTCCTGCGAGAGTGAACCCGAAATCCTCGAGATCGTCGAGGGCATCGCGCAAGATGAGCAGAATGGTAAGAATGTCAAATGTCATCTTCCCGAGCTACTGTGCTATGAAGAACTCCCGGACACGTCCACTGGCGAGATCCGTGGCCGTCTCGGATTGGACTCCAGCGGAGAACGTGCCCTCTATGTTCTTGTCTTCCGTAAACCGAGGCCGACCACCGAACCATATGGTGATGAATTCTTGCGTGCGTTTTGGGTTCAACTTCTGTGAGTATGGGGGGAGCATACTCAAAGAAGATCGAAGTATTCAATGACCCTGGAGAATATGACAGGTCTAAAGCCAAATTTGAAGAGTGGTGGGCCAAGATGCGGGCTTGGCTCAACATAAATTCACATGCAATAACGCCAGGCTCACACAAAGCAGTCCTGGCTGTCCTCTTTCATTTGAAAGGGCCGAAGCTGGTCCCTTTGCTCAAACGAGAATTATAAAAGGGGATACGTATACATGGGTCTTGATGGTGGTGGAAATAGAAGGACTTTTCCGTTCCACCAATTAACAATTAAGTCGATTGGGCCCACAGCCAGCTAAAGGGGTTGCTTCAGGGCAAAATGACAACTGACAATTTCATTGTCAAATTTGAAGCATTATACCAGCAAGCTGTGATAGATGAATTGCATGCCATCTCCATGTTGGAGAATAACATCAGAAGGGGCATCATCGCCTAAATATTGAAAGAAGGCAAGAGAAAGGCTAAAGTAGCTGAGTACATTGCCGAGATCAGACGCGTCGGGACCGCTCAAGAGTCCTTTGATTTCATAATGGGTGCTATGACCCAGAGAACGTCTCAGGCACGTGGCGACCCTAACGCAATGCAAATTGATGCTGCCCAAAGAGGGTCGTCATCAAAACTTACCTGCTACAACTGTGGTGGGCCACACAGGGTAAAGAACTGCCCCAAACCAAGGGTACAGTGCCTCTCTTGCAAATGGCTAGGGGGCAAGCACAAAAAGGAATGCCGTAGTAGCCGCCAAGTGTGAGTCATCAAGCCAGTAAGAGAAGAGCCCAAAAGGAAAGCCTCACGTGACAACGATCCTTTTGCAGCTATCCGCAACATGTCCTTTGATGAAATGAGAGCATACTTTTGGGACATGAAAGATGTCCATGACAAGGGAAAAGGCCGTGTCGCATGAACAAACTGGGTGTTCGTGCGGTCACATTTAACGAATATTTAAACTGCTTCTCCGTCCTTAAGATTGAAGAATCTAGAGAAAGCACAGATGAGTCAGATGATATTTTATTTTCTCAATGCCAAACTGGGTCCTCTTCAGTGAAGGGGCTCGGCCGGGGCTTTAAACTGGTACTTAATTCAGTTTCATCAAAAACCCAAAAAAATATGTCAGATGAAGAAATCTCAGATGAATTTTTCTTGAGAATGCTCAACATGGAGAAGGAGATTTTGATGAAGATCAAAGTTGCATCCTCCCATGATAAGAAAGCTTACGTTGCCGCTGATGCACTACTCGATTGTGGTGCTAATGTTATTTTCATTGACAAGAAGTGGGCCACAAGTCAAAAGCTACCGCTCACTCTTTTATGCAATCCCATTCCCATATTTAATGTTGATGGATCAAAGAACTCAGCTGGAAATGTCACACACTCCACCGAACTAATTATAGACTATGAAGGACACAGAGAACGCGTTACTGTAGAGGTTACGGATCTAGGATGTAATCAGATCATTCTCGGGTACACGTGGTTGAAGAAGCACAATCCTGAAATAGATTAGGCTAAGGGCGAAGTAAAGATGACACGATACCCCAGAAGTTGCCATCTATTAAGGGAAAAGAGTGTTTTCCTTCGTGTTCTAGAAAAAGAAGAAGAAGAGGCTGCTTATCATACCTACGCTATACGAGCTAGCATTGAAGCACTTAAGAAAGACAATTGAAGAAATGGTGCCTGGTGCATACCATCAATACTATGGATGGTTCTCAAAAGGAGAATCTGAACGCATGCCAATCAGAAAGCCATGAGATCATGCAATTGACTTGAAGGATACATTCGTTCCTAAGAAAGGAAGAATAATTCCCCTCTCAGTAGAAGAGCAGAAAGAAGTTTCTAGCTTCATTGATGAACAACTGAGGAAGGGTTACATACGACCTTTGAAGTCTCCCCTGTTTTCTTTGTGCCAAAGAAGGAAGGCATCAAACACATGGTTCAAGATTATCGCTATCTAAACGAGCACACCGTCAAGAATAATTATCCACTCCCGCTGATCTCCCAATTAGTGGATAAGCTAAAAGGAGCTAAACTATTTACAAAGATGGATCTATGATGGGAATACAATAACATTCGCATCAAGAAAGGCGATGAGTGGAAAGCCGCCTTCATATGCTTCCATGGTGTCTATGAACCCCTCGTAATGTATTTCGGGTTATGCAATTCACCTGCCACATTCCAAGCAATGATGAATGAAATCTTTGCTGATATGGATGACGTAGTGGTGGTCTATATTGATGACCTATTAATATTCACCAAAACTGATGACGTTAAGGAATACGAGAAGATCGTTAAAGAAGTCCTACATCGGTTGGAAGAAAATGATTTATTTATCAAGCCAGAGAAGTGTACCTTTATGGTACCAGAAGTTGAATTCCTTGGTATGATAGTCAGCCGAGATGGAATTAAGATGGACGACTCCAAGGTTAAGGCTATTTTAGAATGGCCTGCACCGAAGAATGTGATGGGAGTTAGGAGTTTCCTCGGACTTGCTAATTTCTACCGAAAGTTCATCCAAGGCTATGCCCAAGTGGGCTAGACCCTTAAATGATCTAACAAAGAAGGATACACCTTTCGTGTGGAAAGAAGCACAACAAGAAGCATTTGATATGCTTAAGAAGAAGTTCATGTCTGCTCCTATTCTCTCCTATCCAGATGAAGAAAGTTGCTTCCGTCTTGAATGTGATGCTTCAGACTTTGCAACAGGCAGAGTCTTATCTATTGAAAAAGATGGCTTATGGCATCCAGTTGCCTATGCCTCACGATCTGTGACTCCTGAAGAGAGGAATTATCCTATCGCTGATAAAGAAATGCTCAGCATGATTTAGGCTCTCGAAGCATGGAGACATTATTTAGAAGGTGCCAAGTATGAATTTGAAATCTGGAACGATCACAAGAATCTCCAGTATTTCATGAAGGCACAAGATCTTAATCGTCACCAAGCATGATAGGCACAATATTTATCTAGGTTCAACTTTAAACTCATCCACAAAGCTGGAACCTCGATGGGAAAAGCTGATGCCCTATCTAGAAGAGAAGATCACATGATCGGCATCAAGGATGATAATAAAGGAGTAACCATATTGACACCGGAGAAGATTAGGGCAACCATCTTGATCTCTGATGAAGGTGACAAGATCAAACGACAGGTTCTTGATGCTATGCATAAGCTGAAAGAATCAGAAGTTCAGACGATACGAGAGAAGTTCCACATCCATAAAGATAGTGATGGGATTCTCTATGATGAAAAGATGAGAATGTATGTGCCTGACGACGAAGATCTACGGCAATCTATTATTACACTATATCACGACACTCCGATTGCTGGACATCCAAGAGCTGAGAAGACAATAGATCTACTGCAGCATAGCTATTTTTGGCCTTTGATGTCACAACAGATCAAAGATTATGTTTCCCGTTGCGATAGATGCGCACATATGAAAGGGAGCAATCAACCTCCCGCTGGAAAATTACATCTCTTGAAAGTTCCAACTATGGCTTGGGAAGACGTATCAGCAGATTTCATTATGGATCTGCCTGATTCCAATGGATTCGACTTCATCCTCATGATGATGGACAGGTTTTCCAAAGAAGTCGAATTCATTCCATGTTTAAAAACAACGACAGCCCTTGATATAGCTCGTCTATATTTACAACACGTGTGAAGGTACATGGCTTACTCCGCACTATCATATCTGATCGTGGACCACAATTTGCTGTGGAAGTAATGCATGCATTGTGTAAACGATTAGGTATAACCCCTAAATTATCCACTGCATATCATCTGCAGACAGACGATCAGACGAAAAGAATGAACAGGGACTTGGAGTAGTACCTCCATTTGTTCTGTGCAGAAAAGGAAGTAGAATGGGCTGACTGGCTTACCATCGCTCAATTCTCGTATAATACAAAGAAGCAGGCTTCTACGAAGAAAAGTCCTTTTGAAGTCACACAGTCATATGCTCCAAGAATGGGCTTCAAGCAACACGTGTCTAAAGCACCAGCTGCTGATGACTTTGCCAAAGAAATGGCCAAGACTCTAAAGGATACAGAAGCTAATTTATTAGAAGCTCAGAAGCAGATGAAAGTGCAAGCTGATAGGCACAGATCAGTTACCCCTGAATACGTCATTGGAGATAGGGTCTGGCTCAGTACAAATAACCTGTGCCTGCCAAGAGCTTCACGTAAATTAACCGAACGATGGATCGGTCCCTATGAGATCACCCGATTGATTGGCTCTAATGCGTTGATGCTTAAGCTGCCAAAGTCTATGCATATTCACCCTATGGTTAATATTTCACAGGTCAAGCCTTACAAAGAGCACTTGTCTGGGCAACCAGTTATTGCCCCTGGACCCATTGAAGTCACTGAGGGTCATGAAGATGAATACGAAGTAAAATATGTGGTTGAATCTCGAAAGAAAGGGAACCGCCTCGAGTACTTAGTCCACTGATTTCTTATCACTATTCAAGCCTTTCATTAACTTAACTGTCCCTTCAACACGTGACACTCCCTTTGATCGCCTGAAAGTCGATCCTTAGAAGGGGGGTAGTGTTATGATATGCATTTTTCCTCTATTTATTTCCTTTTTCTTTCTATTTATTCTAATTTATTAATCCTTTAGCGCATAGCGTGCTTACTCTCAAGACTTAGAAACGTCTAAGTCTCTCTCCTATGCACGTGACTGGTCACGTGACTTGGCCCATACGACCTAGATCGTATGATGCAAGGACTAGCCCCTATGCTATCTCTTCACGGACTCACAGGCTCTCATAGTCTTATGTCTCACCTTTACCGTATGCTTTTCATTTCTGATTATTTTATATTTAATAGGCTGCCACACCTCATGGCCGCCTTCACAACTTTTTAATGTGGCAGCACATGTTTTTCTCATGTCCATGCTTCATCTTTCATTTCACACATGTTCTCCTCATGTTACTCTTCTCTTCCATTCCATGGCTATGCTTGAGACGAGCGATGGACTAAGCTTTTCGCAGCATCAAACACTAGAACTAGTGGAGAAAGCAAATCAGTTATAGCCTGACTTGAAGGCTTGGGACGATAAGAGATGATGAGCGTTGACGATGGCTTGTCAACGAAAAGCGAATAATGGGAAGACTTATGGATCACTCATGGATGGGTAGCCCCAAGAGAACCAAGCTAGGGTCTCTAAGCGTTGGCATTCGTTGTTATATACTAGTATAGTGTTTGTATCTAACAAACAAATGATATCATCAGAATGTTCCACAACATTCCACGATGTTCCATATGACGTCAGGTGATGTCATGGTTCAGACTGTTCTAGATAAGTCTAGTGTAGAATGTTCTAGGCCAGTCTAGACTGTAGTCACGTGATATCTAAATAAAGTCCTCGCCCACACGTGACAAGTCATGTGCTATCGAATCACGTGATCTAGTCACATGATTAAATAAGCACGTCACGTGACCACAAAAGTAGAGAGAAAAATAGAGAAAAATAAAGGAAAAATTATATCCCGTAACACTACCCCCCTTCTAGGAATTGACTTCCAGGAGATTAAACGGAGCAGAGGTCACAGAGCAATAATTAACATAGGGACAGAATAAAGAGTCAAATTGCAACTGAACCATGCGTAATTTCCTGGGAGCAGAAGGGTGGCAACAATAGAAATCGTGAATAGCATCGTGAGCATTACTTAGGTTAGCCTCAGGCTTCCAAGTACGCTCCTCGTCAGAATATCCAACCCAGTGAACCAAAAATTCGAGATGACGACCTCGCAAGTGAGAGTCAACAATGTAATCCATCTCATATTCTTGATCACCCTCTTCTGTAACCAGTAGCAGACCAGGTTGTTGTGCCGATTGACCAGGCAATCACTCTTTATAAGGTTTGATGTGACTAATATTCACAACTGGGTGAATGCGGATCGTAGAAGGAAGACGGAGTTCAACAACATTGGAGCTGACCAGCTTTGTAATTTCATATGGACCGAGCCAGCATTCCATAAACTTTCGACTTGGTCGAGGAAGCTTTAAATTAGAAGTGCTAAGTCACACTTAATCACTGATATGATAAGGAGGTGGCTGTGATCTATGACGATCAGCTTTTCTTTTCATAGCATCTTGCACTTTTTCTAGGTTTTGACGAGCCTGCTTGTGAGATGAAAGTATCACTTAGCACTCAAGGTGCTTCTATTTTCTCTTCTCTTATCTTATCTGGTTAGCGCTTATCTTATCGGTGAGTGTTAATCTTATCTCATCTTATCTGTGGTTGGGTAGTCTAGACTGATCTAGACTCACTACCTAGGGTTATGGTCCTAGGGTTATACCTTTATAGGTAGGGTTATCTTATATAGCATCTAGCTCATTCACTTAGCAGGGCACTGACCATGGTCCGTGCACGATATCTAGAGTATATAAGTAGCTACAACTCCCACCTGTATTTCCTTAGTTCAATATATTCGTGGTTCCACAGTAAAACCCTTGGGCTTGTTCCTATAGAAGGGCATGGGACTTAACGGGTCTTGCAGACTCCATGTCGGACTATGATAGTGCCCAGTCTCATATCTTTTAGTTGGTTTGTTTTTCCGTTATGTTCCGCTTGACGCGTAACAGCTTGAGTGTTTTCTCCATATTTGAAGCGAGATCCTGAGCTGCAGGGACCTTAGATGGAAGTGGTTCAACACCCATCCATGGTTTATAAGATCGAGTGACTTCAAAAGGAGATTTTCCAAGCAAATCTTGGTGCTTGTTGTTGTATGAGAATTACGCCAGCGCCAGCCAATCAGATCAATCATATGGCTTTTCGGCTACGAAAAGACGGATATATTCCTGTAATGCTTGGTTCATCCGTTCTGTTTGCCCGTCTGTTTGTGGGTGAAAAGCTGTAGAGAGCTTAAGCTCAATCCTTAAGAATTTTCCTAATTCACGCATAACCTGAGATGTGAATTGTGGACCACGATCTGAAACAATAGTCATGAGAAGACCATGATGCTTCCAGACATGTTGCAAGTACAACTTGGCTGTTTCAAGAGCCATGATCGTTTTGTTTGTTGGAATAAATATAGCCTCTTTGGAAAAACGATCAACAACAACTAGGATTGTGTTGTAATCATCTGAAAGAGGCAAGTCCATTGTAAAATCTGCCAAGATATCAACCCTTGGTCCAGATGGGATTGGCAGTGGTTGGAGCATGCCAGCTAGGGCAATGCGAGAACTTTTCATGCGTACACATTGATCGCAACGTGAAACATAGTTCTTGACCTGTGTGTGTAACCTAGGCCAGTAATAATTATGTTCCACCAATTCCTGTGTCTTCGATTGACCAGGATGTCCTGCAATAGGGTTATCGTGATGGAGTGTGAGAATGTCTTGGCGAAGCTTGGCATCACCAGGAACATAAATATGATTTTCTCTGAAATAAAGCCCATCCTGGAGCTTATAGTTTAATCCTAGATCTAATCCTTTAGATAAGTCCTTGATTCATTCAACGATCTGTTGCTCTTTGACTTCTACAACAACGTGTTGAGCCCTGATCTTTTCGAGAGGAATGAGAGTGACGCCCTTGTTGTCATCTTTAACCTCATTGGAGTGATCACAACGTTGGAATAAAGTGTCTGCTTTCGTCATAGAGGTTCCTGCCTTATGGACCAAGGTAAAGTCGAATCTCGTAAGGTACAAGGACCATCGTGCTTGTCTTCGATTTAGATCTTGGGATTTCATAAAATATTGCAAATTTTTGTGATCAGACCAAATTTCAAATTTGTACTGAGCACCTTCTAAATAATGTCGCCACGTTTCTAATGCATGGATGATAGCGAGTATTTCCTTATCTGCAACTTGATAATTCCGCTCTTGAGCCAATAGAGCATGGGAACTAAAGGCACATGGTCGCCATTCTCTGTCGGGATATTTCATAGATAGGACAGCCCCTGTGGCATAATCTGAAGCATCGGTTTCCAGGTGGAATTCCACATTGATATCTGAATATACCAAAATAGGTGCTGTCGTAAAGTGTTCTTTAAGCGTTTCAAACACTTGTTGTTCTTTATCTCCTCAGTTCCACTGGAGATCTTTACATATTAAGTCCATGAGAGGTTTTGTAATTCCAGCATAATCGAGTATGAAGTGACGGTAAAAGTTTGCAAGACCGAGGAAAGAACGGACATGTTTAACCGTTTGTGGGACTGGCCACTCCTGGATTGCTTTAACTTTCGATTCGTCCATGTGAATGCCATCGCGAGTCACGGTCATACCGAGGAATTCTACTTCTATCTTATCAAAGAAGCATTTCTCTGGCTTGACAAATGAATCATTATCTTTGAGCCACTGGAGCACATGTGCAACAGCTTTGTGATGCTTATCAATATTCTCCGATTTTGTATAAATTAATAGGTCGTCCATGTAGATAACAACAATATTGTCCATATCTGCAAATAGCTCATTCATCATAGATTGGAATGTAGCTGGCGAATTACAGAGACCAAAGAACATGACAAGAGGTTCGAAAGAACCGAGATGACAGACAAATGCTGCCTTTCATTTATCACCTTCTTTGATACATATATTGTTATATCCCCATTGAAGGTCCGTTTTTGTAAAATACCTTGCACCCTTTAGCTTGTCAACAAGCTGACTAATCAGGGGCAAAGGATAATTATTTTTAACTGTTCCTTCATTCAGATAGCGGTAATCTTGAACCATCTGCTTGGTGCCTTCCTTCTTGGGAACGAAGAAGACTGGCAACATCTGAGGTGATTTGGACGGTCTAATATAGTCCTTCGAGAGCTGATCTTCAATAAATGACTTGACTTTGTCCTGTTTCTGAGCTGAAAGAGGAATCATTCGCCCTTTCCTAGGCTTGAAGTCTTCTTTTAATTTGATTGTATGATCCCATGGCTTGCATGTTGGCATGCGCTCGGATTCTTTCTTCGAGAAAGTGTCATAAAAGTCTTTATGGTAGATGCTGGGAACCAGTTCCTTGACAGATGTTTCCAACATGACTGTGCTTCTTAGCTTCTTCCACATGTCATCAGTTTCAAGGTCACTGATAAGACCTTTCCATTTTGAGGCTGCTTCGACTTCTTTATCTAGTTCCATCAAAGCGAGGCATGTAGTGCGAGTAGATAGTTGATAACAAGATCTTGGGCATCGATTTAATTTAACTTCACCAGTTTGCCAGTTAATGTTAGGGTTATGAAACTCGAGCCAGATATATCCGAGGATGATCGCAGCAGTGCCAAGATCACTGATTTCGGCTTGAACTACTTCTTTGTGACCTTTATACTCCATACGGATTTCTGCGATATGAGTAGTATCTCCTGCTTGGTTCTTAGTTCCATCAACATTAAAGACTTGGGGTAGGTATCAGCAGTTTGCGTAGCATAATGCCTTGTCACTTAGCCCATTGGTGATCTATAAAAATAGAATTGACTCCACTATCAAGCAGAGCTTGGACTTGGATAGGAGATGTGGTGTCAACATCCACGTGTTTGTCCAGTACTTCGATCGGGATTTTGAGTTCCTTCTTGAGGGATACTAATCTAGTAACTATCCTTTTAGGGAAATCTTCTCTAGGGGACAGAGAGTTGATAGAAGAAGTGTTTTGGGTTTTCGGAGAATTAAGCACGGGTTGAACTGCTGAGCCTCATAAGGATGACCCCCCTTCTATGTACGTATCCAAGAAATCAGAGAACAAAGAAACTAAACTATTTTTTTGTGATTTTGTATTTTCTGCTTTTGTAGATTGCTTTGTATTTTTAGAACTACCTATTGCGCTATCAAGAAAATTGGAACTATCAGAACTATCAAAAATATTGAGACAAAACAAGAAAAGGAAACATTGTCATTAACACATTTATTTTGCCCTGTTTGAGCTATAGGCTCAGGCTTCCTGACAGATGCTTTTGGGTGCTGTCTGCTGCCTGCCAGAGATTTGGCACCCTGAACTGTCCCCATGTTCAAGGGCCGAAGGCTTTTCCCTGCACCTTCATCTCTATGGTGTGCATATCGAAAAAGAAGACTTTTGCCTCTTCAAAGTCCATGTCATGCCAGTGATCAGCTGGCGTGCTTTGATTTTATCGCACTTGGTGACCGTTGTCTGCCGACATCCTGTGCTGGTCCGTGGTGTGGTGGTCTGAACCACAACGACAGTTTGGTGCCTTGCACTGCCAGGCAAAGTGGCCTGACTTGCCACATTTGTAACAATCCATTTGGAGCTGTTTCCGCTCCGGTTGCTTGCCCTTTTATGTGGCACCAATGTCCATTGCGTCGCCATCTGTTCTGTATGTTTTACCTCCATGGCTGAAGGAAGAGTTGTTTTGCATGTTGTTAACTCAAGTATGCCCCTGGGATCCTTGTCTACCAAATTGATATTCAAAGAGATCTGCTCGGCTTCCGATCCACAGAACTTCTTCAAGATACTCTTCAATTGTCTCCTTTTGTGTACCTTGGAGATAAATTTCTTTCATTATGTCGGGCCGTGTCGTCCGTTCCAGTAGATAGACCGTATGCAAATGCGAGCAGTCTGATTGAAGAACCAATAAATGGAACCATACAATGAACTCGTCGGTTCTCATTTTTCCTTGTCTGAGCTGAACGAGCTAGTTCTTTGCCCATTCTTTATCAGCCAGGGGTTGGAAATACTTTTTAATTTCTTTGCCCAACACATGAAGTGTCGGCCATGCATTCTGATTGGTATATTTATGAATAAGAGCTTCAGCAAACCGACCTGCCACTGGGCCCTTCATATGGGAGAGGACAGCCACACAACCATCGAAGTTGGTTGTGAGAACCGCCTAGTTTGCAGTAAGCCAAGTTTCTAACTTGACCCACCAGATGGAGAGGGCAGCGGAGAGACAGAAGATATTCCTGCACGTGACGGCATGCTGAAAAACGGAGGAAATTAGACGTTCGCCGGAGTAGAGCTGATAGAGGGAAAGGAGATCGAGAAGGCAGTGTGGGAGTGTGAAAGATCTGTTCTTCAAGATCTGCCTCGATCTCTTCTTCTTTCTTTATTCTGTGCAGAAAGTCTAAGGGCTCCTGTTTAAGGACGAGCCACTCAGGGACTAGTTTGGGATCCTCAAATTTGATTTGAGGGGCGGGGTGAAAGTACGGTTTAGGTGGTGAAATTGAAGGACCGCTGCTTGTGTCCTGGTGTCGAGAACTCGTTGTCTGGTAGTACAAGCCACGGTGGAAATGTTTCTTCGTCAGAGCCTTTTTCTTCCTTTTTGCCCTTTCGCTGTCCAGTCAATAACCGACCTGGCACAGCCCCTTACTACTAAGTATAGTGGATCTGATGTAAACCTCTCCTAAGACTACATGGGCACAAGACCGCTCTTTCATGCAGGGAGGATTGCTATTCAACTAACTAAAAATAATGTGCCTCACGTGGACGCGGGACGGTGCCCAAACGAAGATGAAAGGGGTTTGACAGAGGATTTAACCTCTAGGGACGGTACCCTAGTTCTCGCTCGAGAGAATCCGTCAACGGGGGCCTAGATACCACAGCGTCCTTCTCAAACCTCAGCGGTCGGGAACTAAAGCAAAAGAAAGGCACAGTAATGTGCAACAAAGTGAAATGATGTAAGGTAATCAGCAAATGACACGAGTAGTGTCTGATGCTGGGAAAGTGGATAGCTTGATTCTAATGAGATGAGCGATGGACTAAGCCTTTCGCAGCATCAAACACTAGAACTAGCGGAGAAAGCAAATCAGTTATAGCCTGACTTGAAGGCTTGGGACGATAAGAGATGATGAGTGTTGACGATGGCTTGTCAACGAAAAGCGAATAATGGGAAGACTTATGGATCACTCATGGACGGGTAGCCCCAAGAGAACCAAGCTAGGGTCTCTGGGCGTTGGCATTCGTTCTTATATACTAGTACAGTGTTTGTATCTAACAAACAAATGATATCATCAGAATGTTCCACAACATTCCACGATGTTCCATATGACGTCAGGTGATGTCATGGTTCAGACTGTTCTAGATAAATCTAATGTAGAATGTTCTAGGCCAGTCTAGGCTGTAGTCACGTGATATCTAAATAAAGTTCTCGCCCACACATGACAAGTCATGTGCTATTGAGTCACGTGATCTAGTCACATGATTAAATAAGCACGTGATGTAAGTCACGTGACCACAAAAGTAGAGAGAAAAATAGAGAAAAATAAAGGAAAAATTATACCCCGTAACAATGCTTGATGCACACCTGGTCCACATGTCTTTCATCTTATCGGTAGATCCGGACATTACATGTACAAACAGTTGTAGAGTATACAAGACTGGAATGCAGTGACCAGGAGATTCTCCATCGAATCCTCTTGAGTCATTCTCCTCTCAGCCCCTCCAGCTAAGAACAACCTCAGTTACGATTAACCTCAGTATGCACTCCAGAACCATGTGAGCCGCTGACCGTATCAGTATATGTGAGTGGCTTGCACCATGGAAAATTTTCAACAACTCTGAGAGAGACATGCTTTAAGACATATGGACTCAGCTATCCATGAGTGTATGATTCAATCATTCAGCATGGCCATTTTGCATTGGAGTTACAGGTGTGGATTGATAGATATATATGCCTTGATCCTTAATAAACTGATCAAAGGCCTTGTATTTGTATTTGCCACCTGCATCAGACATTCAACATTTGAGTTGGGCATTGTACTGATTGTGGATATACATCATCCACTGCTTTGTAGCATTGATAGTAGTATTTCTGGTATGCAAGTTGAAAACCTAGGTATGAGATGTGTAGCCATCTAGAAAGGTGATGACATATTTGTACTTTCCATGAGACAGAGTGGAAAAGGAGTTCAAATCTGATTGAATGAGTTCAAATGGTTTGATGGTGCAATGTTCAGTATAAGGGAATGATCTGTTAGACATTTTGCCCAATGTATAGCCAGAACAAATAGACTCATCTTTTGGAAAGTCAATGATATGCTTGGAAGCACATTACAGCACGTCCTTAGAGGGGTGTGCAAGATGCCTGTGTATGATATTGTAACCAACACTTTACATTGTGATAAGGGATGAGACGAGTGTTTGCACTTGGCTCTCACAGCGTCTAACACTACAACTAAGATGAAGAAGACAGATCAGTTTGAGTCTGACCTGAAGACTGTGATGGTTGATGAGAGTAGCGTTGAGTTAAACTCTTCAATGACAAGTGATATGATGAGGAAGGACTTATGGTACACTTGTAGATGAGTAGTCCCAAGAGAACCAAGCTGGGATCTGTGGGTGATGGCATTCAGTCTTATATACAAGTACAGTGTTTGTATCTAACAAACAAATGATATCATCGGAATGTTCCATATGACGTCAGATGATGTCATGGTCCAGACTATTCAAGATAAGTCTAGATTAGAATGTTCTAGGCAAGTCTAGGCCTAGTCACGTGATATCTAAATATAGAGTCCTTGTTGCATGTGAGCAAGTCACATGACCAAGTCACATGATTAAATAAGCACATGATATAAGTCACGTGACCACAAAAAGAGAGAGAAAAATAGAGAAAAATAAGGAAAATATATATACTCGTAACACTACCCCCTTCTAGAAATTGACTTCCAGGCAATTAAATGGGGCAGAAGCCACAGAACAATAATTAACATAGGGAGAAAATAAAGAGTCAAATTGCGACTGAACCATGCGCAATTTCCTGGGAGCAGAAGGGTGGCAACAATAGAAATTGCAAATAGCATCGTGAGCATTACTCAGGTTAGCCTCAGGTTCCCAAGTATGCTCCTCGTCAGAATAACCAATCCAGTGAACCAAGAACTCAAGGCGACGACCTCGCAAGTGAGAGTCAACAATATAATCAACCTCGTATTCTTGATCACCCTATTTGGTGACTAGCACTGGACCAGGTTGTTGCGCCGGTTGACTGGGCAAGCGCTCTTTATAAGGTTTAATGCGACTAATATTCACAACCAGGTGAATGTGCATCGTGGAAGGTAGGTGAAGTTCAACGGCATTGGAGCCGACCAGCTTTGTAATTTCATATGAACCAAGCCAACGTTCGATAAACTTCCAGGAAGGTCATGAAAGCTTTAAGTTAAAAGTGCTCAACCACACTTTATTGCCGATCTGATATGGAGGTGGCTGTGATCTATGACAATCGGCTTTTCATTTCATAGCGGCTTGTGCTTTCTCTAAGTTTTTGTGAGCCTGCTCAAGTGTTTTCTCCATATTGATAGCAAGATCCTCGACTGCAGGGACCCTGGACTGAAGTGGTTCAATGCCCATCCTTGGTTTATAGGATCGAGTAACCTTGAATGGAGATTTTTCAAGCGAATCCTGGTGCTTGTTGTTATAAGAGAATTGCGCCAGCGCGAGCCAATCAGACCAATCATATGGCTTTTCGGCAACGAAAAGACGGATGTATTCTTGTAACACCTGGTTCATCCATTCTATTTGCCCGTCTGTTTACGAGTGGAAAGCTGTGGAGAGCTTAAGCTCAATCCCTAAGAATTTGTCTAATTTGCACATGACCTGAGACGCGAATTGTGGATCACAGGCGGAAACTATTATCGTGGAAAGACCATGATGCTTCCAGACATGTTGCAAATATAATTTGGCTGTTCCGAGAGCCATGATCGTTTTATTGATAGAAATAAATATAGCCTCTTTGGAGAAATGATCAATAACCACTAGGATTGTATTGTAACCATCCGAAAGAGGTAAATCAGTGGTGAAATCTGCCAAGATATCAACCCATGGTTCAGATGGGATCGGCAGAGGTTGGAGCATGCCAGCTGGGGCAATACGAGAACTTTTCATGCGTGCACATCGATCGCAACGTGAAACATAGTCCTTGACCTGTGTGTGTAACCCAGGCCAATAATAGTTACGTTTCATCAATTCCTGCGTCTTAGACTGATCAGGATGTCCTGCGATAGAGTTATTGTGATGGAGCATGAGAATGTCTTGGTGAAGCTTGACATCACCAGGAACATAAATATGATTTTCATGGAAATAAAGCCCATCCTGAAGCTTATATTTGACCCTAGATCCAGATCTTTAGATAGTGCCTTGATTCGTTCAATGACAGACTGTTCTTCGGCTTCTACAATAATATGCTGAGCCCTAATCTTCCCTGGAGGAATTACTGTGATGTCCTTGTTGTCATCTTCAACTCCATTGCAGTGATCACAACATCGGGATAAAGTGTTGGCTTTCGTCATGGAGGTTCCTGCCTTGTGGACTAAGGTAAAGTCGAATCAAGTCAAGTATAAGGACCATCTTGCTTGTCTGCGATTTAGGTCTTGAGATTTCATAAAATATTGTAAATTCTTGTGATCGGACCAAATTTCAAATTTGTGCCGAGCACCTTCTAAATAATGTCGTCACGTTTCTAACGCTCGGATAATGGCGAGCATTTCTTTGTCTGCAACTTGGTAGTTCCGCTCTTGTGCTGATAGAGCATGAGAACTAAAGGCGCATGGTCGCCATTCTCCATCGGCACATTTCATAGATAAGACAGCTCCTGTGGTATAATCCAAAGCATTGGTTTCCAGGCGGAATTCTGCGTCGATATCTGGATATACCAAAATAGGTGCTGTCGTAAAACGTTCTTTAAGTATTTCAAACGCTTGTTGTTCTTTATCTCCCCAGTTCCACTAGAGATCTTTACATGTTAAGTCCATGAGAGGTTTTGCAATTCCAGCATAACCGAGTATGAAATGACAGTAAAAGTTAGCGAGACCAAGGAAAGAATGGACTTGCTTGACTGTTCATGGAACTAGCCACTCCTGGATTGCTTTTACTTTCGATTTGTCCATGTGAACACCATCACAAGTCACGGTCATACCGAGGAATTCTACTTCTGTCTTATCAAAGAAGCATTTCTCTGGCTTGACAAATAAATTGTTATCTTTGAGCCGCTGGAGCACATGTGCCACAGCTTTGTGATGCTCATCAATATTGTCTGATTTTGTATAAATTAAAAGATCGTCCATATAGATAACAACAATATCGTCCATATCCACAAATAGCTCATTCATCATAGCTTGGAATATAGCTGGCAAATTACAGAGACCAAAGAACATGATGAGGGGTTTGAAAGAACCTAGATGATAGACAAAGGCTGCCTTCCATTTGTCACCTTCCTTGATTCATATATTACTGTATCCCCATTGAAGGTCTATTTTAGTGAAATACCTTGCACCCTTAAGCTTGTCAACAAGCTGACTAATCAGGGGCAAGGAATAGTTATTTTTGACTGTTCCTTCATTTAGATAGCGGTAATCTTGTACCATCCACTTGGTGCCTTCTTTCTTAGGAACAAAGAATACAGGCGATGTCTGAGGTGATTTTGATAGTCTAATATAGTCCTTCGAGAGCTGATCTTCAATAAAAGATTTGACTTCATCCTACTTCTGAGCTGAAAGAGGAATCATTCAACCTTTCTTAGGTTTGAAGTCTTCTTTTAGTTCAATTGCATGATTTCACGGCTTGTGTGTTGGCATACACTCAGATTCTTTCTTCGAGAAAGTTTCATAAAAGTCCTTATGGTAGACGCTAGGAACCAGTTCTTTGATTGGTGTTTCTAACACAACTGTACTTCTGAGCTTCTTCCACAAGTCATCAGTTTCAAGACTACTGATAAGACCTTTCCATTTTGAGACTGCTTCGACTTCTTCTTCTAGTTTCATCAAAGCGAGACACGTAGCGTGATTAGATAATTGATAACAAGATCTTGGGCAACGATTTAATTTAACTTCACCAGTTTGCCAGTTAATGTTGGGATTGTGATACTCAAGCTAGGTATATCCGAGGATGATTGCAGCAGTGCCAAGATCACTGATTTCGGCTTGGACTATCTCTTTATGTCCTTTGTACTCCATCTGGATTTCTACGATATGAATAATATCTCCTGCTCAGTTCTTGGTTCTGTTAACATTAAAGACTGGGATAGGTATCAGCAACTTACATAGCATGATGCCTTATCACTTAGTCCATTGGCGATCGATAAAAATAGAGTTTGCTCCACTATTAAGAAGAGCTTGAACTTGGATAGGAGATGTGGTGTCAACATCCACGTGTTTGTCCAGTACTTCGATCAGGATCTTGAGTTCCTTTTTGAGGGATATCAATCTAGTAACTATCTGTTCAGGGAAATCTTCTCCAGGGGACAAGGAGTTGATAGAAGAAGTTGTTTTGGTTTTCGGAGAATTAAGCACGGGTTGAACCGTCAAGCCTCGTAAGGAGGACCCCCCTTCTATGTATGTATCCAAGAAATCAGAAAACAAAGAAACTAAACTATTTTTTTGTGATTTTGATTTTTCTTTTTTTGTAGATTGTTTTATGTTTTTAGAACTATCTATTGCGCTATCAAGAAAATCAGAACTATCAAAACTATCAAAAATATCAAGACAAGAAAACCTATTAGTACAAGAAAAAGAAACATTGTCATTAACACATTTATTTTGCCCTGTTTGAGCTACAGGCTCAGGCTTCCTGACAGGTGCTTTTGGGCGCTGTCTGCCACCTGTCAGAGATGTGGCTCCCTGAACTGTCCCCATGTTCAAGGGCTGAAGGCTTTTTCCTGCGCCTTCATCTCTGAGCTGTGCATGTCAAAGAAGAAGGCTTTTGCCTCTTCGAAGTCCATGCCATGTCAGTGATCAGCTGGTATGCTTACGTTTTGTCACACCTGACGACCGGAATTTGCCGACATCTGGTGCTGGTCCGAGGTGTGACAGTCTGAACCGCAGTGATAGTTAGGTGCCTTGTACTGCCAGACAAAGTGGTCTAACTTGCCACATTTGAAGTAATCCATTTGGAGCCTTCTGCGCTCCGGTTATTTCCCCTTCTGTGTGGTACCGATGTCCATCGCATTGCCACTGTTTCCATATGTTTTACCTTCATGGCTGGAGGAAGAGTGGTTTTGTGCATTGTTTACCCAGGCACGCCCCTGGGAACTCTTGTTATCGAATTGAAACTTGAAGAGATTATACCAGCTTCTAATTCGCCAGACCTCATCAAGGTACTCTTCTATTGTCATTTTTTGAGTGCCTTGGAGGTAGATTTCTTTTATTATGTCGGACCGGGCTGCCCGTTTCAAAAGGTAGATAGAATGTGTATGAGAGCAGTTTGATTACAGGACCAACAAGTGGAACCTAACTACAAACTCGTCTGTCCACATTTTGCCTTGTTTAAGTTGGACGAGTTGGTTCTTCACCCATTCTTTGTCAGCTAAGGGTCAGAAATATCTTTCGATTTCCTCTCCTAAGATAGCCAACATTGGCCATATGTTCTGTTCTGTGTATTTCCTTATGAGGGCCTCAGCGAACCGGCCAGCAACCGGACCCTTCATGCATGAGAGTACTGCCATGCAACCATCGAAGTTGGTGGTCAGCACCGCTTGGTTGGCAGCAAGCCAAGTTTTTAATTTGACCCACCACACTGAGAAGTTGTTCTAGTTTCCATCAAAGGAATCGGGGTCTGTAAAAATCTCAACCTTTTGGCTGAGGTTTGAAGGTTGATTTTATAGCGTTTATAGTGCTGCTGTAACTGCGGCCAACTGCACCTGCAGGTTGGTGACTTCTTGGGGTAGAGTGGACATTTTCTAAAAATATCATGGCTCATTGTAAAGGTAGTAAGGTACATTTCGTGGGTGGTTCGCTAACAGCACCTGTTGGCGGGGACAGCAGAGTGACAGTAAGTATTCTTGCATGTGTTGACATGTAGGGAAGCGAAGGCGATTAGATGTTTGCCGGGGTAGAGTAGTATGGGGGAAGAAGATTGAGGAATCAGTGTAGAAGTATGAAAAATTTGCTATTCTAGATCTTCTTTGATTTCCTCTTCTTTCTTTATTCGGTGTAGGAAATTGAGTGGCTCTTATTTAGATACTAGCCACTCTGAGACTAGTTCGAGATCTTTGAACTTTATTTGCTGAGGAGGGGTGGGAACGTGGTTTAAGTGATGGAATTGGAGGGCCACTGCTTGTGCTCTAGTATTAAGAACTCACTGTCTGGTAGTACGAGCCACGGTGGAGATGTTTCTTCATCAGGGTCTTTTCTTCCTCTTTTACCCTCTCACTGTCTAGTCAATAACCAACCTGGCATAGCTCCTGAATACTTAGTATAGTAAAACTAATTGTAAACCTCTCCTAAGACAGTACAGGCACAGGACTGCTCTTGCATACTGGAAGGATTGCTAATTTTACTAACTAAAACAAATGCGCCTCACTGGGACATGGGACAATGTTCAAAAGAAGACAAAGGGGGTTTGTCGAGGGATTTAACTGCTAGAGAAGATATCTCTAGTTCTCTCTCTCTTGAATCCGATGACAGGGGCCTAGATACCACAACATCCTTCCTGGACCTCAACAGCCAGGGACTAATAAAAATGAAAGGGCACGGTAATATACAGCGAAATATATGATTATGTAAACAGCTAATGACATGGATAGTGTCCGACGCCGGGAGAGTGGGTAGCTTGGTTCTAATGAGACGAGCATTCGCACTTGGCTCTCGCAGCGTCTAACACTAGAACTAAGACAGAGAAGACAGATCAGTTTGAGTCTGACCTGAAGACTGTGACGGTTGATGAGAGTAGCGTTGAGTTAAACTCTTCGACGACGAGTTATGATGAGGAAGGACTTATGGTACGCTTGTAGACGAGTAGTCCCAAAAGAACCAAGCTAGGGTCTGTGGATGATGGCATTTAGTCTTATATACAAGTACAGTGTTTATATCTAACAAACAAATGATATCATCGGAATGTTCCACAACATTCCACAATGTTTCATATGATGTCAGGTGATGTCATGGTCCAGACCGTTCGAGATAAGTCTTGAGACGAAGGTATCACTAGTGCTCAAGGCGCTTTCGCTTAGCGCTTATGGCATCTAAGTTTCTTTTATCTTATCTTATCTAGGTGGCGCTTATCTTATCAGGTCAGCGCTCATCTTATCCTGTCGTTACATCTTATCAGGTGGCTTGGTAAGACTAGACTAGGTCTAGCTTGCGACCTAGAGTTATGGGTCTAGGGTATTACCTTAAGTATACGGAGACTTACTTATATAGTACTTAGTGCGTTCACCTCAGAGGGGCACTGACCATGGTCCGTGCACACTATCTAGGATATATAAGTAGCTACAGTCTCATGTCATAGTTCCTTAGTTCAATATATTCGTGGTTTCACCTTAGCAAGCTCTGGCCTTAGCTGCTACATAGGGTTGGTGGAACTTAACAGGTCTAGTGGACTCCAAGTGGGCCTGCATCAGTGGCCACTCTCTTGTAGTTTGGTTTGTTTTTCATTTTGTTCCGCTCAACACGTAACAAGTCTAGATTAGAATATTCTAGGCAAGTCTAGGCCTAGTCACGTGATATCTAAATATAGAGTCCTCGTTGCACATGAGCAAGTCACCTGAGCAAGTCACCTGACCGAGTCACGTGATCCAGTCACATGATTAAATAAGCACATGATGTAAGTCATGTGACCATAAAAAGAGGGAGAAAAATAGAGAAAAATAAGGAAAAAATATATACTTGTAACAAGGGATTGAGCAATTATAATTGCTAATAACGAGTTTACAGAGTAAATGAGACAAGTGCATCACTTAGCGCTCAAGGCGCCTCTATTTGTCATTTCTTATCTTATCAGGTCAGCACTAATCTTATCACAGTCATTACATCTTATCTGTGGCTGAGTCTAGATCAGATCTAGCTTGCGACCTAGAGTTATGGGTCTAGGGTATTACCTTAAGTATACGGAGACTTACTTATATAGTACTTAGTGCGTTCACCTCAGAGAGGCACTGACCATGGTCCGTGCACACTATCTAGGATATATAAGTAGCTACAGTCTCATGTCATAGTTCCTTAGTTCAATATATTCGTGGTTCTATAGTAAAACCTCTGGGCTTAGTTCCTATAGAGAGGCATAGGACTTAATGGGTCTTGCAGACTCCATGTTGGACTATGATAGTGTCCAGGTTCCTTTTTGTTTGGTTTGTTTTTCTATTATGTTTCGCTCAACACATAACAGTAAATCATATCCCCAAAAGGTCCAGATCAGAAGTTCATGAACTCCTTTCTAGAACTATCAAGCAGGTAGATGCTTCTGACATTGCCATTTAGTACAAGCCCTGCTTTTAAGAATGTTTCCATTGAGAGTGGATAGGCCTTTCATATAGTATATGGGATATAGATAGGAATCTTATATTTTTCCAGAGCTTAGATGGTGTCAAAGGATAACAGTGCCTTTCCCAGTGAACCAGAAGACCATTTGCAGTAGCTACATGATACTTTGGCTTTTTTGATATATCCTTATAATTGATGAAGTTGCTTATTTCAAAAGTACAATGAGATGATGCACCTGAATCTAACAACCATTGTTGATGGTTAAGTTCATGATTTATTCATGATCCTCACAATGTGCACATTTCACAGTTGACAAGTGAACATAGGACATTGCATTGGATACAGTACTTAATGTAATTACAGGAAGGCAGTTAACTACATTTAATCATATAGTAATGTGAGCAGTAGTTAACACATCAGTTTCCTGATGCAATTGAGAGAGTGAGGGAATTTGCTTTATCATCTGAGAGAAATCAAAGCCATGCCATATAAATCGACGATGTCATCAAGGCCAGCAGTATTTACTATGTTTTGGTTAACATCATAGTTGTCGATGTCAGAGCCAAGAGAGACTCATCATCAATAGGTAAAGTAACACAGTATGCTGGTAGTATCTTCCTGCTAACTTTTTTGCATGCAAAGGATACAAATAAATGGCGACTTATGAGTAGACATGCTACTGAGCTCATCAAAAAGTGAGAAATTGTGACCCACATACAGTTTCTACTGAAAGGTAATATGATTTGATCTATACTGACATCACTATTGACATCACACCTCACCACAGAGGAGGAAGCCATGGTCTCAGAAGATGAGCTTGTAGCAAATGAAGATCAGTATGAAGTCAATAATAACCCATTTGAAGACATAGGTGGTAATGGATTTGAAGACCATAATATTGATGATAGCACCAGAGATGAGGAGGATGGCCATATATCCAGTAAGCATTATACATTGTCTACCATCTAACAATCAACATATGATACATGTACAGCTGGAAAATGCCTGTGCCAGGACGAGATGGTGGATGATGAACATGAACATGAAGAGAATAACAAATACCTATATACCTTTGACAATAGTGACAATCAAGGCTGGCGCAATCCTCACAAGATTTGAGCTTCAAAGAGATGTGTTACAACCAAGGATTATGAAGTTGCTATGCAAGAAATCTTGAAGGTTGTCATTGGCCTCTTCCGCTTCTGTTTGATATCTGAGTATGCATATCCTGACTGCCTGACCCAAATCACATGGGCAAAGAAAGCATGAATGAATGTTTGCAAAGAGTGTGAAGCACAGATCAAGTTCAGTAGTGAAGTCATTCAACTAGTATGTCCTACTCTATTTAGTTTCCTAGTTGTTCCTCCAGCATTCCATCTTGCAGATCACCAATTAAACTTAGCATCTCACAAGTGAGCTCAAGACCAAGATTCAACCACTTGCCAAGGGAATGTATGGGTTTGTGAGTAGTTTCAAGCCTGTCATCCTGGTCCAGAACCGTTGACTAGTTGAGAACCTCAAGGAGGACTTTGGTCTATGCTACAAGGTATGCTCTGTGTTACGGAGTATATTTTTATTTTTATTTTTCTCTGTTTTTCTCTTTCTTTTTATGATCATGTGACTTATATCACATGCTTATTTACTCACGTGACTCGGTCATGTGACTTGCTCATGTGCAACAAGGACTTTATATTTAGATATCACATAACTAGCCCTAGACTTATTTAGAACATTCTTACCTAGACTTACCTAGACCAGTCTGGACCATAACATTATCACGACATCATATGGAATATTGTGGAATATTGTGGAACATTCTGCTTACCTATCTATTTGTTCCAAACAAATAGTAGTAGCGTATATAGTCTGTGAATGTAAACACCCAGAGACTTTAACTTGATTCTCTTAGGGCTACCCATCTATGAGCAAACTAAAGTCCTTCCTCATCATTCAGCTCATTGTCAATGAGTCATAAGTTGACACTTTTGCTCTTTACCTTTTCATGTCTTCAAGCCGAATGTAAACTGATTTGTTTTTCATTCTTAGTTTTAGTGTTGATGTTGTGAGAGCTTTAGAAGCATCACTCATCTCACTCTGCTTGTGAATCACTGCTCAGGTGTATGTACTACCATGGTAATATAGTTCCTTGGTGATCCATCCAATGACATTCCATGCAAAGGATTATACAAGCACAAGATTATATAGAAAGTCATCAACATCACATTCTACAAGAACAAGAGAGATGAAGGAGTTGTGTATTTCCAGTATTTCCAATCTTTCTCTATTATAGGAAAGGTACTTGTCTTGATGGTGGTATGCTCCGTCCTTTTTTCAAATGTCCTATGTCTATTACTCACTTGATCACACTTTATGAATATAGGTCAAAGTGTGCATTGATGAATGGAATTCAGGCGAGTGATGTGACGTTTAATTCAACAAGGCAGTCTACAAATCTATCTATGAGATCCACCTTACAGAGCTATGCAAGTTTGGTGAGTGAACAAAGGATTATGCCATCTTACCAAAGATGCTCAAGTATATCAATGAGAGTGGACGGTGGGATGTTCACACTGCAGCTTAGCAAAATCACTGACATTTACTTCTTGTAGTCGACACACTAAGGTAGAAATACATGTGGACAATATTCAAAAGCGATGCCTCTGAGATGATGTGATTGAGGCAGCAATTCATGAATACCAGTTGCATAATGAAAATCTTAGTGATGAGAATGACTAGAGAACTGTCAAGGATCATTCTACAATACTAAATACCAATGATCTCATCTTTCATCAATGTAAAAATATATGTCATTGCTATACCTGTGAAGAAGCATGAGTCCAAGACATACATTGAGAAAATATCTGCTATATTGCTGTTTGACATCTGCACAAAAAGTTTCTATTGTATGCTAGTCATACTACATAGTACTATGGGGTACTACACAGTCCAGGCAGCATGCTATATTGAACAATAAGTCAGATGAGAGAAAGGCATCCAGGCAAGAAATAAGGGTTTCATGGGCAGAACAGGTGTCATAACTATGCAACTCTGTACACCTCTAATCAATAGTAAGGCAATCTTCAAATAGTAGAACGCTCCCCATACCACCTCCAAGTCATCTCTGACCCATCCCTGATATGTCACTGACTAAGCATCATGCACTTAGCAACAATTTAATTCACATTGCCACAAGCACTACCCTGACAGCCATGTACCCTCATAGTCATAATCATTGGCATACTGATCCGTCCCCCAGATTCTGATCTGTTTTCACTATGATAATCCATACCTATCTCCTTCAAATTAATTCCAACACTATCTGCTTGATCTCTGAGTAGCAACCACCTCCATTCTCTATACTCATCTTTGTGCCCACTGTTGCTACTCTGGATCTCCACTCCATATATCCCTACCATTTATGTCTCATTTCTCACACACATCCTGATCCTCATCAGACTTCATCTCCAACATTTATCCTTACTTCCTTGTTCCACCTTCTCTGATCTCTGATCCTCTCCAGAGCCCTGGACTTGGCTCAAAGAGCATCGGACTCTGACAGTATATTTGAACTCACACTTGTATGAGTTCCTTCTCTATGGCTATATGCCTCAATTGATTTCAATCTTGCACTACTCTTAACTCCCAGCATGCTGGTGTCTTATCGATAGCATTTGACAGTGCTTGTTGTATGGCCAGTCTGTGCTTCCTTAGCTTCTTTGTTCATTTACCACCCTCTGCTTCTATCTCATATCCTTTGCCTAATGAACCTACACTTCTGAGTCATGCTCCACTATTCCCTTTGACAGGTTAGACCTTGAAAACCCATCTGACAAAGACAATGGGCCCATCAGAAATCATGGTGGAGGTGATGATGATGACCCTGATCCTGATGGTGACAATGACCTAGACTCTGACAGAGATGGCAAACCTTTTAACAATGATCCTCTCAACAATAATCCGGACGACTCAGCTAATAATATTCCTCTGGGTTATGAACCCCTAGCATAGCTCACTCTTGCCATTGAACAACTCTCTCACATCACTGGAAGGCAATTAGATAATTGCAAATCCAGAAGCACATGAACTAAAGTCCACAAGCCTGACTCCTTCAATGACTCTGATCTGAAAAAGCTTCGAATTTTGCTTATGCAATGTGAGCTTAACTTCCAAGATTGACCTTGTGTCTTTCACACTGATTGTGCCAAAGTCACTTTTGCTCAGTCCTATCTCAAAGATGTCATTTTAGAATATTTTGAATCTAATATTTTAGATTACAAAACCCTAGAGCAGCGTCTGCTTTAAATGAACAACTATCAGGAATTTATGTATGACTCCAAATCAACTTCGGACCACATGATCCAATTGCCAACACTGAAGGTCAACTAGAGCATCTCCACATATGTGAAGATCAGAAAATTATCAAATACATGAGACGAAAGTATCACTAGCGCTCACGGCGCTTCCGCTTAGTACCTATGGCGTCTAAGATGTTCTTATCTTATCTTATCTAGGTAGCGCTTATCTTATCAGGTCAGTGCTTATCTTATCCTGTTGTTACATCTTATCAGATGACTGGGTAAGTCTAGACCAGGTCTAGCTTGCGATCTAGAGTATGGGTCTAGGGTATTACCTCAACCATACAGAGACTTACTTATATAGTACTTAGTGCGTTCACCTCAGAGGGGCACTGACCATGGTTCGTGCACACTATCTAGGGTATATAAGTAGTTACAGTCTCATGTCGTAGTTCCTTAGTTCAATATATTCGTGGTTCCACCTTAGCAAGCCCTGGCCTCTGTTGCTACATAGGGTTGATGGGACTTAACGGGTCTAGCAGACTCCGAGTGGACCTGTGTCAGTGGCCACTCTCTTATAGTGTGGTTTGTTTTTCCGTTTTGTTCTGCTTGACATGTAACAATACATAGTAGAATGGAACCACCTTGCTACCCAAGTTAGGGACTAGGGAGAAGGTGTACTCTGTTGGAGTTTCTACAATGGACTTTCGGACAGACTCAGGGATGAAATCTCCCATGTCAGAAAATCCAACAATCTTTACAAACTCTGAGAGCTTGCATAGATTCTCGATCACTGCTATTTAGAGCATTGTGATGAAATATCTCATGCTAAGAACTCTAGAATCACCTTTCAATCCAACTCTGGTACTTTATCTAAATCTTCTCACCCTCTATTGACTTTTACCCCTTCCTCATTTGTAAAATCATTCTCCACTTTGACAACTGCTTCGTCTAGTGCCACCTCTTTGTCCTCTGGAGCTAAAGTCTCTAAGTCAAACTCCTCTGCTATATCTTCACGTCCACTATCTGTCTCCTCCATTTCCTCTGACATCTCTAGTGTACTAGGCAAGGACAGTAAACTACTACCTGCTGAATGCACTAGATGTCTACTCCACAAGTGTTACAATATGTATTTTTCCCCTATTTATTTCCTTTTTGATTCTAATTTATTAAGCCTTTAGCGCCTAGTATGCTTGCTTTCAAGACTTAGAAACGTCTAAGTCTCTTTCTTGATCATGTGACTGGTCACGTGACTTGGCATGTACGACTAGATTGTATGCTACAAGGACTAGCCCCTATGCCTGCCTTTCACATATACACGGACAACTCTAGATCCATACCTCACCTCCTACGTATGTTTTCCATTTCATAGTTATTTGATATTTAATAGCTGCCACACATCATGGAATCCTCACCGATCTCATGTATGATTGTGGCAGCACATGTTTACCTCCTGTTCATGATTCCCCTTCCATTCCACATGTGTTTACCTTATGTTTTACTTCCTTTCCATTCCATGGCTATGCTTGATGCACGCCTGATCCTCCTGTATTTCATCTTATCGGTAGATCTGGTCACTACATGTACAAATCTTTGTAGAGTATATAAGACCTGAATGCAGTGACCAGGAGGTTCCCCATCGAATCCTCCTGAGTCTTATCCTCTCAGCTACTCCCAGATACTCGAGCATGCTGACTCAACTCTTGAATCCTTTTCCTTAGAGCTCTATGTCATAAAGTCGGTCTGATCAAGGACTGGATTATGAAGATGCAGCGACCTCAGGACCACGCATTTGACATGTATAGCCTATGAGTTGTTTCAACAAGCTATGTCTTTTCTGTAAACTTCCAGGTCACTCCACTCGGGACTGTTCCAAATCAACCTCACATGCTTGTGCTGCTAAAGCAGACAATACAATTATGGAAGAGTCTGCTCTGGCATAGGCAAAAAATTAGAGCACAACTCCCTGGACTCCATATAACCTTGAAGTTGTATTGACCCTGACCATGTACCACAGGAGGTTCAACTCAACGCGTCTACTCTTTCAGATCTGAACTCTCTTATCCTGACAGTCTCCCTCTCCTCTCTCAAAGTTCCCTTCATTTCTGTACTCATTGACTTCAACTCTACCCACTGTTTTATTGATACTTCCTTTGTCACCCAAAACAAATTTTCTACCCACTCCATACCTCCTATTTTGCTCTGCCTCTTTGATGGTACCTTCAATACCATCATCTCTGAAGCAGCAGACATAAGTGTGCATTTTTCATCTGGCGATGTTACCACCTCTACATTTTATGTTACTCTGCTCGATTCCTCTTGCTCTGTGGTCCTTGGACACAACTGGTTCATCTGCTACAATATATTGATTGACTGAATATTGGGCAGTATCACCTTTCAACCAATGCTACAATAAATGCTTGTACCTCCGATGTCACTTCCATTTCTGTTGGCATCTCTCTTGATCTTGGAACCTCCTCCATTGCCCCCTATTGTGGTACCTCCATCTGTTTCTGTCGACTTGCCAAAATCCTCTAGCCTGCCAGTGCCCCACATATCCTTTGTCAATGCTGTCACATTTAATAGGGCCTGCAAGCTGAAGGGATTCATCTAGTATATCCTCCACCTTCACTCGTATGACACTCGCTTATGCTCTACCTTTGCGTCTACATCTCCAGACACTCTTTCTGATCTCTCCAGTGTTCTAGAGGAGTATCATGAGTTTGCAGATGTTTTTAATAAAGTCAAGGCTTCATCACTCCCTTCTCACCGAGACTTCAACTTGAAGATTGACCTGAAGGAAGATACTTCTTCACCTCTGAGCACCATCTACTCACTTTCTCCAGTCAAGCTTGAGGCTCTTCAGAAGTTTCTCAATGAAAAGTCTATATCCATCCTTCTTTATCCACTTACATAGCCCCTGTTCTTTTTGTCAAAAAGAAGGATGATTTTCTCTGCTTATGTGTCGACTTCTGGGGCTTCAACAAAATCATTAAAAAGGATTGCTACCCTCTTTCACTCATCTCCAACCTCCTTGACTCTCTCAGCTGTACTAAGGTCTATACCAAAATTGATCTCCATAGTGCTTACCACCTCATTCACATTATGAGATGAGTGGCAGCACTGGGCTCTCGCAATGTTGAACACAAAGAACAAAGACTAAGAAAACAGATCAGTTATAGTCTGACCTGAAGACTTGGATGAATAACGAGAAGAGCGTTGAGTGAAACTCTTTGACGATGAGTGAGTTAGCGGGAGAAGACTTAGACATGCTCATAGATGGGTAGTCCCAAGAGAACCAAGCTAGGATCTCTGAGCGTCGACATTGCAATATATATACTGCTACAGTGTTTGTATGCTACAAATAAATGATATCATCGGAATGTTCCACAACATTCCACGACATTTCATATGACATCAGGTGATGTCATGGTCCAGACCGTTCTAGGTTAGAATATTCTAGGCTAGTCTAGGCCGTAGGCATGTGATATCTAAATAAAGAGTCCTCATTGCACATGAGCAAGTCACATGATTGAGTCACGTGATCTAGTCACATGATTAAATAAGCACGTGATCTCAAAAAGAGAGAGAAAAATAAAGAAAAATAGAGAAAAAATTAACCCTCGTAACACATTATAGAGGGCTACAAATGAAAGACTGTCTTTCACATGTGCTATGAGTCCTATGAGTAGTTGGTCATACCTGAGGGTCTCACTAATGCTCCTGTGACTTTCCAGTGCTTTGTTAATAGCGTCTTTGCAAATATGCTCGATGTCTGTGTAGTGGTTTATCTCAATGACATTCTCATCTTTTCCTTCAACATCTCCTCCCACAAGAAGCACGTTAAAGAGGTTCTTCAATGCCTCCATAGACATGACCTTTATGCTAAGCCAGAGAAGTGTGAATTTCATATGGACTCTGTCGAGTACCTCGGCCACTGTTTGTCTCCTAATGGTCTGACCATGTCTGCTGATAAGGTCCAGACTATCCAGGATTGGCCTGAGCCTTGTAAAGTCAAGGACATCTAGTTCTTCCTCGGATTTACCAACTTCTACTGTCGCTTCATCTTTAATTACTCCAATATCATTGTGCCTCTTATGCATCTCACCCAGAAGGATACTCCTTGGCATTTCTTCAACACATGTCATGCTGTGTTCCATCAGTTAAAATCCACCTTTATCTCTGCTCTGGTCCTCATCCACTGGGTCCTAGATGCCTCTATCATGGTTGAAACAAACACCTCAGATTATGCTATCACTGGTATTCTCTCCATCCTCTCCTTCGATGGAGAGCTTTACTGTGTTGCCTTTACTCAAGAACAGCTTGCTTTGTCCCTTTATGCAACCATTCTAGAAGTATCTATTCTTCATGTAGCTTTAATTCTCAACTCCAGGTAACTCTGCTCTGATATCCTATTCACTCTTCCCTCTGACCCCATCACTGCTTCACTTCTCTCTGGTTCTCCTGATCTACATTGGACACTGGACATCACCAGCCTCCTCCTTAGAGATGATTGTATCTATGTCTCTGACACTAATGACCTACATCTCCACATTCTCTGACACTGTCATGACCACCTCCTATCTAAGATGAGTGATGCTTCTAGAGCTCTTGCAGCATCAACACTACAACTAAGAATGAGAAAGAAAATCAGTTAACATCTGATGAAAGTGTAAAGAGCTAAAGCATCAACTTAGGGCTTGTCAACAATGAGCAGAGTAATGAGAAAAGACTTAGATTCACTTGTAGATGGATAGCCCCAAAAGAACCAAGTTAAGGTCTCTGGACAATGGTATTCCAATATATATACTATTACAATGTTTGTATAAAATAAATAATTAGTAATGAAAATGTTCCACAACATTCCACAGCATTCCATATGATATCATGATGATGTCATGGTCCAGACCAGTCTAGGTGAGTTTATGTCTAGAATGTTCTAGGTATGTCTAGGTCTAGTTACATGATATCTAAATATAAAGTCCTCATTACATATGACCAAGTCACATGATCCAGTCACATGATCATAAAAAGAGGGAGAAAAACAGAGAAAAATAAAGGAAAAATTATACCTGTAATACTACGCCCCTTCTAGGAATTGACTTCCAAGCAATTAAATGGGGCAGAAGTCACAGAGCAATAATTAACATAGGGAGAAAATAAAGACTCAAATTACGACTGTACCATGTGCAATTTCCTGGGAGCAGAAGGGTGGCAACGATAGAAATCATGAATAGCATCATGAGCATTATTTAGGTTAGCCTTGGGCTCCCAAGTACACTTCTCATTGGAGTAACCAATCTAGTGCACCAAAAACTCGAGGTGGCAACCTTGCAGATGAAAGTCAACAATGTAATCAATCTTGTATTCTTGGTCATCCTCTTTGGTAATTAGCACTGGACCAGGTTGTTGTGCTGGTTGTCTAGGTAAATACTCTTTATAAGATTTGATGCGACTCATATTCACAACTGGATGAATGTGCATTGTGGATGGGAGATGAAGTTCAACTGCATTGGAGCTGACCAGCTTCATAACTTCATATGGGCCAAGCCATTGTTCAGTAAACTTCCAGAAAGATTGAGGAAGTTTTAAATTAGAAGTACTAAGCCATACTTTATTGCCAATCTGATAGGAAGGTGGCTGTGATCTGTGATGATTGGCTTTCTTTTTTATAGCAGCTTGTGCTTTCTCTAGATGTTTACAAGCCTGCTTGAGAGTTTGCTCCATCTTAATAGCGAGATCCTCGGCTGCAGGGATCTTGAACTGAAGTGGCTCAACACCCATCCTTGGTTTGTAGGATCAAGTAACCTCAAATGGAGATTTATCAAGTGAGTCCTGGTGCTTGTTGTTATATGAAAATTACACTAGCGCTAACCAATTAGACCAATCATATGGCTTTTCAGCTATGAAGAGATGGATATATTCCTATAACACCTGGTTCATCCGTTCCGTTTGTCTGTCTGTTTACGAGTGGAAAGCGGTGGAGAGCTTAAGCTCAATCCCTAAGTATTTTCCTAATTTGCACATAACCTGAGATGCAAATTGTGGACCGCAGTCTGAAACGATAGTCATGGAAAGACCATAATGCTTCCATACATGTTGCAAATTCAATTTGGCTGTTCCAAGAGCTGTGATTATTTTGTTTGTAGGAATAAATATTGCCTCCTTGGAGAAACAATCAACAACCACTAGGATTGTGTCATAACCATCCGAAAGAGATAACTCTGTGATAAAATCTGCCGAGACATCAACCCATGGTCCAGATGGGATCGACAGTGATTAGAGTATGCCTGCTGGGGTGATGCAAGAACTCTTCATGTGTGTGCATTGATCACAATGTGAGACATAGTTCTTGACCTGTATATGTAACCCAGGCCAGTAGTAATTACATTCCACTAATTCCTGTGTCTTTAACTGACCAGGGTGTCCTGCAACTGGATTGTTGTGATGGAGTGTGAGAATGTCTTGGCAAAGTTTGACATCACTAGGAACATAAATACGGTTTTCTCTATAATACAGCCCATCCTGGAGCTTATAGTTTGACCCTAGATCCAGATCTTTGGATAGTACCTTGATTTGTTCAATGATTGATTGTTCTTCGGCTTCTACAACAATGTGTTGAGCCCTGATCTTTTCGAGAGGAATAACAGTGATACTCTTATTGTCATCTTCAATCCCATTGAAGTGATCACAACGTCAGGATAAAGCATCAGCTTTCATTATGGAGGTTCCTGCCTTATGGACCAAGATAAAGTCGAATTGTGTAAGGTACAAGGACCATTGTACTTGTCTACGATTTAGATCTTGGGATTTCATAAAATATTGAAGATTCTTATGATTGGACCAAATTTCAAATTTGTGCCGAGCACCTTCTAAATAATGTCTCCATGTTTCTAATGCATGGATAATGGCAAGCATTTCCTTATCTGCAACCTGATAGTTCTGCTCTTGTGTAGAGAGAGCATAGGAACTGAAGGTGCATGGTCACCATTCTCTATTGAGACATTTCATAGATAAGACAGCCCCTGTGGCAAAATCTGAGGTATCAGTTTCCAGGCAGAACTCTGCATCAATATCCAAATAGACCAAAATAGGTGCTGTCATAAAGTGTTCTTTAAGTGTTTCAAACGCCGATTGTTCTTTCTCTCCCCAGTTCCACTGGAGATCTTTATGTGTTAAGTCCATGAGAGGTTTTGTGATTCCAGCATAACTGAATATGAATGGTAAAAGTTAGCGAGGCTGAGGAAAGAATGGACATGTTTGACCATTTGTAGTACTGGCCACTTCTAGATCACTTTTACTTTCGATTCGTCCATGTGAACGCCATCACGAGTCACAGTCATACCAAGGAATTCTACTTCTATCTTCTCAAAGAAGCACTTCTCTGACTTGACAAACAAATCATTATCTTTGAGCTGCTGTAACACATGTGCCACAGCTTTGTGATGCTCATCAATATTGTATATATTAATAGATCGTTCATATAGATAACAACAATATTGTCCATATCCACAAATAGCTTGTTCATCATGGCTTGAAACATAGCTGGTGAATTACAGAGACCAAAGAACATGACAAGAAGTTTGAAAGAGCCTAGATGACAGACAAAAGCTGCCTTCCATTCGTCACCTTCCTTGATACATATATTGTTATATCCCCATCAAAGGTCCATTTTTGTGAAATACCTTGCACCCTTAAGCTTATCAACAAGCTGACTAATCAGGAGCAAGTGATAGCTGTTCTTAAGCATTTCTTCATTCAGATAGCAGTAATCTTATACCATCCACTTAGTGCCTTTCTTTTTAGGAATGAAGAATACAGGCAATGTCTGAGGTGATTTTGATGATTTAACATAGCCCTTTGAGAGCTGATCTTCAATAAATGATTTAACTTCATCCTGCTCCTGAGTTGAAAGGGGAATCATTCACCCTTTCTTAGGTTTGAAGTCTTCTTTTAGTTCGATTACATGATCCCATGGCTTGTGTATTGGCATGCACTCAGACTCTTTCTTCAAGAAAGTTTTGTAAAAGTCCTTATGGTAGACGCTAGGAACCAGTTCTTTGATTGGTGTTTCTAACACAACTGTACTTCTGAACTTCTTCCACGAGTCATCAGTTTCAAGACTACTGATAAGACCTTTCCATTTTGAGACTGCTTCGACTTCTTTATCTAGTTCCATCAAAGCGAGGCATGTAGTGTGATTAGATAGTTGATAACAAGATCTTGGGCATCGATTTAATTTAACTTCACCAGTTTGCCAGTTAATATTAGGATTGTGATACTCGAGCCAGGTATATCCAAGGATAATTGCAGCAGTACCGAGATCACTAATTTCAGCTTGAACTACTTCTTTGTGACCTTTGTATTCCATATGAATTTCTGTGATATGAGTAATGTCTCCTGCTTGGTTCTTGGTTCCATCGACATTAAAGACTAGGATAGATATTGGCAATTTACATAGCATGAGGCCTTGTTGCTTAGCCCATTGACAATTGATAAAGATAGAGTTTGCTCCACAATCTAGAAGAGCTTGGACCTGAATTGGTGAGGTGGTGTCAACATCCTCATATTTATCCATAACTTCAATCAGGATCTTGAGTTCCTTCTTGAGGGATACTGATCTAGCAAGGATCCATTCAGGGAAATCATCTCCAGGGGATAGGGAGTTGATAGAAGAAGTATTTTGGGTTTTCAGGGAATTAAGCACTGGTTGAACAGCCAAGCCTCGTAAGGAGGACCCCCTTTCTATGTACGTATCCAAGAAATCAGAGAACAAAGAAACTAAACTATTTTTTTGTGATTGTGTTTTTTCTTCTTTTGTAGATTGTTTTATGTTTTTAGGACTACCTAAAGCACAATGTATCAAGAATACGAGAAGAAACTAAATTATCAGAACTATCACACATATCAAGAAGAGAGAACCTATTATTACAAGAAGAGGAAAAGGAATTGTTTGCACTGTTATTAACACATTTGTGCCCTGTTTGAGTTACAGGCTCAGGCTTCCTAACAGATGCTTTTGGGCACTGTCTGCCATCTGCTAGAGATGTGGCACCCTGAACTGTCCCCATGTTGAAGGGCTGAAGGCTTTTCCCTGTGTCTTCATCTCTGAATTGTGCATATCAAAAAAGAAGGTCTTGACCTCCTTGAAGTCCATGCCACACCAGTGATCAGCTGGTGTGCTTTTGGTTTATCACACCTGGTGACCAGAATTTGCTGACATCTGGTGCCAGTCCGATGTATGGCAGTCTGAGCCACATCGACAGTTTGGTGCTTTGCACTGTTGGACAAAGTGGCCTACCTTGCCACATTTGTAGCAGTCCATTTGAAGGCTCCTTCACTCTAGCTGCTTGCCCTTTTATGCAGCGCCGATGTCCATTGCATTGCCACTGGTACTGTATGTTTTACCTTCATGACTGGAGGAATGGTTGTTTTGCATGTTGTTAACCCAGGCACACCCCTGGGATTGGCGGTTATCAAATTGGAACTCGAAGAGATCATACCGGCTTCCAACTCACCAGACTTCTTCAAGGTAATCTTCGATTTTCTCTTCTTGGATACCTTGAAGATATATCTCTTTAATAATTTTGGGCCATGCTGCCCATTCCAGAAGGTAAATTGCATGCAAGTGGAAACAGTTTGATTGCAGGATCAGTGAGTGAAATCTGATAATGAACTCGTCCGTTCACATTTTTCCTTGTTTTAATTGAACAAGTTGATTCTTTGCCCATTCCTTATTAGCCAAGAGTTGAAAATATCTTTTGATTTCCTCCTCTAACTCATGGAGTATAGACCATGTATTTTGATCGGTATATTTGCATATTAGGGCTTCAGCAAACTGACCAGCTACTGGACCCTTCATTCTGGAAAGTACTGCCATACAACCATTGAAGTTGGTGATTAGTACTGCTTGGTTTATAGTGAGCAAAGTTTCAAGCTTGACCCACTATATTGAGAAATTTTTCCAGTCCTCATCAAAGGTTCTGGGGTCTGTGAATATTACCTTTCAGCTGATGTTTGAGGGTTGATTTTGCAGCGTTTGTAATGCTGCAGTTACTTGCTCCCTGCGCTTGCAAGTTGGTGATGTCTTGGAGAATATTGACCATTGTTTACAAATAGTCTGATTCATTGTACAAATAATAAGGTGCATACCTAGGACAGTTGACAACGGAAACCTGCTGGTGGGGGCAGGAGAGAGATGGAAGATATTCTTGTATGTGTCAGTATACAGGGAAACAAAGACAATTGGATGTTCACCGAAATAAAGCTGGAGGAGGAGGGATTGAGGAAGGAGATCTGGGAGGCAGTGTAGGAGTGTGGAAAATCTATTCTTCGAGATCTGCTTTGATCTCTTCTTCTTTCTTTATACAGTGGAGAAAATCTACAGGCTCTTGTTTGGAAATGAGCCACTCGAGAATGGGTTCGAGATCTTCAAATTTGATCTGAGGGGAAGGGGTAAAGATGCAGTTAAGGTAGTGGAATTGGAGGGCCGCTGCTTGTGCCCATGTATCAAAAATGCACTGGCGAGTAGTGCGAGCCACATTGAAAAACTTCTTCGTCAGGGCCTTTTACTTTCTTTGCCCTTTCGCTGTCCAGTCAATATCTGACCTGGCACAGCCCTTAAAGCTAGATATAGTACGAGTAACATAAACCTCTCCTAAGGCTGCACAGGCACAAGACCACTCTTTCATGCAGGGAGGGTTGCTATTCAACTAATTAAAACAAATGTGCCTCATGAGGACGTGAGATGTATCTCAAACAAAGATAAAAGGGGTTTGTCGGAGGATTTAACCTCTAGAGAATTAACTCTAGTTCTCGCACAAGAGAATCCGATGGCAGGGCCCTAGATAGCACAATGCCCTTCCTGAACCTCAATGGCCAGGGACTAGTAAAAACAAAAGAGCACAGTAATACACAATAAAGAGTAATGATGAGGTAAACAGCTAGTGACATGAGTAGTGCCTGATGCTGGGAGAATGGGTAGCTTGGTTCTAATGAGATGAGCAATGGTGCTAGGTGAGACGAAAGTATCGCTAGCGCTCAAGGCGCTTCCCGTTGGCGCTCATAGCGTCTAAACTTTCTTTTATCTTATCTTATCAGGTTGCGCTTATCTTATCGGTGAGCGTTTATCTTGTCTTATCTTATCGGTGGCTTGGTAGTCTAGACAGCTTCTAGACTTATGATCTAGAGTCACGGTTCTAGGGTTATACCTCATTAGTACAGGGTTCCCTTATATAGTACTTAGGTCGTTCACCTTAGTAGGGCACTGACCATGGTCCGTGCACGATTCGTAGGGTATATAAGTAGTCGTTCCTCCCTGTCGTATTTCCTTAGTTCAATATACTTGTGGTTCCACCTAGCAAGCCCTTGGCCTTCGTTGCTATCATAAGGGTGGTGGGACTTAACGGGTCTAGCAGACTCCAAGTGACCTGCGTCAAGGGTCATCTCCTTTAGTTTGGTTTGTTTTTCCATTGTGTTCTGCTCGACATATAACACTAGGCTCTCGCAACATTAACACTAGACAAAACTCAAGAAAACAAATGAGTTATAGTCCGACTTGAGGACTTGGGACGAGAAATGAGAAAGCATTGACTTAGAGCTCGTCAACAGAGAGCACGATGAAGAGAGGGATATTTTAACATGCTCATGGACAAGTAGCCGCAAGAGAACCAAGCTGGGACTCTGGGGTGTTGGCATTGCAGACTATATACACTGCTTATATTTGTATAGAACAAATAATTAGTAAGTCAGAATGTTCCATGACATTCCACAATATTCCATACGATGTCATGATGATGTCACAGTCCAGACTGGTCTAGGTAAGTCTAGTTATAAAATGTTCTAGGTGAGTCCAGACCTAGTCACGTGATATCTAAATATAAGTCCTCATTGCACATGAGAAAAGTCACATGATCCGGTCACATGAGTAAATAAGCATATGATCTAAGTCACATGATCACAAAAAGAGAGAGAAAAATAAAGAAAAATAAAGGAAAAATTATACTCCATAACATTCAGCTCACATCAGTTCAAATAGTGTGCCGTGGAGCAAGCATGGGTTCTGTAGTGAGACTGAGGAGGTTGTCATCATGGAATTGAAGATATTTTTTCAGCTGGATTATTTCATACATGAGACCATCTCCACACATCAGCAGCAGATGCTCCTGGTAATCATCCTGTATTTGACTGATCTACTACAGAAAATTAAACAGTGTCTTCAATTCAGTAGTAATGGTTTTGTTTTTGCTACAAGTTGCAAGAGAGTGAACCTTAGAGGTTTCAATAAGCAGTTGGATCCAGCATGCATGAGTTTGAAAGAGTATGGAGACATCTTTACTGAAGTATGACAGAGAGAAAATATATTTGATGAGAGTCAATAACCAGTGCAATGCAATGACTGTGTTTAGATGTGCTTAATCAATGAGTTTCAAGAGCAGGACAACTGTTAGCTGCTTTTGTCCAGAAGTCAGATGCTCTATTTTGTCTTCAAGATTGAAAGCATTGGGGGAAATTCCAGAAATTTCGATAAATGTGCTCACTAGATCAACATTCATTGTGTTTGTTTGACCAATCTATTGATCATGCTGAATGAGGTAATTTTGGACATTGTCCATCACAATTACACCAGCCACCATGAGGTTTCTTTCTTTCTTCACTACATACTGTGCCTCTTGTTTTGACAATTCCTGGAGACATGTCAACATAGCACTGTAAGCTACAGTTTTTTCAATTTGACTGTTGAAGGTGAAAATATCACAAGGAACACCAAAGGCAAAGTTGAGAATGCCTCTAGTCATAGGTAACTTTTATGCTAGTTTATTTCGTGAAAAATCCATGATTGACAAAACATCCGCTATGACCTAGTAATAAATTGATCAAACAGATGTAACTCTTAGATCAAGTATCATGCATACTATCAAGAGGACAAATCTTGCACACTGCTACTACAGTAGTATTGCCTGGATGCTGAGGTGCTTGATTACAAATACTAGCCATAATATCTCATGTAAATCAGTGATGTTTCTTCAACATAGCAGCTACTGATGCCATTGTCATTGAGCCAATATCTTCCCATTGTAGTCATGAGGATGAACCTGACACTGGTCCTTTTGTCAGAGTACATACCATCATACAAAGACCACTAGTAATTTTGATGGCTTCTTCGGCCTCATGAACTAGCTTCTTCTTGACGAGCTGTGCCACAAACAAAGTAAGTGCAGGCCATGCTGACCTGATGTCCTTGAATGAAATGGTGGTACTATACATGAGATGTCCATCTTTGGATATATGCCCATCTGAGCTGCATAGCCATACATCAAGGAGAAAGCCAATGTCATAGTCTGAGCTGCCATCTAGAAATTGGTGCACATGTTATGTGTCAAGCGGAACATAATGGAAAAACAAACCAAACTAAAAGGCAGTGACCACTGACGTAGGCCACCACAGAGTCCACTAGATCCGTCAAGTCCCACCAATTCTATGTAGCAGCTAAGACCAGGATATACAAGGTGAAACCATGGATATATTGAACTAAGGAATACGACAAGGAAGAGTAGCTACTTATATACCCTAGATACCATGCACAGAACATGGCCCATGCCCCTCTGAGGTGAGCATGCTAAGTATTATATAAGTAAGTCCCTGTACTAGTAAGATAACACCCTTTACCCATATTCTAGGTTATAAGGCTAGTCCGAAGTCTAGAACTTACCCAGCCACCTGATAAGATTAGCGCCATCCCGATAAGATAAGATAAGAAAAATAAGAAGCACCTTGAGCACTAGTGACGCGATCATCTCAGCACATATGATACATAACAATGTGCTTGGTGGACATCATTATCATGCTCATCCTTGAGCCAGAAGAGAAAATAGAAAAACTAGCTAAGTGTCTAACATATGCTCTTCAAAGTGTTGAACATGATAGTGAGCTTCTGATCTAAACTACAATGAGGTGTGTACTTGAACACCTCTCTTTCTCTTTTAGCCTTTGGATGTTGCAGATTACCATGATTGACATCTACCCCTGGGTAAGATATCATCTCTTGAGTATACAAAGATAAGTTTTCATTCTGAGTATGTTTCCACTTGGATGATGACTTGAAGGAAGATAGCAGAGGAAGAGCTTGAAGTGGTAGGGCATATAAAGGGGTCTCAGGTGTTGATGCATGCCATTGAATGGATGGTAGAGATGTTGAAGATGTTGGAGCATAGACATGATAACCACAATTGTGAGAGGCATAGAGCTGAGTGCTTGAGATATACAGGTCTGTCTGAGATGTATAGATTGGATATGAGGTATGAGAAGTGTTGACCAGTTGATCTGGAGTGAAATGACTACAATGATCATCCATTTTATGCAGTAGTTGAGAGCCTTGTTTTCAAAAGTTCAACTTTTCTCCTCATATGTTATCAAAAGGGGCATTTCCATATGGAGCAGCAGTCTGACTCATCAACCAGCTGACATGCTGAGCACCAGCATCATCTATTGTGTCCGAAATGCTGTGCTATGGTAACCACCCTGACATCAGTAGTAGACTATCATAAGGAAGGAACGACTATCTTCCTTTCTGTATGTTTCAGCACAACTTTTGACCAAGTCCTCTATGGTCATATATGATAATGTCTTTGGCTGACGTGCTGTTATGATATGTATTTTTCCTCTATTTTTCTTTCTTTTTCTTTCTTTGGCGCCTGGCGCGCTTATACTCAACGACTTAGGAACGTCTAAGTCTTTTCCTAATCACGTGACAGGTCACGTGACATGATATGTGCAACTAGCTTGCACGCGACATGGACAACCCCTATGTCACATCTTCACGGACTCACAGGCTTTCATAGCCTTATGCCTCACCTTTACCGTATGTTTCTCATTTCCGCTATTTCATATTTAATAAGCTGCACACCTCATGGCGTACATCCTGTTTTAATGTGGCAGCACATGTTATCCTCATTCCATGCTTCTCCTTCCATTCTACACATGTATTCCTCATGTTATGATTCTCTTCCATTCCATGGCGATGCTTGATGCACACCTACTCCTCATGTTTTCCCACCTTATCAGTAGATAAGAACACTACATGTACAAACAGTTGTATGGTATATAAGGACCAATGCAGCGACCAGAGGACTCCATCGAATCCTCTTGGGTTTTCTCCTTCAGCCACTCTGCTAAGAGAACAACTTCAGTTTGACTACGCTTCAGTATGCACTCATAAACAATGTGAGCCGCTGATTATATCACGTGCTATGTCAGAGTCTATTGTTAGTATCCGGCACATTGTGCTTACCATCCCTCATATCATGCAATATGAGAAAGCACATTTTCATGATAGTACTCATGGGTTATGGTGATCACAACGGTATATGGCAGTCGGAACCATTTGCAATAGTCAAGACAGTTTACAACTGCGAACTGAGTTCTGATAGCTAAAGATATCTTCAGACAATGATTTTCATGCTGATACAAGTAGACACAAAACGACATGTATTTATGATTACAATATAGTACTATACACATGATATGGCATGCTGTAACAGAATCGGAACATGAAATCATGATGCGACGATATGAATACTGATGTGACAGTCGTACAGGGAGAGGACAATGGAAAAGGGGCAAAATTGTAGGAGTTCTAGGTGTGGAAATGAATGGAAGGTGCATTTCTGTAGTGCATGACATGGAATATGAACCTGCTTGTAGCTCGGTGAAATGTTTGACATGAAACGAAGGGTTAGCGAAAACAGTACATCCTACGTATTGTGCCATTAGCAGATGTGAGCAATGAATTACCAACTTACCTATGTATATCGACGTCCCTTCTTTCAAACGTTCCTCTTCTTTGGTTGAGGTTGTGGATCCTCTTCATCCAACAAGACGGCCTTCTGTTTTCCTTTTCCTATTGTCGAAGTCTTCTTGGATGAACTAGACTTGATCTTCATATTAGTGACATCTTCGAGTGAGTTCATATCAAGTTCAGTCAACTTGCTTGACAGTGACGCTCCTCAATGGGAATAATTGATCATAACGGTAGATGGCCCATCAACAACAAATGTGACATGAGCTAGGGTTGAAGCTGGACGTGGAGGTGATGTTGGTGGTGGTGTAACCATCTTCAGCTCGACTGATGACCCACTATGATGGCCAGTGCAGATGGGTGAACTTGCAGACTCAATAGTGGGGCATGTGGGAGTAGACTCCACAATGAGTTTGAGAGTGACAGATGCTGACATACGTGCTGCTACCTAGGCACACATCTTGGCCAAGAAGCTACATGATGAACTCTCAGGCTCGTTTGGATCACCTAGGACAGAAGAGTTCGTTTTCCATCCGTTTTTGTCTTTGAATGTGAGCCTGAAACATTATAAACAAAAGGACTCTCTGAAAAAAGCTGAGAACTGAGACAAAAGTATCACTAGTGCTCATGGCGCTTCTGCTTAGCACCTATGGCGTCTAAGTTCTTCTTATCTTATCTTATCTAGATGGCACTTATCTTATTAGGTCAGCATTTATCTTATCCAGTTGTTACATCTTATCAGGTGGCTGGGTAAGTCTAGACCAGGTCTAGCTTATGACCTAGGGTTATGGGTCTAGGGTATTACCTTAAGCATACGGAGACTTACTTATATAGTACTTAGCATGCTCACCTCAGAGGGGCACGGATCATGGTCCATGCGCATTATCTAGGGTATATAAGTAGTTACAGTCCTCTGTCATAGTTCTCTAGTTCAATATATTTGTGGTTCCACCTAGCAAGCCCTGGCCTTCGTTGCTAGATAGGGTGGTGGGACTTAATGGGTCTTGTGGACTCCGAGTGGGCCTGTGTCAGTGGCCACTCTCTTGTAGTTTGGTTTGTTTTTCTGTTTTATTCCACTCGACGCATAACAAGAACTTACAAATTATAATGCTTGAGGAGACTGTCCTTCCAGACTAGATTGGGACAGTTCGCAATCATATCCATCATAGTATAATAGAATCAGTGGTAATGAAATGTGCCATCAATTTTGGACCACCATGTCTATGAACTAATCACGAAACACCCCTAGTTTCGCTGAGTCAGTTTCGTCACCTGAGATAAACTGGCATATACTGAGATGAGTGATGATACTGGACCTCTCGCAACGTCAAACACTTAGAACTAGCGGAGAAAATAAATCAGTTATAGCCTGACTTGAAGGCTTGGACAATGTTAGAAGTAGCATTGACTTAGAGCTCGTCAACGGGGAGCACGATGATGAGGAGGAAAACTTAAGCTCGCTCGTAGACAGGTAGTCCCAAGAGAACCAAGCTGAGGTCTCTGGGTGTTGGCATTCATTCTTATATACTAGTACAGTGTTTGTATCTAACAAACAAATGATATCATTGGAATGTTCCACAACATTCCATGACGTTCCATATGATGTCAGGTGATGTCATGGTCCAGACCGTTCTAGATAAATCTAAGCTAGAATGTTCTAGGCGAGTCTAGGCCTAGTCACGTGATATCTAAATATAAAGTCCTCATTGCACATGATCCAGTCACATGATTAAATAAGCACATGATATAAGTCACGTGACCACAAAAAGAGAGAAAAACAGAGAAAAATAAGGAAAAAATATATACCCATAACACTACCCCCCTTCTAGGAATCGACCTCCAGGCGATTAAACAGGGCAGAAGCCACGGAACAATAATTATCATAAAGAGAGAATAAAAAGTCAAATTATGACTGAACCATGCGTAATTTCCTAGGAGCAGAAGGGTGGCAATGATAGAAATCGCGAATGGCATCGCGAGCATTACTTAGGTTAGCTTCAGGCTCCCAAGTACGCTCCTCGTCAGAATAACCAACCCAGTGAACCAAAAATTCAAGGTGACGACCTTGCAAGCAAGAGTCAACAATATAATTAACCTCGTATTCTTGATCACCCTCTTCGGTGACTAGCACCAGACCAGGTTGTTGCGCTGGTTGACCGGGCAATCGCTCTTTATAAGGTTTGATGTAGCTAATATTCACAACCGGGTGAATGCGCATTGTAGATGGTAAACAAAGTTCAATGGCATTGGAGCTGACCAGCTTCATGATTTCATATAGACTGAGCCAACGTTCGGTAAACTTCCAGGAAGGTTGAGGAAGTTTTAAGTTAGAAGTACTCAACCACACTTTATCGCCAATCTGATAAGGAGGTGGCTATGATCTATGACGATCGGCTTTGTGTTTCATAGCGGCTTGCGCTTTCTCTAAGTTTTTGTGAGCCTGCTCAAGTGTTTTCTTCATTTTAGTGGTGAGATCCTTGGCTGCAGGGACCTGGGATTGAAGCGGTTCAATGTCCATCCTTGGTTTGTAGGATCGAGTAACCTCAAATGGAGATTTTCCAAGTGAGTCCTGGCACTTGTTGTTATATGAAAATTGCGCCAGCGCTAGCTAAGCAAACCAATCATATGGCTTTTTGGCAACGAAAAGACGGATGTATTCTTGTAATGCCTGGTTCATCCGTCCTATTTGTCTGTCTGTTTGTGGGTGAAAAGCTGTGGAGCGCTTAAGCTCAATCCCTAAGAATTTTCCTAATTTGTGCATGACCTGAGACGTGAATTGTGGACCACGGTTGGAAACTATTGTCATGAGAAGACCATGATGCTTCCAGACATGTTGCAAATATAATTTGGCTGTTCCGAGAGCCACGATCGTTTTGTTGGTAGGAATAAATATAGCCTCTTTGGAGAAACAATCAACAACCACTAGGATTGTGTCGTAACCATCCGAAAGAGGTAAGTCCATTGTAAAATCTGCCGAGATATCGACCCATGGTCCAGATAGGATCAGCAGAGGTTGGAGCATGCCAGCTGGAGCAATGCAAGAACTTTTCATGTGTGCACACTGATTGCAACGCGAAACATAGTCCTTGACCTGTGTGTGTAACCCAGGCCAGTAATAATTACGTTCCACCAATTCCTGTGTCTTAGATTGACCAGGATGTCCTGCGATAGAGTTATCGTGATGGAGTGTGAGAATGTCTTGGCGAAGCTTGGCATCACCAGGAACATAAATACGATTTTCATGGAAATAAAGCCCATCCTGGAGCTTATAATTTGACCCTAGATCCAGATCTTTAGATAGTGCTTTGATTCGTTCAACGACAGACTGCTCTTTGGCTTCTACAACGATATGTTGAGCCCTAATCTTTTCAGGAGGAATTATGGTGATGCCCTTGTTGTCATCTTCAACCTCATTGCAGTGATCACAATATCAGGATAAAGCATCTGCTTTCATCATGGAGGTTCCTGCCTTATGGACTAAGGTAATGTCTAACTGAGTCAGATACAAAGACCATCTTGCTTGTCTGCGATTTAGATCTTGGAATTTCATGAAATATTGCAAATTTTTGTGATCAGACCAAATTTGTGCTGAGCACCTTCTAGATAATGTCTCCACATTTCTAACGCACGAATAATAGCGAGCATTTCTTTGTCAGCAACCTGATAGTTCTGCTCTTGAGCTGAGAGAGCATGAGAACTAAAGGTACACGGTCGCCATTCTCCATCGGGACATTTCATAGATAAAACAGCTCCTGTGGTGAAATCCGAAGCATCAGTTTCTAGGTGGAATTCTGCATCAATGTCTGGATAGACCAAAATAGGTGCTGTCATAAAACATTCTTCAAGCATTTCAAATGCTTGTTGTTCTTTATCTCCTCAGTTTCACTGGAGATCTTTACGAGTTAAATCCATGAGATTTTGCAATTCCAGCATAACCAAGTATGAAGCAATGGTAAAAGTTAGCAAGACCAAGGAAAGAACGGACTTGTTTGACCATTCGTGGGACTGGCCACTCCTGGATTGCTTTTACTTTTGATTTGTCCACGCAAACACCATCGTGAGTCACGGTCATACCGAGGAATTCTACTTCAGTCTTGTCAAAGAAGCACTTCTCCAGCTTGACAAATAAGTCATTATCTTTGAGCTGCTGGAGCACATGTGCAACAGCTTTATGATGCTCATCGATATTGTTCGATTTTGTATAAATTAATAGATTGTCCATATAGATAACAACAATACTGCCCATATCCACGAATAGCTCATTCATCATTGATTGGAACGTAGCTGGTGAATTACAGAGACCAAAGAACATGACGAGAGGTTCAAAAGAACTGAGATGACAGACAAATGCTGCCTTCCATTCATCACCCTCCTTGATTCATATATTGTTATATCCTCATCGAAGGTCCATTTTCGTAAAATATCTTGCACTCTTAAGTTTGTCAACAAGCTGACTAATCAGGGGCAAGGGATAATTATTTTTAACCATGCCTTCATTCAGATAGCGGTAATCTTGAACCATCCACTTGGTGCCTTCTTTCTTAGGAACAAAGAATACAGGCGATGTCTGAGGTGATTTTGACGGTCTAATATAGTCCTTCAAGAGCTGATCTTCAATAAAAGATTTGACTTCATTCTGCTCCTGAGCTGAAAGAGGAATCATTCACCCTTTCTTAGGTTTGAAGTCTTCTTTTAGTTCGATTACATGATCCCACAGCTTGTGTGTTGGCATGCACTCAGATTCTTTCTTTGAGAAAGTTTCGTAAAAGTCCTTATGGTAGATGCTGGGAACTAGTTATGTTTCTAATACGACTGTACTTCTCAGCTTCTTCCACGTTTCATCAGTTTCAAGGTCACTGATAAGACCTTTCCATTTTGAGACTGCTTCAACTTCTTCTTCTAGTTCCATCGAAGCAAGGTGCATAGCATGATTAGATAACTGGTAATACAATCTTGGGCAATGATTTAATTTAACTTCACCAGTTTGCCAGTTAATGTTAGGGTTATGATACTCGAGCCAGGTATATCCGAGGATGATTGCAGCAGTGCCGAGATCACTGATTTTGGCTTGGACTATCTCCTTGTGTCCTTTGTACTCCATCCAGATTTCTGCGATATGAGTAATATCTCCTGCTTGGTTCTTGGTTCCATCAACATTAAAGACTAGGATAGGTACCGGCAACTTGCGTAACATGATGCCTTGTCGCTTAACCCATTAGTGATCGATAAAGATAGAGTTTGCTTCACTATCTAAGAGAGCTTGAACCTGAATAGGGGTTGTGGTGTCAACATCCACATGTTTATCTGTTACTTTGATCGAGATCTTGAATTCCTTCTTGAGGGAGACCAATCTAGTAAGGATCCTTTCAGGGAAATTATCTCCAGGGGACAAGGAGTTGATAGAAGAAGTAATTTTGGGTTTTGGGAAATTAAGCACGGGTTGAACCAAGCCTCATAAGGAGGACCCCCCTTCTATGTACGTATCAAGAAAATTAGAAAACAAAGAAACTAAACTATTTTTTTGTGATTTTGATTTTTCTTCTTTTGTAGATTGTTTTGTATTTTTAGAACTACCTATTACGCATGTATCAAGAATTCAAGCCAAAGGAAAACTATCAGAACTATTAAATGTATCAAGACAAGAAAACCTATTAGTACAAGAAAAAGAAACGTTGTCATTAACACATTTATTTTGCCCTGTTTGAGTTACAGGCTCAAGCTTCCTGACAGATGCTTTTGAGCGCTGTCTGCCACCTGCCAGAGATGTGGCACCCTGAACTGTCCCTGTGTTCAAGGACCAAAGGCTTTTCCCTGAGCCTTCACCTCTATTGTATGCATATCAAAAAAGAAGGCTTTCGCCTCTTCAAAGTCCATGCCATGCCAGTGATCAGCTAGTGCACTTTGATTTTGTCACACTTGGTGACCGTTGTCTGCTGACATTCTGTGCCGGTATGTGGTGTGGCAGTCTGAACCACAACGACAGTTTGGAGCCTTGCACTGTCGGGCAAAGTGGCCTGACTTGTCACATTTATAGCAATCCATTTGGAGCCATCTCCGCTCCAGTTGCTTGCCCTTTTGTGCGACGCCAATGTTCATCGCGTCACCACTGATACCATATGTTTTACCTCCACAGCTGAAGGAAGAGTTGTTTTGTGCGTTGTTGATACAGGCACGCCCCTGGGATCCTTTATCAAACTGATACTCGAAGAGATCGGCCTGACTTCCAATTTGTCGAACCTCATCCAGGTACTCTTCAATTGTTCCTTTTTGAGTACGTTGGAGATAAATCTCCTTGATTATATCGGGCCATGCTGCCTGTTCCAGAAGGTAAATTGAGTGCATGTGAGAGCACTCAGATTGCAGAACGAAAGAATGAAATCGAATGACAAACTCATCGGTTCTCATCTTTCCTTGTTTAAGGTTGACAAGCTAGTTCTTGGCCCATTCCTTATTGGCCAGGGGTTGAAAATATTTCTTGATTTCCTCATCCAACATGTGGAGTGTTGACCATGCGTTTTGATTGGTGTATTTACGTATCAAGGCCTTGGCGAACCGACCTGCCACCAGGCCTTTCATGCGGGAGAGAACGGCTACACAACCATCAAAGTTGGTTGTGAGAACCGTCTGATTTGCGGTGAGCCAGGTCTCAAGTTTGACCCACTATATGGAGAAATTGTTCCGGTTCCTATCGAAGGTCCCGGGGTCTGCGAAGATTTCAACCTTTCAGCTGATATTGGATGGTTGATTTTGCAATGTTTGTAGCATTGCAGTAACCTGTTGGAGTTGCGTCTGGAGGTTGGCAACTTTTTGTTGTAAATTTGCCATCTTTTACAGATAGCCAGGTTTGTTGTAAAGGTAATAAGGTGCGTTTTGTGAGCAGTTTGCTAATGGCACCTGTTGTCGGGGGCAGCAAAGAGACGGTAGATATTCTTGCACATGATGGCATGCAGGGAAGCGGAGGTGATTAGACATTCGCTGTGTTACAATATGAATTTTTCCTCTATTTTTCTTCCTTTTCTTCTCATTTATTAAGACTTTAGCGCCTAGCGCACCTATACTTTCAAGACTTAGAAACGTCTAAGTCCCAAACCTATCACGTGACTTGACACGTGCAACTGGCTCGCACACAACATGGACTAGCCCCTATGCTATATCTTCACAGACTCACAGGCTCTCATAGCCTTATGCCTCACCCCCACCGTATGTTTCCCATTTTACAGTTATTTGATATTTAATAGCTGCCACACATCATGGAATCCTCACCGATCTCATGTATGATCGTGGCAGCACATGTTTACCTCCTGTTTATGATTCCCTTCCATTCTACATGCGTTTCCCTCATGTCTTACTTCCTTTCCATTCCATGGCTATGTTTGATGCATGCCTGGTACATATGTTTTCCATCTTATTGGTAGATTAGGACAATACATGTACAAACAGTTGTATAGTATATAAGGACCAATGCAGCGACCAGGGGATTCCCATCGAATCCTCCTGAGTCTTTCTCCTTCAGCTCCTCCATAAGCTAAGAGCAACCTCAGCTATGACTTATATCAGTATGTACTCCATCATGTGAGCCGCTGATTATATCACGCTGGGGTAGAGCTAGAATGGGAGAAGGGGATCGGGGAGGCGATGTAGGGGTGTGAAAAATATCTTGTTCGAGATCCACCTCGATCTCTTCTTCCTTCTTTACGTGATGGAGAAAATCTAAAGGCTTCTATTTAGGTACGAGCCACTCGGGGACAGGTTCAAGATCTTCGAACTTTATTTGAGGGGGAGGGGTAAAAACATGGTTGAGGTGGTGGAATTGGAGGGCTGCGGCTTGCACCCTAGTATCAAGAATGCACTGCCTAGTAGTGCAAGCCACGTTGAAAATGTGTTCTTCATCAGGGCCTATTTCTTCCTATGCCCTTTCACTGTCCAGTCACCAACCGATCTGGCACAGCCCCTAAATGCTATGGTATGGTAAAACTAATGTAAACTGCTCCTAAGACTATACGGGCACAAGACCGCTCTTACATACAGGGAGGGTTGCTAACGATGACTATGTAAAACAAATATGCCTCACGAGGACACAGGACGATGCCCAAAAGAAGACAAATGGGGTTTATCAGAGGATTTAACCTCTAACAAAAACGAAAGGACACGGTAATATGCAGTGAAGAGTATGATTATGTAAAAACAGCTAATGACATGGATAGTACCCAATGCCAGGAGAGTGGGTAGCTTGGTTCTAATGAGACGAGCGATGGTACTGGATCTCTTGCAATGTCAAACGCTTAAAACTAGCGGAGAAAACAAATCAGTTATAGCCTGACTTGAAGGCTTGGACGATGTTAGGAGTAGCATTGACTTAGAGCTCGTCAATGGGGAGCATGATGAGGAGGAGGAAAACTTAAGCTCGCTCGTAGACGGCTAGTCCCAAGAGAACCAAGCTGGGGTCTCTGGGTGTTGGCATTCATTCTTATATACTAGTACAGTGTTTGTATCTAACAAACAAATGATATCATCAGAATGTTCCACAACATTCCATGATGTTCCATATGATGTCAGGTGATGTCATGGTCCAGACCGTTCTAGATAAGTCTAAGCTAGAATGTTCTAGGCGAGTCTAGACCTAGTCACATGATATCTAAATATAAAGTCCTCATTGCACGTGAGCAAGTCACATGACTGAGTCACATGATCCAGTCACATGATTAAATAAGCATGTAGTGTAAGTCATGTGACCACAAAAAGAGAGAAAAACAGAGAAAAATAAGAAAAAAATATATACCCATAACACATACCTGGACAGCACTGTATGAAATCTCTGGACCCACGATCTCATCCAGACGATGGAGGTTAGCATTGCACAGACAAGTACCTCGAGCATCTTTACCCATGTCTGCAGAAGGTCCTACAAATATGTGCCGAAAGACCTAAAGTTGTATAAGATAACATTCCGCCACAATAGTGTGAAGCATACCTGCTCAAGATAATATCCATGAAAAAGGCCTTTGAGAACATCTTCATCGTCATACTCTTCTCCATTGTTCATCCATAGAAAGCTGGGATATCCATTGTCACTCATGCTAATCTTTCCACTGGCAAGTAATTCTTGTGTTCTAATTGTACTATTCAGAAAATGTTCAGCATGAATATAATATGTGCACTTACCGTTCAGGGTCTTGTTTAAACTTCCAAAGAGAATCGATCAAATACAACAGCACAGCAAGGACAATGTGGTTAATTCTCAGCTGCAACTTTGATGAGGATAGGTAGATTGCCAGCGTTATTGGGGCTCCCACTAGATCAAAGGCTGTGTAGAACGCAATCTTATCTCGCAGGTGAGTGGAGTTGTCTGAATGTGTTGTTTTCATAGCTTGATTTATCTGTAGTATTCGTTAGTAGATATCATTATATGTATGCATATATGCACCTTTTTTACAACCTTGTTATACTCCGTAAATTTGGTGGGATTGTTGACTAGCTCCTTGATATCAGGTGCGAATTGGATGATGGTTTGGTACACGTGCTTGTAACGCTCAATTGTTCCCAGTGGACTATATGCATGAAGGGTGGTCAGTTTTGCTATCAGAAGTGTATGCAACCAAAACTCACAGTTTCTCGAAAAACACCAGCTCCATGTCCTCGTCCTTGTCTACCTTCCTCTGTGCCCAAAGTGCTATACTGATGGCCTTATTAATATCACAGAACATGTCCACACAATGTATTACTGCATGTGCAGCAACCCTATATCGCTCATAGTCACCTCGTGCATCATCATCTGAGACGAAGATATCACTTAGTGCTCAAGACGCTTCATTTTCTGTTATCTTATCTTATCTGGTTGGCGCTAATCTTATCGTTAGCGCTAATCTTGTCTTATCTTATCAGGTGGCTGGGTAGTCTAGAACTGATCTAGACTTACAACCTAGAGTTACAGGCCTAGGGTTATACTCTTATAGGCAGGGTTGTACTTATATAGTATCTAGCTCACTCACCTCAGAGGGGCACGGATCATGGTCCGTGCATAGTATTTAGAGTATATAAGTAGCTACAATTCCCTCCTGTATTTCCTTAGTCCAATATATTTGTGGTTCTACCTTAACATGCCCTGGCCTTAGCTGCTACATAGGGTTGGTAGGGCTTAACGGGTCTAGCGGATTCCGAGTATGCCTGCGTCAGTGGCAACTCTCTTTTAGTGGTATGTTTTCTTTGTTATTCCGCTCGACACGTAACATCATCTTCCTCGCTTTCATTGCTGTCTTCATCACCTGATTCAATGGTATGTTTTCTATCGAGGGTCGGCATATTTCCATCAATCTATCAAAACACTTACTTTGTACATTTGAACAATTTCTTGAGTGCTTTGGTGCATAGTGTCCATGCTCCTCGTGTTTGTCATTAGACTCAGAAGTAGGTGATCTTATGCATTTATTGGGCATATTGACGGTTATAGTACAGAATCAAGATTTAGTTATCTGAGTGTGACAGATCATGTCACGACGCAACATTGTTTAATCAGATAACCATCATAATTTACCTTGTTTAAGTCCTTGACGCCTTGTTCTCATATCACGACCTCTACGCTTATGATCGACTGTGTTTTGGACGAACATAGGTGAGTCTCATAATATACAATGTCTTAAACTTGAGAGAAGCTGATTGATGTCTTTCTAGACTAATTTTATTGCTATTTTTCATAGTACATCCATACAAATATGCTCGAGACCAATACACCATGTTTTTCCCATCTTCAAGTCCCATCCTCATCCAACGTCATCCGATTACATTTCATTGCAGCATGGATGAGATGGATTTGACATGTCCAGGCTGTGAAAAGCGGTTTGATACCACCAGAGCCCTGACTGCGCATGAATGCCAATGCAATGCATATACCGCATGGTCAAACCACATTTTCACAGGGCATCATCACTGAGTGAAGAAGGCTCGGCAAGGCAAGACCAAGAAATGCAAGTGTTCCTCTTCGCTGTCGTCATCCTCCAGTTCCAACTCCAAGTTTCACGATGTGACTACTTTGAAGCTCTCTAATTCCAGTCCAGCAGTTGATATGGAGATTGACGATGATATGTATAACGACCAAGTAACATCTGCACATCCACTGAAAAACACAAACTAATTGAATTCTAGATAGAGGATGCTCCTGGCCCATCTACTATCTCCTCGTCTCCTCTCATCTCTGTGCACTCATGTCCTGGCCTTATCCTTGATGTCAGCTTACATGCTCAGTCTCCGTGAGCGGTACAGCGAGATAATGCGCTCCCTGCACCGTGGTGGCGATGTAGAAGAATCCGTTGAACACCTTCAACGCGAATGTGAAGAACTAACCAATGACGTTAAGGTCGGTGCAAATTTTCATATAAAATCTGTACTCTGATTTCATTCCCTATGCCTTGCAGAAAGCGATAGAGTCAAATAAACGAGTTTCCATGCTACGGAAGCCCCAGGAGCCATCTACGAGCGGTCAACTTGCAGCTGATAGTAGTGCAAGAGCTCCTTCCAGTCGAGGCGCAGCTCCTTCGGCCTCGGCTAACAAACCGCACATTACGCCAAATGGTAAACGATGTGGACGTTCCTTGTTCATGCAGAAGTACTTACTTTGTTGGAAGTCTCCGTGCCCGGATCGTCTTCCCACAGATCTAACGACGCGCCAAGAAGAGTACAACCGCAAGCTAAAGCTATTGAGACACGAGCATCATCGTCTCGATCTAATCAACCCCCTCCCGCTGCTCGCGATGCCCCTACATCTGCTCACGTTCGCTCCAAGGCTGCACCCAGAAATGGACGTAGGGGGCGGGCTTCACATACGAATCATTCCATGAACTTTGGGCCAGGCTTTCCATTCGACGATTTTGGGCCAGGCTTTCCATTCGATGACTTTGGGCCAGGCTTTCCATTCGATGACTTTGGGCCAGGCTTTCCATTCGACGACTTTGGGCCGCGGCGTGGCTTTCCATTCGACGGCTCTCGTGCTGGTACTTCATCTGAGGGCCTCACTATTCACAATGGTGGATATCAGAACACTGGCAGTGGTGCGTGTCTCCTGTTCAGTTTGCTATCAGCTCATTTCGAAATGTCGCTCTCTGCAGTCATTACGATAATTCCCTCCATGAGGGATATGATGAATGGGATCAATGAAGAGGATTGATATTTGCACAGACATCGCTCTCGACTGTCTAACTGAAGCAAGTTGATCAGACTGTGTTTAGTACTAAATCTATATCAAGTTGCGGCCTTCCTACTATTAGCTAGTTAACAGCGTTAAATATCTATTGGAGAGACTACCCAACATTCCTATCGCTCCATCGTCCCTGGCAGACGGAGTCGAGCAGAATCCGAGCAACACTAGTACCACATGTGAGCCACCCTCAACAAATCAGGAGATGAAAATGGGTTTCCAACTTCAAAACGTGGGTACATACAGCATCTATAACGTATCACTGAGACATACATACTATGCTGATGCAACCCCGGCGCCAATCTGTCAAAAGACATACATGGTGAAACGAATACTAAACGAGCGGGTAATTCGCGCCCGCAAAGTCATTGCCCAGTTCAAACACGAGGTCCTTGTCTCTCTGGGACAACATCATCTTGAACAAATTTAGCCAAGAAAATATCCCGTCATGATGGGTGGACTATTCTGTGATTCCGCCCTTTGGGGCTTTGGCAGTGTCTCGCATTCCGAGGGAAGGGGAGAAGAGGCGGAGCATTGATCTAGTCCGATGGGATGGTGAATCAGAAGGCGGATGGTTTCCGCCTGGCGCGTTTGAGGATATCAGGTGTTGTTTGGAAGCTACTGGGCCAAAGGCAGAATACGAGCCTAGGATTGTGGACTGAGGGTACCAAAAAAAAACCAATCTTGAAACCCTGCATAGATCGCATCATCAGTATTGACATGTACCGCTTGCTGAATGAGGTTACACGCACAAAGACCAATTGTCGTTGAACGACGACTGTACAGCGGTACAGACGACCAGCGGGCAAAATGAAAACTTGGTAAATAAATATGACCGGGTCTTCGGATACACCGATGAATTTCTAACCTTGTTATCTCATTTTTCGGAAGGGGTTGGTCTTCTTATCCACGCAATGCTCCGCAAGATGCCTCTTCTGGTGGCCCCGAATAGATCAGCAATGAATGAGATGACACAATGAAGGCCATAGATGATGAACTGGAGACTTAGGACCGTCCCGGCAACGAAAGACATGACGAGCACCGCAGTAGGCCATGCGGACCATGCCACTGATAGGAGGAACGTCATCAATGCGCACGCCGAAGTAAACATGCACAGTGCAGGTAGACGTGCGGAAATACAGAAGAAAAAGTATTTTCCGTAGACGTCACGCGCTCGTGTCTGGAAGAGGGTTCTGCCATCAAACGGTATCTCAAGAGCGAAAGACTACCAACCTGGAATTTTGCAGCATCCGCACCGTTGTAGACCATCAAAAACCAGGCGTCTATCGAGAGACCAATCCCAGAAGCAATGCTACCAATCGCTATCGCTCTCTTAGCGACACTATCAACAGTGAAAAGGGAGCCAGAAGAAAACCCAAAGACAGCCGCGTCGAGTCTGCACAGAAAATGCGTTATGCAAGGCTCAGTACAAACAGTGGGTTCCGTACCCTGCAAGAGTGACAAGCTAGCCAAAATCAAATTAGCTCATGAATGATGTGAAATTGGGTTTCTCAATTACCGATGCGCCGACGGTTGTCCATTCTGCTTGCAACTTGACAAGGACTCGTTCGTAGTCAGAGTCCACTCTGGCTTCTCGTAGCTGGCGGTACGGAGAGAAGGAATCCACGAAATGATCCAGAGTCGAAGTATGCTGTTCGACCGCTATAGCTTCCGTGTACGATGGTAACATAGAGGCTGCAAACCACAACACGCTATTGCTTCTCCTGGCCGGCACCGAGTCTTTTGATTCTGATTGCGAAGAAATTGAAGGCGGTTCCCGGGAACCACACTTCAGCAATGGATCTAGCTCGTCATCCGAAAGAGCACGATCTGAGCTAGACCAGTAACCACGACGGATGCGAACGTTAGGTTCAAATTGGCCCTCTTCATTGGCCCAAGGTGGAATTGGCTCAATGCTCGACTCTGAAGCCGAAGGCGATACAGGTGAGCTGTACTCGTCTGCAAGGGAGTTAGTGGTAATTGATGTGAATAGTGATGTATTACCATCTGTGAGACAATTAGTACCATCAGAATCAACCGGGATCAACGGAGGGGTCATAGGCCGAGCTTCTGGCGGATGAAGCTTTGCGATTAAACAAGCGGATGGATTCCTCTCCTTATTTGTTCCACGTTGATGACGCGTCGTGCAAGTTAACTTGATCTCGAAACCTTGAACAAGGACCCGGTCAGTCTTGTCAGAAATGATGCTACTATGCGCACCAACTTTTCTCTGAACCCTGAAGGCGCGACAGGTCGTGCAATGGATGGCATGCAGTAGCGATGAGGTTTCGCTTCTTTTTCTTTTTACTGGATGGCCGGTGATGTACGCTGATGTCCACGAGCGAAAATAGGTCAACTTCATGACTATAACAGTAAGATGAACACTGGCTTCGGAGGGTGAGCAGGTTCGAGGACTCACAGTAACATAGATCGTTTGAGATTGGGATTTTGACCATCGCATCCAAGTTGGACCTCGTGACGTTGGTGTTCGTTCACGACAACAGTCACGATTGGTCTCCATGACTTCTCCGCCCGTAGGTATTGCAATCCTTGGGCACGCACAACTGTTCAGAAGTGGTCAGCTTGATGGGCGAATTTCAGATGGGCAATTTTTGAGACGTACTTGTCAGCTTCCATGGTTTGCTATGTAACGCTTTGTCTTGATATTAGCCAGCTATGAAAAGACAGAGCTGCACCCACGGTGTATGTGATGCCGAATCTCGGGACTGCATTGTGGCGCGACGTTACTGAACCCAAACTGAACCTCTCTAGCGAAAATGGGGTGTGTTACGAGTCGTATTCGAGGAATTGCGGCTGGTAGTGGGATTGTGAAACGAGTAAGTGTGGACTGGTTTTACGCAGCGTCAAATGCGTGGGGACGTCGACTAGCGACGACCGTGATGATGGGCTATGGCGGTGAGCAAAAGCTACCGAAAACCGGTGAGAACGTCAGCTGGAGTTTCTCTTTGACTTACCATGAAGACTCAACCACTTACTGGTAATTACGACGACTGTCTTCATCAATTCCTACTCCTCGGATAGAGAGGACCTTGGGAGGACCGTAATGTCGTCGCAAGTCCTCTCGTTCATTGTCCCATGTCAGATCTACTCTTCCATACAGGCTACGGCGGGAGAATAATCGCCCTACAATCATATCAGGGCAACTGATAGATCGGGCCTCGACATCTACGAATATCCACGAAATCCGTTGAAATATTCAAATGTTCTGCGGATAAAGAACGACAGAGGGTGGGGGCGAATCTCCATGGTCGTACTTTACATTGACGCGGGATTCCGTGTCTCGTCTGGTAGGTGCAACCTTGCAGTGTGTACCACTGTGTGCGCGCGCACCCCGCAGCAAGGCGACGTCATATCGCAAACTATCGGGTACTCGGAGTAGCCACAGCTGAAGCCCAAGCGGAACATGTCAACCATCGAGCCATGTCCGCATCCGAGACTGGAAGCTTCCTTCAGCATGATTTCACATAGAAGTCGTTTATTTTGTTAACGCTACGGTATGGCCGTTGGACGTCATTTCGACAAGTGAGCCGACGTAGACGAACCTACGACGCGGCGAGGGGAAGGCAGCGACCCACTCAAGGCACCGTTCCATCTAACTCCTTCAGCTCGACGACTACGGAGGGAATACCAGTCCCTTGCAACTGAGAAGCAAGGAGCTCAAGCAGCTGGCGAGCACGTTCCCTGGTCCGAGTGTGCACTCATCTCTGGCATTTAGTAGAGGAAACTGCATACCAGCCCCTCTGGCTGTAGTGCATGGATCCTTCCTTCACAGATCGCCTTTCTTTTCAAACGTCCCAAAGGTCATTAAATCAAGAAGCAATCGCGGCCCAGCCTCATCCCCGTGGTCGTTCCTCAGGTCGATTGATAATCTCACTCATATTCGTACAATTTTCAGCATCAGATATAAATTATAAGCGCGTCTGCGATTCAACACCACATACGTCAGAAGTAATTCTGTCTGCTGTGTTCGAGCTAGTGAGTACAGATGGCACGGACGTTGCCACCTTTTTTTGTCCTTTCCGAATCCTCTGGGTACTCTTTCTGTCAAATTGGATCTCACATCACGGAAACGTTGAAACGAAGGACTGGTGAGTACATGACCATTTTCTCTCCAATGTGATCTATTGGTAGGTCTGTAGGGTGCACCGGTGAGTGAGAGTTATCAGTGACAGCTGCATTGACGAGTTTGGAGTTCCGTCGAAATCGTTCCATCAAAAACGCGAACAATGGTAGACAGTCCTCCGCAGCTTGACCAGCTGGTTCCAGCTGAACTGATGCGATCTTATGACATGGTTAATTTCCGCAGGGAGTTCGTGATGGCCTTCAAAAGTTGAGGATAACGCAGGAGTGACCTTGTACTTCTAACACTCGAGGCCATGCCAGCACCGACTTCAACAGACCCTGGAAACGTGTGTAGGGGCATTACTCAATGTACTCGTCAAGTCCAAACGTAACCGCCGACCTAAACGGTCGCAAAAAAAAAAGCTCGTCGTCCTCACGACTCCATGGATAAATGGGTGAGTCAAAATCACTGGATGATTGTTTCACTCTTGCTCCTTGCGTGTCTGTGATAATTGACTCACTATAGTTGCGAGCTTTTGTTGGCCAGTGTGGTAACTCACTCACAGGTACAGCTGACCACGAGCTGCATCAGTACGTCATTGAAAAGTGCGTGGTTTCATCTCGCATTGTTCCGGGTCGCCGAGTCCCTTGTATTCTCTGCGGGGCAATACACGATCTTTTGCAAGAAAGCGGGGTGACAATGGGTCCGCGGTTTTGCTATCTCAATATTGGAAACATCCGTGGATACGACGTCCTGCGTAATTCAAGGCAAAGTCTGGCCGAATTTTATTCCCGGTTATTCGTGAATTTTGCCCTTGCACAGTATTCCACCGTCGCTGTCAACGCTCGAATGCACTTTTGCCTGGCGGTACATGATGTCTGCGTATAGGTTTGTTTCTATGTGATCAAGCAGTGGGGAACGATACCTTGTAAAGTGCTTCATACGACCTCTTGTCACCAGAGCGAGACAGTCGGGTAAGATACAAAGTGCACTTGGCAGGCAACCCCAGGCAATGCAGCTGCAGTACCTACACCGCGTGGCGGCTCTTGAAGACGTACATTGGCCATCGATAATTGAATAGAGAATTGGCAGTGTGTGTTTGTGCAACATATGTATCTATGGGATAACAAATCACATCAAGAACGTTTACTGCTTCCGCGCCTGTATCGTTTTACCCACCGCGAACAAGGCGACTCTGCAGCCTAGCAGTTCCTTCACAACCCAGGACAGGGCGGTCATCTGGACCCATTGACAGTGCGTCTTGTTGTTGAACTCATGTGAAGTTCCATTTTTTCAGAAGTTCGGATCGACATTGACCATTGTAACTCGGTAGTCGTCTCCTCGTGAGTTCTGAAGGCTGCCCTATCTGCCGACAGGCATGATTTAATCCAAGATCTCGTGGTCGGTCTCCGCGGGGTATGTACTCCAAACACCCTGAAAGTGGTGACCTAGTGACGTCCTTGTAAGTGCTACCATCACCGCGAACAAACGGTTTCCAATCCGGATGGAATGTACCTGGAGACTCGGACAGGGAAATCACGCAGCGCTCATGTATCTCGTCATCTGAACCACCCGCCTCCAGGCTCGAGCCGAATTTTTGAAAGGTGAGCACCAAGTTGCTAGCCGCCGATCAGAAGATCGCAGACCATCAACAACTACCGTACTGCTGCCTGCGCTTGGCGCGCGGGCGTGAATGAACGGCGAGTGTCTCACAATTGTTTTCTTTTTTTGTTCCTCAGTAAGTACACGCAAGAGCAGGTGAGGTTGTTTATGTACGTGGGCGTGCTTGACAGCTGGCAAATTATTTTCTAGTCCAGAGAAGGTGGCATGTATCCCTCGTGTATGGCAGTGACCATGGGAGGGACCGAATTCGTGGCCAGCTTTTTAGTTATATTGGTTGCTATTGATGGTGATATCGGTGGCTTCCAACTAATAGAGGAATTCCCATTGTGACTCTCACATGAGTAGGAGGATGAATTTTTTGAACTGAGCACCAAACCCACGAGATGTCGAACCATATGTACCCGTGAACCGGAAAGTTATCCATCCGATAGCTACAGGTACAATAAGAGTAATCAACGGAAAGCAGGAGCAGGTATCATATCCGTGAATATCATGACGAAGGTGTGGGTATGGCAGGGACGCGTCTAACAACAAACCAAACACGACGTGCCCAATGTGCTGTAGCACGGGTCATGCGTTCCATGGCACTCTCGTGTCTCTCCACAACGCGCGAACGAAGTTTCCAACTACTGAGACTGGCTCGGATACTGTCGAAACGCTGCACGACCTCGTCCATCGTAGGTCGTTTCGATGGGTCGTCTTGTAGCATGTCTGCCAGCAGTGGTACCATGAACTCGAACCCGAGACTTGTCTAGTAGGTCTGAGTTGAGAAGAGTCGACGACGACAATAAAAGGCATCCGACTCACCAGCAAAAAGTCTTCTCTGATCACGTTGCCGATGTAATAAACGTCGGTCGGAAATGGGTCGCGTGGCTCATTGGAATTCTGAAATTCGGGCACGGTCTTGTCACCTCCCCATATTGGATCCTCGAGAGGATGTTTGACAGAAGCGTCATAACGACGAGAAATACCGAAATCGATGAAGAAGTACTTTGGCGGTCGTTGTGTCCGTGTTTTGTACCGAGCAAATCCTGAGAAATTCCGCTTCATGATTGGATAAACGGGATGAAAAGCGTCGATGTAAAGATGTCGTGCATCCATCATGATGTTCAAGGACATACAGTCGCTACAGGCGGAAGGGCTTCATTAACAGAAAGGTTAGGATTTAAATGATGAAGATTCACCGATGGGCGACACGATGCTTGTGCATAAATTGTAAACCCTGTTAGGCGGTCAATCGTCAGCCGTAAAATTGCACGCAGAACTGACCTCGAACAACTGTCGAAAGCAATCCACCCCCTCCCCGATAGTGTCAAACGAAGGTTCGTTATAATCACGCAGAAGTGGCATGACTATGATTACAATGTTCTTATCTTCCGGAGTTGTGAGAACATCGAATATTGGGACGCAGTGATTTTGAGGGTCGGAAACCAAGGGCTCGGAGGAAAGAAATCTGGCTATGTCAACCTCGTAAGGGTGATCTGATTGTTCTACCAGCTTGAGAGTAACGAACGTGCCGTCCGACAGACGCGTTCCGTCAAGTATTCTGGACGGATACTATGGCTGCGTGAGGTCATCAAGTACGAGCGCGTTACTGATTGGAGCTCACCATCGCAACCTGACCGTCCTCGCATAAGAACCTATCTTTCTTCGTGTCCTGCCATGAGGGGACCCAGTCAGGTGCGTATCTAGGCCGCAGCAGATATCCACAATCCTTGAGCCAATCGTAATGTTGCGACCACCAAATCTCAGCCTTGGCCAGTCGCCCTTCTCTGCGAATATGGGTTTCTCCGAACGCTGCTAGTTCTAGCTGGGATCTTGTTGCTTCGTGCAGCTCAGTTGGGACTGGGTCTGCTGTCTGACTGGAGTGGACCATGCTTTGCAACGCCTGCGAGCTGTGAATATTTGAATAGCCGCTGAGCGCTCCGTAGTGACCAAACAGAATCAAACGGTGGACCCCCATGAACCCACACGATATTCGCGGAAGTAAATTGCAAGCTTGGTTGTTGTTCGAGGTGTAACGACACATTTCCACGGTCGTACTTGTCACCGCTCCTTTACGAGGGACAATAAATAGTATGGACACGTCCGGGGCGACAGTCGAACTTTTCCTGATCGATGCACCCAAAGAATCGTCAAACCGTGGTGCTGCCTTTGAATCTCGGGTTAGCAGGCAGCTATAATCGCGACCTGTTCCCCTTGGTCAAAATCAAAGGGACGGTATACGAAGGCGATCTTTTACTTCAAGCGACACTTGACGAACTGACCAAGATACATCAAATGGCCAAGCACCTGTACAGTTACGGTAAATCACTCGACGATGCAAAAATGCTATATGATGTGTGAGTGAAACATCCCAGGGAGCTGCGCCACTGAATTTCATCTAATACACCTCAAGGCTGATGGAAAAGAGAGAGCGACTAGAGGAGCAACCAAAATCAATCAACCCCATCAAAATCTACCAGAGACAGCGAAATCTATGGTTACTCATTCAAGGTAGTCGCAAACTCTATGCTTCAACAAAGGTAGGGTGGGGTGGTTCTTGAAAAACTAACGCATTTCACTCATTCTCCATGTAGAAGACATCAGAGAGGATGAGGCGAGCCTTACTGTCAGTTAGCTCACTGGATGTCATGGCTGTCCAAGGTACATAGTCCGTGTCTCCTTGTAAATCGTGTTTTCACCCTAGGATCAGAGACTACCGATGTCTCCAACGAAAACGTTTCAGGGATTGCCATTGATCTGGGTGGCCCACTCGACGACACAACAACCGCCACCATCAGTGACACAGCTACCTTCCTGAGCTGCATCGATCACCCACTTGTTGATGCCGACCCTTCCAATGCTGAGCATGGCAAGGCTCCCATAGGTGAGATTATGACATGACGTGCTGCTTCTCTGTTGGACAACTGGCATCCTCATTTAAATCAGATATAGCAGACTTGTCCACATCCACAAATCCGACGACAACTCCAACGTCGACTAATGCAACATCAACAACTCCAACGTCGACCCATCCAGCGCCAACCAATTCAACGTTGGTCAACCCAACGTCGACCTATCCGACATTGCAACTCAGCCGAAGTGACTCTGCCTCGCCAACCCTCACTAGCCCGACATCTACCATAAATTATCACTGTCATTTCACATACAACAACAGCATTCACAATTTTAACAAGGATAGTCCTGGAATGACCGTTCATAACGGCGGTTCCCAAAACAGCGGAGGTAGGTTTCCGTCTCAGTTTGATTGCCTCCCATCTCACGTAGCTGGCTGCAGCTGTTCTTCATACCTTACCGCCGCTGCCAGTAGACCCATCTTCCTAGTTCTTTATCCAATTGAGACAGAAAATATTTCCGCTTTGTAGCTCTTAGAACATGTATTATTTTCCTTCCCCTACGCAGCTCGGAACTGTCTCCACCTGGGTTCCAAGTCCCTATGTTATTCAGTGGAGTGATAGGATACTATGTAAAATACCTTGTACAACCTCTCATTTGGCAAACCATTTAACATGCGCACCTGAGTGTTATCACATTTTTAAAAAAATCGGCAGTGTGTTTTTGTGAAAATAAAATATCGGTCGACAAATCACATCATGATCATTTACTTCTGCACCTTTATCTCCAATTTACACACCGCGAACACAGGTCACTTGAACGTCTTCAACCAGTTTGTTTCACAGGCCGCCCAGGGCGGTAGTTTTGGCGGTAAGGGCTACGGAATTGATGTTGACCTTTGTCAGGGCTACAGCCAACTTCTTGGAAGTTCTGATCGACACATTGATAACTGCAACTCCTTAGTTGTTACATCGCCCCGTGAGTTCGTTGGCTAACCGACTGCTGCCTTAAAGTCGTGACTCGTCAGTCTTTTGTTGGTTGACTGATGGCAACTCATTCTGCCGAAGAGACGGCTGTGGTCGGTCTCCGCGGTGTGCGTACTCCAAACACCCTAACGACGTCCTTGTAAGTCCTGCTTTATCACGACCAACCAACAATTTCCAAACGGGATGTACCTGGAGACTCGTGGAGGGACATCAGGCAGCGCATATGTATCTCAGCGCCTCCAAGCTGCCTCGAGCCGAATTTCTGAAAGGTGAGTTGCTAGCCGCATTACGGAAAATCGCAGACTATCAGCATCCGCCTTCCTGTGCGTGGGTCATCTCTTCCACAATTGTTTTCTTTTTCTTTCTTTCTTTTCTTTTTTCAGTTAGACACGCATGCGAACGCTGTGTGCTTTTGCGGCAAGCAGGAGAGGTTGTTTATGTACGTGGGGCGTGCTTCACAGTTGGCTAATTATTTCCTGGTCCAGGGTGAGGTGGCATGTGGCCCGTCGTAGTCGTGGGGGACTCAGTATTCGCGGCCGCTTTTTTAGGTACAATGGATCGCTCTGCGATATACGATGTTGATGGCGATATTGGCGTCTTCCGACTCGAATAACACCTATCACAATATTTCTTATAGGGGAGTACGACGATTTTTTGGACAGTGTGCAAAACCCACGAGGCGTCTGACAATACCTTCGTGGAGGTCGGAAATCACGCCAAGTTGCAAAAGTCATTGAGCGAGGTAGTACTCTGCGCTCATCCAGATCGTAACGTTTGCGCTATCGATCAGACCCGGACAGAGATTCAGCTACTGTGTATGTTCTCGCTGGTTCCGTGGCGGGAGACGTTTGCTCAACAGCTTGTCAACCGTACATAAAGGTAGAGTGAGAATAAGCTTCCGATGGGCTGTCCCCTTCTAGTCTGGATGTTATCGCTGCACGGCGATGGCACAACCGACGTACTTAACCGACTCAGATCAGCGACAATATTGTTCATATCCGTCCGTCCGATAGCTAAACGAAACAGCTGCGGGTATTACACGCATATCCATCAGTACATGTTACGACGAAGGTGTGGGTATGGCAGGGACGCTTCTAAGAACAAACCAAACACGACGTGCCCAATGAGCCGTAGCACGGGTCACGCGTTCCATGGCACTCTCGTGTCTCTCCACAACGCGCGAACGAAGTTTCCCAGTACTGAGACCGGCTCGGATACTGTCGAAACGCTGCACGACCTCGTCCATCGTAGGTCGTTTCGATGGGTCGTCTTGTAGCATGTCTGCCAGCAGTGGTACCATGAACTCGAACCCGAGACTTGTCTAGTAGGTCTGAGTTTGGAAGGGTTGACGACGACAATGACAGACAGCCGACTCACCACCAAAAAGTCTTTTCTGATCACATTACCGATGTAATAAACGTCGGTCGGAAATGGGTCGCGTGGCTCATTAGAATTCTGAAATTCGGGCACGGTCTTGTCACCTCCCCATATTGGATCCTCGAGAGGATGTTTGACAGAAGCGTCATAATGACGAGAAATACCGAAGTCGATGAAGAAGTACTTTGGCGGTCGTTGTGTCCGTGTTTTGTACCGAGCAAATCCTGAGAAATCTCGCTTCATGATGGGATGGACGGGATGGAAATCGTCGACGTAAAGATGTCTTGCATCCATCATGATGTTCAAGGTCATACAGTCGCTGGAAAAGGGTCATATTAGCAGAAAGGTTAAGATGTAAACGATGGACATTCACCGATGGGCGACATGATGCTTGTGCATGAATTGCAAACCCTGCTAGGCGGTCAACAATTGGCAACTTGACTGTGGAATGAACCGACCTCGAATAACTGTCGAAAGCACTCCACCGCCTCTCCGACGGTGTCAAATGGAGGTTTGTTATAACTACGCAAAAGTGGCATGACTATGATTACTTTGTTTCTGTCGTCCGGAGGTGTGAGAACATCAAATATCCGAACAGTGTGATTTTGAGGGTCGGAAATCAGGGGCTCGGAGGAAAGAAATTTGGCTATGTCGAGCTCGTACGGGTGATATGACTGTTTTATCAGCTTGAGAGTAACGAACGTGCCGTCTGTTAGACGCGTCCCGTCAAGTATTCTGTGCGGAATCTATGTCTGTGAGATCATGTGCGAGCGCTTTACTGGTCGGAGCTCACCATCGCAGACCAACTGTCCTCGCAGAAGAACCTATCTTTCTTCGTGCCATGCCATGAGGGGACCCAGTCAGGTGCGTACCTGGGCCGTAATAGATATCCACAGTCCTTGAGCCAATCATAATGTTGCGACCACCAAATCTCGGATTCGATCAGCTGGCTGTCGTCTGGAGGGATGTGGGTTTCGCCGAACGCTGCTAGTTCCAGCTGAGATCTTGTTGCTTCGTGCAGTCTAGTTGGGACTGGGTTTGCTGCTGTCTGACTGGAGTGGACCATGCCTGACGACGAGGACGCGTGTTGGCGGTGGGTTGCGAGTATTCACAATTAGCGAGCGCTCGTACTTATCAAACAAAAGCAAATGTGGACCCGCATGGACCCATATTGGGAACATAAGGAGAATTCGCGGAAGTAAATCCGTTGTTGTTCTAGGACCGGTCGTTACCACTCCAGGAATCATAAGTGGCAGGGAAATCTGGACAACCCACGAACTTTTCCTGTTCAATGCTGCCCAAGAATCGTCAAACCGTGATCGTGCCCTTCAGTCTCGGGCGAGCGGAGGACTATGACCCCGTCCTTTTTCCCCTGGTGAAAATCAAGGGAACGGTACACGAAGGCGACCTTTTACTCCAGGCTACGCTAGACGAACTGACCAAGATGCAACAAATGGCAAAGCAACTATGTAGTGACCGTGGATTGCTCAGGACTGTCAAAAAGAAATATGATCGGTGAGTGAACATCCTGCCTGACTTGCCTTACTGACGTTTATCCACACACCTGAAGGCTGATGGATGACAAAGACCGACTGGAGGAGCAGGTGAAATCAATCAATCCGATCAAAAAGTACATGCAACACCGGAGATTACGATTTTTCATTGAAGCTGGTCGCGAGCTATATGCTTTCACAAAGGTGTGGTTCTTCGACGCAACTAACGTGTTTCACTCATTGTTCATTTAGAGTTCGTCGGAGAGAATGAGGCGAGAATTGTTGTCGGTTAACTCATTGGACGTCATGCCCGTTCTCCAAGGTACATGATCCACGTCTCCTTGCAAATTGTGTTTTCACTAAGTAGCATCAGGGAATACCGACGTCTCCAATAAAGAAATTTCCGGGATTGCGATTGATCTGGATGGCCCACTCGACGACACAATACTCAACACCATCAGTGACACAGCTACCTTCCTGAGCTGCATCGATCACCCACTTGTTGATGCCGATCCTTCCAATGCTGAACATGTCAAGGGTCCCGTAGGTGAGATTCTGACATGACGTGCCGCTGGTGTGCTGTTCAATTGACATGCTCATTTAAATCAGATATAACATGCTTGTCCACATCGAGAAATCCGACGACAACTCCAACGTCGGCCAATGCAACATCAACAACTCCAGCTCCGACCAATACAACATCGACAACCCCAACGTCGACCCATCCAGCGCCGACCAATTCAACGTCGATCAATCCAACATCGACTGTTCCGATATTACCACTCAGCCGAAGTGACTCTGCCTCACCGACCCTCACTAGCCCGACATCTACCATCAATTATCACTATTATTTCACATACAACAACAGCATTCACAATTCCAACAAGGATAGTCCTGGAATGACCGTTCATAATGGCGCTTCTCAAAACAGCGGAGGTAGGCTTTTGTCCCAGTTCGTTTGTGCCCCTCTCACGCACCTGGCCGTAGCTGTTCTTCATACCCTACCGCCGCCCCCAGTACACCCATCGTCCTAGTTCTTGACTCAACTGGGCCAGACAATATTCCCGCTTTGTAGCTGTAGAGCGCGTATTATTTTCCTCCATGGTACCGTACGCAGCCAGTTGGAACTGTCTCTATTTAGATTCCAAGCTTCTATGTTATTAGGGGTAAGATACTTTGTAAAATACCTTATACTAGCTGTCGTGTTATTTCTGCAACCATCGGACATGCAAATCTGAGTGTTATCACGAGTTTATGTGCCTCGTCCCATGCCCATCGATAAATTCACCCGAGGTTCAAGGGCAGGACCACGGTTCAGTGACGATTCTTGGGGGCATCGATCAGGCAAAGTTCGGCTGTCGCCCCGGATGTGTCCATACTATTTATTGTCCCTCGTAAAGGAGCGGTGACAAGTACGATTGTGCAAATGTGTCGATACAACTTGAACAACAATCAAGCTTGCAATTTACTTTCGCTGATATCTGTGCGTTCATGGGGGTCCAGATTCTGTTTGGTCACTACTGAGAGCGTCAGCGGCTATTCAAATACTCACAGCTCGCAAGTGTCGCGAAGCATGGTCCCTCTCCCTCCAAAAGTAGCTCCCACGTCCGCTCATGTTTAAGAGGGGGTCGTTCGTTCTGTTGGCACCAGGCATGGCCGTATGGCCGCGGGAGGTCACTTCGACCCGTAGACGATCCCGCGATGATGAGGGGAAGGCAGCGACCCACTCGGACACCATTCCATCCGGAACCATCAGCTCGACAACTTCGAGGGGAATATCGACTGAAAAGCAATGAGCTCGAGCAGTTGGCAGGTACGTTCCCTGGTCCGAGTGTGCGCTAATTTCCGGCTTTTCGTTGAGGAAGGTGCATCTCAGCCTCTCTGGCGGTGGTGCTTGGATCTTCTTTCACAGGTCGACTTTTTTTTGCTAACGTCCCAAAGGGCCATTGAATTAGAAAGCAATCGCGGCCCATCCTCGTTCCTCAGGTCGACTAGTGATCTCACCCACATTCGTACAATTTTCTATCTCAGCTATAAATTATCAGCGCGCCTGCGATTCAACACCACGTCATGGCTGAGGAGTAATTCTGTCCGCTGTGTTCGAGCTAGTGAGGACGGATGGCACGGAGCTTGCCACCATTAGGTCGCAAAAAACAAAGCTGGTCGTCCTCACGACTCCATGGGTAAATGGATGAGTCAAAATCACTGGATGATTGTTTCACTCTTGCTCCTTGTGTGTCTGTGATAATTGGTTCATTGAAGTCTGCGAGCTTTGTTTGCCAGTGTGGTAAGTACATTCACCCACAGGTACAGCTGACCCAAGAGCTACATCAGTGGGTCATTGAAAAGTGCGTGGTTTCATCTCGCATTGTTCCGGGTCCGCTTACGGGCCGAGTCTCTTGTATTCTCTGCGGGGCAATACACGATCTTTTAGGACTGTTGCAAAAAAGCGGGGTGACAATGGGTTCGCGGTTTTGCTATCTCAATATTGGAAACATCCGTGGATACGACGTCCTGCGTGGCAAAGTCAGGCCGAATTTTATTCCCGGTTATTCGTGAATTTTGCCCTTGCACAGTATTACACCAACGCTCGAATGCACTGTTGCCTGGCGGTACACGATGCCGAACGGACGAGGCTATCATCATGAAAGAGCTTCGCTTGTCCTCCTTTTGTAGACCGTTGTGTTGCGGACGTGCTTGTACTATGTACCAAGTACATACATTGGCCATCGATAATTGAATTAAGAATTGGCGGTGTGTGTTTGTGCAAAAAGTTATGGGATGACAAATCACATCAAGAACATTGACTACTTCCGCGCCTTTATCGAGTCCGTTTTACCCACCGCGAACAAGGCGACTCTGCAGGGCGGTCGTCTGGACCCATTGACAGTACCTGTTGTTGTTGAACTCATGAGAAGTTTGAAGTTTGCATCGACATTGACCATTGTAACTCGGTAGTCGTCTCCTCGTCAGTTCGTTGGCTGACTGACGCTGCCCCATCCGTCGACAGGGACGATTCATCCATGATCTCGTGGCCGGTCTCCGCGGGGTGTGTACTCCAAACACCCTGAAAGTGACCTAGTGACGTCCTCGTAAGTGCTACCATCACCGCGAACAAACGGTTTCAAATCCGAATGGAATGTATCTGGAGACTCGGACAGGGAAATCACGCAGCGCTCATGTATCCCGTCATCTGAACCACCCGCCTCCAGCCTCGAGCAGAATTTTTGAAAGGTGAGCACCAAGTTGCTAGCGCCGATCAGAAAATCGCAGACCATCAACAGCTACCGTACTGCTGCCTGCGCTCGGCGCGCGGGCGTGAATGAACGGCGAGTGTCTTACAATCGTTTTCTTTTTTTGTTCCCCAGTAAGTACACGCAAGAGCAGGTGAGGTTGTTTATGTATGTGGGTGCGTGCTTGACAGCTGGCTAATTATTTTCTAGTCCAGAGAAGGTGGCATATGTCATGTGTCCCTCGTGTATGGCAGTGACAATGGGGGGGGGACCGAATTCGTGCCCAGCTTTTTAGTTATATTGGTTGCTATTGATGGCGGTATCGGTGACTTCCAACTAATAGAGGAATTGAACCGGAAAGTTATCCATCCTATAGCTACAGGTACACTAAGCGTAATCAACGGAAAGCAGCAGCAGGTATCATATCCGTGAATATTATGACGAAGGTGTGGGTATGGCAGGGACGCGTCTAACAACAAACCAAACACGACGTGCCCAATGTGCTGTAGCACGGGTCACGCGTTCCATGGCACTCTCGTGTCTCTCCACAACGCGCGAACGAAGTTTCCCAGCACTGAGACCGGCTCGGATACTGTCGAAACGCTGCACGACCTCGTCCATCGTAGGTCGTCTCGATGGGTCGTCTTGTAGCATGTCTGCCAGCAGTGGTACCATGAACTCGAACCCGAGACTTGTCTAGTAGGTCTGAGTTGAGAAGAGTCGACGACGACAATAAAAGGCATCCGACTCACCAGCAAAAAGTCTTCTCTGATCACGTTACCGATGTAATAAACGTCAGTCGGAAATGGGTCGCGTGGCTCATTAGAATTCTGAAATTCGGGCACGGTCTTGTCACCTCCCCATATGGGATCCTCGAGAGGATGTTTGACAGAAGCGTCATAATGACGAGAAATACCGAAGTCGATGAAGAAGTACTTTGGCGGTCGTTGTGTCCGTGTTTTGTACCGAGCAAATCCCGAGAACTTCCGCTTCATGAAGGAATGAACGGGATGGAAATCGTCGATGTAAAGCTGTCTTGCGTCCATCATGATGTTCAAGGTCATACAGTCGCTAGAGAAAGGCCATATTAGCAGAAAGATTAAGAGGTAAACGATGGACACATTCACCGATGGGCGACACGATGCTTGTGCATGAATTGCAAACCCTGCTAGGGGTCAATAATGGGCAACTTGACTGTGGAATGAACCGACCTCGAATAACTGTCGAAAGCATTCCATCGCCTCTCCGATAGTGTGAAACGGAGGTTCGTTATATTTATGCAGAAGTGGCATGACTATGATTACTTTGTTTCTGTCGTCCGGAGGTGTGAGAACATCAAATATCCGAACGGTTTGATTTTGAGGGTCGGAAATCAAGGGCTCGAAGGAAAGAAATCTGGCTATGTCGACATCGTACGGGTGATCTGATGTTTTACCAGCTTCAGAGTAACGAACGTGCCGTCTGACAGCCGCGGTCAAGTATTCTGCTCGGAATCTATGTCTGTGTCAGGTCATGTACGACCGCTTTACTGATCGCTGCCGCTCCAGGGATAATAAGTAAGTAGCATGGAAATCTGGACAACCCACGAACTTTTCCTGATCAATGCTCCCGCAGGATGGTCAAACCGTGATCGTGCCCTTCAACCTCGCGCGAGCGGAGGACTATGACCCTGTCCTTTTTTCGATGGTGAAAATCAAGGGGACGGTATATAAAGGCGACCTTTTACTCCGGGCTACGCTGGATGAACTTACCAAGATGCACCAAATGGCAAAGCAACTATGTAGTGACCATGAATTACTCAAGAAATTCCGCGGAGGTCCAGTTGTTTCGTGCATCCTAAAAAAGCGGTAAAGCGTCGATTTTTTTTTGCATGGTTCCCTGCGGACGACCGACCATATGGCAGGCCTGAGGTTTTGAGATGCTGGATTTGCTAGTTCACGAGATATCGCAATTCGGAGCTGGACGCTCAGAATCAAGATGGTGGCGGCAATTTGGCGTCAGTTGTCGCTCTGCCAACTCATCTGAAAACGGCAATTGGGCTGGAGACAAACAACGGCCAAATATTCTCCTCGTCCTACGCAACGACGACAAAGGACCAGACGCCTGAGGTAGCATCTCTCAGCGCTCAGCGCCTGTTCATCGTGCAGGACATTTTGGTATGACTGTCTCCCATCGCAAGCGTGAACACCAGCCTGACGAAATACAAAGTGCGTCTCATTCCCGAACCACGTCCATCACCTCTCTTACGCCCCACCAATGTAGCTGTGAACGAACCAGGCCTGCAGATCCAGTGCGACTCATGTCTATGCGATCTAACGCACTCTGTTCGAATCAAATGTGCCGATCCAGCTTGTGAGCATGGGGATGGCGTCGACGTGTGTCCGGCTTGTTTCTGTGCAGGCAAGGAGTTTGCCAAACATAAACGCTGGCACGCATATCGTGTCATTGTGAGACCGTTTTTATGATCGTGATCTTAAAACTTTTGTATCTGAACCGGCTCTGTTTTATAGGAATTACATTCCTACCCTATCTTCTCTGCTGATTGGGGCGCTGATGAGTTAGTTGGTCTTTTTTCTCTCGCCAATTGTATACCGCGCATTCTGAATGATATACTTAGGGAGCTCTTACTCATCGAAGGGATCTCGAAAGCAGGCTTCGGGAACTGGCAAATGATAGCCGAGCATATTGGTACACGCACAAAGGAAGAAGTCGAAGAGCACTACAACACCATCTACGTCGATTCACCCAACTGGCCGCTTCCCGTGTGTCACTCATGCATGATGAGCATTTTGTTGCGGGCTCTCACTTTTTTTTTTTCCCCCCAGCGGATGGACGTCGAATTCAACTCCAATCCCGAAGAATTCCAACAAAGAAAACGACGCCGAATGTCCGCCATGAACAGCGCGATCCCTGCCCCTCCAAAAGTAGCTCCCACATCCGCTCCCGGTGTACACGAAGTTGCAACCTTTTTACCCGGTCGTCTCGAGTTTGAGCACGAGCTGGATAATGAGGCTGAAGAGCTCGTGAAAGATCTCGAGTTTGGGATCTGCCTCGCTTATGGCGGCGATCAGATCATTGAGGATGAAAACGACGTGGACGTCAAGGCTCGAGCGCAGATGATAGAGGAACGAAGGGCGAACGAGGATCTGAGATCAACGAGTCAGCCCCCTCCTGTCAATGGCAGCATGAACGCCAACATGAACGGGCATGTTAACGGTCATCATTATCAACACTCTGCTATCAACGGAGACTCGTCTAGACAGGAATCTCAAGCAAAGTCGGAAGAACCGAGTACCGAACAACAAGCTTCGGGAGAGGATCCGAATGCTGAAGAGCCTACCCAACCGCCTCCTTACGAGACAGACGAATCACTTGCCTTTAAGCTCACCCTCATCGAAATGTACAACCAGCGAGTCGCAAAACGCCACGAAGCAAAAGCAATCATGTTTGAGAGGGGACTTCTCGAATATAAGAAGGTTTGGTTTTACCGTGGCTGCATCCTTTATATCCGATTTCTGACAAGGCTTCGCTCAGATGCAAGCGGCGGAGAAGAAGAGACCCAAGGAGGAAAAAGATATCGTTCAGCGACTTCGACCTTTCGCAAGACTCCAGAGCGCGGAGGACTATGAAGTGTTTGCCGCTGATATCCTCTGTAGGACCCCTCGCTGCCACATCAGTTTGTAATCCTTATCTCACATTTTCCCAGACGAAGCCATGCTCCGCAAGCGGATACAAGAGCTCCAACACTACCGACGCATGGGTTTGACCACCACCGCTGACATCGACAGGTACGAGTCAGACGTGGTCCGGCGGGTAAGAATGGCTCCTCAAGCTTTCCTCACCCAAAGTCCATACCGAATCTCCATCCGCAGATGCAAGCGAAAGCAAACTTGTCGCGCGATTACTATGCCTCGGAACGTCTGAGTCAGTTGCGCACTACCGGCGGAAGTCCGTGTTTTTTTCCCCTCCTATCAACATTCCTTTCTAGAATTTGACGCAATTCTTTTGATAGGAGAATCTGAGGGCCGAAAAAGCCACGAGCGAGAGTCCACTCCAAAGCTTGCTTCTGGTGCAGGTGCAGGTGTCACCGGGACTGGTCCTCCAGCGCGACGAGCACGTACGTGCCATGAATCCCATCCAAGTTCCTCACTGCGCAGTGCTTACCCATCCATTCCAGCAGCCGCACCTCTCAATCTCGCCAACAGCCCCTCACTGCATCTCCTCAGTCCAAGTGAACAAACGCTTTGCTCACAACTCCGCATCCTTCCCAAACCATACCTCATCATCAAAGAAACGCTTGTTCGCGAATATGCACGACGCGGCGGCAAGCTTCGTCGTCGCGAAGCTCGCGATCTGGTCAAGATCGATGTCAACAAGACGAGTCGCGTCTGGGACTTTTTAGTTCAAGCTGGCTTCCTCAAGATTACACCGGATCCGCAACCGAGTGTTGCGCCTCCTCCGCAAGATACCTCGTGAGTTGACGTCTGTCTGTCTGGGAAGAGTTGTGGGCTCAAGATGACAAACGATGCAGCGCAAGTGGAACATCGTTGAATGCGTCGCCGTCCAAAGACCAAGTCCGCGTGTCTCCTAATCCACCTGTACAAACGTCTTCTACCAACGTTTCAGCCCTCCCCAGACCGGCATTCACATCACCTACTCTACCCGCTTCATCCTGGGCCCCGGGTTAGGGTTGATGCACGGCTGTCCAACTGCCACAGTGACCTTATGACCCCTTCCCTCCCTTATCTCTCACATGCACCTGTACCATAGACATATCCGCACTTGTTCTCTCCCTTCTGCTTGGTCTTATTGGTTATATTATGATCATGCTATCGTGTCTTGGTCCGTAGCGCGTTTGATGAGGTCTTGGATGATGGTTTGGTCGATGGGAATGTTTGCGCGACGCAGGTAATCGTCGTTCCTGGTATCGAGTTGAGCTCACATGAATTATCTCTGGGGAGTGAACCAAAAACTCGCTCACCAAAACTAATCGATCCCGTAACACGGGCGACGAGAGAGTTATCGGATCGAGGTTACCAAAGACCTAACCTGAATGGCGGAAAAGACAGACGCTTACCTTGGAATAATGACGACTTCCCGAATCACATCTGTCCACCCCATCAGAACCCGATTCAAGTTAGGCGCAACGCAAAAGAGGCCATTGAATGTTAAAGAAAAAAAAAAACGTACAAAATAGTGACAACTCTCTGCCCTTCCTTCCATCCCATCTCACGCACGAGTTTGACGCACGCGACCACGTTACACGCGCTGCTCGATCCGAGGAATAGGCCGTCGTGTTCGACGAGGTAGCGCGACATGGCGACTGCTTCCGTGTCTGTTATCCTGCGTAGTGGCCGGTAGGAGGTATGAGCGGCGGTAAAGAAAGGTAAAGGAAGGGAGGGGACGGGCTCACCGGTATGCATCGTCGATGATGGGAAGCGCGAGCTCAATATTATTCGTCATGCGATTGATCCCACTTCACCAACCAACCAACCAACCAAAAAGTGAGCAACGAGAGAAAAAAGAAAACGCGCGGATAAGACAAGTGGGACGTACATGCCCTCTACGACTGTATCGACTTGATGGCGTCTCTTGGTTCCTTCTGCTTCGCGCCGATCGTACATAACGCCGTATTTGACCTGCATCAGATACGTGTGTATAAATGGGTGGTGGGAAGGAGGATGGAGGGAAGGAGTCTTACCTTGTTGTATAGACCGCTCCCTTCTGGATCGGCAAGGACGACCTTGACGTCTTCGTTCATGGACTTGATATACCGTCCGATCCCCGCGATCGTCCCTCCGGTTCCTACGGCGAAGGCCATCCAGGTCCATCCGCACGAGAAAATCAAAGAAAAGCACTCACCAGCACCAGAAACAAACGCGTCCATCTCCCCATTCGTCTGTCTCCACATCTCTGGGGCAGTCCCTTCATAATGCACGTCGAAATTACTCCTATTCTATTCCGCTCGTCTATCAGTATCTCTTCTCGAGCTAAAAGATATATATAGAGAGAGAGTGAGCGACAACGCTGACCTCGAACTGATCCGCGAAGAATCCCCTCGGTTTCGTGAGCAGTTCTTCGTCCTCTGGATCATCGGCCGTGCCTTCTGCTTGGACGTGCGACGAGGTGGTAGTGACGACGACGGACGGTGAGCCTGTCAACATCTCGTGGCTGATATCTTCCTTGGAACCTTGCATGACGTCCGTGCGTCCGAAATTGATGGCTGCTTGGCGCGCCATGTTCTACCCATCGTATTCAATGAGAGAGTTCGATGGCAAAGGTGGAATCGGGGTACGTACGACGTACTGTATACACCCTTGTCAGCGAATCGTTCGAGGTCCAGAATGAGGTGAGTGACGTACTTGTTTCTTGTCTACGATACTGGCCGGTCGGACGCGTTGGACGTCTGCGCCGAGTGACTGCAACGCCTTCACTTTCTCTTCGGCCACGTCGTCCGGCATGATGATGGCTTAATTTTACCAAGTTCAGTGGAGGGGGTCTGAGGGTTGCAAGGTAAAGAAAAATGCTTACTGGCATCATAGCCTCTATCATATACAACGGCACATAAGTGGTAGTGTTTTCAGGAGATGCTCAAGAGGCAAAAAAAAAAAAAAGTGCGTTCACCTGGCTTTCGCAATGGTGGCGATGGAGATACCTGTTGAGCCTACCGTGCCTTCGAATATGCGAGAGCCTGTATGCGGGTGTAGCAGACCTTGTCGTTCGGCGTCTTCGATCACTAGAAAAGGCGTATGCAATTAGCTCGATGGTACTCGGAGCCTAACACACGCACTGCGCAGGGCGACTCGGTCCTTGACGCTTCCGCCGGGGTTGAGGAACTACGATATGTCGGGGCAATTAGCGCGTCGGATTTGCCGTCCCATTGCGCATCGTCCTACCTCCGCTTTGCCAAGTATCTCGACGCCGAGCGCATCGCTCAAAGAATTGATGCGCACCAATGGGGTGTTTCCTATACGCCTCGTTCACCAACGACCACTCTTTCTGAGGCAGTGTAGACGGCACGTACCAATCAACCCAGTTACGCCGTGTAGTATTTCATCACTTCGAAGTTCGATTGGACGTCGTGTAAATTGTTCCTTGAGTTGTTCTTGCCTGCGAATGCGCCAGTACCGCACCAACGAGGCCGTAGACAGCGATAGAGTGACACCGATGAAGATACCATATGTGAATTGGCGTATCACAGGGTTCGGGAGGTGCAGCCAGGCAAACATATCTGGAGACTTAATGTTGTCTTTACTGCGTGAATGAACATTTGTATCAGACGTGACCATATACTCCACAACATTCAATTGCAATAATGCTACTACACAAGATACAACTCCAAAGAAATCCATCAGACAGACGCTCAGCTCGCTGGTTCCGGTTCGCTGAACTGCAAGCAGCCCAGCGACACACAGCACCAAACGTCCTCGAGATCCCGCCGAAGCAAAGACCATGTTCTCTGTCGAACGAGCGAGCGCGGATGTCATCGAGTGGATTTGAAGGATGTGGCATGTGTAAACATGCGAGACTCGAGTTAGTTTCTATAAAATAGATCCTAGCTGAGTATGTTCTAAGGATTCAAAACGTTGGGGGGAGGTTTATATAGATTTTCGTGGTGGTCCGTGCGCTCCCAACACGTGACTCGCTTGTGTGTGAAGCCCGACGTCGTCCGACGCGTCTTCGGCCACGTCGGAAGAGGCAGAAAGCTCCTGACCATCTTGAAAAGTCCAAGTTCGATGGCTACGGGTTGTGGTTGAGCACTGAGCGCTCATAACGTTCGAATGGCGTGACTGCGGTTATTTTGCGATGATGATTGCAAGGTTGCTACACTCAGCCAACGCGTTTCATCATCTGTCCACCATGGCAAGTTCAGCTCAGAAGCAGAAGCACTTTCTTTCATTTCCCAAGTATGCTGTCGTTGGCGCCTCGACTGATCAATCCAAGTGGGGCACCAAGGTATGCCAATTCGAAATCCATCCATACGTATATCTCATCAACGCTTGCAGATATTACAGTGGTACATAGCGCGGAACAGGCCAGTAACACCCGTTCATCCAGTTAGTACAGCCAATGCGCACTGCGCTACTCGTGCCCCTTAAATGCGCGTATTATCACCCAGGTAAACGACGAACTAGAGGGTATCAAGACCGTTCGATCCATCGCGGATCTTCCCTCACCCAGGGAGACCGGCCTCAGCATCATAACACCAGCCAAGGTATGCCATGATGGCTCCAAACATGTTAGCCTTGACTTTCGCCGTCCTCGAAGATCACAATCGAGCTATTGAAGCAAGCCAAAGAACTGTCCATACCTGCCATTTGGATTCAGCCAGGTGCCTCCGACGTTACCTGTGTCAATTTCATCAAAGAGAACGGGATGGCGGACCATGTTCTGTGGCAAGGAGAATGCCTCTGGCGTGATGGCGACGGTGTGATTCAAAGCATGCTCTGAGTATATCCAGTACTAGTATTTCTGCATGCCAGCTATCAGGGGCTATTACTTCGGTTTTACGCCAAGTTGAGGCCAACAACGTTTTTTCTTCTTCCATCACCTTGCACAAATGGGAGACTGCACCGATACTTGGACGCAGCGTCCTGCGCCGCCAAATCGATTCGCCACTCGAGATACTAGTAGGCAGTCCGTCTCATCCTCGCGATTTCTCAGTGGAGCTTCCACTCCCATCTTCCACATTGGGGGCATGCGGGGCTTTCGCACAGACCATCCTGTTCATGTGCTTTCCATGCACGAGACCGATGTGTCCAGGTGGTCCAAAAACTCATATTCCTTCTCAGACTGATCCGCACCTCTGCAAATAGGACTGCCAGACTGCAACAATGTCGTCGGCGGCCCGCCCAGCCCATGGCGCAAAACGACCCGCGCTGGCGAATTACACCCGTGAAGTTTGAACCGAAATGTCGTGACACCAAGTATAAGTAGGGCATCAACGCCCTGACCTTCTCCCCCCAAAAATCATGCTACCCTTCGTGCTGACATCCGTCCTGACTCTTTCCTTGTCACTGGCCGCAAAGAGCAACCCTGTCACCCGTTCCGCACAACAATCCCGTGTCGCGGCTGCTTGGTACGCAGGGTGGCACGCCACGGAAGGGTTTCCGCTCTCCGATGTCAGCTGGGCAAAGTACACCACGATGATCTACTCCTTTGCGTAAGCTTTTCTTCCTTTCTTTGACCTTGCCGATCTCGGAAAAAGAATCATTGAGCGTGTCCGGAACAGCATCACGACTCCAAGTGTCGACTTCCTTTCTCTGGAGGGATCTAACCCGTCCTTGCTTCCTCAGTTCGTGACCGAGGCGCATGCGAACGTAAGCACAAAAACCACACGTGTTCCCGGACTCGCATGACATTCGTACTCTTTCAGAACGTTGCCGCACATATCGCGATCGGAGGGTGGGACGGAGGTCTCTGGTTCTCATCCAACGTCGCATCCGCCGAGAACCGAACAGCATTCGTCAACACCGTCGTCAATTTCACCAAGCAATACGATCTAGACGGGGTCAACTTTGAGTACGTCCGGACCCCTCTCATGAATCATTAGCATTCCGAAAACCAAGCACCACTCTTGCTAACTCCCACCCCACTGCAGCTGGGAATACCCCGACGATCAAGGTATCGGCTGCAACACCATAAGCGCCAACGACACCGCCAACTTCCTCGCCTTCCTCCAAGAACTGCGCACAGACCCCACCGGCGCCAACCTCACACTCTCCGCCGCCGTCGGCGTCACGCCCTTCCGCGACGCCAGCGGAACCCCATCGTCCAACGTGTCCGGATTCGCCGACGTGCTCGACTACATCGCCATCATGAACTACGACGTCTGGGGCTCATGGTCGCCCGCCGTCGGGCCCAACGCGCCGCTCGACGACAGCTGCGCACCCCCGGGGTACCAACAAGGCTCGGCAGTGTCCGCCGTGGACGCATGGACCGCCGCTGGGATACCGGCGCACCAGATCGTGCTCGGCGTCGCGTCGTACGGGCATTCGTTTAGCGTTTCGCCCGCGGATGCGTTTGTTGCGGGGGGGTCTGGTCCGGGTGTGGAGTTGGCTTCGTACCCGCCGTTCAATGCGACGAACCAGCCGTTGGGCGATGCGTGGGATGATACGGGGAGCGTGGATGCTTGTGGTGTGTATGAAGGGCCTGGTGGGGACTGGGACTTTTGGGGACTCGTTGGGGGCGGGTTCTTGACTGCGCAGGGTAATCCTGCAGATGGGATTTATTACCGGTATGACAATTGCAGCCAGACGGTGAGTTTGTCTTTCTGCAAAGCAAAAACCCATCGGACGCTTACTGGGAGGATGCGGTACCATATAGCCGTACGTCTACAACAAGACATCCGAAGTCATGGTTTCCTTCGATAACGCGCAGTCGTTTGGCGTCAAAGGAGAGTACATTAAATCAGCTGGCTTACTCGGCTTCGCGATGTGGGAGGCCGGAGGCGATTACAAGGATATCCTCCTCGACTCTATCCGATATAGCGCTGGATACGACATGTAAAGCTCCCACAGACCCGAGTATCTATCCCCAGCGATTCCATACCCAATCATACATAAGTCTAAGTAATTCCTCTAATACTCCGTGCCCAAAGTCTACAAATTCGCACTTCCCCTGACCGCATTCACAAACTCAACCTTGTCTTCTACCCAATGTCTGATCAGCACGCCCGCGATGGCGGTGAGCGGTGGCATCCTGAACGGAGGTTCTACTACGGTGGTATCGCTGGATGGTTCGCCGTTTGGGGACATGGTCTTTCTGTCGTGTGCAGCATTGACTGCCGTCAAGACTTGTTCACGGGTGTACCACCGAGCATCTAAAGTATAGAATGTCAACGTTCAACTATTTGTGGGACTATGCCCGAAAAAGAGAAAGAGAAAGAGATCGACCTTCTAGTTCATTATCCAAGTCTGTTCGTATGGGCGCATCAGAGTCCGCAGTGGCGTAGAAGCCCAACATCAAGTTCGCGGGGAAAGGCTTCGTATCGCGATGACGTGTGAAGAAATGGAAGATTATGAGTCAGTCAGATGGTGACGCGAAAGGTGAACGTTAGTTTTTCCTTCCTTTCTGTGTGTTTTAATTGAAAGGGACACGGGAGACTTACCCAGGGTTGACCAGAGTGATAGCGTACGTTCCACACTTTAACGCCGGCTTCTTCCCACATTTCTCGTTTGACGGCGTCTTCGTACGATTCGCCCGGCTCGACGAAGCCAGCCAAGGCAGAGTACAATTTTGGTGGAAATCGTTTCTAGAGATCAATAACGGGGGGAGGGGGAATTTATCAGAGATGGCGTGGTTAATTAAATGGGAAGACAAGCGGTCTGGAACTTGCATTTCTGCCGAGAAGGATCTTGTCATTCGCTTCATTCATCACGACCATGATGACGACAGGATCGGTTCGTGGATGACAAAAGTTCTGGAGTCCGCGTCTTTTTTTTGTTTTGGTTTCAAATCAATGATTTCTGGGCTTGGGGCGAGAGGCAGACCAACCCTGAAGGACAGGGCTTCTTGCCCGTATTATCTGCCCATGGAAGGAGAGTAGAACATGAGATTTTCCAGCCTGCCCAGAGGGAGTACGTCGGCGAGCCGCATGCCGGACAAAACTACACAAGGGGAACAGTCGTCATCCTCGCATTTGCCAAACGGGGTAACATCGAGACGATGATATGATGTCAACGACGCCTCCACTCACCTTGTTCCTCTCGTTCCAATCCACCATACTCCTCGCTTCAGCGAACACAGCGGCCGTGAAAACGTCTAAACTCGTCATGGCAGCTCTCGGGTCCGTGAACGCCAACTTCGAGTCTGCGAGTTGGGAGGAGGACTGGACGATATCGTCTACTTTCGATTCTTCATCATCTTCTAGATCAGCGACGTCTAATGAGAAATAAGGTGTTCCCTCGAGATTCGCCACTGCCGCGTGGGGATCTTTGAACTCGGAAGACGGGAGTGCGGTCGCGACGTCGGGATGGGACTCTTTGAGACCGAGGAAGACGATTCGAGGACCATGAAGGCGTGCCGATTCGAGAACGCGTGCTACGTCGTCCGATGTCGCACTAGCCTCTTCTCCCGGTTCCTTTCCCTGACCAAAGTACGGCGCATCGCCGAGCAGAGAGGTGACGTCCTTCGTCGTCAAGAGCGCCAAGGTGCGTTTGTCTGTCGCGAGATGTGCTGCGACCAGCGGTTGACCGCTTTTGAAGAGAACCCAGCGGGTGGTTGGGGATGTGATGAGGGCGTTGAGGAAGGATTGAGAAGGTCTTAGCCATGAGAGCCGATTGAGCGGGGATCCGCCCATGAAGTTGACGAAGCTGTTTTAGAGAACGGAGACGAGCTAGGATTCAATGATTGAACAGCTCATTGCTTGTCCGCTTACTTTTCGCCCATCTTGGTTGAGATCTTGCGAATGAGTTGGAAGGGTATGTTGGGCGACGTTGTGGTTACCGGCGTAGCAAGCGTCTCCTCGAGCTTATCACCGTGCACTTATCATACGGCGAGATCATTTTGACACGGCCAGACATACGTTTGCTCCCGAAGAGAAAATCGGCGCGAACGATAAGTTGAAGGACAGCGATGGCCCTGCAGACGTTTTTCCTTGAACTCTTGAACTCGCTCACTGCCAACATTCCCGCCTCACCTCGGATCCGTCTTGTCGACTGCAAGCTTGCCATCAACGTCAAGATGTGAGTCCTATTGTTCTTCTAGCTCTCACATGAGTATAGTTATATTTTCCCAATGGATAATTGCCGAGACCGGATCTCTGTAAGCCCGTCCTTGTCCAGTTCGCCTCGTGCCAACCATCTACGGAGTCCGTGGAGTCATGTCGTTGTGCGAAAAAAAAAGGGAGCCCAGTAATTTATGCATGCGGGTCAAGCTGGGCCAGTCTTCCTCTTGACGTTTCCTTAACGGAGTAAATGCCCGCAAGGTATGTATGTGTGTCCTGTCGCAGTCCGAGTCGCAGATGAACATTGTCTTTCCCATAACGAGGGGACAATGGCCTGAGACACGGGTTCTCCCTTCCTCCCCCCCTCCCAGTTCTATGGATATCTCAAGATGAAAAGTCCTTTGACATACCTTGTATTGGCATCTTGACCCCATAGGTTTACGACACCTCGTGGGCCCCGTTTGGCAGTGCCGGGCTACGTCAATGCTGCATTCGAGGGAATTCGTACCTCTATGTGCCTCCTTGCATGATCGCCGGGGGCTCTTCCTTACCACACCCGTGGTTGGACTTTCCTCTACTGACTCTGATGCAGTGCCCGTCATCATGGTCAACAGTTCATAAAAGTGAGTCAAAGTCATCCTGACCAAACGCTCCACACCGCCCTTCGCATCCTCCGGACATGAGAAAACTAACATATATTATTGATCTCAAGCGACAGAGAAAAAAGGAAAAATAATGTCTTGGTGCTATTTCGCTTGCAAACATGCTTTATTTCGATGTTCAACGGGTGTGTGCGTCACCGAAGGATGGACCTTTACGTCCCCGCCTTGAAACTGCCTTTTATGGCAATTCGTTTGTTCGCTCTCCATTTACGGTCGTTCATTGCGATGGCTGCGCCAAGTTCCACTCGCAGGCTCAACTTCCAGCACAGAAGATGATCCAGTTTATTCCGTGCGGCCTTTCTTTCCGCACCTTTCAACCTTCCTAAAAAGGGGCACAAACAATGGAGATCTGGCCTCTCTCTCTCTCTATCTCTCTCTCTCGATTCTTGATTGAAAGGAGGGGTGCCTTTACGGACGGGGATTTCGAATGTGAGCAAAGAAAATAAGATTAGGACAGACGGATGTCCCTAAAAACCTTGTATAAAGGGCTCGATCCAACCCCTCCCGACCCCGGTCCCTGTCTTGTGTCGTTGCCACAACTTGCTTGAACCTTGAGCTGCCGTACGCCCTTTTTTGTTATGTGGATTGCTTGACACCTGGAAATATCTGAACATATCTTTTTTGTTTTGTTTTTTTCTGTTCTCTTCTTTTCCTCAACTCCAGCATGCGATGACGGCCGACATACCCCGCCCAAAACAAGACGGGATAAGAGGGCATATTTACCACGATTCCCCCGCAGCTACGGTTGCGTCCCCCACACAAGCTATTGCGGAAGCATGGAAACGGGAATCAGCTCAAAGCCAGGATTTCTGGCGACAAGCCGAAGCGAAACGGAGAGACCAATATTCGGCTCCCAGACCGCCACGACCACGCAGTGGTCATAGTGGGAAGATGTAGCTACCTACATCCCCCCCCCCCATCTCAAACACATCGAGGTAAGCAATAGTTCCGCACTGATAAGGGTCGTTCAAGACCATCCTCGTTCGCCAACTTATCGGCTGTGAAGCAGTTTTCGTATTCATTGTATATATCATCATTTTGCTTCGGGGGGGAGCGTTGTACGATATGAATGCATCAAGGCCTGCAAGATATTGGAAATCTGTAGGACAGGCAGCAGTCTTGCCTGGAGCGCCGTCACAGAGTATATTATTATTTATTAGGTGTTGTGAATATACGACGCAGGGATAGATTTCATGTTGACAACGCCTGGGCTACAACGTCTGAACCGCTGGCTCCATTGACCTCGTCCAAGTCGTTCTCTTCGTCACTGTCATCGCAGTCATCGTCCCCTTCCTCCAGTGCAGCCTCAGCTTCTGCTTGAGCTTGTGCGGCCGACGCAGCGTTGGCAATCGCTTGCTCTAGAAGTTTGGCCTGTTCCTCCGATAAACCGTAAAGAGACAGCTGAGGTGCAGAGTCAGGTTGGTTGCCATTGTCCACAGCCGCCACAGAATCGGGAGGACCAGCTCCAACGTCATTATCACGGACCGAAACTTGCGGATCATTTCCGCCTGCATCTCGAACGCCACCCACCGGGGAAACGTGAGGCGGAAATTGCGGTGTCATATTTTGCATTTGGGCCCGGGCAATGACACTAGCAAGCGTCGCTTGACCTCCCGTTGGATCGAGATATAACGGTGGAGCTGCATGATCAGTACCGAGTGCGCGCGACACGTGTGTTTGCAACGTTGCGTGGAGGCTGAGCACCCCGGCCTGCAGATGCCGGATGACATCATTGTGAACTTCACCTTCTTCCATACTGCCGTCGTCTCCATAACCGCTGGACGATGCTGAGGCGCCCATATGGTGTGATACAATATCAGCCCACATCCGCGTTCGCCTACCCTCCCTCACGGCTTCTTCGTCGCCTTCCTTGTCCACCTCCACCTCCCTGATCGCAGCGTTGATGCAAGGTTCACCCTTGCCGCCCCGTGATGCAGCGCTGTTTTTGTGGCGCTTGATGGCGTCGCGTCTCGAAAACATTTTGTCGCAGCCCGCACACTGCCATGCTTTCTTCTCGTGCAGCTTCGCGTGACGCTTCAGATCGTGATTTCGCGCGAACGATGCAGGACAAGCGGCACAGCGGAAAGGGCGGTGGACCGCGTGGACGCGCTGATGAGCGCGCAAGCCATACAGCCGCGAAAATGTCTTCCGGCAACCGGGCGTAAGACAGGGATAAACGGCGGTACCGATGTCACTGAAGGGAATGGATGGATTGGGGTTCGCACCGGGTGGAATCCATGGGCGTGGAGGGTACAATCCAGAACCAGGCGATTGATGGTCAACATGGACCTGTGCACTCTGTGGTGCCGTAGGCCCAATCTGGATGCCACTAAGGACACCAACAACCTGAATGAGGCCGCCAATTTCCTGTAGAGCATGCATTTCAGGACCTCCACCGGCCGAAGAAGTCACGGAAAATAGAAAAATCTGGTGAAGCTGCAACTGGATGGAGGAGATAATCGAAGGGTCAAGAGGACCGTTGGAAGGAGGGTTTGCGGTGAGAGTATTGGAGACGACTTGGACTGCATCAGTAATTTGTCGTTGGAAGTCGTGATGGACGATATTTGAACGTTTGAGGGCACGGGAATCGCTCTGACGTTGCTCTTCGTCACTTTCGTCGCGTTTGCGCTTTCCCTTGTCGAGCTGAATCGCAGGTGCATTGGAATGTCGGAGAGTCGCGAAAAGCGTGTCCGAACGAGCTAGAAACACAAGCATAGGACTAAGCATTTTCGCAAGGTCCGTCGAAATGGAACCAGTAGTAACGGAACGATTGAGAACGTCAAGTACGCTCTCGCCAGAGCTAAGAATGGTCGCGGACGCTAGAGTAGAGCGCGCCAGGGCATCCTTGGCTGTGATTTCTAGAATGCTTCTCATTGTACTCAGCGCCGCCTCCTCCTTTTTCGGTCGCGTGACTCGTGGTGCAGAAGGTGCACCGTTCGTATTGATGTCGACACTGGGGGCAGCTGGTACGCTTTGTATACTTGCACTTGCCTGTGCAGCCTGGGCCTTACTGATATCAGCCCACAGCTGTTCTTTGAGCCTACGTGCGATTGCTTCCGCCTCCTCTTCGTCTTCGTCTTCATCCTCGTCCTCATACTCGTCATCCTCGACGTTCTCGTCCTCCACGTCCCTCCGGTCGTCAGCGAGTTCGAGATCACCACGGACGTCTTCAGTAGCTGTTTCTTTCGCGACAGCTTCTGTCATCTCTCTATAAGTAGCCTTTAGCAGAGACCCGCAGTGAGCATAAATGGCAAGGTGGAAAGTGATCTACGCTGAGTTGGGACAGAGGCGAACTAGTACATCCAAACCAGGTAATAAATACTCACGCACCTTGCCATTATCTTATCTGCTGACGTAACGAGATTTCATCCTTTTTTCATCGTCCGCGAATGTGCAACTGAAATGGCAGGTCGCCATGTTTTTTCGAGTCAAAAAGGTTTCGAAAAGATTGAACTTCCGTCATTTTGGTTTTTACGTTCTCGAAGGAACCAGTTCAAGGTAGAGCGCGCGAATATGTCGAATACCATCAAGGACTTGGCTGCTGGAACCGCAGGAGGCATTGCGCAGGTCCGCCGCCCTCCCCTCAAATCGCGCTCATTCATGACGCATCGCTCATCTATGCCCGATTTACAGGTTCTGGTCGGGCAACCATTCGACATCGTGAAAGTGGTCAGTACATGGAACCCAGCTCTTTACCGGACTACAGAAACTTCAAGCTGAGTCTAAGCTCCATCCAGCGCATGCAAACTTCCGCCAAGGGCACTTACAAGGGCATGCTGCACTGCGCTGGTGGGATCTTGAAGAATGAAGGTCCTCTAGCGTTTTACAAGGTGGTGTTGGCTTTGGTGCTCCTTTGATATGGCTGACGGTGGTTCACAGGGCACACTTACGCCGCTCCTGGGCATCGGCGTCTGCGTATCGATACAATTTGGTGTATTGGAATATGCAAAAAGGGTATTCGCAGCACAAAATCTTGCACAAGGAAGAGGTGGTGAAGGTGGAAAGATGCTCGGCGGAGGGCAACTTATCATTGCAGGCGTTGGAGCCGGATTGGCGAACGGCTTTGTCTCTGGCCCCGTCGAACACATCAGGATACGTAAGCAGATTCGTGCCGATGCTCATACACGGTTACTGACTTACCGCAGGACTGCAAACACAGTCGAATACGAATCCCATGTACGCAGGCCCCTTCGACGCAATTAAGAAGATAGTGTCGCAGCATGGAATTGCAGGCCTTTTTAAAGGTCAATGCGTAACTTTCCTTCGTGAAGCCACAGGCTATGGAGCTTATTTCTTGGTGTACGAAAAGCTGATACAGCGTGAAATGACGCAAAAAGGCATCCGCAGGGAGCAAATAAATCCCATGAATGCCGTCCTCTATGGCGCCACTGCCGGCTACGCGGTAGGTGTTTGACCCACCTTACAAACCTTCGTTAGACTTAATCGCGATCTAGCTATGGGCAGTCATATACCCAATAGACATGATCAAATCTAGAATGCAGACGGATGGGTTCACGCCGTCGACAGGTCAAAAATATGCATCAGCCCGTGATTGCGTCCGAAAAGTTTGGCGGATGGAAGGCATCGGCGCGTTCACGCGGGGGCTGGGTCCCACGCTCATTCGGTGAGCACTCTGTTGGTTTCATATCTATTTGGTTAACACAGCGTGCAGGTCACCGTTCGCAAATGGGGCTACCTTCCTCGGATTCGAGTTGGCCAGCCGAGTGTTGTATTCATGACCTCGGTCTGATGGGCGCAAGATACCTTCTGCTTCCTGGGATACCTATGTATGCTAGACGTGGATGATACAGCTTGGAATTGTGCGAACAATCGTGATCTGTTGACTAACCCTGTTGTTAGAATGACAACTTCTCTTCCATTTTTTCCATCTACCATGGGCTCTACGAGATGAGGTTTTGTCACCCTCGGCTGTCTGTATACTATGGTACTAAGGTACTACATTATGTGAGACACAGGCCACCATCCTAATTAAATATGGTTGAGAGATGCATCTCATCCGAGATGGTATCCCAATACTTAGGAGGCTATGATAGCAATATCATAAGATTGAAGTCATACAGTGTCTCCATTATGCATGAAGTAGGGAAGGAAGAAAGGAGACAAACCTAGAGCAGGAAGCCAACCAGCCAAAGCTGCACCTAATCAGACGGGGCCCACTTAGGGTAGGCCTTAGCGAGGGGCTTATAGCCACGGATGGTCTCCAGGACGAAACTTAAAGGCGTAACATAGGTGACATCAGATATGTCTGTGGCGCTGCTTCCGCAGGTGAGGATACCGCCGATCCGGCCCACGCCGTCAACGACGACGGAACCAGAATCGCCTTTAGCAGAGAACGGGCCAGACTTGTCATCAAAAGGTAGAATAGCCCACGCCATAGAAATACCGTCGTCGTCGCTAAGATATTTCCGAGTGAATGAAAGGATATTATTGGCGCGACCAACGGTAAGTTTGGTAGTTCTGCCGTTCTTGAGGACCATGAGACAGCGTTCACCATCCTGATCGTACATGGTTGGCTTCCGCATCTCGTCAACCCCAATAGTACCCAAAGAGGCAAAAGACGGTCTCCCGGGAAGTCGAAGTTGTGGGAGTTCTTTTCATTTGGATACATCATTTGCGTGAGCTGTTCGGGAGGGAACTTGTGGCCGAGGTCGATAAAGTTGCCCTTAAACTTGCTCGGATCGACCTTGGAAGAGTCAACTTCGATGACAGCCACATCTCGAGTAAACTTCTCGGGGCCGTCACCGACGGCGATAGAGGGAGAGAAAATAAGATGGCCTAAGATGCGGCTGTTGTCAGTACCCCAGCGCGACGACAGCTCCCTGTAGAAGGCTTCGAGTGACTTCATGTTGGCCTTCGTTTTCTCTGTCACCTCCTGCGCATCCGCACGATCCACGATAGACTTATCGTCCTCTTTTCCTTCCAACTTCTTGATACGCTTCTCCTGGTAACTAATGATGATGTCCTGCGCCTTGATCTGCTTTTTGACAGCGTCGAGGCGCTGCTTAAACGACACGTCGCTAAGGACAAGGACGTCATGTCGGGCCTGACTTACTGACTTGTGCTCAAACGAAGCATTGTCAGATCCGGGGAGGACGACGTGTCGAGCAGTGGCTAGGAGAAGCCTCTTTCCCTCTCCGCTCTCTTCGAGGAAGAATGCGGCAGTGCCTTCGGCCCAGGGAGTGATTCGAGAGCATATAGTGATGCCGAGTGTGTGTGTAAAGGGCTCACGCAAGTCCACTGTGGGGTCAGTGTCGAGGCCAGGCTCAAGGAGACGGGGACCAGCCAAACTGATAATCTTCGATTCCCGTATCTCCACCTCGACATCGTCGATACCGCGATCTCGCAGAACCTTCTTGCACTTCTGAGCCACGTCGAAGCCGAGTTCGTGGGAGAGGGACTTTGGATTTACTCCAATCCAGAGAATAATTTCTCCAAAGTGCTCGTCGCTGTAGCCAATACGAACAATATCGGTGCTAGACCAGTCCACCTTATTCTCACCCAGGATGGTGTGTATCTCCGGAGCGAGCTTTTCCTCCCAGATCTCCTCGATGACATGGCTTCCCACGATACGAAGCACCTTGGGCTTGAAGTACGCCTCTCCGCCAGTAGGCATCTCCCACCGATGGGTGCTAGTGCGAGCGATAAGGAGCGGCCTGGAAGGCAAGCCATAATAGTAGTTTTGGGCCTCGTCTTCAGAAACGGGGAGCGGAAGGGAAGGGGTGGTCCGCGTCGTTGCGTCATCTTTCGCGTCCTGGGGGCCATCGAGAGTAAGACCAGACATTTGTGTGATAGGAGAGAAGATAGTCGGAGACTCGGGAGCTAAGGACACTAGAAGAAGAGGGGTAAGCAGAAACTTGAGTACGGGAAGGCAGCAGAAGTTAGACTGGCCACCAGTTTAGCTTGATGTAAATCATAGGGTTCGTTGGATACACGTACACTTGAAGGGATGACGTAGCGGTTTGCGCGGGTTATTCTCCCTTTCTTTCCTTGTGCGTTTATACGTCGTTTGTACAGCGTCCCAGTTACTGAGAGCTTTCCTTCCTAGCAATCAAAACGTGTTGTGTCGAATTACCACGTCGCGATGTCTAGTCAGTCCGACACATATTCGAGTTGGACCCGCGCTGTTCTCGATGGCAACCTCCTGTGAGTCGTTAGTAGTCTCCCCTAGGCAGACTGTCAGAAGATATGAAGACAGTCGTTCCTACCTTTCTAGCTCGGCACCATTAGCGCGGAAGTCATCGACTTCCTTAAAATCGCCCTCTTTTGTGAAGTGACGAAAGACATCCATATATTAGGGTCAGAATGTTGACCGTTTCCTAGGGTGAGTTTGCACCAATTTTCTATCGCATCTTCAATCTCTCCCTCAAACCTTTTCAGATATGGTATAATGGAGAATTGCGGTACTTGCACGCATGCATTCACTGAGGGGGTACCCTAGTTGCGGAGATAATATTGGCCCTCCCCAACTCGTCGACGTACCTTCAACGAACTACACGTCCGAAGAGTGAAGACAAACCAAAACCCATGCGGCAAGCTATGTGTGCGTGGCATGAACCGTTTCCGATCATATTACAATGGTGCCTCGCCACGGCTTCCCGTCTTCTTCACTGACGACCATTAATGAGAAGAACAGCAAATAGACCCTGAAACACGGGTGATGTTGCAGAAGTAGACAGTCACGGGCGGTCCAAGATCATCGATCGAGTCAAGGTATGTCATGGACGTTTACTCCCTCCAACGCAAAAATAGAAAAAACCTCATGCACTCGTCCACTGACATCCCCTTTTTTCAACAGAACATCATGAGGCTCGCACAAGGAAAGTACGTCGCGTCGAGGAAATAGAGAGCACGTATACGCCTGTCCGATCGTATACAACAAATCTCTGTCCACGGTGGCTCGCTACAGTCGTATCTCATCGCTGTCGTCCATTCCCGATCCTATCCTTCTCGCACCCATCGTTTCTGAACCCTTGGGCGTCAAATGACTCTACCTGACACCGCTGCACCGAAAGAAGCCGTGAAGGATCCTCGAGTAAACCAGCAAGTCCCAAGTCTGGTTACGAACGAAGGCACCGGAGGAATCAGCTTGCGGGGTATGTCTCGAATCTGCATTAATCATTGACGACTGATATCTTTACTGCGCTCAGATTTGAGTTTGTGAAACGCATCCATCTTAGCATGGACCCCGTTCACGGTCGAGGACAATACCCTTGCACCGACACTCAAGCTCCGTCGCAAGACGCCTGTGCGAAATCCAAGAAAGAGCTCGACGCGCTGTACGCACTAGGGGAACCCAACAACAATTAAATGAGCAAGGTTCGGGTGGACGGTCGCCTTTGGACGTCTGAGTTTTGAACAAGGTACCATGCCAGTTATCTTTTTGTAGATGTATTGCAAAACTTCTAAGACACGGTTTCGGTATAATCCTGAAGTACGTAACGTGTCGATATTTTCCATGGAGATGCTGTGCACAATGATACGGGTAAACGCACTGATATGCTCAATGATCGTCGAGTGGTCATAAATCTGACCTGGGTCCAGTTTTCATGCGACAGTCCTTTTGCTGAGTCGAGAGACCCTGCGAGCAGTGGTCGCGGAGAGGAAAGCCACGAAGACCATGATAACAACCCACAGGTATCCACCAAGCCAATTATTGTCGATGGACAGGGCGAATAAAGAACTGAGACGCGTTAGACAGGCCATAAAAACCGTCATCCATAGAAAGTAGTTACCATACATACCTTACTACAAACGGTGCAAATGAACGCGCAAAGCACATGGCGAACTGCACAATTCCATTTGATTGCCCAAGGAATGCAGGATTGGGTGAGTTTTCTTTGGTTAGAATCAAGCTCAGTCTGGGCGAACTGTCAGATACGGGATTTGCTAATCATACCAGAAATACTCACGAGTATGACAACCCAGCAGTCTTTGACATTCCAAGAACAATCGCGAAGCCAGTGCAGAGCATTGCGGTGGTGGATCCATCAAATGTGCCAGTCACCTCGTCCAGGCCGTGTCGCGCAATGAGATTGAGGATGGGAAGACTGAGGTATGTGTATGGCCATAGAGCCATGCAGAAATTGTACATTTTCGCGCAATCGAATGTTCGCAGGAGATAAGACATGATAAACACTTGGATCGCTGCTCCAATAGCCCCTGCGGTGGCCAGGGCATAGCCGATCTGTGAAGCCTATCGAGAGGAATTAGCTTGAAGAACAGTAAGCGAGAAACAGGCTCACAGAGAAAGCTAGACCACCGGACTGCACGGGGGAATAGCAGAAAAGGACAAATACAACGTCAAAGGATGTGGACACAAAACTTAGGGCAAATCCGGATATTGCTAAAGCTGACATGATGGGCAAAGCCAGCAGGTTCCTCATGCTCATGGGCTCCGCAACAACCTCACGAGATGCTGTGTCTAGATGTGCAACAACATTTGTTTCTGAACTAGCCTTCCCATGATTTTTCCTTCGTTTGCTCGGGAGGGTCTGTCAACGAGAGTGAGCAACACTGACTAACAGTATATAAAGTGCACTACCTCCTCTAAGAACGCATAGCCAAGAATTACACCGACTATGGCAACGGAGCCCGCGATGAAACATGGTAGTGAGTAGGGGTAATTTTCGAATAATTCATAGCCAAAGAGTACTGGGTATTTGGAAGCCGGGTGCGAAAATGATCCGCCAATAAGTGGACTACAATAATTGGCTCATTGTCAGAATAACCATTCTCAGTGCGAAAATCACGAACCCAATGATAGTGCCTAGAGGCCAGATGATACCGTAGATGGGAAACGCAACCGCCTGATTGGTGGAGTCGGTGATTTCACCGAGTACTGAGTGGATCACGGCGATATTTCCAGAGAATAGACCGCCTGAGCAATTGTGAAATTGGGAATAGAAAGGCCTGATATATAGACATACCCACACATCTTGCAAAGAGGACTCCTGACAAAGACTTGGATAGACCAAACATCACGGTTGTCGTTGCGACCCCCAGCATGCCAGTCAGAATGACGGGCCGGCGACCAATAACATCTGAGAGCGAGAAACTAGGTAGACGTATGCAGAATGATGAATAGACTGACCAGACAGTCGCGCCCATTGATAGATGGAGCACAGTTGTGCCATGGCAAAGGTACTCTCCTGCAGACGATTGGTCATGTGTCAATGACAGAAATCCAGGATGAGGCTTACGACGAGGCCACTGTAAAAACCGATGCGAGACGGGTCATCTGTGAGGTGCAGGTCACTCATGAACTCATTGACGTATGGAAACAGCTGGCTGAACACGATAGGATCGACCAGCGAGACAGTGCACACTGCCGCCAGTTGTCCCTTGGGAATGGGTGTGGGTTCAGGTTTCTTCGCATGTTGAGCCTCAAGCAGCGGAGATGTCTCATCGTGGACAGTAACGTGACTGGGTGAACTGTTGGAAGCCATGGCAGGAGACCACTGGAGGAGTAAAGGAAGTGGTGCCAAAGTGGTGCTCAATTCTTTAACGTTCGGTTCGCTGATTTCTGTATTTGTGCTTAGAGTAAAGGCCGTACATAATGGCGATTCCATTACCTCTGTAACGCGCGCCGAACACCAAACACCGAACACCATGGCGACAAGGCATTTGCTTCTTCGAACATCATGGACAGTCATCCATGGTGTGCGTGAGCATGACGTTGTGCACTCCTTGAGGATGAGAGGTCTTGGAATATTGCGGACGCAAAAACAAAGGGTGGAATCGCTGAGGTGTGTTCCCATTCCCACTCCGTGATACCTTGTACAGTTACACTTGCACATATTCGCCACGGTGGTGGTTGTTGAGGCCGTCTAGCGGTATGTACGTCTTCAATTTGGGGCGTGAATACTGGCTCACTTCGCTTCAAAAGTGATTGTATGACATTGAACATCATGCTTGACGCTATTCCAAGTCTTTCCATCACCATGGGCAAGGCAGATACCGGACTCGCCAGCTCTTCGGCTCGATAGTTGGAAAGGTGCTGGCACTTCATGTACACCAAGCGGAGGTGGAGGAATATCTGCATTGTTCATAGCGGACATGGAATTCAGATGCACAGTCGCTAGGAGACGATGAGAGCCCCAAGAAACCATAATCTCCAAATGACTCACGAGAAGCTTGTACTTCGCTGAATCAAAGTAGGGAGGTGAAATGTTCTTCTAATTCTTCCTTTGTGCGACTACCATGATGCATGATGTGCCAATTCATGGTGAAAGGCTGCTTTCGAATCCTTTCGATGAATTCCCTGGACATCAGGGAACGCACAATATGCCATGGCGGGACTCCTCAGGAGGAATGGGGGCCTAAAATTTTCAAGGCCCCAATGTCGACTCTGACCAACGGGTGGGCACTGCAGGCGGTTGTCCAAGGCCTCCTTTCGACGAGCGTGTTGAGAAAAACGGCTGAGGCAGAACGGCTCAAAAACTTCTTCGAAAGCAGAAAACGATCCCCCTGGTGCCGTCCTTCTCCGTTCTTGTCTAAGTTGTTCTCCTGGTTGGGCACTGCCAGGCCGTCTAGTCTCCCCAAGGCAGAAGCTCGCATGAAGACAGTCGGGTGTTCATGGGAAAAGTTGAACAAGCGGTTATGCAATGCTTATGCATGGCAATACAAGCAAAATGCAGTTGGAGTCTGAATTCACCAATAGTATTCGTGTCTACCAACATCTATAGTACTGGGGAGCGGCAACGCCTCTAAGGTATTTGGCGCTTATGTAAGCGTGGTCAGAGCGGTCGCAGATCACTTGTCCGTTAAGATACTCGATGTCCTGCTCGTTTGACAACAACGTGGTCTAGGAAAATTAAGACGTCGATGCTACTCTGCACATTAAGGCTGAATAAGAAAATCTAAAGGATTATAGTAAGTAGAAATTTCTAAAGCTCGTCTTCATAGGCATCCCCATCCCCTATGACATCCCCCCCGCATCCAATCTTGCTGTCACCTAAGTCCTGGCGTGACTCTGTAAGATTTCGGTTGGGATATTTAAAGTTCTTACATACCTTTGCTCCTTGTGATCTCGTCTGCCAGTTGCACAGTCGCTGCAACATCTGCCTCCAGCATGATCCTTCCAACACTCCTCTCACTGACCTCTCCCTTAACCTCCAGGCCGGCTGCAGATGCAACGGCTTCAATTGTCCCGTTGACAGACGAGACGGGGACGTTGTGCTTCGCAACGAGGTCACAAACCAAGTCTCGAGTGGTGTCAGTGATGACACCGTCCATTTTCAAGGTAAATTCCTTTCGTTTGCTGACAGCCTTACTGACGGCTTTCTTGACCGCACGTTTGGTCTTTCCTGGAGTGCGCGCAAGCTGCTTTGACAGCTGGTTGCTTCGCTGTCTCAGTGAATCATTTGTTGCCTCCAGCTCTCCGATCCGATGTCGACTCACCTCCGCACGTGCAGAAACATGCTTGTTTTCTGCATCTGTTTCTCGCGCTCGCTTTCGAGCTTCTTCGGCAGTTCTTTTGGCACGACTTTCACGTCGAATCGCATTATGCAGGTCTTTTGCAAGAGCCTTCAGCCGCACGGACACGCTAGAGCTGGAAGAGGACTGGCTTGCAGTATCATCAGAAGCGAGGGAACGGCTTGAAGGGCAGGTTTCAGGTGCTAGGTTTTCTTTTCGTGATCCTCTTTGTATGCTGAGCTCTTGAGTGTGTGCAGCCTGGGCAGAAGAGCGCCTTTTTTTCGGATTCCAGCGGGAACGAGAGCCCATCGCCTCCGCCTTCAGTGTTTAACGCGCCCCCTGACGCGCTCAAGGCGCGCTGATTTCGCTTATGTAACACGTGTCATATTGCTCTGCACAGTTGATACGACTACGGCTCTGCACATCAGCGGATAGCATCGGTTTCTGTACCGTTTTGTGTCTTTTGAGATGCCCATTGTATTCTTGGTAACAAATTTTCATGATATACAATCTACCTTGAGTTCTGTAGGTGAACCTTGCCTTACACAGTGATTTTTGCCTCATTTCTCCTACCTATACAATGAATACATGATTTCGAGCAAATGACTCCCTACAATCAACCTATGAAAGTGAGGTGTTGGAAAGTTCTTGGTGCAGCAATTCTGCTTGATTTGCGTGACCAAGATTTCAGCCACCCTTCCCCTTAGGCGCGACACGTGCGGAGTTTCAAATCAAGGGGGAGTTGCCTCCCCCCAATAGTACAATTCCAACCTTTGGAAACGTGGCATCAAATGTGTACCAAAGGTGGGGGAGGGGAGAGAATTCGAAACTAGGTACAAGCAAGAATGACGCAGAAAGATGCACGCATCATAATAAAGAAAAGAAAAAAAAAGGTCACTGATCATTCCACAGGTATCTCATACGTATGTCGGTGAGGAACGCCCTACGACAAGTTCCTCCCGCTTAGTCGTCCAAACGTGTAAGGTATAATAAGGGCTCTAAAGAGCAAGATCGAGGATAGATCGAGAGTGGAGATAGAGGTTTCGCGGGCGAAAGGTGGGAGTGATCAAAATGATGATGTAGATCTGTGGAGAAGCAAGAAAGAAAGAAAAATCTAGTCCCAATCGATGGTTATACCACCGGGACCTGGGGCAGCGATCCCGATACCCCTGTCGGCTTCACGTTTGAGCCATTTAAGGGCGCGCTTATCATCCTTGAGGTAGGGTTCTAATCTTTCAAGGCACTTCTTGTTATGGTCCTGCGCAGACGAACGTGAAAGGCGTATGTTCAGACTCGCAACAGATATGAGATATCGGCAGCTTACCTTCAGCCACTGTTTTTCTTCCTTCGTGAGCATATTTTCTTTCACCATCCGTGTTTGGATAGGAACACAAGTAAGCCGCTCAAAACCGAGCCAGACATCGCCGCTAAATTCTCCCTTGGTCTATAACAGGCATTCATCAGAAAATTCGACGAGAAAACTACGGAATCACGCCCAGCTGACACACCTTTACCCGTCTGACGCACAAGGCAGACTCGATGCGCATTCCCCATCTGCCTTCAAGATCTAGAAATGGTTCGTTCCGTCAGCGAGACGATTAGACCGGAATCTTGGTAAGAGCTCACAAAAGCCGGGCTCATTCGTGATAACGTGCCCTGGAACGAGCGGAACGCTACTAGAGAAACCATGAGGCCCTTCATGAACGTTCAGGAAGGAGCCGAAACCATGGCCAGTGCCATGCTGTGGAAATACGTTACATGGCATAATCAATGAACACGAGGAATTGACATACGAGATAATTCAGGCCGTCCTTCCATAATGCACGACGGGCGAGAACGTCCAACTGGGCTCCCGTCGTCCCTTCAGGGAATACAGCAGTATCGATAGCAATCTGGGGTAGCGATCAGTCGTGTGGGGGAACCGATATGACAATTGACGTACATGTCCTTGTAGTACGCGAGTGTAGGCTTCGGACTGATCCTGGGAGGGTCGCCCAAAGTGAACGGTGCGTGTCGTGTCACAGGTGCCATCGCGGTATTGGCCACCAGAGTCGCTGAGGTAAACGAAGCTTGATCAGCCTCGGAGATATGGGTCGAGGATGAAGGCGTACTTCAGATATGGTGTTTCTCGATCAATCATCCTCGCGGTTGACTTCAAGGGCGAATAGTGAGGCAGAGCTACACACGCGCAAACGAATTCAGAATTAATGAAGACCTCGTGCCGAGAATACTCACCCGCGTTAGGCCCACTCGCAGAGATGTTCTCATAGGCGAGGCCCCAATAGTGTTTGTTTTGCCTCCTATACTCTGTGAGACGCCATGCGGCTTCGTATTCCGTGATATCGTAGCCTTGGTGGATTTTGTGTTCTAACCAGGCAAGCCATCTCACCTATGCATGACGTGAGAATGAAATAAAAAAGCGAGGCAGATGTGGAACGCACGTAAGCAGCACCATCCCGCAAATATGCACGCCGCAAGCCCTCTAACTCCACCTCATTCTTGACTGCTTTCATGTTGTCCACAAAAGAGGGCGCCGCGGTATACCGAAAATGAGTCAGCATCAAGGAGATCGCATACGAGGTTTCTGGGCAGATGAGGAGTTTGCCATCGCCCCACTCCCTCCGACGAAGGAAGGGCCAGATATCATTGTATTCCCTTCTATCCACCTTAAGCGCGCGAAGGTAGTCCTCCGTATCGTCCGTGAGCTTGACACCATCAAGGAACAGAATAACCTGATCGAACGAGATGAACAAGTACGCATAGAACAACGGGTTGAAAGGGATATCAGATCCGCGCAAGTTGAGCAAATACGCTGAGAACGATTATCAATTATCGTGTCAGTTAACAAAAGACCGTGCTCACCGATATTTGACAACGACGTGATGAGAGTTCCAACATGCATTTGCGAGGGCGTGGGTGGAGATTTCGAGTACGAGGGCACTGCAGCTGGCTGTGCCCTGATCCACTGCCGAACCTCGGCTATCTTAGAGGAAGCCTCCCTGCCGGTGAAGTCAATTGACTGGACGAAAATGGGTTCTTTGGACCGTAAAGGCTTGTCCTTCCAACAGAGGTCGACGAGGTTTTGAGGTGGAAAAATGAGTTTGGAGCTTTTGGTATTCAGCTGGGAAGTCAGTTGGGTCGCCTTCTCGTGGGATATCATGCGGGCATCAATGCCAACCCTCGCATCTTTTGCGCGATCCTGTCGGAACCGGTCACCAACATTCTTTGCCTCAATGCTAGACACGGGGACTTACTACAAGCCACTCAATCCAGTCCTTCGGTGCATCAACTGCACCGGCCGGGATGAGATGCCAGTTTGAATCTAGCTCCTCCCGGGCTTGCAGCCAATAGCGGGAATCGGTGACAAGGTAAGCAGCCGTCTTGGAGACAATGGCTTGACCTGCGCTTCCTGTAAACCTGTAACGTCACGTAAGACGATGAAACAAAGAACACAACATCGCGAACCCGGATATCCACTCTCTGCGCTTGTCACTTGCGGCGACGTATTCAGATTGGTGTGCATCCTCACTAGGAACAACGCTGAAGGCGACGGAAGGTAAGGTTGAGGACGAGTGATGAGAGACGGACACGCACTAGTAGTCAAGACTGTCTTTCATCATGACCTTTCTAATTTGTTCCAATCTATCAGCTGTGTCAATGCGCTCCTTGAAAAACTCGACATCATTAATTTTGCGCTCCAGTGCAGATCCAACAAGGGTACTGGAGGAGTCATTGCCAGAGAACGGTGAACGTCTGCTACGGCTCGACCTTGAAGACATGCGAGTGGGCGAATCATATTGTGGCGGCGGCCTGTCTGAACTAACAGATGGGCTCCTCTCGAGAAGCTCCCTTTCCCTTTCCTTTGCCTTCCCTAGACCCCACCCATACCCCCACTTCGTAGACTTCCTCGAGTCCGCTCTTGTTAGACTTGGCTTGCTCGCATCGCGCGATAGCTGTGACATCTTGGACCGACTCTGGTTGTTCGGTAGGGTGGGGACATCGTAAACCTCCGAATCCGAGTCGAACTGCAACTTCTCGTGATCAGAGGCTAGTGTCCGCGTCGTCGAGTACGATCCTGAGCGCACGAGTTTGCCCGACTGGTGTGAGCGAGCAGAAGAACGGCCTTCCGAGCGCTGAGAGCGATTGTCAGATTTGTGCGATGAAGACTCCGATTTTTCCGAATCAGTGCGTATGAGCGGACTGGCTTCCCTGTATCTCGTGCGATTTGAAGAGAACGGGAAGCACATCGGCGGGGGCGGCGGAGGTGGTGGTGGCGGAGGCGGCGACATGACGACTGATGGCAGAAGATGATGGTAGAGAGCAAAGGAGTTTTGTGGGGGGTTACTTACGAGGTCAGAGGCCGACTAACACGAGGCAGAAGAAGGGAGCCCAAGCAAGGGCTGCCCGTGCCCTGGTAAAGGCATAAAATTGACAAGCCCACGGAGAGAGAGCGTGGGAAACACTGACTAAGGGTGACTATAATTGGTGGGCTCACCAAATTTTGCCAACAAAACTGCCTCCGTGAGATTATCAAGTTCGCGGATTCCGGTCCTGTGAAGGCCATGCTGAGAGGCTCCATGGTCCATCCGTTGGCCATCCTGAGCAAATGAAATGGCCAAGCAGAGCGATTGCTTCTCATGGAAGAGGGTCGTGTCCAGTCGTCAGCTATGTATCTCATGACCGCTCACGGGTAACAAGACGCAAACGGGTGTAAATATCCAAACTTGCATGTGCATTGTGCAATGCTGCGATTACACTCATGCCTCGTGGATATCGCACGGCGTGTGCGGTCATAATGTTGAGATCGTGGCCCGTGGAGAATATGGGAAAGCTTCATGGCGAGGCTCCGTGAGAGGGCTTCCGAGAAACGAGGCTTAAACTACTTGGGAAATATCTGCTGTGGCAAGTGAGGTGCGGTCCGTCCCTGGGTACACAACCCCGATCTAGAGTGGAGATTGTACAACACCTGATCATGATTGGTTAAATGATAAATCGATAACTTGCCAGCATGAAGGCCAGAAGTGGCTATAAGTTTCCGACCCCGCAATTTGACCATCTGATCAATGGTGAAGAATCAATGAAACGTCCAGGCCGCCGATCTGGGGTGAGGCCTCCAAGGATACTGGGAAGCCGCCGAGGGGAAAGATGTATTAATGCTAGCGAAAACTCTATGGCATGGGTGCAGAGGACATTGCGGCTGCCATGTTAGGGCTTTGGGTGTAAGCACCCCGATGACTAGGAACGAAGTAAGTATATTTTGCGCACCGCCATGGGTAAGTCGAATTGCCGTTGATGGAACCTGAGTCTGCCATGATGGTATCCTGAAGGTTCAGTATAAAAGCGAGACCAGCATGTTGAGCGGTCCAGGGCAATTCCGCATTTCTACAAAATTAAGAGTCCAGAATGCGCGCTCACCTAGGAGCCAGGGTAAAGGGTCAATCCAACGGATGAACGGAGTATCCTCGCAATCTCGGGCGTCAATCCGCAAGGAATGGAACCACGCATCGACCCCGCAAACATTGATGGTACATACACGATTCGTATCCCCTTGCCCAAGAACTTGTTTGTTTTTGCCAACGCTTCAGCAGCAATGATGTAGCGAAGGTGTCCACTGCCTTAAATTGTGCGGCGCGAATCCTATTCACCTGGGCATCCGTTGGACTTGTGCGCGGTCGCAATAACTTGCAGTGGCATAACTTCTTAGAAACAGCACGGCATCGCACTCTCGAGTTCCGTTCATCGGTAAACGATAGAAATAGGTCAAAAGCAGGCGAGCGCGGTGAAGGGATATAACTTGAATCCAAGGACGGCCTGGTGAATTTGTGCCGACTGCCTTGCACTGGCACAGTGGCGGAGCAGGCGCAATGACGTTCAATTGGAGTTTTCTAGGTGGGTTACGTAATCCCAGTGAACATAACCTGGAACCACACCGACTTGTTCAATAACAGACACGAGCACTCGATGAACTCGATTGCAATTCCATGGATTCCATGAGGATCTGCGACGTAGAATAATGGAACTTTAAGAAGGATCCGGACCATTTTCGAAACAAAACAGGTGCGCATTGAAAGTGAGCAGGTTTCTACCTTCCTGCCACTGCCAGAGTCAGTAGTACCTCCACGAACCTGCGGAAGACTTTGCTTTTGAAACGGATAGGTAACTTGGCTGAGGTATAACCCTACGTGTGGAGCACTTATATATGTGAGTGCTTCTACTTACCACATAGATGGCCGTCCTCACTGGAGATCTCGCTTCTGTGGATGGGGCCTTACGTGAAATACCAATTTCCTCGGCTGCTCCTTCGCTATGAATTCACAGTCGCACCAAACTGTGCAGCGGCTCACTTCCTCCCCACTCGTTTCATCTGCCTCTCAAAGCCTTTCAACGTCTCTCCGACGTCGTCACTCATTTGATCCACGCTCATTTCGATCTCACCTTCTATTAAATAAATTCGTACGAAGCGCTGCACGACGCCCTATTGAGGACAGAGCGCGCCCTTTGACAATAATACTTTTGCTTCGTCACTCTCCGTTCACCAACAATGGGTGCTGGTCCTGCTGTAGTTAGTGAAAGCGCTGCCGCTTACACTAACCTCCTCGACCCGAGGCCGTGGTACAAGAATACTCGTAAGTCAGCGGGAGAGAAGTGACATGCGTAACTGACCGCGCTCCTAGGTTTACTCGTGTTGAATCTATGGATTGCTACCCTGCATGTTCCTCTCAATAAAATATACCTTTGATGTCTTACCTGCGCTTATAGGCTTATGACATCCTCCACCAACGGTTATGATGGTAATGTCACATCTTTTTATATGCAATAACTCTACTGATATGCGGACAGGAAGTATGATGAGTAAGTCTGTGTCATGATCATGCGAAGATTTGTTTCATGCCGCCGAAGATGGCCTGCAATCATTAACGCAATGGAACATTGCGTTTGATTATCCCACTGATGGAAAAGTATGTCTGTCTTTGTACTATGGCACCTTATATTCATGTACGTATGACAAAGCTCGGGCTTTTGAATGCCATCCAGGTGGGTATTGTCCAAAGACCGTTGCTATCACACTAATCCCGACTTTCAAAGAACATTGGATGCCTTTGTGCATACCCATTTGCGCCTTATGTAGCAGATGGCATGGGTCGAAAATTTTCCATCATCCTTGGTGCCAGTTTAATGATTGTTGCAACGGTCCTTCAAACTGCCAGTCAATCGATCCAGATGTTCATTGGCGCTCGGTGGGGGTTGGATTACTACGATTGTTGAGGTAACACATTTACTCTGCGATGCTAGGTTCCTTATTGGATTCGGTCTGACCTTCGCCGCGTCTGCGGCCCCTCTCCTTGTCAGCGAGGTTGCATATCCTTCCCACCGCGGACAAGCGACGTCCATGTACAATACTCTTTGGTTCGTGCTTTGCGTTCATCAGAGAATGCATTGCTGATGTTGCTTCAGGTATCTTGGTAGTATCACGTAAGGATCTACACCGTCATCAAAGTTCTCCCATGCTCACGGTGTTTTTTGATGTCGTAGTGCTGCTTGGACCGTATGTTGATCATGGTGTTCACGAGGAAGCTCATGCCAAGTCCCTCGCAGACTTACGGCACATTTACCATTCCGTCCAGTTGGTCCTGGAGAATCCCCTCTGCACTGCAAGGGCTGCCGTCAGTCATCCAGCTTTTTTTGATCTGGTTTGTACCGGAGTCACCACGGTGGCTTATGAGCAAGGGAAAGTATGTTGGATATTTTGCGATGTCTTGTAATTCAAGGACTATGTCTCACCACTCTCGCGACAGAGAGGAACGTGCACTCAGGATCTTGGCGTACTACCATGCGAACGGCGATGAGTAAGCCTTCAACTTTTCTCCGCCCTAATGTTCTTGGAAAGACTCGTTGTTTAGATGCGACCCTCTCGTGGAGTACGAATTCGAAGAAATCAAGGCTGCGATCGCACTTGACCGCCAAGTCGCGGACAATGTCGGCTGGTACAGCTTGTTCGCAACTCCAGGCAACAGGAAACGTCTACGCGTGATCATTGCTCTTGCTTTCTTCTCCCAGTGGTCTGGAAACGGTCTTGTGTAGGTTTCGACATCATTCATTATTTGTCGTCTGTTGATACTGGTTCACAGGTCCTACTGTATGTGTGTATGTATTGAGACATCACGGATTACTAACCATGTGGGTGCAGATCTCAACAAGGTGTTTGATGCCATCGGACGTGAGTATCTTTGATAATAGATCGGATTCTGTCTGACTAAAGGAACCCCCAGTCACGGATCCGACCACTCAGCTATTGATCGTGAGTCTATAAATGGCTGTTGTCTCCGCGTCGTTGATCACGGCCCACCAAGAATGGTTTTCTCAATATCTTTAATTTCATTGTCGCTCTAGTCGCCGGCTTCTGCTGTGACAGAGCAGGCAGACGCCCCCTGTTCCTAATTTCCTGTGCTGGTATGCTCGTCTTCTGGACTGCTCAGACAATTTGTTTCTCTATCGATCAACAAACCGGCAATGTTGTTGCCGGTCATGCTCTCATCGCGTTCATATGTGAGTATACTGTTGTTATGAAGTTGCGGGTGTGCATGCTCAACATGGTTATGAAGTTCTTTACTACGGATTTTGTGAGTAGCTATTCATCTCAGTCACTGATTCGTGATTTAACAACTGCGGCCACAGATGACGTTCGTAACCTCTCGTCCTTGTCCTCGCCGTTTCTAACATCTGCTCATACCAGATTGCCTTCACCCCACTCATCGTCTCGTGAGTCACTGCGTTATCATTCGGGGCTTGTATAACTAAACGGGGTTTAGCTACACGGTTGAGATCCTGCCCTACGCTTTGCGCGCCAAGGGGTTCACGGTGTTTAATTTCATGCTGTCGTTGTCTCTGATCGTCAACCAGTAAGTAATGATTGTGGAGACGCATGTGAGGCTTTCTGACATTGCCTTAGATCTGTGAATCCCATAGCAATTGACGCGTAAGGCCTGCTACTACCATCATACTTTTCAGCGTTTCTGATTTCACCTGTCCTCGTTAGTCTGCAATGGAAGTATTACGTGAGTAATGCATGGTCCGCATAGTTGAGTATCGTGTGCTTACATGGGTACCATATAGCTGGTATACCTCTTCTGGCTATGCTTCGAGTTGGCATTCTGCCACTTTTTCATCGTCGAGACGAAGAACGTGAGTCTTAGTCTCCACGAGGCATATAATTTATTATCTTTACTGACACTTTCTCTCCTCCGATAGCGCACGTTGGAAGAGACTGCCGCGTACGTCTGCGGAACAACTTTGTTGCGGAGGCTAGACCTGATTTGGCTCATTTTTCAGTTTGTTCGACGGCAATGCAGGCTTGCACCGCGTAGCCGACAACGCTGCAAGGACCGCTGGTCTTGCTCGTACAACCGATGGGACCGAGGAGAAACAGAGTGAATCACAATGGGAAACTTCCAGCAGGATCTCTAGTTTCAAATAACTCTCAAGCCTTTAAGTGCGCTTGGGGAACGTACATATAGATTGAATTAGTGCCTAGTTTACCTGCCTTTTACTTTGCTTTTTCTTCTTCAATTTTACTCGAGCTCGTCATGTTTCGTTGTCATTGACGATTTTAATTCGTGTTGTCCTAGTGTATGTACGTTTTTTACTTTGTGGAATATTAGACATTTTCGACTTGACGGGCCGGATCGCGGTGCAATTAAATTGATCAGCGCTCGATGTATCGCCGAGGTTGCGAGCATCCGGCTATGGAACGCCGCAAGTTTCTAGAAGGCATGAGGGGGGAAATGCAACGAGAACGGCGGCCATTGCGGGCCGACGAGTCTCATGTGCAGGCCATTCAGTACACGACTTATGGGCAAGAAAAAGCGTAGGGGGATAGTGTCACTAATGCGGACGCTTCGGTCTCCGGGTAGAAAAGGACCGGCGACGGTAAGCTAAGTTATGAATGCTCAGTCAAGAGCCAACTTGCCCACTTGCGGGATGTTGAAACCCGGCCGGCGGTACGTTCGTCGTCGCCAGGGTGTAAGGTTATAGCTATATAACTTGATACTTGGCTATTAGCGGGTCGACATCGTGCTCGTCGCTCGACTCCGCAGTCACGGGCAGTGTGAGAATCCTTGTGCGGACGTGCTCGTGCCAGCATTCCCTATCAAGTTCGCGGATATCTAGGGATACGTGACCCATTGCCTAAGCTCGAATGGTGAGCGGAAAGGCCACGCGAGGCCGGGAATTATTCCAAATACACCAAAGTACACCCGGTCGCACCTGGTTGCGCTCGGATCCTGACCCTAACGGGCGACCCTCGTGGATATCAAACTTGTACATAGGCGGTCTCCAGTGGTGTGAAATCAAGACTTGGATCATCCTCGAGCTACAGCAAAGGCCGGTCCTAACGAGTATGCGGGTTTCATTACTTGCCAGCCCGTGATGCTCAGGATTCGCGGTACAACCGTGCAGGGCCAACGTCTTTTCGAAGCCGTTGATCGATTAAAGGACAAGGCAGTATCATTCAGTGCGCTAATTCCTGCAACACGCGCTTCATGCCCAGCAACGTTATATAAGACGCAGGACAGCTCTACGCGTTATTGGACCCACGGACGATCCGAGATGGGAGTTTTGGTGCCGCTCTTTCGCCAATGGAGTAGCCTAGTACTCTCGCCGAAAGGTAGTCTCGCCAACAATGTCGTCACGAGCAGCCGGTGCGCGACTTCTCCGTGATTCCGTTGGTGATGTATCATCGGGGAGACGGCGGCGGCCAAAGTCCACCAACCAACCAGTAGTACTCGAGGTCCTACTCGGGTGGAATTTTCTTGTCAGTGTTTCCACGAAGCGGCGGCAGGACATAATGATGAGAAGAGCGTAGTAGTACTTGAAACATTCGAGTTGACAAACGTATTTTGACGATTTGATTCCGGTTGGTAACAATGTTTGATGGGTGACGGCACCTGTATCTTGGGTAGAAATAACCATTCCCCCGTATGAGAACGCTCATCGTCTTCGTGAGATATCCCACCTTTTTATTGGACTGGACGTCTTTTCTCTCTGCCCTTCACCGTCCTTCGACATACCTGATGTAATGGTCTTCTTGTCCGCAAGATATCAGGTCTGTCTCAATTTTGTTTTTTTGGTTGATCTGTCTCGGATTGACAGTCGAACTCCAAGATATATCAGGAACTACAAGTACGTCCTCTCAGATTATCTCTCTCTTGTGGTCTGACCGTGTGTCTCCAGGCTCGTGACGATGACGCTGGCGCGCAGACTGATCAGACTCAGGACGGGTGGGGAACAGTGCAGATAGCAGCCCCCATCATCGTCGGCGTCGTCCTGCTACTCATTTTCTCGGGATACCTTCTCTGGGTACGAAAGACGCCCACTAAACTCCCGTACAACTATCATCAAGTACGCGGTACATGGATCTCTCGTCTCTTCTTCACGTCTCGACGCGTCCGTCACCGAGTCCTCCCCTCGAACGACCGAATCACACTCGACGACTCTATCCTCACTCCAAGCACCGCAGCCGACTTTCGGAGAGCTCGGCAGCATCGTCAGGATTCTGCGGACTCTCAGACACCTTTGACGCAGACGAGTTATGGCTTTGATTATCCTCCGAAGCGCGTCCTGCTGGATACGCCCCCGCAAAAGCCAGAGCAGAAGCGACCATGGCGCTGGTGGCGTCTGCTTGGTTCTCGTCCTCAGGAGATAAAGTCCGAGGAGCCCAGTTCGAGATGGAGAGTAGACGGTCCGGACGGAAGTAGCACAGGCCATGGTATTCAAGAGCAAGAGGATAGGGATAGGACAAGGTATACCAGTGGTCTGGAAGCGGTGGACGAACGCGTGGAGTTGGAAAGCGTGATCCGCATTGGGGATAACTTCTCAAGTATAGAGTCGACTCCCGTGACGCAGAACTTTCATGAGGAAGAGCCTGCCACGTTGACGCCACCATCACGCACTGCATCCGTTCCCCCGCAAAACGCGCACGGCACGCCTGTGAGATTTTCGTCGTTCACTCGGTACTCGCGATACTACTGACACCTGACTATTACCCTGGTAGAGATCTTCGAGAGCCAATACGCCATTACCACCTGGTTACAGGTCTTCCACAGCGCTCACATCTCACGGGCGACATCCGTCCACGGAAGAACTCGTTCGACCAGCGCGATCTGATCCGTACATGCTCTTCCCACCACCTGTGCGCGCAGCTGGTTACGGCACTCCGCACATGTTCGGGCTGCATGGGCGCCAGATGTCATCAGACAGTTTCCTGGAAACCCAAGCCCCCATCACTCCACCATTCATGTACTAAGGTACATACCTAACAGCCAACAAGAACCCTTGCCAACGGATCATTGACGATGACAAGGCGCCCCTTTTCTACGTCACTCTTTTTTTTTTTTTTTTCGCAAATTTCGAAATTCCGAAACTAACAAGCTGTATCCTGTCTTACTACTGACAAGTCTTCTCTCTTTCTTTTTCTCTTTGGGACAAAACAACGCGAGATGTTCTCCCTCTCTCGCTTGCATTTATTCGCTGGTTTAATTTAGAAAATCTTGTTTCGTCCTCTTGGATCCGCGGCTCTACCTTGCCCGTGTATTTCATAGCACCCATCTTCGAATACCTTGTTCGACCTCTTTTTGACTTATTCATCCAAGTTGCCCGTCCCCATCGTATCTTAAATCCCTACCACATCCCAAGCCTGTACATATATACACGACGGACATTGCCGGGGGTGTTGTTTTTATTTTATACGAAGATGCACGAGGTCCGAAAGAGACGTACAATAGTTTCGTTGGTCGTTCGCAGGTCCACATGCTCACTTGTGCTTCTGCTCGACTCATTGAGTGACCGGATGAGCAAGTGATGTTCGTTCACTTCGCAATGTGTTCCCACCGGGTTGACTGGCTCTGACGATAATGGCCTTTGGAAGTACTAGGTTGTATGATATTTAAATCCCTGCTGAACCATTACGACTATAAGGATGGTGATTGTCTGTTAGGATGTGACACTGGCCGGAAGCCACGAAACAAACAAGAAAAGAGTTCGGAAGCCAGAGATCGAACCGAATGGGTAAAACTTCCACAATGTCCGCGTGCAAAAAACGAAGGGCGGACCACGGCATTGAAACCTAATCCCGTAAGACATGTCGTGACTTCCTATCGTATCCGCCCGGCCACTTCACGTGTGACAAAGTGCCAGATGTAGTGCGACCATCCTTCGAGGACGCCCGCTCCTGTCATGATATGAAGACAGTCGCCTGAAGCGTGCTAGCATGAAGAATGAGGACAGGCACAAGAGTTTTGAGTTTGATGCGAAGATGAACTCACGGCGTCGGGGCGCAGGCGTCCAGGCCTATCTATCGACAAGTAGAAGATATCCGGGAACTCAGGTGTCGCGAGCAATTCCTGCACAGAAATCAACAGCGCACCGACATCATCAACACCTCAAAAGCCGGCAGCGACACACGCTATTGCAAAACAACAACTGACCTGAAAGATCGCGTTGAAATCCTTGATCCAAGGCCAGTTATAAAACTTCCACTTGTATGGCATAATCTCCGTCCATGGTTCGCGATGATCATGACAATCCTCATGTCCCGGGAGATATGCTCGTACAATGACCTGCTTTTTTCTCTTACCACCGTTCCGTCGGTACTCTTTGAGTGCGTCTTGGACTTGCACCGCCCACGTCCGCATGGCAACCCTGAAGAACGCCTTGACGCCCTCTATGCCAAAACCAGCATCCTCGCCTGCGTCGTCATCGCGAAACGCGCTCATCAGCGTCGTCGTCCAATGACCAGCTGTGCTAACGATCAAGGTCCCATAATTCCCATCAGGCGGGGACGCTAAGAACATGGGCATGTACTCCGAAGGCGACAATGACCACGTTTGTTCTTCGCTGAAAAGCGATTTCGGCGTTACGGCCCCTGTGGGATCTTCCTCGTCGGCTTCTGTTCGGAGAGTGCTGCGGAAGAGCGAGTCGAGGTCGTCTTTACTAAGGAGGAGATCGACGCGGCGGAAGGTGGCAAGTGGGGTGCTCTCGATAGAGAAATTGGCTGGGTAGTTGAGTTCGGCTAATAAGGGCGAGGTAGGTGAGAGGTACAAGTTCTGTGACCATGCACGGTCGTAATATGGATTTTCGGTATAATTCGGTGTCGCGCGGACGTGTGGGTAGAGGAGGCATGATAGAGAGAAGAAATGGTTTTCAGATATCGAGTCTACGAGTGAGGAAAGGATGAGATCTGGGAGCACAGGACAATACGTTTCCAACGAGACACATACCGCCGAGTAGAAGCCACCCGCCGTTCTCGACCATGTCTCTGACCATGTTCACTCCATTGAGCGGTCGTACGTCACACTGACTTGAAGGGCTCCATTTGTACGAGGAAACATCTGGGAATCTGTTCCATGTTTCTTCATGGTCAACTCCCAGATGCCACAGGTACTCTCTATCTGCTGCGCATCCCTCCAGTCCAGCAAAGGTAAGTGCTTGTTCTGGGCTAGTCAACGCAGACAAATTCGAGTTGGGACTCCAAGTCCATCGACCGTCCGACCAAGCTTCAGGTGAACACGATCCGCGTTGGCGCTGTGCGAATATCGACGACCACTCTGGCAAGCGAAAGGAGAAGTGTGGGGACGTGAAGGTGTAGACCGTCAGGCCAAAAGTGACCACGACGCCGAGGACGAGGACTCTGGTGGATAGGAAGCGAGGCTTCAGGGCAAAGAATGTGGTGCCCTTGGGCATGGTTTGTGCTGTGGTGGAGTCAAATCAAAGGGATAACTTAACCTAACATAATTGGAGCTCTGCCAACCCACGGGTTGCTCCACCTTTACCTCAGCCAACTTGGCTCGGCCATCGACTGCGCATCGAGCGTCAACTGGGATTACAAAAAAGTGCTGGCGGGTGAGGGAGACGCGACGATGATCTTTGACTACTACCGCTTTTAATTGGCACTCGATTCTCCCTCAGCGGCGTTGAGTGATAACCAGGAGAAGCAGCTCCACTTCTCTTATTTTCCATCTATGTATGCCTCTTCATCAAGAACCGCATTTGATGGACCGACAGGTGCTCAGGCGCTGCCTTCGTCGTCGCCCGCGGAAATTCCTTCGTTCACGAGATATGTACTTGGCCAAGTTCTGAGCCATGAGAACTGGGTGTTTTGTTCTCGCGTTGAGCAATTATAGACACCATCATTTGGCCTGACGTCGAGACTGGGAATCCCGCGAGGCTCTCCAGACTGCAGATCTCAAGGCCTCCACACGATTGGATTTTCGATTTACCTGCCTGTTCACCGTGGGTTGTGGGGTGTTCGCCTATTCTGGTTTGAACGACACTTCATCCAGTCTTTTTATCCGTGTGTCCAGCTTCATCACGCAGGCGCATATTCTCCCCTATAGAAGGAGCAGTTCGTACGCTATGTGACGTCGTCAGGCTGGCTGCATTGTGCCGTGTATCAGGATCGCCTCATAGAAAAACATGGTGTGGATTACTTGTGCATGAATGTCTTATCCTAGAAAAGGTGCCCATGTCAACATCCCAATTCCCAATGTCTATGAAATGGAATATCAAGCTCCAGGCTCTGCAAAGTAGCAGCAAAAAAGTATGAGCAAAAAATGATGATCTGATCCTGGCTCGAACAGGAGACCTTCTGTGTGTTAGACAGATGCGATAACCAACTACGCCATCAGACCGGTGACTCTACCTCTGCCGTAATCGGTGTAATCCACCATCAGCCCCTGGCCTTGCCGTCGCCACGCCGCATTCCAGAGGGCGCGTGCTCGTCGTCCTTACTACCATGAGTCGAGCGACACCGACACGGCAGTCGGAGTCACAAGCTCCAACGGTACCAGCAGATGTTATCGCAGCAATAACGGCACTACACGATTTCGTCTCGGCTTCACTGCAGATGCCACCCCAGGTCATCGTCACCTGTAGAGGTGCGAGGCGTGCATTTGGCAGGGCGGCATTGCAAGCCATGAGTTACAGGGTATTGCACTACCGCCCAACCTCCAGGTCTTAGAGCTCACAGGATCGCAGAAAGCAGTCGACTTATTTATCCAGCGTTTCGCGACCAAGGACGATTGGTGGATTTCCGAGTACAGGTATAAACCCGAGGTATCGATATACGCTCGATTTTTCCGCACGCATGGCGAGGACGACGAGGGGATGGTGTTGATAGATGAGCGAGGGTGGGCGGAGTTGGTGGGGAATGCTGTGAAGCTGACTATTGTGTTCACGTCGCTCAAGTTCGCCGGACCTGCGTGAGTGTGCCTTTGTTCTTTAGGGGAGAAGGAGCGCTGCGGTTGACACGTGCTGCGCAGACAATCATCCGCAGCCTGATCGCAGCGTGCGACTTTGCAGGTCTGGGGCGTTGTATCACTTGGGCGTTATTGCCTGAATGTATAATTGCGATTGTATACCGTTCAAGAAGGATCTGGATGAATCCATTGGCAACGAGGAATGATCAGCTAGCACACACCTGGCCTGCACGCTACGGCACGTTACTTGCAGGCTCTTAGCGGCGATTACGAGGGGCTATTCCACGATAGGCCAAGTCCAAGTGGCAGCCAGGGCGGGTCCGAGCGCCGAGTCTTAGCACGCAAACTGACACGCCTCAGAAAACCTGGGACTCACAGACTGACGCTCTCTGACATGGAATACAAACTTGCAAAGTCATCTTCAGTCGAACGAAGCAGTGTAGAATAAGCTGTGGCTCGGTCTTTGACGCCCAGTGAGCCGCGTCGGAGTCTGAAACGTCAGCGAGCGTGATGACCAACTCAAAGCTCTTCGTCACAACCTCCACCACATCTTTGCTCATATAACAAGTAAGAATTCAAGTCGTTTAAACCAACTACACCCCCAACCTACTATCAGACAATTTCTCCAGAGATGCGTCTCTCAATCCTTCCCTTAGTCCTCGCAGGGGCTGGCCTGGGTACGTCGCTAACCCTATAATTACATCGTCATCCTAACGTCCTATGTAGTCAGTCAAGTCACAGCTGAACCCATCCGTGTGGTCGTAGAGAACCCCTCTAATGCCAACATTCGTTTCGGCCACGCCCTTGCTAATGCAAACGTCAACGGCAATGACGATAACGTCGCTCGTGTCGTGCGCCCTGCTATCGTCATGACCACCTCCACCGAAGTCAAGAGCAGCGGCGTCGGCCGTCACTTCTGTGGAGCGGCCCTGCGCGAGAAAGCGCTCCGCATGTCCAACGCCCTCAGACATGCCCTCGGCTTGCCTCTCATCGAGTCCGATAAGGACCATGACTCCTTCGATGGCAAGCCGGGTGGAGTTCACATACTCCCCGTGCCCTACGTTGGCACTTCTGTTCAGACCAAGGAGGTTCTTCCTGATGGCAGCGTCCGCGAGTACAACAACGAACCCGCCGATGGACCTGGAGATCATCATCGCGACCACCCCCACCACCACCCTCACCACCGTCCCCACCACGGCCACAAGCACCACAAGCACCACAAGGGTTCCTTTGCGAACCGTGTTCACCGGGCCGTCATGGCCCTTGGCCCCTGGGAGGGACGTGCTGTGGCGTTCGTTTTAGGTGTGTAGCAACAACGTGGCATCCGAGTGTAAACTAATCCTTGTTCTTTAGGCTGCGGTATTGGTGTCCTTTTGCGCATGTTCTGGGTGCTGTCCGTCCTCGCCTACCGCACAATTCGAGGAGAGCGAGAGGAAGTAACCGATCATGCGTACATCGTGCTGGAGCAGGATGCCGAAAACCTTTACGTTCCTCCTCCCCAGTATACTGACGAAAAGGTCAAGGCTGCCGAGGCGGAGGCGCCGGCGACCGAAACACGCACGTAAAGGCTGTCCATTGCGTATCCGCAATTCCGGCAGTTTTTGCTGTCCTCTTCCACTTGTTTACATCCGTCCCATTGATACAGAAACCACCTAAGTACAAGTTTTTCTGTTCTTTCCGTATGTCTTTTTTCTGATTCCAGTAGCTGATATCTTGGTTGATGGTGGCTGGTCTTGTGTTCATACAGACGTCTTGATGGACTCTCACACTCCCTTAGACTCTGTTGTATTTCTGTCCCGTATGGCTAATGGAGTTGTTGTTGCGGCTGATCAGCTCGTTGGAACAACTTGAACACAATGCCATCTTAGCGCCAAACGCGTTTCCCCCAAGTTTTTCCCGTAAGGTATGTATGTAAGTCATGTAAGTTTCATCATTATCACCAGCGAATCTCGGAACGTTGACTCACCTGACGGACGACTTCTAGGTCACTCGAACTGCCCAGCCCGGCAGGTGATTTGGTTCTGTCAACGACATGGGACCCAGCATGATGAAACGGCTGCAGTGGGTAATTTAAGAGCCGGGGTACATTCAAATGTACCCACTTCTCTCAGTGGTCTCCCAGGATTCCGAGTTCTTGTCTTTACACCATGGGGTCACTGACGCTGCTCGACGTCTGCCTCGCGGGCGTTGGCTTGTATCTCGTCAAACGAGTGCTTCTAGACAACAAATCCCCACTCCCTCCCGGTCCTGCGGGATGGCCAATCATCGGCAACCTCTTTGATTTTCCTTCTCAGAAGCCATGGCTTACCTTCGCCAGCTATGGCAAGAGATATGGTGAGCCGCTCATTGCAGTGTATAGCTCTACCAGAACATCCACTCAGTCCATGCATCCACACCCATCAGGGGATATTTCATCACTGAAAATCCTAGGTACCAACATGGTCATCCTGAACACCGCCAAGGCCGCGTCAGACCTCCTGGACAAGCGGAGCGCGATCTTTTCAGACAGACCTCATTTCGTCATGGCAGGCGATCTCGCAGGATGGGGCGATTTGCTCGCTCTTCAGCAGAATAGCGAACGGTTCAAGCAGTATCGAAAGCTCTTCTATCGGCATCTTGGAAGTAAGAGCAGTCTTGCGGTCTTTCATCCTGCTATCGAGGAAGAAACGCGCAAGTTCTTGGATAATGTGTTGAACGACGCTGAAGACTTGGTTGCTCACATCCGAACGTAGACCATATTACACCTCTGTGCCCTTGATCCAGCTCATCTGACTTTTTTTTCTCTTTGCCAGGCTTGCCGGGGCCACGATTTTGAAATTTTCGCATGGGTACAGCGTCCGGGACGGCGTTGACCCGTTGGTCGACTTGGCAGAAAGATCGATGGCAGACTTTTCAGCATTGGTGGTCCCTGGTGCTTTCCTTGTGGATGTCGTACCTATGCGTAAGTCTCCAGTTTGTCTTTGACCAGCATTTCAGCTAACACGCTGATAAGTGAGATACGTCCCCGAATGGCTTCCCGGTTCAGGATTTCTGCAAATGGCGAAATCCAGTCGTCAATTGATGAACGAGGCAGTGAAGACTCCCCATCAATTCGTGTTGGATCAGTTGGTTAGGATTTGTTTCGTCCGTATTGATGCGTTGCGCTGATGCGCTCACAAGGCTTCGGGTAACGCTTCTACTTCGTTCTCGGGAAAGCTACTGGAGGGCGGTGTCACTCCTGAAGAGGAAGACGTCATCATGTGGGCATCGCTATCCATGTACCTTGGTGCGTGTCCATCGCCGGCCATGCCTTATTGACCCTCTAATGGTGTATTATAGGGGGATCAGATACCGTACGTAGCTCATGGGTCCCACGAGTCCATTACGCTGCTGATCAGCACCCGGACAGACTGTCGCGAGCATCTACGCATTTTTCCTTGCCATGACACTTTATCCAGAAATCCAGAAACGCGCGCAGGCGGAATTGGATTCTCTGATCGGCACTGAAAGACTTCCGACGTTTGAAGATCGTCATTCGCTTCCATATGTCAATGCGGTCTGCACGGAGCTGTTTCGATGGCACACTGTGGCGCCGTTAGGCATGTTTTTCTTTCCGTCTTCTTGACTACTCAACAGGTAATCAGACGTTTGGGATGCAAAGGTATAACCCATGTTTGTGCACAGGATGATGTGTATGAAGGCTTCTTGATTCCAAAGGGCTCATACGTTATCTCGAATATATGGTAAGTCGGCTGTACGAGTAGCGCGATTTCAAGTCCAGTAACTGATGTTTCGGTACAGACAAATCTTGCATGATGAAAACACCTACCCCGATCCCGAGGCATTCAACCCGGGCCGCTTCCTCAGCGAGAACCCCCAAGCTGATCCTCGAAGCGCCTCTTTTGGGTATGGCAGAAGGTAGGGTTTCCTACTTCTTCAACGGTGCTTCGTAAATCGTCAAACGCGTCCTAGAATTTGTCCAGGTGAGTTAGCTCCGGTACTGCATTGATGGGTAATGAACCATGGACTGTATCTCGGACAAGGTCTTCATTTAGCGGATGCCGCGGTCTTCATGGCAATCGCAATGTCACTAGCGGTGTTTGACATCTCGAGGATTGTCGAGAACGGCGTTGAAGTTATCCCAGAGATCGATCCAACCGAGGGGATAGTGAGGTATGTCAAGCTCCAATGATGGAGTGGTTTGAATGCTGACCGTGCCGTAAACCATTGCGTAGTCACTCTCGGGCTTTCCGGTGCAAGATAACCCCACGTTCTGCTGCAGCCAAGGTGGTTTACAATTGATGCTGATACCCTATATCTTTAGCCATGAAAGGAACGTAGAGAGCGGCCTTGTCTTGTCTATATTTTTGAATGCAAATCTCCGTAACACACGGCGACGCCATATTGATCCATGCGCCTGAGAAGTAACCACATGCAGCGGCTCCCGGTACGCCCCTATTGTCGATTATACTGCCATCCCTTACTCATTCGTACCCCGATCGCTCCAAGGTTAGCAGTGGAGAAGCCATCCTGCACCCGCACTAAGAGCCCCAATACAAATGTTCCCCATTTAGTAACACTCAACGTAGACGGACAGTTTTGCATTTAAAGAGCAAGAAGAGCTTGCAGCTCAGCGCTCGATTCTCATCTGCCGCACTGATGGATCTCCTCATAGTCTGTCTCAGCGGTATCGCATTCTACCTCGCAGCACGGATCTTGTTCGCAAAGCCCTCGCGTTCACTGCCACCTGGTCCCTCAGGTTGGCCTATCATCAAGAATTTCTTCGATGTACCCTCCCATCAAGCTTGGCTAGCGTACGCCGAGTTGGGCAGAAAGTATGGTCAGTACTGAGCCTAAATTTTACATTTCAACTTTCCTATATGTTATCGTCACTTACCAGGTGAAGTCTCATCCTTGAACGTCCTCGGAACCCCGATGATAATCCTCAACTCCGCGAAGGGCGCCTCAAATATCCTAGACAAGAACAGCGCCATTTCCTCCGACAGACCTCAATTCGTCATGGGGAACGAATTGTGCGGTTGGAAGGACGTAGTCACGTTTATGCAAAATGGCGATCGGCTCCGACAAGCGCGCAAGTCGTTTCACCGGGAGCTTGGTACCAAGTCGAGTCTGTCGAGTTTTTATCCTATACAGGAAGAAGAAACGCGGAAGTTCTTGGCTCGCGTGTTGAAAGCTCCCGAGTGTTTGGCTGATCATATTCGAAAGTGAGGGTTTTTGTTCTTTTGCTCTTTCATGAGCAGCGTTGTTCTATGGGTATTGTTTAACGTAGGACCGCCGGCGCCATCATCTTGAAGATTTCTCATGGATACACCATTCGTGAGGGCAGTGACCCGTTTGTCGATATGGCCGACAGAAGTATGATGAACTTCTCCACGGTAGCAACTCCCGGAGCTTATCTTGTCGATTTCATTCCGGCACGTACGTTTTTCTGGCGTAACAATATTCAAAACTGCAGAGAATCTGAAACGAAACAAACCAGTGCAATACTTGCCCGAGTGGTTTCCAGGCGCTGGATTCCAGAGAGATGCGGAGCGGTATCGAAAAGAGTTGCTTGAATCAGCGATGGTGCCGCATCAGTTTGTGTTGGATGAAATGGTATGCTTCATGCACAGTTATGTATGGAGTATGGGTGTTTTTGACATGATACTACAAGGCTAAAGGCGACTATGTTCCATCTTTCACGTCTAAGCTCCTCGAAGATGGTGTTACTCCTGAAGAAGAAAAAAGCATCATGTGGAATTCGTTGACCATGTATCTTGGTACACGCTCAATGGTTTTTGTCAGCTCATAGATTACTGACAGGTCGTACATTCATACAGGGGGATCGGATACGGTATGTGTTCGCTTTGAGGTCCCATTCACTGACCAGACGTTGGGCAGATCGTTTCTACGATATGTGCATTTTTCCTCGCCATGACGATACACCCAGATATCCAACGAAGGGCGCAAGCAGAACTAGACGCCGTGATCGGGACTGGCAGACTGCCGACCTTTGACGATCGCGATTCACTCCCGTACGTCAACGCGATCTGTAAAGAAGTGTTCCGTTGGTGTGTAGTGGTACCGTTGGGTATGGGGTGCTCGCAGCTATCTATGCATGAGGCGTCCTGACTTGTAGGTTGTGGAAACTCAAGGCGTCCCTCATGTCATGACACAGGACCATCACTACGAGGGATATTTTATTCCGAAAGGTTCATACATCATCCCGAACGCATGGTGAATCAATCAGCAGCGGATGCTCGTTTGAAACTGTTACTGATCTACGCAATGATGCAGGGGGATTCTTCATGACGAGACATCGTACCCCGACCCTGAAACATTCAACCCAGACCGATACCTTGGGGAGAATCCGCAACCTGATCCCAGAAATCATTGCTTTGGATACGGCAGAAGGTATAGTCCTCCACCCTGGATAAGTTTCGATATGTGGATTGACGGACGACTTTGGTAGGATTTGCGCAGGTCAGTCAGCTATGTCGTATCCCGGCGAGATTGGGAAAAAATGATCTCGATCAGGCATGGATCTGGCAGAGGGCTCGTTCTTTATTGCTGTCGCGATGTCTCTCGCTGTCCTCGAAATCTCGAGATGCATCGAAAATGGCGTCGAGATCATCCCGAAGCTTGAGTTGATGGATGGAGTGGTTAGGTATGTTTCGCCAGTACAGCTTTCGTATGAAATCATCTCACCGCCCACCATGGTAGTCGGCCCCGACCATTCAAATGTAAGATTACCCCTCGTTCTGCTAAGGCCAAGGATCTGGTCTACGTCTGATGCCATTCCAACTGGTCTGGTAAGTATCTTGAGATGGGATGCCGAATAACCTACAATACCACTGCCATCATAAAAATTCATAACAGGTACTCGCTTGGCAGACAGGTAGTTCTTGGTTGGCACATTCTCATAACGTTATATTTCCTCATCATCATTTCGATAATATAGCTACACAGGCGATCAATTGCTACATGTACATGATGAAAAACCAGTCAGCAGGGTAACGATCGCTCAGACGGAAACCAAAATCTGCGCTTTTGCAGATCGAGGAGTGATCCTACACTTGAACGGTCTAGGGCGACTATGTTGTTCAAAAGGCTGTCACCTTCAAATCAACACGGTGTGAGAGTAAAAAATGCACCTTGCAACTCCATCTGTTGGCTCAAGCTTCGGCACGATCTCGACTCCGTTCTCGACGTGCCTCAGAATATCAAGGACGGCAAGAGATGTTGCGACAAAAATGAATGTCGAGGCATCCGCGAGGTACATGCCTAGTTCAACAGTCCCGTCATTTTCTTGTAAGTCACGGAACCCAACACACCAGGACAAATTCTAGCATTTTAGGATTAAAATCGAACCTTGGTTAGAGTATAAAGGGAAAGTACCTTCTTCCATACCCGAAACAGTGGTTACGGGGATCTGGCTGCACTTTCTCGCCAAGGAACCTTTCGGGATTGAATGTGTAAGGATCAGGGTACATAATCTCGTTGTGCAGAATTCCCCTACACATCGACATGGATCAACGAGGAATTCAAGTCTCCGGTCGTAAGTTAACTGACCATATATTGGGAACGATGGTTGAACCTTTCGGGACGAGGAACCCGTTGTAAACGTCGTCTTGACTAGTCACATGCGGTACGCCTTTGCATCCCATCCATGAATAGAGCTTTATGGGCGATTTAATTGAAAGGGACAATACCCAGCGGTACCACATTATGCCACCGGAAAACTTCCGTGCAAAGTGCATTGATGTATGGCAGCGAAGGGCGATCTTCAAATGTCGGCAATCGTTCGGTCCCGACTACAGCGTCAAGTTCCGCTCGGGCTTTCTTTTGGACTTCTGGGTGTATCGTCATGGCGAGGAAAAATGCTTGCAAGGTCGAGACCGTCTATTCCATTGTAACTGATGAGTGTCCACACCGGATTGCTTGTTTGCACACCGTTTCCAATCCTCCTAGAGATCTGAGTCGATAAGCTAGAACTTAAAAACGCCGTCAGACACATACCGAGATATACACCTAATGACGTCCACATGATGACGTTCTCTTCATCAGGGGTGACACCGCCTTCGAGGAGTTACGACGTTAGTGAAAGAGGGTGATTGCCCGTAGCCTTGCGGAACATCAGAAAGTGCTTGACAATCGACAGGAGCCCTACCATTTGGTCCACCACAAATTGATATGGTCTTTTCACAGCTTCGAGTACTAACTGGCGATACACCTTCGCATCTTTCAAAAATCCGGCGCCGGGAAACCATTCGGGTAGATGCCGCACTGTTTATGTCGTCGTAAAATTCACACCTGATTCTAACGGACCATACACGCACAAAACGGCATGAAATCCACAATGAATGTTCCTGGAGACGCCACCAACGAGAAATTGGCGGCAGCTCTGTCTACCAAGTCGACGAACGGGTCATTGCCTTCGGTTTGCTGAACGCTGTACCCATGTGATATCTTCAGAATGGTAGCACCGGCGGCCCTATATGAAGCACCTGTGAAGACATTTATGGAGGGGGGTAGGAAAGCAGCGGTACTTGCGGATGTGATGACCCAAGTCTTCTGGATGTTTCATCATGTTGCACAAGAATCGGCGTGCCTCTTCTTCTTCAACTGCATGATAACTGGATATAGCGTTCTTGCTGCCAAGCGCACGATGAAAAATTTTGCGCGATTGACGGAATCGTTCATCATTTTGCATAGACGGTACTGAATCACCCCAGCCACAAAGATCACTCATGATGAGCCGAGGTCTGTCTGAGGAAATGGCGCCTTTCTTATCCAGGATGTCTGCGACACTCTTTGCGGAGTTGAGAATAATGATCTTGGTTCCCAGAACGTTCATCGACGAAATCTCCCCTAAATAAAGTGAAAAAGGTGGTACAGAAACAAAAGACGAGCCCCCTACCATACTTTTTGCCGAAGCTAGCGAAGGTTAACCACGCATTTTGAGACGGAACATCAAGAATGTTCCCAATGATCGGCCACCTTGGTGGGCCAGGAGGAAGTGAATGTGAGTGCTTCATAGAAAGCAACTGCCCAAGAAGGTACAACGTGATGATAGCAATGCAGACATCAAGGAGGATCATCCATGTCATGGTACCCAGTCGAAGGCAAGACAGACAACGGACGATAACCAAGGATCCTTGAGGATCCCTTTTATATCCGTTCTTCCAGTGCCGTGGCCATAGTTGAAGGAACAACGTACCGTGTGAAGCGGCCTTGTAGTGTGTTGCCCACTGGCAATTGAATAATTTCAATAGGTTCTATTAGTGAAACATGTCTGAAAAAAGACTCAACTGTCTGCACTAGAAGAGGGGGGGTGTTGCCATTTACAAAGAGGGGGTTGCAAGAGGGAGAGAGGCAGTAAACACATACTCTCTTGGTCATTGCAAATAGAAGGAAGAAGACAAGCTCTCACACGAACGCTTCTGATTTGTCCCCAGAAGTATGGGTAGTGGGGGGATAGTGAGCGTTGCGATTCAATGATTTGGGTGTCAGCTATTTGTACCCTGACCGGAGAGGCTACGTAGAACCAGGTCGACGCAAGCTAGCTATGCATTGTACGGGTATTCCGCTCTTCCGCAGAATTAGCTACTTACTAGCGATCCCATCATGGTGAGTGATGTCAAACGAGCCAGATGTTGAGCGGTGCAACTGCCAGGGTTAATCGTCCGCGCAAGAATTGGGATATTGTTTCAAGTACCGGGTATATCACTAATCTCCCGCAGGTAGACAAAAGAGTCGAAGGAAGATAATCCCTTGCCTCTCCACTGGATACCACAAGTTTCATTTTGGTCTTGTCGTCCTTTGGACCCACGAGACCATAAGCTGCTTATGTGCGCACGCCTCGACGAATCAACAAGTATGTGTCGGTGGATGCTGGAGCGACCGTTTGAAAGAGTGGTGCTAGTTAGCGGTATGTAACGATCATGATGGTGATGGATAGGACAAAGTGTTTGCTTATGTGATCACGGTGACACTCGAACAACTCCCAATCTTTCTCCTCCTTTCGCGTACTCAGCAATTTGGCACTCCATGGACGAGTTGGACACCATCGGACAGGAAATACGCGACAGTCACCCTGGATACACGAGATTCATCGACCACCTCTTGATTTTCGCGTCCTCAGGCTGTCTGCCGCCCTTCATCTACATCACGGACACGAACAACCCACGCGTCACGACCTCCGTGCTCGATTCCGTCTTTCAAAAGGTCTCGTCTGTCCCCGGTTGCCCACCTACGTATTATGCACACGTGCATGGCCTCGCATGTTTCACCGCACGCATTTTCTATGACACTGTACTCAACGCGTTCGCTGGGTGGCATCCTACTTGGGAGAATGGATGTCAGAATTGGCCAGGAGATGATGGTCAAAGGTACAACGACAGCATAGACAGTTTCATGCATGGCCTCAGGAGACTTCGCGCCGAAGTCGAGTCCGGGCCTTCAACCAATAGCAAAGCGAAAGGGAAAGAAAAGGCGCATGAACACGGCGACGAGGAACCACGTTTTGTTTTGCTGATCGAAAGGGCTGAAAGAATTTGTGAAGGCGTCCCTGACCTTCTCGTTCCACTGACGCGTTTGGCCGAGCTGGTCAGTCGAGTTTCACTTCTTTGTGCAATTGGCATATCTTACGGGCAGCAAGGGGCATTGATGATTGTTGCTACGCAAATCGCAGTCTCAAGTGAAAATTTCAGTCATATTTGTGTCTTACATTCGGTGGGAGGATGTCAGGCCCCCGCTTGGTGCTTCCCCCGACCCGTACTACCTTGATGTAGATCCATTAACGAAGCGAGGTACGTGTTTCAAAGGCACGTGAACTGGACTTTCAAGGAGTCGTCGCCATAGACGTGATTCAGAGGCTGGTGGCCGTGTTCCGCAACACAACTGTGTCACGGTCATCGCACGAGAACCCAGATATGGCATACCATCCAGCCCTCCTGCCGCTGTATGAACAATACGTAGACGTGCTATACAGCACCATCTCACTGTATACCAACGACCCTCTCGAGCTACAGTACATCGCCGCCGCACGGTGGCCAGGCTTCGTCCAGCCCGTTATCGATCAACAAGCTGAAGAGGGCGCCGAACTCGAATTGCCGAACACGGAGGGTCGACTGCGCCTCTTCAAGTATTTTTCACCGACTTTTACAGCTGCTTTAGAAGCACTCTACCCAAGACTCACGAATGCTGTTGATTGGGCTGCAGACAATGCCTATGATCCCAGTCAGGATGGAACACGGAACGAAGGTGACGCTTTGAGGGCCAAAGCTCGAGCCACAATCGAAGTGGACCATCTTCCACGAGTATCAAGGTTTATCCTCATTGCCGCATTCTTGGCGTCGACGAATCCTGCGAAGAGCGATATGAGGATGTTCGGTCGCGGGGCAGAGGAACGGAAGAAAAGGCGGCGGAAGTCAAGTTCTCCGAAGAAGGCGGGAGCGCAAGCTTCAGTTGTAAAGGTATGGCACACGCGTCCTCCTCGTTATTGACGGTGTATTCATCAGGAAAAATTGTGGCAGGCGTCGCAAAGACTCTTGGGACCTGCAACTTTCCCCCTTGATAGATTATTGGCGATACTGGGTGCCTTGTTAGAGGAAAACGACTTCGAGTCACGTCCGCACGACCCTCGATTTGAGTTGCCTGGGGAGTACACCGACATGGAAATTGGTCGGATACACGTCTATGCGGCTGTAAGACTCGTCATCATTCGGTGCTTCTCACTGTCCAATGTCTTACGCGATGCACCTTCACAGATAACAGAACTTACATTCATGCGAGCTTTACATCGCATGACTGCCATGGAGAAGTTGGACGGCCCACCTACGTTCAAATGTGGGATATCGTATGATGTTGCTTTGACCTTGGCACGGGACGTGGGTGTATCGTTGAACGAGCTATTGTGGGATCCGGTGTAGTCTCGGCGGAAGTGTATTACCGACGAAGTACGATGGAATGTGATGGAGAGGTATGATCAGTACCTGTAGGTTTTGTCTGATTTCCGTTTGCCAGCGAAGAAATGATTCGGCTGGGAGGCGACCCTATGAGATCACAGACGTCGTACAGCGGGAAAGGCATCGAACCATTCCAGCTCTGATAGGGCGATCACTCGTCGGCCTTCGCCTGCATGTCGCGTTCTCGTTGACAAGTAGATTGCGCAGCTTGGTAACTTTGGAAGCTTGCTGGTTCCCCATCATAAAGTCATGGAGCACCAGAAAAATTGCACTGGTCGCCAAAGCTGCTTCACTTTCTGAGAGGATCGCCAGCATTTGATCGGTGCGAACGTTCGGGGGATCGTGTCGTGGTGGTATATGCAACGAGACTTTTTGTGAAGGGTGAATGACCTAGTCCATTGTGCACCGAGGATGTCGTGGTTGGTGATGATGAAAGGGCAAAGGGCAACTATGGTCATCGGCCCATGCAGTTTTCAGCTAGGCCAGAAGTAATCTCGAATCAAGAGTAACCTGTGAGACTTGAGGCCGGAGCTCTTCAGGTGGACGCCACACACGGGGTGACCTGTCGGACGCGTTCCACACTTCTTGGACATGTTCATGACAGGCGGTGTGGTTCCACCGTCTCCAACAGTGGAACAGTGGCACAATGGAAGGAACTGCAGACGGTCCAGGTTCCACATTTCCACAGACTTATAGGCAGGACCAGATGCTCTTCACAATCGGTTGGACAGACCAATCTTCCCAGTTCTCGGTAGTCGAACATGACGCGGAAGAAGCCACGCAAATCGGTCGCTAGTACTGACGATGGGGGAGCCAGCACGTCAAGTGGAGTGGCCAACATCGCAACGAGTCATGACGCTGAGGTGCGGCATTGCGTACATAATCAGAAGTACTACGCACATAACACCAATCTTACACAGCTCCGACTTCGTAACAGCAACTGCATCCAACGCGAGCCGCGCAGACGCACGGACCCACCGCCACCCTCAGGCATCACTGTTGAATCGTCTCCAATGAGACAGAGCGCGTCCAACCGCAAAGAGGGGGAACCACATACGAGAGCTTACATCGATGCCGCTCTGAAAGAAGAACTTTGGGACGCTCGATACCTCAGTGATGATCTGAACGATCTCATGTTCCGTTCTCACATTTCCACAGAGCTCGCCCGGGATGTGCTCGGGGGTCTGCTGGCTACAAATGTACTTACAGTCCGCAAAGAGGTTGGGAACCGAGTGCATGTGGTCCGCAGCGGTACTCGAGATGCCACCGCCGCTATCAAGAACGCGTACGAACGTGCCCTAGTGCACGCTTGCAAACGTGAGGGGCTCGAGCAATTCAAGAGTCCGTCGAAACCCCGCGACTGTGACGAAGTGTTGTGGAACTGGACGTGGAACAACTTTCCAAAGGCACCTCTCCAGGAGCGCGCACTCGTGGACTTTCTGAACAAGATCGTCGACACAGCACTTCGTCTGCCATGCATGAAGGACACACAGCCGCGATATCGCTTTGCCGTACCATACCATACAAAGCACGCGTATCCGTTGTCACACGCACCAGACAAAACAGACTTGCGGCCCGATTTCGTTGTGCTGCCCATCGATGCCTTCCACAAGAAGCAAAAGAGGGGCCAGATCTATTATGAACCCAAGAAAGAGTGGCACAATTTCACAATGGTCAGGTTAACTGGCGAGTGCAAAAATAGCGACGATGCCAGCGGAGTCCAACAAGTGCAGAGCTACATGAGGGCGACAAGAAGAGCACAGCCTTGGCTGCGTTTCGTGACTGCCATGGTTGTAACACGGGAGGTCGTGAACTTCATGCGAGGAGATGCCAGTGGCATGGAACGCGTCAAGATGCGTCTGGAGCGCGGGAGATCATGTCTCGAATTCGTGCGTTTGCTGATGGCCATCGTGCTCTGCGAAGCAGAGCTGTTTGGAAAGAGCAGTCACATCGCTCTCACAACGCAGACTAGGACAGTTCAGGTTGCGGTCCCGAAGTCTGAGACCGGGACTTCTTCTGCCGCTGCGACGGGACAAGGACAGGTTCCTTTCAGTAATGACGCAGCTCCCACTCCTTCAGCTCAAGTGTCGAGCCGCCGCAATTTGCGCTCTACCCGCAATTCAGCGACTCGCCTACCTCTCCCACCCAACACGCGCGCGATTCGTTCGTCCTCAAGCTCTATCCTGCTAACGGCATCATCAGGCAGCTATGCCACGCAGTCCGGTGAGAAGCGAAAGCGGACTGACGAAGACGACGCAAAGCTGATGCCGCCGCCGGCCGCCAAGAAGGAAGTCCATGAAGAGGTCGAGTGCATCGTCCAAGTACCCACTATACTCTTTGGTATTTTCGTATATGACGGCCTGCTCTTCACTGGGGCATCGATCCGCGGCAGAGGCACTGTCGTGTTCGTAGTTCACCGAAAGGACACTCCACAAGTCAAAGTTGCCTTGAAGATGGCATGGCAAGATGTCGCTCGTAAACCTCGACGCGACGAAGTAATAGAAATTTTGTCGAAGCATCCCCATGAGAACGTCCTACTCCCAATCCCGTATGTATTATGGCTTTCTGTCTCAGGCATTAAACCGCTGAATTTTCCTTGTAGTGTCCAGGTGGACGAAGATAGCACACTTCGGATCATCAGGGCTTTCACGCAGACCGAAGTGAATGTTGAGAACATGAGAATCGAGGACCGTATCCTGGAGGTTCACGAAACGACACTGAGGCGACCGGTACGATATTTCTGGAGTGTCCAGGATTTTGTCCAGGGTCTGCTAGGTGCATTGTTAGGTATGCCTGAGATCGCTGCAAATATGATGATCGTGCCTATATTTTATCTGCAGGACATCAGTATCTCGTCGAGATCAACATTCTACACAGGGACGTCAGCGAAAACAATGTGGTTCTCGCGGGCCATCCTGGTGATCCCAGAGGGGCTATCATGGACTTTGACATGGCTATCCGTTACGAACGACCAAAGCAGCCTTCGCTGTCCCTCCCAACGAACGAATCTATGATGTTAGACCCCGCGCCCGAAGGGACCTCGGAGAATGCTCGCAATGGACCCTTCAAGGCAGAACGCACTGTAAGCAGCTCTGAGAACCTAAAGGGTTTTCAACTGAAGGCATCCTTCCCAGGGCACCACTCCTTACATGTCGTTTCGCGTGTTAGCCGGCCAAGAACACACTCACTATGAAGACATCGAGTCCTTCTTCTATGTTCTTCTGCTGTTTTTCTTTTCGTACAATGGACCGCTGCCGACAAACGAGCTCAAAGACGCACATGATCGCGGCTTCACCCAGGTTCATGGCATGGGCCGTGCAAGAAACATGAGGGATTGGCCTGCCATGTTCCTTCCATGGTCCGCATCCATGTCGTCTGCTTCCTTGTCCAAGAATGCTCTACTCTCGCGAAATCTAGGGCCACAGATGGTCAAAGAGATGACTTCGGAACTAAAGAAAATTTGGGGAGCCAGTTATACGCCGGTGGGCACCTTGGTCGCACGCTCGTTGGATTTATTCCAAGACCGGCCCCCTGACAACCGAGTGACTCACGCAGAGTTTATCCAAGTCCTCAAGAAGTGGCTAGGAGAATTTCCCCAACCACTGGATGGTTGTAACAGCTGCCCGTTCTATGTAAGTCTTTGGATCAGAGGGAATGCTTCTAGTCACTTATTAATGTATGGACAGGATCAAGCAGGTGTTCAGTATATATGAAGTCCTCGGTCCTCAAAGTTTGTCAGGCTTTAATGTAGCTGGAAAGACCTTTCTGTAACTCATTCACTGTGGAAGCCATACTGTAGACATAGACCAATGTTCAATGGATTGTATATAGAACGAACGCCTGAACCTACACCGTACACCTTTGTTATTGAGGTTGCCAGATTGTTTCATGACTTATCCAGGCTTGCCGGCGCCATAATCTTGAAAATTTCCCATCATTGTTGGACTTGGCAAAAAGATCACTGATTACTTTTCCTGTTTTTCTATAGGTAGGATCGCACTGACATTCCGCCAAGTAATTTATATCCCTGAATGATTCCCAGGTCCAGGATTTCTGCAAATCGCGAAATACAGTCGCTAGTTGATGAACGAGACGGTGACGAGACCGTCAATTCGTGTCGGATCACTGGTTGGTCAGTATTTATCTCGTTCATATTGACGCGCTGAGTCCTGACAAGACTTCTGGTAACGCTTCTACTTACTCCGTTCTCGGGAAAGCTACTCGAGGGCGGCAGGGTCAGTCCTGAAGATGAAGACGTCATCATGTGGGCATCGCTATCCATGTGCCTTGGTGCGTTTTCACAGCTTTCATACTTAATTGTCCTCATGATTGTGTAGCTATTCGATGGAATGCCGTGGTATCACTAGGTACGTTTCTTTTTCAGTGTTCTTGATTTTACAGGTGCTCAACGAATGCAATGGCATCTTCCATGTTTTGCACGCAGGATGTCATTTATGATGGGTTCCTGATTCCAAAAGGCTCCTACATTATCCCCAACATATGGTAAGCCAAAGGCACCATCGATGATTTCAAGTGCATCGAGTTACCTTTCGGTGTACAGGCAAATCTTGCATAATGAAAACACCTGCCCCGATCCCGAGGCATTCAGGCCGGACCGCTTCCTCGGCGAGAACCCCCAAGCTGATCCTCGAAGCGCCTCTTTTGGGTATGGCAGAAGGTAAGGTCTACTTCTTCAACGGTGCGTCATAAATCCTCAAACGTGTCACTAGAATTTGTCCAGGTGAGTTAGCTCCGGTACTGCATTGATGGGTAATGAACCATGGACTGTACTTCGGACAAGGTCTTCATTTAGCGGATGCCGCGGTCTTCATGGCAATCGCAATGTCACTAGCGGTGTTCGACGTCTCGAGGGTTGTCGAGAACGGCGTTGAAGTCATCCCAGAGCTTGATCCAACCGAGGGGATCGTCGGTCACCGGCTCTCCGACGAACGGTTCAGACGCTGACCGTGTCATAAACCATTGCGTAGTCACCCTTGTCCTTTCCCGTGCAAGATAATCCCGCACTCTGCTGTGGCCAAGAAGCTGGTTCACAACTGATACCGTTCTCTGTATCACTAGCCATGAAAGGAAGATAGAGAGCCGCCTTGTCTTGTCTGTATTTTTAATGCACATATCCGTGACATTTCACTATTTCACAGTACAGTTGTTAGTTTGAAATCATCTCACCGCTCGCCATCGTAGTCGTCCTCGACCAGTCAAATGTGAAATCAAGGCCAAGGATATGGTCTACTTCTGACGCCATCATTGTATCCTGAGATGGTTATAACCTATGATACCAATGCTATTCATAAAATCAAACCAAAAACTCAGCCCTTTCCGACAGGTACGAATGTTGTGGTTAGCACATTCTGATGATGATCGACGTACTTATATCCACCCCTCGCATTTCTAGCCTCGAAAGGAACTCATGCGCCACCCAATGTCTTCAAGATTAACATAAGATCGTTATGGAGCCCCGCACTATACAAACCTCGAAACAAATGATCTGCATTTCGTTCACACAGTATCAAGTTATTGGACTAGTTGTCGCCAGGTGTTTTCCCGCTATCCCAGTGTCATAATATCTTGGAACGGTTTAACATCAACTGGATCGCACGGCTGCCTGCGTATTAGTTGTACAACCGGGATATTTAACAGAGGTTGACTTCGTCGCCGTCCAGATGCGCGTCAGGGAGAGGGGGAGAGAGTGAGTGTGTGTCTCAATTTATATACCGCTACAAACAACAGATATTGTTAGGACGCGGTGCCTAAAGGCTGTAATATACGTAGGTAGCGATGACTTATGGGAAGTAGCACGTCAGGGGAAGGACCCTTTCAGAACCACTTGTACTATCAGGTTCCAGGAGGCAGAGTTGGACAAAAGTTGACCAAGAATAATCAAAATGGAACATAAATCCTATCGTAACTGGTATAGTGACTATATCCGTGCGTGACTTCACGATGGAGTAGGTATAGCAGAAACGTTTCTGGCAACAAATCCGATCCGACGTGTCCAATGAGCAGTACCACGAACTACACCTTCTAGCATGCCCTCCTGTTTATCGACCACACGTGAGCGAAGCTTCCATCTACTAAGACCAGCTCGAATACTCTCAAAGCGCTGCACGACCTCATCCATCGTCGGTCGTTTAGACGGATCGTTTTGCACCATGTCAGAAATCAATGGTTCCATGAATTCGAAACCGAGTTTTGACTGACAACCTTCAGACTTCAATAACCGGTGACAATCACGTCAAACTTACCTCGACAAAATCTTTGCGGATCGCGTTTCCAATGTAGAAAACGTCGGTAGGGAATGGGTCGCAAGGCTCGTTCGAATTTTGAAACTCGGGCACTTCTTTATCACCTCCCCATATTGGAACTTCGAGAGGGTGGGTGACGGAAGGATCGTAGCGGCGAGAAAGACCGAAATCGATGAAGAAATATTTTGGGGGTCGCTGTGTTCGCGTTTTGTATCGGGCAAATCCAGAGAAGTCTCGCTTCATGATAGGATGAACGGGATGAAAATCGTCGATGTAAAGACGTGTTGCGTCCATCATTGTATTCAAGGACATGCAATCGCTAATCCGCTTTCAGTCTTGTGACACCACGAAAACGAAATGAAACTACCGATGAGCAACGCGGTTCTTGTGCATGAATTGGAGGCCCTGCTGGGCATTTCAGCATTGTATATATTCGGGTTAGAGAGACTCGCCTCAAATAGTTGTCGAAAACACTCAACAGCTTCTCCAATCGTATCGAATGGGGGTTCATTGTAGTCACGTAGAAGCGGCATGACTAGAATCACGGTGTCCTCGTTATCGGGGAGCTGAAGGACGTCGAGTATCGGGACGCAATGATTTTTAGGATCATGCATCAGAGGCTCGGAACAGAATAATTGGCCGATTTCAACTTCATGGGGATGAACAGATTGCTTCACCAGCTTGAGAGTAACATAAGTGCCATCTACCACACGCGTACCGTCAAGTACTCTGCTGGGATGCTGCATGTGGTCAATTAAATGCCTTACCATTCGAATTGAGAACGTACATTGGCAACGTTACAATCTTCACACAAGAGCATGTTCTTCTTTGTTCCTTGCCAGGAAGGAACCCAGCCAGGTGCGTAGCGGGGTCGGAGTAGATATCCACGCTCGCGGAGCCATTGATAGTGTTGGGACCACCAGATTTCTGGAGCTGTGAGTTGGGAGTCTTCGAGCGTGGTAGAATCCCCAAAGATTGCTCGTTCTCGCGCGGCCCTCAGTTTCTCGCGTTGCTCGTCTTCAGCGGCTTTCTCTGCTTTCTTGCGCAAACGCACCATGCCTTGAAGGAGAGGGTTGAGTGGGAAATCTAGGTCTTACATAAGCGAGGACGGCAACGTCCGCGATTCGTCCACGAGCTCAAGGCGAGGCAACCGTCCAGCCGCCTCCAACTGCTCTTTCATCTCCTTCAGCGCGTTTGTAATCTGGAGAATGTGCCGCTCTAGCAACTGACATGAGATACTATGCAGTTTGCAAGGCAACCGAAGATGAACTTTGTTGGGGGACCCTGTGCACCGCCATATTTTCGCGGGGTTTACGTTGACGTTTCCAGAACCCGATCCGTCTGAAGGATGTCCTTTTCCACGATTAGTGACTTAACAAGAGGTAGAGGGTAAGATGGGGTTCTCCTGAAATTTCTCTAGCCATGTCCAGGTCTTCGAGCGCCCGTCAAACCTTCGTTATTCCAGTAAGACTCGGCCACGTAGCTGACTATGATCGATCCATCTTCCCGCTTTCGCGGCTCAAGAGCACGGCAGGATTATTGCGCGAAGGGGATCTACTACTTGAAGCTACGATGGATGAGATGGCCAGGATATTCAACATGTCGAAGGACCTCCAGGAGTATCAAAGCTTTTTACAAGATTCAAAGGGCAAGTACGACGAGTGAGTAGAAAATCTCATGAAAGCTCTGTCGTCGCTCATGGCTTCCAAGGTTGATGAAACGGAAGAAACAACTAGAGAAACAACGGAAGTCAATGAATCCTTTCAACTTCTTTGCAACGCACCGCGAAACAAGGCTGTTCGTTACAGCAGGTCGGCGGCTATTTTTTTCGACTAGGGTAACAGCTTCCATTGGCGATGCATACTTTCTACTCATTACAGATTCAGACTACATCGGAGGCAATGCGGCGTGCTTTGCTCTCCATTACTTCAGACTCGGTCGCTCCAGCCCAGGGTAAGTCTTCCTTCTTGCCGAAGCGCATCTTGATAAAATCGGAGTATCGTTCACAGGAGAAAATCACGAAGAGGTCTCCGGAATCGCAATCAACTTGGATGGCCCACCTGACGATACTGTGGCCAGCTTTCTCACCGAGACTGCCAGCCTGCTGGCATCGGTAAGCGACCCTTTCGCTGATCCTACCCCTTCCCAATATGTTGGTGACACTGCAGGTAAGGGGTTGACGAGTGATGCGTTTCAATGTTGGTTTCACCGATCGAGTACCGGTTAGATGATTCAAGGCTTGCTCCGCCACCAACATCCGTCCCGAGCAGCTCCTCATCCCGCTCAAGCAACTCTTCATCCTCGCCAACCTCTCCTAGCCCAACATCGAGCGTCAATCACTTTCATATCTACGCGTACAATAACGCAATACACAATGAGAACTCGGTCGTTCGTGGATTTACTCTCCAGAATGGTGGTCACCAAAACAGTGGATGTACGTCCTGGTCATGGATGAACTGTATGCCGCCCTCTCATTGTTTTGCTACAGCTGTCATTCACGATACTTATTATGGTACTCCCCCTGGTTATTAGTTGTGCTCTCTTGACGGACAGATATATAAGAGGTGCCTTATAAGTACATATTATCTAAGCTACCATCAGGGGTATATAACCCCTGATATTACATAACTGGTAGTTAGATTTTTTGTACTTAACTAGCATTCAAATGACCTGTGCAAGCACAGGTTTCTGAGCTTTGCTGGGTCAGATCACTTCATGGTTTAGCTTACATATAAACAAACACTACAAACATTGATATGCTAACAAATTGTTATGAATAGTACAAATGACAGTTGAGTATTAACAGTTTGGATATATATATAATAGATTTTCCAGTTGATGGGTGCATCATATGGTCACATGGGTTAGTTATCCTGTTACTATAGGTACCTGGATCATTACATGCACTGGATGGGTAAACTCATCTCTTATTATATTATATCTCTTATTATTATGTAAACTCATCTCTTATTATTATATTATATAATAATAAGAGATGAGTTTTAGATAGAGATGTGTTGTTTCAACTATTCTATCATGTTATAGTCTAATTGACTTATTTGATAAAAGGCTCACTGTTTCATGCCTGTCATATACAGCCACAGTCACATAGTAGTAAAACTATATATCTCATATAACTGAGTGGTGCAGTGTCCAAACAAGAGAACAAAAATGGTAGAAATAAAAATAGTTCTTACTTTGTATATCAAGTTGGATAGGGACAGCATAAAAAATCTATGTACACTGTGTATTGAACTGTTATATCCCAAACAATGTTAAGTCCTTTTTCTGACTCTTCTGCCTTTTTCCTCTGCATTTCTGAACACTACTATAACACTTAGTGTTTTTGTGACCACTCAGAAAACCCTTGGAAATACACTACTTCTTAGAGACAATTTCTTTTCCACCTAGTTCTTTGCTGTCAACCCTCCTTTCCTCATACTCACAATACATCATTCCTCTTGGATTCATTATCTAGTTATTTCTCTCACCCTTGTCTTCCTTATTAACTATCAAGTCCGGTCTTTCAGGTTGTTTTCTGAGTTCTCTAGAAGGGCAGACATAAGAACAGAGGTATGGGAAGGAAAGAAAGCAAACTAGAGGGGTTAGGACATCAGCTTCAGCTCGTGCACTGCATTGTTGTATTACGATATGCATTTTTTGTTACGATATGCATTTTCCTCCTATTTATTTTCTTTTTCTTTCTATTTATTCTAATTTATTCAGCCTTTAGTACCTAGCGCGTCTACTTTCAAGACTTAGAAATGTCTAAGTCTCTTTCCTAATCACATGACTTGACATGTACAACTGGCTTGTACGATACAAGGACTAGCCCCTATGTCACCTTTTCACAGACTCACAGGCTTTCATAGCCTTATGCCTCACCTTTACCATATGTTTCTCATTTCCATTATTTCATATTTAATAGGCTGCCACACCTCATGGCCTACACACTGTTTTAATGTGGCAGCACATATTCATGCTTCTTCTTCCATTTTACATGCATTCACCACATGTCATACTTCTCTTCCATTCCATGGCTATGCTTGATGCATGCCTAGTCCTCATGTCTTTCATCTTATCGGTAGATTTAGTTTATATATGTACAAACACTTGTAGAGTATATAAAGAGTGAATGCAATGACCAGGAGATTTCCCATTGAATTCTCCTGAGTCATTCCTCAGCCCCTCCAATGCTTGAGCAACCTCAGTAGTCCCTTCAGTATGCACTCCCTTCAATGTGAGCCACTGAATGTATCACCTTGTATGAGTTCTGTCCTAGTATTTGCAGGTGGACGGTAGAGGTCAAATGTAGGAGCAAGGGGACGGTAGAAAAAACAGAGAGATGACTAGAAAGGAACTTAGGAGAGTTTTGAAGAGACTTAGAGACACAACTAGGAAATGACTTTGATGATATTCGAACTGAGATGAGTACATGTGGGTGGACATCCTTAAGTACTCTATGAAAAGCAATATGGTAAGAACTATTGGTAAGTGGAAATGCAAGAATTGTTACGGGTATAATTTTTCCTTTATTTTTCTCTATTTTTCTCTCTCTTTTGTGATCATGTGACTTGTATCATGTGCTTATTTACTCATGTGACCGGATCATGTGACTCGGTCATGTGACTTTGCTCACATGCAATGAGGACTTATGTTTAGATATCACGTGACTAGACCTAGACTTGCCTAGAACATTCTATATCTAGACACATCTAGAATGGTCTGGACCATGACATCATCACGACGTCATAGGGAATGCCGTGGAATGTTGTGAAACATTCCTCCTTACTAATTATTTGTCTAGTACAAACATTGTAACTGTATATATACTTGAATGCCATTGCCCAGAGACCCTAGCTTGGTTCTCTTGGGACTACCTGTCTATGAGTGTGCCTAAACTATTTCACTCATTGTCGAAGAGTCTCACTCAACGCTCTTATCATTAATCATCCAAGTCTTCAGGTCAGACTATAACTGATTTGTCTTCTCCATCTTAGTTCTTGTGTTTGACATTGTGAGAGCTAAGTGCCGCCGCTCATCTCAAGAATGACATGAAAATGAGTCAGATATGGATTGATAACAAAGACAAGAGTGAGAGGGATCATTAGACAATGAGTCTGAGAACAACATATCATGAGTATGAAAAGATGAGGTTGACAGCGTGGATTCAGGTGAGAAACAGGTGGTCTTTAAGAAGTGGTGTTTCCAAAGGTTTTTTAAGTGGTCATGAAACTTTTACAGTGAGCTCCAAAACTGTTGCAATAACTAACTAAAATGTTCAGCGGCTCATATAGATATGAGGGCATATTGAAGACCGAGGTTGCTCAAGCTTACAAAAGGTATGAGCTATTGAAAAGAGACTCAGGAGGATTTGATGGGAATTCTCCTGGTTGCTGCATTCACCCTTTATATACTCTACAGTTGTTTGTCCATGTATCAACTGAATCTAACTGATGAAATGAAAAACATATGGATCAGACATACATCATGAGACGAGCAATGCGCTAGGCTCTCACAGCATCTACACTAACACCAAAGTGAGAGAAGTTATTGTCTGTTACTCATCGAGCGGAACAAAACGAAAAAACAAACCAAACTAAAAGGAAAACTGGACACTATCATAGTCCGACACGGAGTCTGCAAGACCCATTAAATCCCACCACCCTATCTAGTAATAAAGGCCAGGGCTGTCTAAGTGAAACCACGAATATATTGAACTAGAGAACTACGACAGGGAACTATAGCTACTTATATACCCTAGATAGCGCACATGGACCATGATCCGTGCCCCTCTGAGGTGAGCACACTAAGTACTATATATGTAAGTACCCTGTCTCTTAAGGTAATACCCTAGACCCATAACCCTAGGTTGTAAGTCTAGACCGAGTCTGGAACTTACCCAGCCACCTGATAAGATGTAATGATAGGATAAGATAGACGCTGACCTGATAAGATAAGCGCCATCTAGATAAGATAAGATAAGATAAACTTAGACGCTATAAGCACTAAGCAAGACGCCTTGAGCGCCAAGTGATGCGTTCGTCTCATTGTCTAACTTGAAGATATGGGATGATTGAAGAGTAAGTGTTGACTTATGCTCATTGACAGTGAGCATGATGATGAGGAGAAATGCTTAGATTGCTTGTGGACAAGTAGTCCCAAGAGAACCAAGTTAAGGTCTCTGGGGGATGACATTCCAATATATATATATACTGATACAGTGTTTGTACAGGACAAATAATTAGTAATGGGGAATGTTCCACAACATTCCATGGTGTTCCATATGATATTGTGATGATGTCATGGTCCAGACTGGTCTAGATGAGTCCATATCTAGAATGTTCTAGGCAGGTCTAGGTCTAGTCATGTGATATCTAAATATAAGTCCTTGTTGCATGTGATATAAGTCACATGATCAAGTCACATGATCCGGTCACATGAGTAAATAAGCACGTGATGTAAGTCATGTGACCACAAAAAGAAAGAGAGAAAAATAGGAAAAAAAAAGGAAAAATTATACTCCATAACACATCAAGCATAGCCATGAAATGGAAAAGAAGCAAACCATAAGGCAAACACATGTAAAATGAAAGAAGAAGTATATCATAAGGAAAACATGTGCTGCCACATTAATACGGTGTATAGGCCATGAGGTGTGGCTGCCTATTAAATATGAAATAACAGAAATGAGAAACATATAATAAAAGTGAGGCATAAGACTATGAAAGCCTATGAGTCTATGAAGATGTGACATAGGAGCTAGTCCTTGTATCATGTGATCTAGTTGTACATGTCAAGTCACGTGATTAGAAAAGAGACTTAGATATTTCTAAGTCTTGAAAGTAGGTGCACTGGGCACTAAAGGCTTAATAAATTAGAATAAATAGAAAGAAAAAGAAAATAAATAGGGGAAAAATACATATCATGATACTAACTGAGACGATTGCATCACTAGCGCTCAAGGCACTTCTTATTTTTCTTATCTTGTCTTATCTGATTGGCACTAATCTTATCACAGTCGTTACATTTTATCTGGTGGCTGGGTAAGTCTAGACTAGGTCTAGCTTGCGACCTAGAATATGGGGTCTAGGGTATTACCTTAAGCGTATAGGTGTTACGATATGTATTTTTCCTCTGTTTTTCTCTATTTTTCTTTCTTTAGCGCCTAGCGCGCTTGTACTCAACGACTTAGAAACGTCTAAGTCTTTTTCCAGATCATGTGACTGGTCACGTGACGTGATATGTGCAACTAGCTTGCACGCGACACGGACATAACCCCTATGTTACACCTTCACGGACTCACAGGCTTTCATAGCCTTATGCCTCACCATTACCGTATGTTTCTCATTTCCCCTATTTGATATTTAGTAGGCTGCCACACATCATGGGATCCTCACCGATCTAATGTGTGATCGTGGCAGCACATGTTATCCTCACTTTATGCTTCTCCTTCCATTCTACATATGTTTCCCTCATGTTATGATTCCTTTCCATTCCATGGCTATGCTTGATGCATGCCTGGAACATATGTCTTTCATAGTATCGGTTAGATCTAGTGTACACATGGACAAACACTAGTAGAGTATATAAGATTCAATGGAGCAACCAGAGGACTCCATCGAATCCTCTTGGGTTTTTCTCATTCAGCCCCTCTGAATAAGTATAACTCCTAGTCGAATAACCTCAGTACGCACTTCAGCGCAATGTGAGCCGCTGAATGTTTCAATAGGGAGTTACTTATATAATATTTAGCATGCTCACCTCAGAGGGGCATGGGCCATGGTCCGTGCATGGTATCTAGAGTATAGAAGTAGCTACGGCTCGCTGTAGTAGTTCCTTAGTTCAATATATTCGTGGTTCCATCTTAGCGATCCTGGCCTTAGCTGCTACATAGGATTGGTGGAACTTAATGGATCTAGCAGACTCCATGGTGGCCTACATCAGTGGTCACTGCCTTTTAGTATGGTTTGTTTTTCCGTTATGCTCCGCTCAACGCATAACACTGACATTAATATGGTGCATGAAGAATACTGCAATTACCTATGAGAATTTCGCTTAGCTTTGGAACAAAGTACAAACTAAGGGCTACAAATCGGTTCCTGGGTCATGTGATTTCGTCTAGTGGCTGTGGAGATATGTCCATTTCAAAACAGCAGCACCATTGCAATAGTTTTGCACCTTTCAATTACAAAGGTGAGATCTTATGAAAATCAAGTTATATTTGATTTTATTAAATCATACAAATAAAGATACACACATAAATACCATGTCTGAGTTTGAAATAGTTCACAGACATCTTTGTTTTCAACCACATTCATCATGAGATCCATCTCCTCTATTCAGAAGAACACCATTCTTTCTATGCTTGATACTGGGCAATCTGCTCATTCTGTTACTGCTACCACTGGTCTTCATGTGTTCACCATCTCTAAACTACACTCCAAAGAGCATTCTGAGCTCTAAAAGGCTGCTGGAGGTTGTCCAACCAAGCTTTTCTCTACCAATATGTGTCATGCTATTCATCTCATTTTGTCTGACAAGACAGAAAATGCTGTCCAAGTGACCAAGGCACTTATCAATATTATCAACCAACCTCTCTCTGCTACTACAGTGCATTGGCACTTGAAGAAGACTGGTATAAAGGCTATAGTCAAGTCCAAATGTCCCCTTCTCTTAGTTAAACATTGCAAGGCTTGCTTAGACTTTGCATATACTTATAAAGATTGGACTATAGAGGACTGAAAGAAGATAGTATGGTTTGATAAAACTAAAATCAATTGCATAGGATCAAATGGATGCAAATGAGTGTGAAACAGACAGGTGAGGGACTTAGTGATAGGCTGGTAAAGGGTGCAATGAAGTTTGGTGATGATTTACTGATGATGTGGGGGTGTATCACTTGGCAGGGAGTTGACTATGCTACTAAGATTGATAGTAGGATGGATGGAGACCTCTACCTTCAGATTTTGAAGGATGAACTGCTGAATGCTTCGCAGTATTATGGTCTTGATCCATCTGACATTATCTTTTAGCAGATTAATGACCCCAAGCACACTTGCAAAAAGATGAAGGACTGGCTTGAAGAGTAGGATTTTAGAACTATGGTTTAGTCTGCACAGTCTCCTGACCTAAATCCTATTGAACATACCTGGAGTTACCTCAAGAGGAGGATGGTAGAGTATGAACATCCTCCTAATGAAGTTTATGAGTTGTGGGAGAAAATTCAAGTAGAGTGGAAGAAAATACCAGTTGAGGAGTATCAGAAGTTGATTGAAAGCATGTCTAGAAGAATTAAGGAAGGGAAAAAGGAGGCTATACCAAGTAACTAATATATCTCAAATATCTACTTAATACTGAAGGGTGTAAAACTGTTGCAATAGTGCTACTATTTTGAAATGGAAATATCTCCATCACAGGTAATTGTAGTATTCTTCATGTACTATATTAATGTTAGTTATTGCAATAGTTTTGGAGCTCACTGTATAGTCTGCAATACAAACACCTCAGAGTCCCAACTTGGTTCTCTTGAGGCTATCCACTCATGAGTGATCTAAGTCTCCTCCTCACTATCTCACTCATTGTTGAAGAGTATAACTCAATGCTTTAGCTTTTCACATTTTTATGTCTTCAGGTTAGACATAAACTAATTGAGATGATCGCATCACTTGTTATGGGGTATATTTTTCTCTTATTTTTCCTTTATTTTTCTCTGTTTTTCTCTCTCTTTTTGTGGTCACATGACTTACATCATGTGCTTATTTACTCATGTGACTGGATCATGTGACTTGATCATGTGACTAGTATCATGTGCAACAAGGACTTATATTTAGATATTGTGTGACTAGGCCTAGACTCACCTAGAACATTCTATACCTAGACTCACCTAGAATGGTCTGGACCATGACATCATCACGACGTCATATGAAACACCATAGAATGTTGTGGAACATTCCTCATTACTAATTATTTGTCCTGTACAAACACTATAACAGTATATATATTGGAATGTTATCGCCCAGGGACCCGAGCTTGATTCTCTTGGAGCTATTCGTCCATGAGCGATCCTAAGTCTTCCCCTTCATTGTTAACACTCAACAACGAGAGTATAGTCATTGCTACTCCTTCTTCATCCAAGTCCTCAAGTCAGACTATAACTGATTTGTTTTCTCGAGCTTCTGTCTTAGTGTCAGCATTGTAAGAGTCCAGTGCTTCACTTGTCTCACTAGAATCAAGCTACTCACTCTCCTGGCATCAGCCACTACTTGTAACATTTGCCGTCATTACTCTTCATTGCTCATTATCAAGCCTTTTCATTTTGTTAGTCCCTGGCTATTGAGGTATAGAAAGGGTGTTATACTATCTAGGGCTCCGTTGTCAGATTCTCTCGAGCGAGAACTAGAGTTAATTCTTTAGAGGTTAAATCCCTCGATAAAACCCTTTCATCTTTGTTTGGAATACATCCTGCGTCCACATGAGATGCATTTATTTTAGTTAGTTGAATTAGCAACCCTCCCAGTATGAAAGAGTGGTCTTATACCCATACTGTCTTAGGAGTGGTTTATTTTTAGTTTGTACTATACTTAGTTTCAGGGGCTATACCAGGTTGGATATTGACTGGACAGCGAAAGGACAAAGGAAGTAAAAGGCTCTGACGAAGAAGTTTTTCAATGTTCACTCCTCCCCCTTAGATCAAGTCCAAAGATCTCGAATCCATCCCCGAGTGGCTTATTTCCAAACAAGAGCCTGTAGATTTTCTCCACCATATAAAAAAAGAAGAAGAGATCCAGATGGATCTTGAAGAACAAATATTTCACACTTCCATTCCGCCTCTGAGATCTTCTTCTCTGATTCCTCCTCCTCCAGCTCTATCCTGGTGAACGTCAAATTGCCTCCGCTTTCCTATACGCAGACACATGTAAGAATATCTTCCATCCCTCCATCACCCCTGCCAACAGGTGCCCCTAGTCAACTGTCCTAGGCATGCATCTTATTATTTATACAATAAACCAGGCTATTTTTAACAATGGCCAATTTACCACAAGAAATCACCAACCTGCAAGTGCAGTTGGAACAAGTCACCGCAGCACTACAAATGCTGCAAAGTCAACCCTCTAATCTCAGTCGAAAGGTTGAGATCTTCACTGATCCCAGTTCCTTTGATGGAGATGGAGACTGTAAAAACTTTTTTATATGGTGGATCAAAATAAAAACTTGGCTCACCGCAAACCAAGCAGTACTCACCACCAACTTTGATGGTTGCATGGCAGTACTCTCTCGTATGAAGGGTCCAGTTGCTAGCCGCTTTATAGAAGCTCTCATATAAAAATACATGGATCAAAACGCCTGGCCAACATTACACGAACTAGGGCAAGAAATTGAAAGATATTTCCGACCCCTGACTAATAAAGAATGGGTGAAGAATCAACTCATCCAGCTCAAACAAGGAAAGATGCAAATAGATGAGTTTGTTGTTAGGTTCCACTTGTTGGTCCTACAATTGAACTGTTTCTATTCGCATATCATTTACCTTTTGGAACAGGCAACTCAGCCCGAAATCATTAAGGAAATATATCTGCAAGGTACACAAGAAGAAAAGATTGAAGATTACCTTGAAGAAGTCCAACAAGTTGGAAGTCAATATGACCTTTTTAAATTTCAATTTGGTAACCAACAATCTCAGGGACATGCCTGGGTCAACAATGCACAAAACAACTCATTCTCTAGCTGTGGAGGCAAAACATATGGAAATGGTGACGATACAATGGACATCAGCAACACACAGAAGGACAAGCAGCCAGAGTGAATAAGGCTTCAAATGGACTGCTACAAATGTGGCAAAGCAGGCCACTTTACTCGACAGTGCAAAGCACTGAACTGTCAATATAGTTCAGACTGTCACACTTCAGACTGGCACCAGGTGTCGGCAAATTCCGGTCATCAGGTGCGACAAACTGAAAGTGTGTCAGCTGATCACTGGCATGGCATGGATTTTGAGGAAGCCAAGGTCTTCTTTTTTGATATGCACACAGCTGAGATGAAGGCTTAGGGAAAAGCCTTCAACCCTTGAACATGGGGACAGTTCAGGGTGCCACATCTCTGGCAGGCAGCAGATAGTGCTCAAAAGCATCTGTCAGGAAGCCCGAACCTGTAACTCAAACAGGGCACAAATGTGTTAATAACAGTGCAGACAATTCTTTTTCCTCTTCTTATAAAAATAGGTTTTCTCTTCTTGATGTTTTTGTTAGTTCTGATAGCTTAGTTTCTTCTCATGTTCTTGATATGTGCACTATAGGTAGTCCTAAAAACATAAACAATCTATAAAAGAAGAAAAAACAAAATCACAAAAAAATAGTCTAGTTTCTTTGTTTTCTGATTTCTTGGATATGTACGTAGAAGGGGGGTCCTCCTTACAAGGCTCGACTGTTCAACCAGTGCTTAATTCTCTGAAAAAAAAACAAAAACTTTATCTATCAACTTCCTGTCCCCTGGAGATGATTTCCCTGAATAGATTCTTATCAGATCGGTATCCCTCAAGAAGGAACTCAAGATCCCAATCAAAATAATGGACAAACACATGGATGTTGACACCACGTCATCAATTCATGTACAAGCTCTTCTAGATTGCAGAGCAAACTCTATCTTTATCAATCATCAATAGACTAAGCGACAAGGTCTCATGCTATGTAAGTTGTCAATACCTATCCTAGTCTTTAATGTCAATGAAACCAAAAACTGAGCAGAAGACATTACTCGTGTTGCAGAAGTCTGAATGGAATACAAAGGTCACAAGAAAGTAGTTCAAGCCGAAATCAGTGATCTTGGCACTGCTACAATCATCCTCAGATACACCTGGCTTGAGTATCATAATCCTAACATTAACTGGCAAACTGGTGAAGTTAAATTAAATTGTTGCCCAAGATCATGTTATCAATTATCTAATTGTGCCACACACCTCACTTCAATGGAACTAGATGAAGAAGTCAAAGCAGTCTCTAAATGGAAAGGTCTTATCAGTGACCTCAAAACTGATAACTTGTGAAAGAAGCTAAGAAGCACAGTCGTGTTAGAAACACTGATCAAGGAACTAGTTCCTAGCATCTACCACAAGGACTTTTATGACACTTTCTTGAAGAAAGAGTCCGAGCACATGCCAATATGCAAGCCATGGGATCATGCAATTGAACTAAAAGAAGACTTCAAATCTAAGAAAGGGTGAATGATTCCTCTTTCAGCTCAGGAGCAGGATGAAGTTAAATCATTTGTTAAAGATCAACTCTCAAAGGGCTATATCAGACCATCTAAATCACCTCAGACATTGCCTATATTCTTCATTCCTAAGAAGGAAGGCACTAAGCAGATGGTACAAGATTACTGCTATCTGAATGAAGGAACAGTCAAAAATAATTATCCCTTGCCTCTGATTAGTCAGCTTGTTGACAAGCTTAAGGGTGCAAGGTACTTTATGAAAATGGACCTTTGATGGGGATACAATAATATATATATCAAAGAAGGTGATGAATGGAAGGCAGCCTTTGTTTGTCATCTAGGTTCTTTCAAACCCCTTGTCATGTTCTTTGATCTCTGTAATTTTCCAGCTATGTTCCAAGCCATGATGAATGAGCTATTTGTGGATATGGACAATATTATTGTTATCTACATGGATGATCTGTTAATTTATCGGACAATATCAATGAGCATCACAAAGCTATAGCACGTGTGCTCTAGTGGCTCAAAAATCATGATTTATTCATCAAGCTGGAGAAATGCTTCTTTGACAAGACAGAAGTAGAATTCCTTGGTATGACCATGACTTGTGATGGCGTTCACATGGATGAATTGAAAGTAAAAGCAATCCAGGAGTGGCCAATATCACAAATGGTCAAACAAGTGCGTTCTTTCCTTGGTCTTGCTAACTTTTATCATCACTTCATACTCAGTTATACTGGAATTGCAAAACCTCTCATGGACTTAACACATAAAGATCTCCAGTGGAACTGGGGAGATAAAGAACAGTTGGCATTTGAAATGCTTGAAGAACGCTTTATGACAGCATCTGTTTTGATATATCCAGATATTGATGCAGAATTCCGCCTAGAAATCAATGCCTCTGATTTTGCCACAGGGGCTGTTCTATCTATGAAATGTTCCTTATGGAGAATGACAACCATGTGCCTTTAGTTCCCATGCTCTGTCTGCACAGGAGTGGAACTATCAGATTGCAGATAAGGAAATGCTCACCATAATTTGTGTGTTAGAAACGTGGAGTCATTATTTAGAAGGTGTTCAGCACAAATTTGAAATTTGGTCCGATCACAAGAATTTACAATACTTTATGAAATCTCAAGATCTGAATTGTAAACAAGCACAATGGTCCTTGTACCTCACACAATTCGACTTTACCTTGGTCCATAAGGCAGAAACCTCTATGACGAAAGCAGACACTTTATCCTGACATTGTGACCACTCCAATGGGGTTGAAGATGACAACAAGGGCATCACTGTTATTTCTTCCAAAAAGATCAGGGCTCAATATATTGTTGTAGAAGCCGAAGAACAATCTATCATTGAACGAATCAAGGCACTATCTAGAGATCTGGATATAGGGTCAAACTATAAGCTTCAGGATGGACTTTATTAATGAGAAAATCGTATTTATGTTCCTGGTGATGCCAAGCTTCACCGAGATATCCTCACACTCCATCACGACAATCCAGTCGCAGGACATCCTGGTCAGTCGAAGACACAGAAATTAGTAGAACGTAATTATTACTGGCCTGGGTTACATACACAGGTCAAGGACTATGTTTTACATTGCGATCAATGCACATGCATGAAAAGTTCTCACATTGCCCCAGCTGGCATGCTTCAACCACTACCAATCCCATCTGGATGGGTTGATGTCTCAGTAGATTTTACCATAGACTTATCTCTTTTGGATGGCTATGATACAATCCTAGTGATCATTGATCATTTCTCCGAAGAAGCAATATTTATTCCGACAAACAAAATGATCATGGCTCTCGGAATGACCAAATTGTATTTGCAACATATCTGGAAGCATCATGGTCTTTCCACAACTATTGTTTCAGACCATGGTCCACAGTTCGCGTCTCAGGTTATGTATGAATTAGGAAAATTCTTAGGGATTGAGCTTAAGCTCTCCACTGCTTTTCACCTGCAAACAGATGGACAAACTGAACAGATGAACTAGGCATTACAGGAATACATCTGTTTTTTCATTTCCGAAAAGCCATATGATTGATCTGATTGGCTAGCACTAGCGTAATTTTCATATAACAACAAGCACCAGGATTTGCCTAGTAAATCTCCATTTGAGGTCATTTACAAACCAAGGATGGGTGTTGAACCACTCTAGTCCAAGGTCCCTGTAGCCAAGGATCTCACTACCAAATTGGAGTAAACACTTGAGCAGGCAAATCTAGAAAAAGCGCAAGTCGCTATGAAAACGAAAGCCGATCCTCATAGATCACAGCCACCCCCTTATCAGATCAGCGATAAAGTGTGGCTTAGTACTTCTAATTTAAAACTTTCTCAACCATCTTGGAAGTTTATCAAACGATGGCTTGGCCCATATGAAATTATGAAGCTAGTTAGCTCCAATGCTGTTGAACTTCATTTACCCTCCACAATGCGCATTCATCTGGTTGTAAATATTAGTTGCATCAAACCTTACGAAGAGCGCTTGCCCGGGCAACCAATGCAACAACCTGGTCCAGTGGTCGTTACTGAAGAGGGTGACCAAGAATATGAGGTTGATTATATTGTTGACTCTTGCTTGCAAGGTCACCATCTTGAGTTTTTGGTTCACTGGGTTGGTTATTCCGATGACAAGCATACTTGGGAGCCTGAGGCTAACCTGAGTAATGCTCGTGATGCCATTTGTGATTTCTATCATTGCCACCCTTCCACTCCTAGGAAATTGCACATGGTTCAGTCGTAATTCAACTCTTTATTCTCTCCCTATATTAATTATTGCTCTGTGGCTTCTGCCCCATTTAATTGCCTGGAAGTCAATTCCTAGAAGGGGGGTAGTGTTATGGGGTACAATTTTTCCTTTATTTTTCTCCAATTTTCTCTCTGTTTTCATGGTCACATGACTTATATCACGTGCTTATTTACTCATGTGACCGGATCACGTGACTTGATCATGTGACTTATATCACATGCAACAAGGACTTATATTTAGATATCATGTGACTAGGCCTGGACTCACCTAGAACATTCTATCTATATCTAGACTTACCTAGAACAGTCTGGACCATGATACCATCATGATGTCATATGGAACATCATGGAATGTTGTGGAACATTCCTCCTTACTAATTATTTGTTCAATACAAACATTATAATAGTATATATTGGAATGTCATCGTCCAGAGACCTGAGCTTGGTTCTCTTAGGGCTATCTGTCCATGAGCATCCTAAGTCTTTTCCCTTGCTTATCACGCTCACCATTGACGAGCATAAGTCAATGCTAATCCTTTATATCTTTCAAGTCCTCAAGTCAGACTATAACTGATTTGTTTTCTTGAGTTTCGATCTAGTGTTGGTGTTGCAAGAGTCCAGTACTTCGCTCGTCTCACTTCACTCTATTGTAGTTTCTCAGTTCAATATATTCATGGTTCCAGCGGACTCCATAATGGACTATATCAGTGTCCATCTTGTCCATCTTCTTCTTGTTTTTGGTTTGTTTTTCCATTTTATTTCACTCAACACATAACACTAATCTGTTTTCTTGAACAAAGTTCTTAGTGTAGATGCTGCAAAAGCTAGAGTGCATCACTCATCTCAGGAATAGAAAGTGACAGGATGGATGTGACCATTGGAAGAAGGAATGAACAGAATACCAGTGATAGCATAGTCAGAGGTATCAGTTTCCACAGTCATAAGCATGTCAGAGATCCAATGAACCAAGATAGACACAGTAGTGAAGGCTTTCTTGAGGTTGTTGAAAGCAGAGTGACAGACATCAGAAAAATCTCAAGAGGCATCTTTCTGGGTGAGATGCATGAGCAGAAGCACAATATCTGAATAGTTGTAAATGAATCTGTGGTAGAAGTTGATAAAGCCCAGGAAGGATTGGATATCCTTCACTTTCCAGGGCTCTGACCAGTCATAGATAGCTTGGACTTTATCAGTGTTACATGTCGAGTGGAATAAAATAGAAAAACAAACCAAAAACAAGAAGAAGATGAACACTGACATAGTCCATCATAGAGCCTGCTAGACCCATTAAATCCCACACCCTTTCTAGCAATGAAGGCCAGGGCTTTCTAGGTGGAACCACAAATATATTGAATTAAGGAAACAATACAGGAGCTATATACCCTAGCTAGCATGCACGGACCATGTCCTGCCCTATAGTAAGGAAACACTACTAAGTACTATAATAAGTAACCTTTGTACTATAAGGGAAATACCCTCAACCCATATTCTAGGTCATCAGCCTAGACTTACCCAGCCACCTGATAAGATAAAAGATAAGATAAGATAGATGCTTACTGATAAGATAAGCACCATTCTGATAGAATAAGATAAGAAAAATCAGAAGCACCTTGAGTGCTAGTGATACAATTGTTTCTGATATGGTCAGCAGCTCACATTGGTGTGGAGTGCGCACTAAGACTTATAGGAAACTGAGGTTGTCCTAGCTAGAGGGGCTGAGAGAAGACTCAGGAGGATTTGATGAGCAATCCCCTGATCACTGCATTCACCCTTTATATACCATACAGGGGTTTGTACATGTAGTGAACGGATCTACTGATAAGATAGAAAACATATGTACTAGGCATGCATCAATCATAGCCATGGGATGGAAGAGAAGGAGAACATAAGGTAAACACATGTAAAATGGAAGTGGAAGCATGGACAGGAGGTAAACATGTGCTGCCATGATCATACATGAGATTGATGAGGATACCATGATGTGTGGCAGCTATTAAATATCAAATAGCTATGAAATGGGAAACATATGTAGAAGGTGAGGCATGGATCTAGAACTGTCTATGCATATGTGAGAGGCAAGCATAGGGGCTAGTCCTTGTATTGTACAATCTAACTCGTACATGCCAAGTCACATGATTAGGAAAGAGACTTAGACATTTCTAAGTCTTGAAAGTAAGCACACTAGGCACTAAAGACTTAATAAATTAGAATAAATAGAAAGAAAAAGAAAATAAATAGGGGAAAAATGCATATCATAACAGTTTCAATCAGAGGATGCTCTCAGAACTCTGTACAGCCTGGGGGTTATGTTGAACTAGACCATGCTATCAAGGAGGTTCATTTTAGCACATCTGCTCTTTCTGATCCTCATTTCTTTGCTTCTCTCATTTCCTTGGACTCTTATGATACTATACCCTCTTTTCTGGCACTCTTAGATTCTGGCTCCTCTCATTGCTTTATTGACCCTACATTTGTTGTAAAACACAATCTTCCAGTCTTTCTGATTTTTTTTATTTAACTTAAGCTTTTCGTTGGTACTTGCAACACTACCATTACTCAAGCAATAGATTTTTCTGTGCATTTCACCTCTGGTGATGTCACCCCTGCTATCTTCTATGTCACTTCATTGGACTCCCCTTGTTGTCTAGTGCTTGGACTCAACTGGCTCACCCACTACAATCTGTTGATTGACTGGATGTTACAGGGTATAATTTTTCCTTTATTTTTCCTCTTTTTTTTTCTTTCTTTTGTGATCATATAACTTACATCACGTGCTTATTTACTCATGTGACCAGATCACATGACTAGTATCACGTGCAACAAGGACTTATATTTAGATATCACATGACTAGACCTGAACTCGCTTAGAACATTCTATATGTAGACTTACCTAGAATGGTCTGGACCATGACATCATCATGATGTCATATGGAACACCATGGAATGTTGTGGAACATTCCTTCTTACTAATTATTTGTTCAATACAAACATTGTAACAGTATATATATTGGAATACCATCACCCAGAGACCCCAGCTTGGTTCTCTTGGGGCTACTTGTCCACGAGTGAACTTAAGACTTCCCCTTCATCATTACACTCAATGACAAGAGTATAATTGTTGCTACCTCTCTTACCTTTCATGCCTTCAAGTTGAGCATTAACTAATTTGTTTTCTCGAGACTTCAGTCTAGTATTTGACACTGCGAGAGGCTCAGTCTGTCACTCATCTCACTGGGTATTGGGCAGTATAACTTTATGAGCTACATTTTAAGTAGTGCCAACCCAGACATCTACTCTGGAAATCTTTTCCTTACTAAAATTTTCTCCTCTGACTCCTCCAACTCCTTCACCATCTCTGGTCAACTTGCTGCATTTCCCTGGACTGCCAGCTCTGCTCATCTCCTTCATCAATGCTGTTGTCTTCATACATGCTTGTAAGATGGAAGGATCTGTACAATTCACCCTCTATCTCAGACTCAAAGATATGAAGCTATGCTCTGCCAACATCAGAAAAGAAGACATAAACCTTGACAATATTCCTTCAGACTATTATGGCTTTTCTGACGTCTTCAGCAAAGAGCAGGCAATGACCTTACCACCTCACTGGGACTTTGACCTTAACATCAAATTAGAGGAAGGGGCTATGCCACCTCTAGGTACCATCTATTTGCTTTCCCCTCTTGAGTTGGAAGCTCTTCACAAGTTTCTGGATGAGCACCTCAATTATAGCTTTATTCAGCTCTTTTCTTCTACTCATACCTTCCCTGTTCTCTTCATCAAGAAGAAGGATGGTTCTTTCTGTTTCTGCATCGATTTCTGAGGGCTCAACAAGATCATTAAGAAGGGCTGCTATCTACTTCCCCTTATTTCCGACCTCCTAGATTCTTCTAGCTGAGTGAAGGTATATACCAAGCTTGATCTCTAAATGGCTTACCATCTCGTCCAGATATCCCCTGGAGATGAGTGAAAGACTACTTTTCACATCTGCTATAGCTTCTTCAAATGGTTGATCATCCCAAAAGGCCTCACTAATGTTCCTGCTACCTTCCAGTAGTTTATCAACCATATCTTTGCAGATATGCTCAATGTCTGCATGGTGGTCTATCTCAATGACATCCTCATCTACTCCTTCAATATAACCTCATACAAACAACACATCTGTGAAGTTCTTCAATGTCTCCAAAAACATGGCCTCTATGCTAAACTAGAGAAATATGAGTTCCATACAGATTCAGTCGACTACCTTGGTTATCGCCTATTACTCGAAGGATTGACAATGTCCTCTGATAAAGTCCAAGCTATCCATGACTAGCTAGAGCCTCAGAAAGTCAAAAATGTCTAATCCTTCCTGGATTTTGCCAACTTCTACCAATGATTTATTTACAATTATTTCGATATTATGGTTTCACTCATGTGTCTCACCCAAAAAGATGCTTCTTGGAATTTTTCTGATATCTATCGATCCACCTTTAGGAATCTTAAGGAGGCTTTCATCACTGTGCCTATCTTAGTTCATTGGGTCTCTGATGTGCCTATGACTATGGAAACTGATACCTCTGACTATGCTATCACCAATATTCTGTCCATTCCTGCCTCTGATGGTCATATCCATCCAGTCACTTTCTATTTCCACATGCTCACCGCTTCTGAGCTCAGCTATGACACCCATGATAAAGAACTTCTCACTATTCACAAGGCTTTTCGCCATTGGCGCTACTACCTTGAGAGTTCTGAAACATCCATTGATGTTGTCACTGATCACAAGAATCTCAAATACTTCTCTACCTCCAAGGTCTTAACTTGCCGCTAGACATAGTGGTTGGAGTACCTCTCCCAGTTCAATCTGGTTATCTGTTTCTGTCCCAAAAGGATTGGGGCTAAATCGGATGCATTGACTAGACAATGGGATGTCTATACTAAAGAGAAGGATGAGGACTATGCCTGTGCTAACCCATAGAATCTTCACCCTGTTTTCACTCAGAAACAGCTCACTTTGTCTCTTAGGGCTGCTATACTAGAAACACCTGTTCTGCATGCTTCTTTTCTCCTCAACTCTGAGCAACTCTATAATGATATTCTTTTCACTCTTTCCTCTAATCCCATTGCTTCTCTGCTCCTTTTCGGTTCTTTTGATTCTCATTGGTCAATTGATACCTTCAGTTTTTTGTATCAAGACAACCAAATCTACATCCCAGAGACAAATGACCTTCATCTCCATATTCTTCAAAATCATCACAACTACCCCCTATCTGGACACTTTGGACAAAATCGCACCCTAGAACTCATTTGGCATAATTACACCTGGCCAGATATTTATTACGATATGTATTTTTCCTCTATTTTTCTCTATTTTTCTTCCTTTAGCACCTAGCGTGCTTATACTCAACAACTTAGGAACATCTAAGTCTTTTTCCCAATCACGTGACTGGTCACGTGACATGATATGTGCAACTTGCTTGCACGTGACATGGACAAACCCCTATGTCACATCTTCATGGACTCACAGGCTTTCATAGCCTTATGCCTCACCGTTATTGTATGTTTTCCATTTCCCCTATTTCATATTTAATAGGCTGCCACTGTTACGATATGTATTTTTCCTCTATTTTTCTCTATTTTTCTTTCTTTAGCGCCTAGCGCGCTTGTACTCAACGACTTAGAAACGTCTAAGTCTTTTTCCAGATCACGTGACTGGTCACGTGACGTGATATGTGCAACTTGCTTGCATGCGACATGGACATAACCCCTATGTCACATCTTCACGGACTCACAGGCTTTCATAGCCTTATGCCTCACCATTACCATATGTTTCTCATTTCTCCTATTTGATATTTAATAGGCTGCCACACATCATGGGATCCTCACCAATCTAATGTGTGATCGTGGCAGCACATGTTATCCTCACTTTATGCTTCTCCTTCCATTCTACATATGTTTCCCTCATGTTATGATTCCTTTCCATTCCATGGCTATGCTTGATGCATGCCTGGAACATATGTCTTTCATAGTATCGGTTAGATCTAGTGTACACATGGACAAACACTAGTAGAGTATATAAGATTCAATGGAGCAACCAGAGGACTCCATCGAATCCTCTTGGGTTTTATCGTTCAGCCTCTCTGAACCCTCCTAAGCTTTAATCGAATAACCTCAGTACGCACTCCACATCATGTGAGCCGCTGAATGTTTCAGCCACACATCATGGAATCCTCACCGATCTCATATGTGATCGTGGCAGCACATGTTATCCTCACTTTATGCTTCTCCTTCCATTTTACACATGTATTCCTCATGTTATGATTTCCTTCCATTCCATGGTAATGCTTGATGCATGCCTGTCCCTTATGTTTTCCATTTTATCGATAGATCTGGACATAACATGTACAAATAATTGTAGAGTATATAAGATGCAATACAGCGACTAGGGGATTTCCATCGAATCCTCCTGAGTCTTTCCCTTCAGCTCCTCCATAAGCTAAAGCAACCTCAGTTACCACTATTTCAGTATGCACTCATACTATGTGAGCCGCTGATTGTATCAATATTAGGACCTTCATCAAAGACTACACCAAATCGTGCACTACTTGTGCCCATGTCAAAGTCCCTTGTCATCACTCCTATGACCTACTTAAGTAGCTTTTGATACCAGAAAAGCCATGGAATTCTATCTCGATGGATTTCATAGAGCAATTATCCTCATTGGAAGATTTCACTGCTATCCTAGTGGTCGTTAATCATCTCTCCAAACAAGTAATCTTTATCCCTACTGTGGTTAGCGAGAAGTCCACGGTAGGTTTTGCCCTCTGCGCGCGTTGTCTCAGCCACACTTGTGGCTGTGCATTCGTCCAGCCACGTCCACACCGTCGACCACACCTCACCATTGCTACGTCGAAACAGTCCCAGACGTCATCAACCCAACTTTTTTCGCACTATAATCTGTCAGACGGCGCTCGTGGACGCTTCGAAACAAGTGATTCAAACCAAGCACTTCGCCGTTACGGACCGTGCAAGATGTCGCTCACTTGTCCTGGCAACAACCCTACTGGCATTAACGGCTATAGCATGAAGAGATGTGAGATATCTTTCAAATCTTACACTAATTGAGTGAGCATCTTCTGATGCCAGTGTCTAGATCCCTCCGACGACAAGCTTCGAGAAGCACTACTCCAGTACTCTAAAGAAAGGCTCACAGTCGCTGAACGTTTGACAAGGCTACTCTCAGAGTTTGGGCTGTGCATCAAGTGAGTCTAATGATGGTTTGTGCATTTCATGAGATCAACGAGCAACAGGAAGTCTCGTCTACATGAACTCAATCGACAATTCAACATTCCAAGCCCTCGAAAGCTGCCTCCAGTAGACGTTGCAATGCAAGCCGTTCTGGAGAAGATTGCGGAGGATACTGACCAAGCAAATGGTGTCAATGCCATCACATCCATACTGAGCAATGAAGGAATACCCTTACCAAGGTAAGTCTACATTCGTGTTTTCTACTGCTTTCTCACCCAGCCGTCAACGTAGAGATTTTGTTCGCTCTATAATGGCTTCTGCTGCCCCGGATGGTCTGAGTGCACGTTTTCCTGGAGGAAAGAAAGTTCGTCGCTCTGCGCTTGTAGCGATCGGTCCAAATCAGCAACACCATGCTGATGGATTCGCAAAACTGAATGCGCAGGCCCTCCAAATGGGCGGTGTTGGTCTGGACATCTATGGGATCAAAGATCAATGGAGTGGATTTCTCCTTCATCTCGTTGTAGTTCCAAACCATCGTCTAGCTACTACAATCGGTCATGTACACCTTGACTATATTATGAAGTATCAAGGTAGCGTGAATATCTAATGTTGTGATTACATCAGTTTTTCAACGCATTTTTCTAGCTATTCCATTGACGTTTGTCACCGACAAAGGCTCTGAGACTGGCATAATGTTTGGTGATCAAACTGCATTGCGGTACATTGTCATGCATGCATTGAAGGCTATGTGCACTTACGAGAAGACAGAACTGTATTCGCTCCGAATATCGACGTCGATCAATACCCGCCTTTTCTGTTCTTGAAGAGTGTCCACAACACACCCATTGAGGGTTTGTGGCACTGGTTCCTTAAGACGCACGGTGTCAACATAAAGCTGTTGCTTCAAAGCGGGCAGAATGACGGAATATACCATCCAAACAAGGAGCTACACCGGTATGTGATTTATTCTTTAAATTCCGAATGACTCTTAATGACAGACATTGTTTCAGACAACTTTTCTACTGGCTGTGGCCGAAGATCTTGCAGGAAGAGCTGGATAATTTCGTCGAGTATTGGAATAACCATCGCATTCGCTATCAAAAAGGCAAACCCAACCCGTCCGGAACCAGTCCAAGGCATGCATTTACTGTTTCTCACTCCTATGGAGGACAGGATTGCAAAATTGCTGTGACGCAGGATGTAATAGATGCGCTGCGTACACAGATTCCCATATCTAGGAAGGAATCCATGCGATGGGTAAGCGACGATTTTGGTCAAGTTGCGGATAGGGTATATGAGGAGCTTGGTTGTCCTGACCTCACACTCAAAAATGGCTGGATGATTTTTCAACAGATACAGGAGATGATGACGGAGGAGATCCAAGTAGATAACCTAGTTTAATGTAGATGTACAGCTCCGCTGTCTCAGTTGACTATCATCCTTTCTCGACTTCTTGTTGAACACGTACCAATGCCTTTGCATAATGAACCTGCTGTTTTTCATTTCCACTATGCTATGGGATACATATAATAGCAGCACACTGTATTATCTTTGGGTTACGTAGAATCATAGACCAACTCCCATGCATGATTCATGAATGTCGCTCCGTTGACTGTAAACAACAGTCAACTCTCTGGCACGTTGCGGTGAATAGGTGAAAGTGATACTCTATGGCAACATATATAAGAGCTTGATGTCAGAAGCACAATATCAGTCAACTGACCACCTGTCCTTACTGGTTCTCTTTGTTCTTTTTATCTGACCGAAATTCACTCTTTATTTCTCTGAGTGCTGTCAAGTCCATGGCCGTTATCTCCCGTCTATGTGTAGCAGATGACGGGGATGGCTGTGGTGGCCGATTTCCATACAAGACCAGTTCAGGACTGTGTGCTAAATGCCAGAAGCTATCTGGTTTCGCTTCTGATTCTATTGAATTTAGCCTGTGGCAAGTGCGTACTAGGCTAAACCCATCTTCTGTTGTCTAAATTTATCTTTGCTTTGCTAGAACATGCCGCAATGCAAGGGATGTGGCCTCGCATGGAAAAATCTACGAGGTGACTTTTGCGGGGAATGTGAAAGAAAGAATACTTCGCCGTCGGACGAAGGTCTGATTTTTTGTGGTTCGAGTTGTTGATACCTCAAAGTGTTAATTTTCAATCAGTGGATAACCCCGGTTCAAGCCAAGGGCCATCTACGGTGGCTAATGTGATTGAAATTGCAAAGCAGGCGCGGGCACAATCAACAAGTGCACGGTTGAAGAAACCTACTGTAGATATTCGCAATCTGAATACAACCACAGGACTTAATTATGCAAAGAATGGTGGTCAGTCAGGTGGTGATAAAATCAAAATCGCAGTAGAGGTTCGGATCAAGGGTGCTCCGAAGCGAAGCAATGCAGGTGATTCGTACGGAAAGTGGATCAAGTCTTGGGCAAAGGACGTATTTCTCACTGGTATGTATGGTTATTACAATTTCTTATTTTTCTTCTGAAACCTTATGACAGAAGTTCTTGAGGATTCATTGGCTTGTCTCAATGTCACCTGGGAAAAAGACGAGGGCATGAGTCTTAATCTGTGAGTTATGCTACCAACGACAGATGCGATCATCATGCTGATTGCTTTACAGGAGCGAGGTGCAGTTCCGTTTTCCCGGCAACAAGAACTTTCATCCTGGCGATCAGTCGAAATCTGTGGGATACGTATATAATGCATACATGCTCGGAGATTCTGCAGAGTTTTATAAGCCCAAGGATATGAAGGATGTCAAGGGTCCCGCGCTATTTTTTGAACTCTTTGTGGACCGACCAGCAGTAAGTTCATTCATATATGCATGCTAGCATTTCATTTTACATTAGCTATAGTTCATGGAACGTTTAGAAGATGTCAGAGCGGAGTTACCTATCAGTAACCGGGAGACGACGATTCGAAAATCGCGAAGAAAGCGTCGTGCAGTTCAGAGCTTATCCTCCGATGACGAATTCTTGAAAGGCTCGAGCGCTATGACTACCGGTCACAGTAAGCCAGTGCGAAAAAAGCAGCGTATAGCTACTGGTTGGTTCACTTGATTTACACGGTGTGGATACTTGCTAATGTCAAGCAACTAGGTGCTGCACTTGTGTCGTCATTCGTTCCAACCCCATCCGTTCTCTCCTCACGAAACCCATCTTGTACAGATGGAAAGTCTATTTCGTTGATCCGCGCAGTATGCAGTACCGTTCCCGAAACTGGCGAGGTGGAGACCATCTGGCCACAGGATGACTCAAATCCAGCCAAAGGCTTGCTCAGTCTTGACGTTTTCGCTCAAGGCCAGACCAAAAAGGTCTACAAAGTATGTAACATCCATTGAGCGCCGTGGACTACCGAATGATATCTCTTTAGTTGATGCTCGATGGTGAACTTTTCGTAGCGAAACAGTTCTTCGACATTGGGAGTGGTGACAGCGTGGCAGCTGTCGAAAATGAGAAGTATCTTCAGGCCGAGCTGATCAGACTCCGTCTCGGAAGTTGGTTCCTGTCCCATTTTCGAAACGTTGCGAAACAATGCGGTGTCAGTCTTTTTACAGGTGCGTGACATATGGGCTTTCAAGTACGTGAATTATCCGGCTTATAATAGCAGGACTGGCGTTCTCCGAGGGATTCCTTGCCCGTGAGTGCCAGCACACGCATTTCCTCAATCCGCCCGATGATCTTCAAGATGAGCGCAATCAACCTGGAGCTGTATGGCTCATAGAGCCCCGAAGGACGAAGACTGTTATCAAGTTTAGTGGCACACTGCAACACCCATCCACCAACGACAAATTGGGAATCACGATCGCGGCCTTCGCCCACTTCGTCTACCAGTTCAGCAATCGGAAATTTGTGTTTGCTGATATCCAAGGTAAGCGTGAATATTTGTTGCATCTCAATACTTTTGATTTCGATAGGCTCGCCAATGACCGTGGACGGACGTGATGGAATCATCTTATTCGACATTATGACACATACGGACACCGGGTGAGCTGTGTTCGACACTTCGTGATCTTGCTCGAAGCTGATACTTCCGTAGCGATAGCGGCATCGGAGACCACGGTAAAGATGGTATTGCCGCGTTTTTGCTGCAACATAAATGCGACTATATCTGCAGGGCCATGAACTTAGTTCCTCTCGGTGTTGACTCGGAGGCAGATGGCAACGAGGTGGATTGATATCATTGCAGTTGCTTATTGACAAAGTGCAGTAAACTTGAAGCTACTTTACATACATACATAGTTTAGTTCAGATACTCAGCTTGCTCGTAATGGACTCATTTTCAAAATATGAAGGACAGCGAAAATTACTCATTAGCAAGTGTCTTCACGAAGATCATCCCACCACATAACATGTTTTGTCAAGCTGCTTCCCGGCGAAGATGAGACCCTCCTTGTCTTGGATCTTCGCTTTCACGTTATCGACTGTATCCAAGGATCCAACCCCCAGCGTGATGGTCTTCCTAGTCAACATCTTCACAAAGATCTGCATGCCACCACGGAGACGCAAGACGAGGTGAAGTGTGGACTTTTTCTGGATGTTGTAGTCCGACAGAGTGCGTCCCTCCTCGAGTTGCTTCCTGGCGAAGATGAGACACTGCCGGTCCAGGGGAATACTGGGTAAACGTAATGTTTATCCTCGACGAAGGGCCCATGTGACAGCGAAGTGCTTGGTTCGAATGCCCAGTTTCGAAGCTTCCGCGAGTGCCATCTAACGGATTATAGTGGAAAAGAGTTGCGTCGACGGCGTCTGGGACTGTCTCGACATAGCAATGGTGTGGCTGGACGAGTGCACAGCCACGGGTGTGGCTGGGACGACGCGCGCAAACGGCAAAACCTACCGTGGACTTCTCGCTAACCACACCCTACTCACAACACTATTACATCTTCTGAACTTGTCAAGTTGTCCCTTATGCATGTTTTTTCCAAGCACAGTGCTCCTTCACATGTCACTTTCGACTACAGTTCTGACTTCATCTCTCATTTTTTCTGCTCACTTGGAAAAGCTCTCAACATATACCTACACTTTACCTCAGGATATCACCTGGAAGGAGATGGACAGACAGAACACATCAATCAGACTCTGGAACAATACCTGCGCATCTATTGCAACTATCAACAGGACAATTGGGCTGAGTTACTACTCTTGGCTGAATTTGCTTACAACAATGCTTCTAGTACTACTACAGGGGTATCTCCATTCTTTGAAAACAAGGGCTATCATCCGAACCTTTCTGTTTTTCTAGAATGTGATCTCACCTGCTCATGATTATGCAGTTAATCTAGACGAACTATATTCCTTCCTGCATACTGAAATGGCCGCTGCTCAACAACATTATCAAGGACCTGCAGATGCAAGGAATTCTCTGAGATGAGTGCATCACTTAGCGCTCAAGGCACTTTTTATTTTCTTATCTTATCTTATCTGGTTGATGCTAATCTTATCAGTTAGCGCTAATCTTATCTCAATCAGGTGGCTGGGTAAGTTCCAGACTCAGTCTAGACTTACGACCTAGGGTTACGGGCCTAGGGTATTACCTTAAGAGACGGGGTATTTACTTATATAGTACTTAGTGTGCTCACCTCAGAGGGGCATAGATCATGGTCTGTGCACACTATCTAGGGTATATAAGTAGCTACAATTCCCTGTCGTAGTGCCTTAGTTCAATATATTCGTGGTTCCACCTAGAAAGCCCTGGCCTTCGTTACTAGATAGGGTGATGGGATTTAACGGGTCTTGCAGACTCTATGTTGGACTATGATAGTGTCCAGTTTCCTTTGAGTTTGGTTTGTTTTTCCGTTTTGTTCCACTCAACGTGTAACATTCTTCACCTCCAGTTTTCCAGGTCGGAGACCTTGTCTATGTCAAAGCCAAGTTCTTCTGCTCTACATGTCCTTCAAAAAAGCTATTAGAAAAGAACCTGAGTCCTTTTCCTATTATTTCTCAACCTGGCTCTCACTCTTTTACTCTTAAGTTTTCAGACATACTATGATCAGGACACTTTGTTTTTCATGTCTCTCAACTAGAGCCATCTTTTCTAAACCCTATTTCAAACTGTATATAACCTCTGCCATCTCCAGTTGAAGTTGATGTCAAGCCTGAGTATGAGATCTCTGAGATTTTGAACTTCAAGGTAGACCATTGACAGAGACATTGTCAACTATTGTATCTGGTTCATTGGCTTGAGTATGAGGGAATAGATGATGAGACTTTCTGGCTACTTGCAACTGAACTTGGGAATGCCTCAGAACTTGTTATGGACTTCCATGCCAGGTATCCTGATAAGCCTGGACCTCTTCTTATATAGGTTCTGTGCTGCCTATATGCTCCGATTGACCTATCAACTTGTTCCAAGTCTTTTCTGTCTTTTTCATTTTTTTGTACTTATCACTCTTTCTAGCCCATTTCTCAACCTGGTGCTGTCTTAATACTTGTTCCTTCCTAACTCATTCTTGCTCCATTTTCTGAGACTCATATGAGCCAAATATATTATGTGTGGTTTACTTTTTATAGGAGCACCAGGAGAACTAACTACTGCCTATACCACCTCATCATCCTTCCTCTCTGATGTTAGTGCTTCTCTCTCTTTCCTATGTAGCTTCTTCTTCTTCTTTCAGTCCATTCCTTCTATTTTCATCAACTTCCGATTCTCCAAGTCCATTTCTGATGGAATGTAGTTGGAGTTAAGGGCTAGGCTCAACAAGCTAAGCTTGTAGTTGATGGATGATAGGAGGAGGATGACGGACCTCCAAAGATGCTTGATCTCATCGAAAATGACTCAGATAGCCTACATGATGGCATCCGACTCACCATCCTTGTCCTTCACTTCCTCCAGACATGAAGGGCTGGGCTCACTGGTGTGCATGCATTTCCACCTCTCCTTCAGCAAGTTACTATACTCTTCTCTTTTCCACCTGTGCTTGACATTCTTTATACCCTCGCGTTTGCACCGCCCCTTCGTTTTGTCACACTGGGCGCATGACCTGTAGATGGAGCTGTTGCTCTTGTAGCAAATCTTGCAAGGTGTGTTCACCTTCACACAACTGGCCCATAGGAGATTGAAGTGCTGGGTCTGGGTAGGACTTATCTTTTGTTTTTCTTTTCCCTTGTCCGCCACCTTTTTCATCTTCTTCTCCTCTTTCCACCTCTTGTCTGCCTCCTTCACTGCCTCTCTCGTCTTCTCCTCTTTCTCTGCTTTCTATTTTCTCTCCTCCTTAATTTGTACCCTTGCTGCTGTTAATACCTTCTTTCTCACCTCTGCTACCTCTTTTTGCTTTCTGCCTCTATTTGTGTATACTCCTCAGCCTCCTGCTGTTGTCGGAAGGTATCCTCTGTCTTTGCAAGCACCATCTCCACCGAGTTGTCATTGTGGAGGGTGAGTTCAATGTCAGAGTAGTGAAAAATGTTGATGGAGGCCATTGAAAATCATTGAGAGGAAGGATAGATATTTTTTAGATGAAAGCAGAGCAGTGTGCAGGTAGAAGTATTGAGTTGAAGGTGTGCATTCAGAGCATTTGCGCTGATACAGGAAAATATTTCAAGCTCTATCTAGAAAATTCGTTTCCTGCCCATCGTTCCTATTGAGCCTTCAGGGGTTCAGACCTAAGAGGAGGATACTGTCATATTCCAAACAATGCTAAGTCTCTTTTCAACTCTTTTGTCTTTCTCTCCAGGTTTTTCAAACACTACTACAATATTTACTGTATTTCCTTATCTGTGATTTGATAGTTCCACTCTTGTGCTGATAGAGTATGAAAACTAAAGGCACATGACCACCATTCTCCATCAGGACATTTCATAGATAGGACAGCCCCTGTGACAAAATCTGAGGCATAAGTTTCCAGGCAGAATTCTGTATTGATATCTGAATAGACCAAAACAGGTGCTATTGTAAAGTGTTCTTTAAGTGTTTCAAACACTTGTTGTTCTTTATCTTCCCAATTCCATTGGAGGTCTTTACAAGTTAAGTCCATGAGAGGTTTTGTGATTCCAGCATACTTGAGTATGAAGTGATGGTAAAAGTTAGTGAGATCAAGGAAAGAATGGACATGTTTGACTATTCATAGGACTGGCCACTTCTGGATCACTTTGACTTTCAATTTGTCCATGCAAACACCTTCACGACTAATGATCATATCTAGGAATTCTACTTCTGTCTTGTCAAAGAAGCATTTCTCCGGCTTGATGAATAAATCATGATTTTTGAGCTGCTGGAGCATACGTGCTACAGCTTTGTGATGCTCATTGATATTGTCTGATTTTGTATAAATTAACAGATCATCCATGTAGATAACAATAATATCGTCCATATCCACAAATAGCTCATTTATCATTGCTTGTAACATAGCTAGCAAATTACAGAGACCAAAGTACATGACAAGGGGTTTGAAAGAACCTAGATAATAGGCAAATACTGCCTTCCATTTGTCACTGATACGGTCAGCAGCTCACATTATATCTGAGCGTGTACTGAGGTTAGAGGTTGCTCGACTTAGGAGTACTGAGAGGGGCAAAGGACTTAGGAGGATTTGATGGGACCTCCTGGTCGCTGTATTGGCTCTTATATACTATACAACTGTTTGTACATATAGTGTTATTATCTACCGATAAGGTGGAAAAACATGAGGAACAGGCATGCATCAAGCATCTGAAACAATCAGCGGCTCACATGTTTGAGTGCGTACTGAAATGAAGTATAACCAAAGTTGCTCTTAGAATGAGACACTGAGGAGTAATACCCAAGAGGATTCGATGGAGTCCTCTGGCCATTCCATTCATCCTTATATACCATACATCTGTTTGTACATGTAGTGTTCTTATCTACTGATAAGGTGGGAAAACATATGGAGGAGGCGTGCATCAAGCATCGCCATGGAATGGAAGAAGAACCATAACATGAGGAGAACATTCGTAGAATGGAAGTAGAAGCAGAACATGTGCTGCCACATTAAAACGGTGCATACACCATGAGGTGTGGCAGCTTATTAAATATGAAATAGCGGAAATGAGAAACATACGGTAAAGGTGAGGCATAAGGCTATTAAAGCCTGTGAGTCTGTGAAGGTGTGACATAGGGGTTGTCCGTGTCGCATGCAAGCAAGTTGCACATATCATGTCACGTGACCAGTCACGTGAGTAGGAAAAAGACTTAGACGTTTCTAAGTCATAAGTATAAGCGCACTAGGCGCTAAAGAAAGAAAAATAGAGAAAAAGAAAAGAAAAGGAAAGAAAAATACATATCGTAACAGCATCATCATAGAATGGAAGAAGAAGCATGGGATGAGGAGGACATGTGCTGCCACATTAATACGGTGTATAGGCCATGAGGTGTGGCAGCCTATTAAATATGAAATAACGGAAATGAGAAACATATGGTAAAGGTGAGGCATAAGACTATGAAAGCCTGTGAGTCTGTGAAGAGTAGACATAGGGGCTAGTCCATGTCGCGTGCGAGCCAGTTACACGTGTCAAGTCTCGTGACAAATCATTTATTGAAGATCAGCTCTCAAAGGGCTATATTAGACCATCTAAATCACCTTGGACATTATCTGTTTTTTTGATTTCTAAAAAGGAAGGCACCAAGTAGATGGTACAAGATTACTACTATCTGAATGAAGGCATAGTTAAAAATAATTATCCCTTGCCCCTGATTAGTCAGCTTGTTGACAAGCTCAAGAGCACAAGGTACTTTATGAAAATGGACCTTTGATGGAAATACAACAATATATGTATCAAAGAAGGTGACTGTTACGATATGAATTTTTCCTCTATTTCTTTTCCTTTTCCTTCTATTTATTCTAATTTATTAAGCCTTTAGCACCTAGCGCGCTTACTTTCAAGACTTAGAAACGTCTAAGTCTCTCTCCTATTCATCCTGCTTCTAAGCTGAAAGAGGAGGCGCTGATGGTGGCTGAATGACTAGCTAATCATTCAACCTTTCTTAGGCTTGAAATTGTCTTTCAGATTGATTACATGATTCCACAGCTTGCATGTTGGTATGCACTTGGATTCTTTCTTCAAGAAAAGTTTCATAAAAGTCCTTATGGTCCTTATGGTAGATGCTGGTAACCAGTTCCTTGATTGGTGTTTCTAATACAACTGTACTTCTCAGCTTCTTTCATAAGTGGTTAATTTTGAGGTCACTGATAAGATCTTTCCATTTTAAGATAGCTTTGACTTCTTCATCTAGTTCCATCAAAGTGAGACACATGGCACAATTAGATAATTGATAATATGATCATGGGCAATGATTTAATTTAACTTCTTCTGTTTGTCAGCCTTTGGCTCTTGAACATGAGGACAGTTTAAGATGCCATATCTCTGACAGGTGGCAGACAGCGCCCAAAAGCATCTGTTAGAAAGCTCGAGCCTGTAACTCAAACAGGCCATAAATGTGTGAATAATAGTGTGGACAATATCTCTTCTTGTACTAATAGGTTTTCTCTTCTTGATGTTTTTGATAGTTCTGATAGTTTAGTTTCTTCTCATGTTCTTGATACATGTGCTTTAGGTAGTCCTAAAAACATAAAACAAACTACAAAAGAAGGAAAAACAAAATTACAAAAAAATAGTTTAGTTTCTTTGTTTTCTGATTTCTTGGATACATACATAGAAGGGGGGTCCTCCTTACAAGGCTTGGCTGCTCAACCAGTGCTTAATTCTTCGAAAACCAAGAATACTTTATCTATCAACTTCCTATACTCTGGAGATGATTTTCCTGAATGGATCCTTACTAGATTGATATCTCTCAAGAAGGAACTCAAGATCCCAATCAAAGTAACGGACAAACACATGGATGTTGACACCACATTACCCATTTAGGTGCAGGTACTCTTAGGTTGTGGAGCAAACTCTATCTTTATCAATTGTCAATGGGCTATACAACAAGGCCTCATGCTATGCAAGTTGTCAATATCTATCCCTGTTTTCAATGTCAATGGTACCAAGAACCGAGCAGAAGACATTACTCATATTGCAGAAATCTGTGTGAAATACAAGGTTACAAAGAAGTAGTTCAAGTCAAGATCTCAGATCTAGGCACTGCTGTGATCATCCTTGGATACATCTGGCTTGAGCTCCATAATCCTAATATTTCCTGAGCCTTCATCTCAGTATTGTACATGTCGAAAAAGAAGGCCTTGGTCTCCTCAAAGTCCATTCCATGCCAGTGATCAGCTGGTGTGCTTTCTGTTTGTTGCACCTGATGACCAGAGTTAGCTGACATCTGGTGCTGGACCGAGGTGTGGTGGTCAGAACTGAATTGACAGTTTGAGACTTTGTACTGTCTAGTAAAATGACTGTCCTTGCCATATTTGTAGCATTCCATTTTGAGGTGTCGCCCCTCAGGTTGCTTTCCTTTTTGTGTAGCTCCAATGTCCATGGCTTCACTGCTATATCTGTATGTTTTACCTCCATGGCTGGAGGAAGAATTTTATGTGTTGTTAACTCAAGCACATCCCTTGGATCTTTGATCAAACTGGAAATTGAAGAGATCATATTGGTTTCTAATCCGTCAAACTTCTTCAAGATACTCTTCTATTAAATCCTTTTGAGTACCTTGAAGGTAGATTTTTTTGATGATTTTGGGCCAAGCTGCCCATTCCAAAAGGTATATCACATGTGAATGTGAATAGTCTGATTGTAAGACCAATGAATGGAATCTTACAATGAACTTGTCCATCCACATCTTTCCTTGTTTTAATTGGACAAGTTAATTTTTCACCCATTCTTTGTCTACAAGGTGTCAGAAATATCTTTCAATTTCCTGCCCCAATTTGTGTAGTGTTGGCCAGGCATTTTGATCAGTATATTTTCTAATAAGAGCCTTGGTGAACCAACCTATAACTGAGCCCTTTACACATGAGAGTACTGCCATGCAACCATCAAAGTTGGTGGTCAATATTGCTTTATTTGCAGTGAGCCAGATCTTTAGTTTGACCCACCATACAGAGAATTGTCTTCAGTCCTCATCAAAGGAACCTGGATCTACAAAGATCTTAATCTTTTGGCTGAGATTTGAGGGTTGATTTTACAGCATTTGTAATGCTGCTGTTACTTGTACAAGCTGAGCTTGCAGGATTTGAATGTCTTATTGTAATTGGGCCATTTTCTAAAAATAGCTGGGCTCGTTGTACAAGTAGTAAGGTGCATGGTGATGATGATTTGTCAGAGGCACCTGTTGGTGGGAATGACAGAGAGACAGTAGATGTGTCGACATACAGGGAAGTGAAGGTGATTTGACATACACCAGGGTAGAGCTAGAGGAGGGAAAGGAGATTGAAAAGACAGTGTAGGTGTATGAAAAATATCAAATTTGAGATCTCTTCTTCTTTCTTTATGTGATGGAGAAAATCTAGTGGTTCCTATTTGGAAATGATCCACTCAGGAACAGGTTCTAGATCTTCAAATCTGACCTGAGAAGGAGAGGTGAAAACACAGTTAAGATGGTGAAATACGATGACTGCTGCTTGTGCTCTAGTATCAAGAACTTGCTGTCTGATTGTGCAAGCCATGTTGAAAAACTTTTTTCAACAGAGCCTTTTCTTCCTTTTCACCCTTTCACTGTTCAGTCAATATCCAACCTGGCACAGCCCCTAAAACTAAGTTAAGTACAAACTAAAAGTAAACCTTTCCTAAGGCTGCATGGACACAAGACCGCTCTTGCATACAGGGAGAGTTACTAATTCAACTAACTAAAACTAATGTGCCTCACATGAACATGGGAACATATCCCAAATGAAGAAGAAGGTTTGATGTCAGAGGATTTAACCTCTAGGGAAATAATCCTAGTTCTCATATGAGAGAATCCAACGACAGGGCCCTAGTCAGCATAACATCCTTCCACTTTCTTAACAAGGTGGAACTAACAAAAATGAAAAGGCATGGTAATGTACAGCAAAATAAAATGATGATAACGGCTAAGAGCACAAGTAGTGCTGGATGCCAGAAAAGTAGGTAACGTGGTTCTAATGAGACAAGCAATGCACTTTAACTTTCGCAGCATCTACACTAAGAACTTCATTCAAGAAAACAGATTAGTTTACATCTAACCTGAAGACATAAAAGTATAAAGAGCTAAAGCATTGAGTTATACTCTTCAATGATGAGTGAGATAGTGAGGAGGAGACTTAGATCACTCATGAGCAAGTAGCCTCAAGAGAACCAAGTTGGAACTCTGGAGTATTTATATTGCAGACTATATGCACTGCTTGTGTTTATATGGAACAAATAATTAATAAGTAGAACTGTTCCACAACATTCCACAAAGTTCTATATGACATCATGGTGATGTCATGGTCCAGACTAGTCTAGATATGTCTATATCTAGAATGTTCTAGATAAGTCCAGGCCTAGTCACGTGATAACTAAGTAAAAGAGTCCTCGTTGCACATGATGTTATGGGGTATAATTTTTCCTCTATTTTTCCTCTTTTTCTTTCTCTTTTTACGATCACATGACTTACATCACGTGCTTATTTTATCATGTGACTTGCTCACGTGCAACGAGGACTTTATATTTAGACATCACGTGACTAGAGCCTAGACTAGGCCTAGAACATTCTTACCTAGACCCACCTAGAACCGGTCTGGACTATGACATCACCTGACGTCATAGAACGTCGTGGAATGTTGTAGAACATTCCGATGATATCATTTATTTATAGCATACAAACATTGTATCTGTATATAAGACTGAATGCCATCGCCCAGAGACCCTAGCTTGGTTCTCTTGGGGCTATCCGTCCACGAGCGAACATAAGTCCTTCTTCTCATCATCTCGCTCATCGTCAAAGAGTCTAAACTCGACGCTTACTCCTTTCATCCTATCACGTCTTCAGGTCAGACGATAACTGATCTGTTTTCTCTGCAAAGTTTTAGTGTTGACGTTGCGAAAGGCATTAGTCCATCGCTCGTCTCACATGAGCAAGTCACATGATCCAGTTACATGAATAAATAAGTACATGATGTAAGTCATATGACTGAGAAAAGAGAGAAAAAATAAAGAAAAATAGAAAGAAAAATATACTCCATAACACTATACAGGCCATGGTCCTAAACTCCTTTCCTTGACCTTTTTGCAAGCATGCTTGAGGTCATTGTCTGACTGAAAGATGATGTTAAATGAATTAAAATTATAATACTCTAGGGTTTATTGGAGTTTATTCTTCAAAATTTGAAGGTAAATGAGACGAACATATCACTTAGTGCTTAAGGTGCTTCAGTTTTTCTTATCTTATCTTATCTAGATGGCGCTTATCTTATCAGGTCAGTGTTTATCTTATCCTGTCGTTGCATCTTATCAGGTGGCTGGGTAAGTCTAGACCAGGTCTAGCTTACGATCTAGAACTTGGAGGTCTAGGATATTACCTTAAGCGTACAGAGACTTACTTATATAGTACTTAGCACGTTCACCTCAGAGGGGCATTGACCATGGTCCGTGCACATTATCTAGGATATATAAGTAGCTACAGTCCTCTGTCATAGTTCCTTAGTTCAATATATTCATGGTTCCACCTAGACAGCCCTGGCCTTCATTGCTAGATAGGGTGTGGGACTTAACGGGTCTTGCAGACTCTATGTCAGACTACGATAGTGTCCAGTTTCCCTTTTAGTTTGGTTTGTTTTTCATTTTGTTCCGCTCGACGCATAATAGTAAAGATCCTCATTTATTCTACCAGCAATCTTGATAGCAAGATCAACCTTCTCTCAAGTCATATATCCTCACATCATGAGAGAACCTCCTTCAAACTTGAGAGTTCCTTTCACTAATCTATTAATAAGCCTTTCATCTATCCTTTTTTGTGTCCATTTATGATCATGTGACCCTAAACAAGTAATTTTGGTCTCATTAGACTATATTTCAGCATCAAGTAGAAAGAGGATAGTCTTTTATTGAATAAGAGAGAGGGATCTAATCATAATAGTGGTTGAAAATTAAGAAGTGTGTGAACTTTTTTAAACTTAGACATACTATTTATATGAATCTCCTTTTCTTTTCACTTTGGTGAAGCCATTGTCAAGCAGACTAGTGTCAGCCCTTCTACTACATTCAAACTTCATTCTAAGAAGCATTCTATTCTTCTCAAAGCTATTGAAGGATGTCCTTCTAAACTTTTTCCCTCTAATATTCAACATGCTCAGTATCTTATCACCTCTGGCAAAGCTGAAAATACTGTTCAAGTGAACAAAGCCATTACAAATATCATCAATCAACCCCTTTCTATCAACTATTCATTATCATATGAAGAAATCTGATATGAAAGCTATGTATGGTCAAGTTCAAACATCCTATTCTATCTATTAAATATCACAAGACTCATTTACAGTACACTTTACCTATACATACAAGGATTAGAGTATAGAGGATTAAAAGAAGATAAGAATCTATCTCCCTTGTTGGACCTCCTATTGATCCTCAAAAACCATGGATGAAGGAGTTTCATTGCTATTTGAATGCTCTTTATGATGTCCCTGAAAATATGAATACTATTCAATGGTAGGGGGTAAGTGTATTTTTTATTCTGAATTGATTGATTTACTACATTTTATATAGTGTCATACTACTCAATATTCTATATAGGCTAGTATAGCTTGTGATTATCTTTTCATCATGGCATCATTAGTATCAAGTGAAAGGGCAGTTTCTGCTGGTGGTATTATCATTAGCAGATACTGCAATCACTTGAAAGGCAATATTGTGGAAGCACTTCAAGTTTTGATATGTGCTATTAGACATGATCTCTTATTCAGAAATTTGGGTATAACAGCAGATGAGGATGAGAATGAGAATGAGAAGTTAGATGATGAGACAAAGACTGATATAAATGAGCAGGATGAAAAAGCTTGAAATAATATCTTGGCTGAGAATAAGAATGATCTATATGAATCAGATATAGATACAATTACAGATGATGACTAGGTAGAAAAGTAGAATAGTATACCTATACAATCAAAGATGATCTATTATCCAATATCACTCTTGAACTAATATTTAACTTTTTTTTACTAAGGTAGACCTTGCATGGTTTCAGCAAATGTCACATGACAAAGTGTGATAAAGCATGACAAAAAGATTGTATCTATATAGGCAGCAGATAGAGACACCCTCTGAGGAATTGACCATCAATGAGTGATTGAGCATGAAATGCTTGAATTTTCATTATTTTCCAACTCTCTAAAATGGTCAGTGATCAGGAGAAGATGAGCTTTCTGTTGCTTGAAAGCAAACAAAATTGAAAATATTGACACCAAGTCTACTGATACGTCCAACTAGTAAAGGGTCCTGTGGCCACCCATCTGCTAAAGAATTTCACCCCAATCTCTAGCTTCATAGTCTTGCAGATGTCTATCACAAAGAACTGGATGAACAGCAGGCTGCATGGGCATCAAAGAGATACTGTGGTTACCATACACTTCCCAACATGATTATGGATGAACTCAAAGATGCTCAAATTCTTTAACTTGGTATATATTTCTCATTCATAAATTATATCTACAAAGCCAATCTACAACTAATCTACTACATATCCTATATTTTACGAGCAGGCATTTACTTCTAACGCACTACCTAGAGCACTCCACACCATTCTCTCGCCATAGTGGTAGTACTATAAATGGTAATCTCACCGTTGACCCTCTGTTGAAGCCTCCGAGAATTCGAATTACAACAAAGTGTCACAGCGTGATCACACCACGTAACGTTTGCTGAAACCGCGCAAGGCCAACCTTAAATAGACCATGGCTCAGGCCAGGCTAAAGCCCTGGCTTTCAGGCCAAGCCAGGCCAGAACAACACTACCCAAGGGATTTCTCGCATCTGCATTTAGCGACAGAACAGAACAGCTTGTACTATCAGGATCCAGAATGTAGAGTTGAACAAAAGTTGACCAAGAATGATCAAAATGGAACATAAATCCTATCATAACTGGTATAGTGACTATATCCGTGCGTGACTTCACGATGGAATAGGTATAGCAGAAACGTTTCTGGCTACAAATCCGATCCGACGTGTCCAATGAGCAGTACCACGAACAACGCCTTCTAGCATGCTCTCCTGTTTATCGACCACACGTGAGCGAAGCTTCCATCTACTAAGACCAGCTCGAATACTCTCAAAGCGCTGCACGACCTCGTCCATCGTCGGTCGTTTAGACGGATCGTTTTGCACCATGTCAGAAATCAATGGTTTCATGAACTCGAAACCGAGTTTTGACTGACAACCTTCAGACTTCAATAACCGGTGACAATCACGTCAAACTTACCTCGACAAAATCTTTGCGGATCGCGTTTCCAATGTAGAAAACGTCGGTAGGGAATGGGTCGCAAGGCTCGTTCGAATTTTGAAACTCGGGCACTTCTTTATCACCTCCCCATATTGGAACTTCGAGAGGGTGGGTGACGGAAGGATCGTAGCGGCGAGAAAGACCGAAATCGATGAAGAAATATTTTGGGGGTCGCTGTGTTCGCGTTTTGTATCGGGCAAATCCAGAGAAGTCTCGCTTCATGATAGGATGAACGGGATGAAAATCGTCGATGTAAAGACGTGTTGCGTCCATCATTGTATTCAAGGACATGCAATCGCTAATCCGCTTTCAGTCTTGTGACACCACGAAAACGAAACGAAACTACCGATGAGCAACGCGGTTCTTGTGCATGAATTGGAGGCCCTGCTGGGCATTTCAGCATTGTATATATTCGGGTTAGAGAGACTCACCTCAAATAGTTGTCGAAAACACTCAACAGCTTCTCCAATCGTATCGAATGGGGGTTCATTGTAGTCACGTAGAAGCGACATGACTAGAATCACGGTGTCCTCGTTACCGGGGAGCTGAAGGACGTCGAGTATCGGGACGCAGTGATTTTTAGGATCATGGATCAAAGGCTCGGAACAGAATAATTGGCCGATTTCAACTTCATGGGGATGAACAGATTGCTTCACCAGCTTGAAAGTAACATAAGTGCCATCTACCACACGCGTACCGTCAAGTACTCTGCTGGGATACTGCGTGAACTCAGCTAAATACCCTCCCATTCAAACTGAGGACGTACATTTGCAACCTTACCATCTTCACATAGGAACCTGTTTTTCTTCGTCCCCCGCCAGGAAGGAACCCAGTCAGGTGCGTAGCGGGGTCGGAGTAGATATCCACGGTCGCGGAGCCATTGGTAGTGCTGGGACCTTCGGGAGCTGTTAGTTGGGAGTCTTCAACCGCAGGTGCATCTCCAAAGACTGCTCGCTCTCGCTCAGCCCTCAGTTTCTGGCGTCGTTCGGCTTCAGCGGCTTCCTCTGCTTTCTTGCTCAAGCGCATGCCTCGAACCAACTTCGAAACAGTGCAATGTCTAGGGACTACATAACCGACGACGGCAATGTCCGCGAGGGTCCGCTGACACCCAGTGCGTGGCAATACGTCCGCTCATTCAGTGCATTTTTTATCTGGCGGACGTGTTACTCTAGCAACTGACATAAATTACTGTGCGGTTTGCAAGGCAACTGAAGAAGAACATTGTTGGGGACCCGCGCTTTATTTTCGCGGGGTTGACGTTGACTTTGCCGGAACCCGATCCATTTGAAGACTCTTTGTTGTGTCTTTTTCCACGATCAATGACTTAACAAGGGGTAGAGAGCAAGATGTAGCCCACCGCAAATCACCCTAGTCATGTCCAGGTCTTCAAGCGCCCGTCGAACCTTCGTTATTCCTGTCAGACTCGGACGCGTAGCTGACTATGATCAATCTATCTTCCCAATTTCCCAGCTCAAAAGCACGGCAGGGTTATTGCGGGAAGGGGACCTTCTGCTCGAAGCGACGCTGGACGAGATGACCAAGATATTTAACATGTCCAGGGACCTCAAGAACCATCAAAATTTTCTACAAGACTCAAAAGGCCAGTTCGATGAGTGAGTAGATAATATCGTGAAAGATGCGTCGTCGTTTACAGCTTCAAAGTTTGATGAAGCAGAAAAATCAACTTGAGAAGCAGCGGAAGTCAATGAATCCACTCAAGCTCTTTGAAATGCACCGTGAGACCAAACTGTTCGTTGCAGCAGGCTGGCGACTCTATTCTTCGACTAGGGTATCAGCTTCCATCGGCGATGCATACTTTCCACTCATTACAGATTCAGACTGCGTCAGAGGCAATGCGGCGTGCTTTGCTCTCCATTACTTCAGACTCGGTCGCTTCCGCTCAAGGTAAGCGCTTCCTGCCGAACCATATCTTGACAAAATCGGATCATGATTTACAGGAGAAGATCACGAAGAGATCTCCGGAATCGCAATCAACCTAGATGGCGCACCTGATGCTACTGTGGCCAGCTTTCTCACCGAGACTGCCAGCCTGCTAGCATCGGTAAGCGACCCTTTTGCCCATCCTACGCCCTCCCAAGACGTTGATGACACCATAGGTAAGGGGCTAACAAGTGACGAATTTTGATGTTGGTTTCACCGATCAAGTGCCAATTAGATGATTCAAGGCTTGCTCCGCCACCAACATCCGGCCCGAGCAACTCCTCATCCGGCCCAAGCAACTCTTCATCCTCGCTAACCTCTCCTAGCCCAACAGCGAGCGTCAATCACTTTCATATCTACGCGTATAATAACGCAATACACAATGAGAACTCGGTCGTTCGTGGATTTACTCTCCAGAACGGTGGTCACCAAAACAGCGGATGTACGTCCTGGTCATGGATGAATTGTATGCCGCCCTCTCATTGTTTTGCTACAGCTGTCATTCACGATACTTATCATGGTTCCCCTGGTTGTTAGTCGTGCTTTCTTGACGGACAGATATTTTACCGTGTAGTTCTAAGTGATTCATTATCTTTGCCATTTTGTTTGCATGAACCATACGCCGTTGATCCAATCCTCGGTTTACAATTCGGTTAAATCTATCTACACAATTGAGAACCTGGTACTGAAGGTCCGCACAATGTCGAAACGCTGATTACATATATGATCAAATGATCTCGCTTTTGCACCGCTTCCTTGTAAGTACACGTCCATGCCAACAGTACTGGATGCGTTGCCTTGACAGATGTGTACGTTATGTCTTATCGGGGGCCACACACATACAGGGAATTATGCATCCATCTGTTTGATCTTGTCATCCTGACGGTGCTCAGTACTCAGTACTTAGTGACGGTCATACGCATGTGCATGTGCAAGTCACGCTATGTTCAGCTGTAGATAATTTTTTACAGATGGTATGCTTGTCGTGTCCATGAATGGCGTGAGGGTTACGTTGAGGTCTTTTGAACCACATGTCATGACTATCTGCCGGGTGAAGATTTGACCTCACTCCGTCTTTTCCTTCCCGACAGTTGTGGTCGCCCCAGGGACATCGCCCAACCGGTTCCCAACCTTGACCTTTTGTCCTGCCTTGACGGCGAACTCGAATGACTTGGGCGCCTCAAAGACAAGAACGATCGTACTGCCCAGACAGAAACCTCCCATTTCTTGTGCAGGGGTCAAGGGTTGGCCATTCAGAAGCGGGGACGCGGCAGAATACACGGCCTCCGTATAAGTACCTGGTGGCGGTGGGCGACCGCGAAGATTAGTACGTAGCGCCTGAACGGGTAAACATCAGTCCCCACTCAAGAATCCCCGCATATTACCTTACCGTATCGAAGTTGACTTTAATACTACCGACGTTGGTCGCTCCAACCGGAACCATGCTAAAGAAACCGTGTCTCCATCTACCAAGAAGCGCAACTCTCTCGTTCAGCACGAATAGATTCTGTAGGCGCTTTGCCATGTAGGGAGAGACCGAAAACAGTTCGCCTGGACCATTGAATGTCAACAAGAGAAAGGGGCACGTCCAAACCAATGCTTACCAACGAAATGCCTTCTTTTCTCGACGACCCATGCCGTTGGGCTGTGAAACCTATGGTAGTCGCCTGGAGCGAGATATATCACGGTGAAATAAAGCGCATTCCCGTCTTTGACACTTGTGCCGGAAGTACTTCGCCTGCGCTCCCCGAGCGATGGTTGGATACCCATCTCGCGGACTACCGATGCATCATGTGAGAGAGCTTCTTGAAGGCTACCTTCTTGCTCTACAGACGCGTCAATCTGGGCTCCATATTTCGTGGGAAGGTCCTCCTCGGGGATGCCAGTGACAGGCTTGAAGCGTTCGAGAGTCGGTGTCATGGAACCCGGTGTATTTGGAGTTGAGAGTCCCAAAAGTCGGTCTAGACTGTATTCTATCCCGTTGACTATCGCAAACTCTCGGTGATCCACATATTCCATGTCAGCGCCAGAAGGGAACTCTACGATTGTGGAGGTAGGTGATGAGGGACTGCTTGGATCAAATCGTTCCACGCCGAGCAACGCGTCCAGGGAGTAGGTGATGCCTTTGACTTGTTCTACGCGTAGATTGTCGATGGTGCCGAAATGAAGTATTGTACCGTCGGCGGGACTGACCTGCGCATGCAATCAACATCATGTGTCGCGAAATAGAGTTCTTCAACACTCACCAGAACAGCATTGTCGACGGGCCTTGCGCCCGCCTTGAGTTTTCGGTAAAAAAAGTCTCCAAGACTGGCATACTGTGTCAAGTCGCTAGGCTCAATTTCATTCAAATTGCATCCAAAGACATAAGCGTAGAACCGAAAACCGTAGGGCCGTACCCAGATGGGTAACTCGAGAGAATTGAGGTAACCCCAAAAGCGAGACATGTTGCGGAGTGGTAATGCACCGAGTACGTGTACCTGCGGTGTGTTAGCGAGTTTTCCTTGCACCAGGAGATGTAACGTACATGCCAGGGACCTTTGAGCTTGATTATTTCATGACCGTCTTCGTCCACGTGTACTTCCTGCTCGGCACGTGCCACCTTCTTGCGATACTGGATCATTACAAGGAGAAGGGCGCCCACCGCGAGAGGTAGCGGGTACCATTTTGTCGGTGTTTCTGTCCACGCAGAAATCAATTTCCCTGCCGCATAACGTTAGAGCAGCAAGTAGACGGCAACATGAACGCGCACTATAGAGCGGGATCGGTGATGGAGGTCCATTGTGCAAAGGCTGGGGAGACTCCGGAGGTATGACATTTCTAGTCGAAAACGATCTGCGGAAAGCACCTCGTTTGAAAGAGCGTACGGTTCCAGATAGACTGATTTTCCGTCGGACAAATACCCTAGAGAAAATTGCGGAGGAAGTGTTGGCAGCAGCGGTCGTAGTAAATGAAACCGCCTGACAGGCAGCCTGTAGGGGAGCTTTACCCTTCACAATAGCCTTATGGAGCATCTAGGGTATGAATAGCATGTAAGGTGTTGAAGATGGAAGGCTTGGCGCTCGTTACAGTTCCACCCAGCGACAAGGAAAAGGCAAGAGCTTTGGATTCTAACAAGTGCAAATAAAAACTTGACCAAGTTGTGTCAGGGAGGACGCGTTGAAAGTTTCGATGGCCGTCGCATTGCTGGAAACATCGCAGTTGTCTCAATAAGAATTGCTTCTCTGTTCGTCAGCCACGCTACCAGAACACCCGCCTAACGCCCGTCTTCGTTTCGTGAGGCCGCCCAATTCCGGTCACTGGTAAGATCCACGTGCGGTGAAACTTGAAAATCAGCCTTGACTGCCTGTTAGGCAGCGCAATGCTGCAGGACTTGTCGCATATGGATCGCATAACCCAGCTACAGGATGAAATACAAAGGGTACGTTCCATCGTTCTTAATGGTCATACATGGTCGACGTGCAATCGACAGCTCCTTATGATCATGTCGGGTAGCATCGCCTACCTCACGACTAGGTCCACCTTCCTCCAAGTCAGCCAGGAGATTCCGATCACGAAACAACGAAACCCGGACAAATTCGACCTTCCGGACGTCTTCGAAGGTCGGTTTTGAGCTTCCGTCAATCATCGTGGGCCACTTACTTAGTGCAATATTTAGCTAATAAAAAGGAGCTTGTCGATGATTTGATCGTCAAGGCCAAGCAGATTGAGGTCCTGATCCAGTCGTTGCCTGTACCTGAGCCTGAGGAGCAGCAGGTAAGCGTGCCTATGACTATATTTGCAACCATATCAGCTCATTCCGTGCGAGGCAAAACGCCTTCAAGCTCTTGAGATCGAAATGACGGAAGCAAATGAAGAGTATATTCGGGCCGTCGATCGTGCCAGTTCGTGTGCCACCTCGGTTCATCTTAACACTTCCCTGATATCGTTCCCTCAACTGCAGAGAATTTACACCGAGAAGTGTCCGAGCTCTTGCGCACCATGTTAGACGGTGCCAACTTTGACGTTGACTTGGCAGCCAAGGGTGTGTAGCTTACCAGCCATCTACAAACCGTCGGTAGAAAGGACCCTTCGCTGTCTCGAGATCAGCCCAAGGAATATCCCAATAAGCATCGCTATCCTCTCAAGCACTTCATGCTGGAAACACGTCATCGCTCTATCCGTGATGGCCCCATAGCCTGTGGTAGGGCTTCGAATTGGACTCCGAAATCCTTTGCCACGACTTTTAACAGGTCGACAGGTTGAATGGATGGCAATGCAATAGCGCCAGAGTTGCATCCATATGAGAGGCATTTCGATCTTTTTGACATCAAGCTCTCCTGGTAACCTGAGTGCGTCAACCTCGGAGGTGCGTCTGAAACACCCCTAACCACTTTTTTGACAAGGCTACTCGATACAAACTGAGATTTTGACCATTGTCTATGATTATAAACATCTAAGACCAGAAGGCGAAAAAGACACAAGTAACTGAGCCAAGGCTCCAGTGTGTTCAACTTCATACAATTAGCGAATTGCGCCCAGTCCAAGTTTCGAATTCTTGATGATAGCGGTAAGAGGAGCCTCGATCCCCACCGATGCGTCGCCTCCAATCTTGACTCCTTCTGTCCAACCCATCGACGCCAACATCTTGAACCCAATATTACTTTCTCCAATCTTGGGTGCTTCCTGGCAAGCGCAGTTCAGAAATCATATACGGGAACTCACGTTCGTTCACGACGCACCTTTCCGACCTCGTCTCCGTCGCGGTGTTTCGGCATCCGGGGTTTGGTCTCATTTCCTCCTGGTCGGTCGAACCCACCTCCAACGCTTTTGAGAACACTCTGAACTTTCTTCTCTTTGATGACGCCAGCTTTCTTCTTTATCAAGGTGGTATACCGTCCCATGCCTCCTCCCTTACTCTGACTTTTCAAGCCGAATGCCTGCGCAAGCTCGTGTACCGTCTTCCTTGATGCCTTGTCCATAGGCGGAAGAGCCATGGTAGGTTTGCTCGCCATGTCTTGCACGAACGCCCGTATCTGCTTCTCGAGCGAAGGGATATCAACAATGGCGTTTGGATAACGGGCTCGGATGTCAGGGTCCAGTTTCGCAGCAGCTTTCATGGCTTTTCTTCCTTTCTTTCCTCCCTTCTTTTCACTGAAGGGGTCAAGGGCTGCCTCTATACGAGCTTCAGCGCGCCGACGTTTGTACTCGGCTTTCTTGGCCCGATCCTTCTCCCATTGTGCTTTGAGCTCCAGTGGAAGGTCAGCGCCCCTGTTCTTTTTGCCCTTGCGTCCTGAATCGGCCGGGCGTTAGGCTAATTAGCGAAGATCGTAAAACGAGACATACTCTTCGCGGGCAATACGAAATCAGAAACATCGTCTATATCGTCGTAGTCGTCTACATATCCTTGGTGCAGGTTCCGGAAAAGATTTTTCCTCTGCTTGCGGTCACGACCTGTGAGTATGGTAGTGTTCTCTTCAAGTAAAGTCTATTTTTTTTTGAATGAGTTATAACGTCCAAGGTCAAAAGAACAGAACACGCACGTCGATATGAGCAAGGAATTCCTCATCGTCGCCACCTCGCGTCCGAGGCGCAAAGTCATCGTCCATATCGTCATCGTCCTCCGCAATCTCCAGTGCATTGGGAAGCTTGTCGCTGCTCTTCTCGCGGACCTTGCGAAGACGAGCTTGGAAACTGGCCTTGGGACTTAATCCATCTACTTCCTCGTCTGAGTCAGACATTCCCTCATCGTCGCTATCATCCACGGGGCCCTCGCCTTCAGATTCCGCTATCAGAATCTTTTCTTCCAATTCAAGAATAGCTTCCTCGTCCGAGTCTTCTTCCGAGTCTGAGTCTCCAGTGTCCGAACTGTCCTCGCTGGTAACATCTTCGTCCTCCTGGTGCATCCGCTCCTCATCCTCAATATCGTCCATAGTCACAAATTTTGATCCTTCCGCACTCATGCTCCTGAGGAAGCCCTGCATCGCCTTCATATCCGCGCCCACATCCGGATCGAGATCCATCCCTCCCAGACCGTTCGATATCTCATCCACATCAATTTCGTCAACCACGCCATTACCCACCCCGCGATCGTTCTCCTCGTCCTCATCGCCCCAGTCGATATCCGAATCATCCTTTCTCCTTGTCTCCCATTTCGGATGGCGTCTCTCCCGCTGGTCTTCCTCACGTAACCGAGCCTCAGAGAGTATAGCCCCAAAAGACCCAAAGGCACGATGTTGGTCTTGACGGCGGCGCCTCACGCGTTTTTCTTTCGTAAGGGCTTTGAGCTTGGATTTGGCACGTTCACTCGGAGTGAATGCGGGTCGTTGACGAGGCTGCTTCGTTGCTGCAGTAGGAGTAAGGTCTAGAGAAAGCGACGAGAATCGTGGAGGTTGTGGCTCAGTCCTCTTTTCGTCGGCGGGTACAAACGGAATAGCTTCCCCTCCAATCTGCTTGTCATCTATGACGATACTGGATTCAGTGGTCGGCAGTGATCTGCCTGTGAGTATCGACGTAGTAGGCAGCTTGACACGAGGAATTTTATCTTCAGGAGACTCTCGACCGGAGCGTGGATGGGGCGCCACGTAGACTATCAGTTCGTCCTCCTGTCCAAGGGTTTCCCCGCCTCCCGTGCGATCGACGAGGATAACATCACTCGCGGAACGGTGGGGAGGCTTTGTGGGTTCAGTGTCGATAACAAAGAGTGGAACATCTTCGGTAGGGCCTGTATCGGTCGTAGTCGAGCTGCTTTGTAAAGGAGGGCCTAGGTCCGGGGAAACACCCATCGTGGGGCAGTTGTCTGAAGGAGCGTCTACTGGTGCAGGTATGACGACCGCTTCCCCAGTTACATGCAAGGATTCGGCCGCATTGGTTACACCTTGTGACGGGCTTGATGTCGGTATTGTCTCTATTGATACATCCTCATGTTCAATCGGTGGAGAAGGCGTCTCTTCTTCTATGATGAGCGTGTTTTGAGAGACCTCCGTGGCTTCGCTCGTAGATACATCCAAGGCGTCGATGGATTTCCCAAGCGCGTCCAACGTCAGATCTATCGCAGCTTGCTTATCTTGCTGAGTGTTATGATGCGGGTCCGAATCAATCACGTTCGCAGCTTTATTAACACCGTAGATGCCGGTGAATGTTTCGACGGTGGTGTCTGACGGACGCTCTTTCCAATCGCCATTGGAAACGACAGCGTCCACCTCGGCGCGTATCTTACCCAAATCGGCAAAGTCAACCTCTTCCAGTTCGCCAGAAGTTGATGCTCCATCGTCAGGAATGGGGTCTAAGTCATTACCGCCGTTGAAAACCCGAGCGACACGCTCAGCAGTCGGAACATGAGATTCCTCAGTCGTACCTTTCACAGTAATCAGAGAAATCCCAAAATACATCATTAGAATGAAAAAAAAAAAGAACATACCTGCGTCTTCGGAAACAGGTTTCAACAGCTCTTCCGACTCTTGGAACAAGAACGGAGTTAGTGTTGCCCGCACAAATATGACCGGCCTCAACAACGGTCTCTCTGAATAAAGTAGATTCGAAAGCGGGGCGTCACGCCCAAGGGCCTTCGGCGGTCCTCCTCGACCGCCTCTATTGGCGCCGAACCCAGGGTGAGTTCGTGGAGAACTATACTGTCCTCTTCCCCGGCCTGTCCGTCCTCCTCCCGGTGTACCGTTCCCCCTACGGGGACTATCAGTTCCCCGCCTCGGCGTCCCAGCTCCCGATCTGGATGTTCGTCCTCCCGAAGGACCTCCTCCCCACTTACCACCACCACCACCGGCGCCTATGAGGAGTTCAAAAATAAGGCAATTACGCTTTCGCAAAAAAGTCTCCCTTCCGACGCACCGCGAGATCGAAACGCAACGGGCTCGTCTTCGTTCCACACTTGGATGACGGTGTCGAATTGGTCGTTTGCGTGCGGGTAGTGGTGTCGTCCTCTGCTACTACCTCCCTGGAAGGATCCACTGCCTCGATAATTTCCTCGACCTCTGCGGCCGTTATCACCTCGCCCGCGATTGTTGTGGTGGTTACCCTTTGGCATACGGATACAAGAAAATGGCTGAGAGATTACAGATACAAGAGGGATACAAGATGTGCGGATGGGTTGGCGTTTGTGAAGGCCTGCTGATTATGGACGATGAGTCGAGTAATCGAGCTTGGAGTAATCGAATCAATGGTCGGGCGGTGCCGTGGTAGTGAGATGACTCTACACGAACTACTAGCGTTCCTAGTAACTTTCACGAGTAACCAAAAAACATATATTGGCATCAGTGCTAGATCGCAGTATATCAGTCACGACGGAGGAAAACAAAACGAGACGAGAAGAAAGGGCTATTCGACGAGCTAAGTCATTAGCAATATGTACCTGGTCTGCCAAAAAAACACAAACAAGACATCGCTTTGCAAAAAGATCATATCTCCTCAGTACGATCCATCTTTTCTCTTTTCTTCACGCCGTCCGAGGTGGTGGCGGGGGAGGCATATACCTTCGATCGTCCCTCGGGTCGCCTGGTCTTCCGTACCTTCCATATGACGACGGTGGTGGAACCCTCGACGGTGGCGGGCTCCTCCTCACATCTCGATCATACGCAGCTCCATACGGCGGTAAATCACTACCACCACCACCAGCACCTCTCCTACCATAATCTCTACTATCCCCAGCAGTACTAGAACCCCCGCTGAACGGTGGCGGTCCCGCTGCTCCGCGGTCATAAAAGGCGACCCCGCTTCCACCACTGGAAGGCGGAGGCGTGCTTGATCTCGGTGGGTATTCCGCGACGGTAGAACCTCTCCTCGGTGGTGGTGGCGGGGAATAACTGTTTGCGTTTGCATACGCAGTTCCGCCACCTCCGTACGGGGCCACGTCTTCGCGCGCGCGCTTCAAAGGCGGACGTAGGTCGTCCATGTTCGTACGTCGAGGTGGACTCGGGCTCCTTGCTCTAATACGCGAGAACCCCGGGGGATCAACCCCCTCGTAGCGGGGACGATCAAAGTCTCTTGATGGCGGCGGGTACGATCTATCATCGATACCTCCACTTCCAGCACCAGGATACGCATCAGTTAACCTTGAGCTCAGCGGCCTCGGAGCGCCAGTGTCCACTCTCGACGGAGACGGCGGGAACGCGCGCCTCTCTCGCTCTCTGTCATCCCATGTTGTACCGCCTCTTCCAGAAGGCCCGAGGTCGCGCTCACGGTCCCTGTCACGATCTACAAACCGGTCGGGGTGCGGCCTGTCGTATGCTCTCCACGTCGGTGGACGTTTTGCTTCCTCGTCGTACCAGTCCCGCCTTCTGTCGAAAGCATCACGCTCGCTTGCTGCATACCTTCTGTCGCTATCCAGTTCATATGCGCTGTCTCGCACAGAAGGCGGGGAGCGCGGTGGATAGTACGCCCTTCCACGATCAGCGACAGGCGGAGGCGGTGAGAAGCGACGCGGAGGCGGAGGACCACGGGGATCAGCAAACCGAGAAGACGGGGGCATGTCGACATCCATCATGTCTCGTCTTTCATCTGTGAAACTTCTGTCGAGGTCCGACCGGTATGGAGGTCTCACAGCTGCTCTCTCTCGCGAAATGTCCCTGCTCGTACGGAAGTCTCGCAAGTCACGTTCTACAATCGAGTCCTTGGGCGGTGGTGGGACACGGAGGTCTTCACGCGCGACGGATGGTGCACGGGCCGGAGGCGCTGCGTAGGGGCTGGGGCGTGACAGAGACGGCGGCGTTATGGGACGTGCAAACCTATCTACCGGGCGGTCACTCAGTGCAGCGCGCGGAGGATCCACGGGGCCTGAGCGCGTGCTGCGATCATCCGCTAGAGACCGATCAGCACCGGCAGCTGTAACAGGGGCAGCAACAGGGGCATGTGAAAGACGCTCTTCCAAGCTAGGCTGTCGGCTGACGTCCACTCGGGCGGGAACCACACCAGGCTGGCTGAGTCGGTCTTGCAGAGACGGTGGAGCTTGAGATATCCTCTCTTCCAATGTTACAGAAGATCGAGTAGTAGGACGTTGTTCATCAGCAGGAAGTGGTGCACGGACCCCTCGGTCATCATTAGCGGGAAGACGAGGAGCGCGATCATCGGCCGTAGGTCCAGTCGCGGGGCGCGAAAGCTCATCTGAATGAATAGGTCGAACAGGACGATCATCAGAACTTGCAGGGGGTGGTCTCATCGGACGATCATCAAGCGGAGGACGGACGGCACGCTCACGGTCATCAGCAGACGATGGTGGAGCACGGGGCGGGCGATCATCAAAAGGAGGTGGTGGTCGCCTATCATCTACTGACCGTCGATCGTCCGGAGTTCCATTGCGTGGCCCTCCACGTCTATCGTAGTCCGCGTCGCTTCTGTCATAGCGACGCGGAGGATAATCAAACGCATAGGACGGCTCATAGTGACGCAACTCAGGAGGTGGACGCGGAGCGTGACTTCTTCCGTACGAGCGGCCAAAAAATTCTGGACGCCTGTCCCGGTCCCTGTCGTGTGCGCGGTCGCGCTCCCAATCTCTGTCCCTCTCACGATCGCGATCTCTCTCCCTATCCCTGTCATGGTACCGTTTGTCATTGCTGGGCGGGACGCGGGAATCGTTGTTACTGGGCCTTGCATCCAAGGTGCTGGAACGACCTGGAGGTGGTGCGTGGCGATCATCATATCGGCCCCTTCTGTCGTCCAGAGGAGCATCACGGTGGTTCCAAGAGCTCTCCCTGGCCAATCGAGAGTCGTCCTTTGCATCATACGTACTCTTGCCTGGCGACGCTTCAAGTGGAGGTCGTGCATTGTACTCACCCGCGCGATCGACAACAGATGGAGTCTGTTCGCTCATCACGTTGTCACGATGATCACCATTGGCGGTGTTTCGGGGTTTGTTGTCGGACTCCAAGTGGCCTGCTGTGGGTTTTGTGTCTGCCGCACTTCGAGCATCGGTTGCCAATTTACTTGCTGTGTCATGCTTGGATCCGGCGGAGATGGGCGTAGAGACTTCGTTGGTCTGAAAAAAACGGGTTAGTGTTGACAGCGCTTGGTATAGACACCAAGGTTGACGATGTACATTATTCAAGGACTGCGGGACGTTGTCTTGTGCAGTTTTCCCAGTGGGTTCGTGCAAATTTTTGACGTCGTTCGAGTTGTCATAGCCAGCTTGACCAAGGCGAGCGCCCCGAAAATCGGCAGGAATCTGCTCAGGATGAGGAGGTACCTGAGACTGACCACCAGTAGAGCCCATGTAGAGAGAAGCGAGGGCAGTCGGCTGTGGAACCGCACGATAGAACTCGTGTTGACCTTCCTTGATCATGTTCTTGAGGTTTTCAAGGATTTCGAGGTCATTTTTTCCAGGAGGAAGTATCGGGGGTTGCTGGTAGAACTGCTGTTGCTGTTGCTGCTGCGCATGGATAGGCGCCATGTAGTTGTAAGGCATCGAAAAATTTCCCGCTAGTTGGAAACCAGAAGATAGGTTAACGTTATTGTTACCACCCGAGGAAGAGGCAACAGAGAAAGGTGAAGACATGAGATTTGCGGTACCACCAGCTGGCTCTTCGGACGAGAGTGGGACGAGGAAAGAAGTGTTAGGGTCCTCCGTAAACGTGGTTACCGTGCGTTCGCGGTTATTCACGTTGTTTCGACCCTTGCGCTTCTTGTTTTGCCTTGCTGACATCGGAGGGTCCAGATGATATCTCTTCCTCGCCTTTGTTTAGTGTCTACGAGATCGATCAAGGTCGATTCGAAATTGTCCACGAAATGGTGCGTTACATACCGTCAAGGTCGATTGCGGTCTGTCAGTCAGGCCGTACTGCACGATAATTTGGCCAGTGCTATCAGACGCTTTCAGGGAAGATGAAGGAAACGAGGGACGGAAACCAAATAAGTGCTAGTCTTTTTGATTGTTGGATACTTATGGGTTTTTACTTGTGTTGCACAGGTTGATAGCAGTGTGGATTTGTTGATTTACTTGACAGACTACTTTGACACACGTTTTTCACAGGAACTTTGCTTCTAAACCCCTCCCTTTCTCCACCTGATAGATTCCTCAGAAGGACGAGAGTCGTCGCCTGTGTGCTTATCGGTCATTTCAGTCTGAGCGTTGTTCCAATGTATCTCTAAAGCACGCCATAGTGTTATCGTATTTATCTGCTGAAGTGGGCAGACGTACGTGAGCTGCGATGTTGCTGTCTCAGCACCTATCAGACTTTGCCTCAAGCGAAGGGCAACTCCCTTGGAAAGCCTTCTCAGCGACGGATTACTTCCTGAACTGTGGGCGTAGTTTTGATCTGACAATCCACAGCAGCCATTATCCATCTTTTAGACTGATCGCCTCGCGCTGGTGTCATCGAAGACAAGTACTTCCTGGGATTTACTTATCAGAAAGGAACGACTGTCGTCCTTTCTATATAATGGTCCGCCTAGGCGAGACTAGGATTTACTCATCACAGCAAAACAGCGATCCATACAAGTACGATTTGTGGCCCTATTACAGCAGACTAGGAAACGTGAAGATGGCAAGCGTGGTATCAACTTATGCCAGTATATAACAATCAGGCGTAGTTGTTGAACTCTGGTCACTGCTGAAATGTCTCGCCGTGGAAGAAGAGCTTGGAACCTGGTAGAACGGTCAGGAAAAGGGCAAGTCCGAAAAGGGAACCCTCAGCCACCTTTGGATGTGTTATTTAGCGACTCCGCGCGTGCGTTGTAAAAACGCGTTCACCCTCTCGCTCTCTTTCAAGTCTCTTTTTTTTCCATATCTCAGTCTCTACCTTTCGATTGTCTGCAAGCCCATTGACCAACCATGTCTGTCGTGGGTGTTGATTTCGGTACCCTTCACAGCAAGGTGAGGCACTCATCACCGGTTAGATCTCCCAGAGCCATAATTTATTTTCTTTCTTCTCCAGATCGGTGTCGCAAGAAATCGGGGGATAGACATCATCGTCAATGAAGTCTCCAATCGCGCTACTCCGTGCGTCCTTCCTGGTCTTGATCGTTTATTCCGTGCTCTTCACCGGCGTGCTGATATTCTATCATAGATCTCTAGTGGCCTTTGGCCCTAAACAGCGTGCAATCGGCGAGGCTGCAAAGACCCAGGAGACATCCAATTTCAAGAACACCCTCGGAAGTTTGAAGCGTCTGATTGGACGGTCATTCTCGGATCCCGAGCTCGAGATAGAAAAGAAATACCTCAATGCTAAACTTATCGATGTAAATGGCACTGTTGGTACAGAGGTCAGTCCCCATCTGATATCAGAGCTTTCCATCTACAAAAAAAATGTAACTTTCAGGTATCATATCTCGGCGAAAAGCAGACCTTTTCTGCAACACAACTCGTAGCGATGTACTTGGGCAAGCTCAGGGACATCACTACAAACGAGCTTAAGACGGCCGTTTCCGATTTCGTCATTGCCGTCCCAGGATGGTACACTGACATACAACGACGAGCGATCCAGGATGCTGCATCCATTGCTGGCCTGAACGCTCTCCGTGTCATCAATGACACCACTGCTGTTGCTCTCGGATATGGTATCACCAAAACAGATCTTCCGGAAGCCGAAAATCCACGACACATCATGTTCGTCGATGTCGGTCACTCATCGATGTCTGTCGCCGTTGTCGCTTTCTCAAAGGGCCAGCTCGTCGTCAAAGGCACAGCATACGACCGACACCTCGGTGGCCGTGACATTGACTACGCCCTCCTCCAACATTTCGCTACAGAGTTCAAGGAAAAGTACAAGATCGACGTTCTCTCCAGCCCCAAGGCTACATTCCGCCTTGCTGTCGGATGTGAACGTCTCAAAAAGATCCTTTCTGCTAACTCAGAGGCCCCCCTCTCCGTCGAATCGATCATGAATGACATCGATGCGTCCTCGAAACTTACCAGAGACGCCTACGAAGGACTGGTCTCTTCGCTACTCGACCGCATCTCCGCGCCACTTGAGCAGGCTCTTGCAGAGTCCGGCCTTACGCTTGACCAAATCGAGGCCGTCGAGCTCGTAGGTGGCACCACCCGCGTACCTGCTGTGCGGAGCCGTATCCAAGCAGCGCTGGGTGGTAAGGTGTTGAGCACGACACTCAACCAGGATGAGGCCGTAGCGCGCGGTGCAACCTTTGCCTGCGCTTTCTTCTCCCCCACCTTCCGTGTGCGTGAGTTCCACACCAAGGACATCGCGCATTACCCGATCAAAGTGACGTGGGAGCGCTCGCCGGCAGACCCGGATGAGGACACAGAATTGGTAGTGTTCCCGAGGGGCAACGCGATCCCCTCCACCAAGGTCCTTACGTTCTACCGCAAAGAACCCTTTGAGATACAAGCCGAGTATGCAGAGCCTTCTGGGTTACCTGGCGGTATCAACCCTTGGATTGCGCGATTCGCCGCCAAGAGCGTGACTCAGGATGCTAACGGCGATTTGACCTGCATCAAGCTCAAAACACGCCTCAACTTGCACGGTATCATGTCATTTGAAAGTGCATACATCGAGGAAGTAGAGGAGCGTGACGAAGCGGCGATGGATGTCGATGGGGACGCGGAGAAGGCAGCTCCGAAGAAGAAGCGCGTCACCAAGAAGATCGATGTACCATTCGTCACTTTCGCTGCATCTCTGGATCCTAGCGTCCTCGAGAAGTACAAAGAGCAAGAAGCACAAATGCACGCTGCCGACAAGCTCGTCCAAGACACCGAGGTGAGCACCTATTTCCTCTTTGACCGACACTTGTATACTGACCGCATGTTTTTACATAAATAGGATCGCAAGAATGCCCTCGAAGAATACGTGTACGATACCCGTGGTAAACTTGATGACCGCTATGCGTCCTTTGTCCAGTCTTCTGAGAAGTCGAAACTCCTTGGCATGCTTCAAGAAGCCGAAGATTGGCTCTACTCTGAGGAGGGCGAAGATGCCGCCAAATCTGCTTATGTCTCCAAACTTGATGCTCTCAAAGTCGTTGGTGACCCTATCGTCGCACGTTACCGCGAAGCCGAGGAACGTCCCAAAGCCATTAGCCAGCTGCGCGCCACACTCAACGACTACCTCGCCCAAGCGACTTCTTCCGACGAGAAATTCGCTCACATTGACGAAAAGGACAAACAAGCCGTCGTCGAGAAATGCGCCAACACTCAAAAATGGCTGGACGACCAAATCGCGAAGCAGGCTGAGAGGGCAAAGAATGAGGACGCTGTGTTGAAGAACGCGGACATCTTGAAGAAGCGGGAGGAGATTATCTACTTTGCGATTCCGATTTTGACCAAGCCAAAACCAAAGCCTGTCAAGGTGGAGACGCCCAATGGCACGCAGACTCCGCAGAGCGGAACGCAGACGCCTGATCCGGGTGCTCAACAGGCTCCCCCCAAAGCTGATGAGGGTCCTGCGCCCCCTGAGATGGATGTGGACTAGGCAGGGGTTCGTCTCTGCTGATGATGGTTAGCAGTAATGGTAGTCGTTTTTTTTTTCGAATAGAGGATGTGTATGTAGACAAATACTTAGTACCGCAATATCATAGTGATGCTTGACATCTGTCGGGGTAATGATCTGATCATTACGGACGACGGTCGGTGAAATAGCGATACATAATTTTGATCTACTCGAAGCCATTACTCGTACTTTTCTAATGGTGTACCGGCAACGTGGATGCCACATTAGTTAGAAGTAGTCTCGATGGGCTTCATCGCAGGGAACAGCAAGACCTCCTTGATGTCTGCGAAGAAAAAGAGGAGCTCAACAACAGCGGAAACCATGGGCACATGATGACGTACTAGGGGAGTCAGTGAGGAACATGACGAGACGATCTATACCCATTCCCCAGCCTGCCGTCGGGGGTAAACCATGTTCGAGGCTAATAGATATCGTCAGCAACGGACGTAATACAACATCACACCAATCCCACGCAAACTTACGCGTTCACGAATGTCTCGTCCACGCCTTGCGCTTCATCATCTCCCTGCTCCTTCTGCCTAGCCTGTACCCCACAACCCAGCTTATCAGGCACTGTCAAGCACGAAATTCGGAAAATACGCACTTGTTCCTCGAATCGGAGTCGTTGTTCAAAGGGATCGTTTAACTCGGTGTAGGCGTTACAGAATTCCTTGCCGCACAGGAACCCTTCGAAGCGCTCGCACAGGCCCGGACGCGAACGGTGGTTCTTGGCGAGTGGGGACATGACTTGTGGGTGGCCGGCTGAAGGGGGTTGATTGAGTATCGAGATGCGGGGTCAGAAAAAGGAGGGGCGGGACGTACTGATGAAGGCCGGAGATATGCAGAGGGGCTCGATGAACTCGCCGACGAGCTGAATGAATGAATGACGGGCTTTAGTATGCGACTTGGGCAAAGATAATTGGGCATGTGGGTACCTTGTCGAGTAGCCGCGCGTTGGTACGTGGCTCGCTGCAGTCGACGTTGTGCTGGTTGAGGGAGGTGAGTAAACGACGGCTTTGAACACCGTGATGCGTACCTTTTCGCAGAGACCGCGTAGGAACTTGTTGGCCTCGTCTGTGTGGAGTGTCTCGCCTGGTGGGAACTTGACGCCAAGCTTCTCCTCCAGTGTCTCAATCATGTCATATCTCTTCCAGGGCGTCTTAAAGTCCATAACGTACTCCTTTCCGCCCTTGCCTTCAGGATGATACTTCATGATCGTACTCCCGTTGTTGAGATACCTGACCATCCCCTCCACCAGGTTCTCCGTGATATCCATCAGATCGTACATGTCCGCATAGGCCATGTAGAATTCACAGAGCGTAAACTCGGGGTTATGTGTCAGATCGATACCCTCGTTCCTAAACACCCGCCCGATCTCGTACACACGATCAAGACCGCCGACGGTGAGTTCCTTGAGGTAAAGTTCAGGCGCGACACGGAGGAACAGGTCGAGGTTGAGATCGTTATGGTGCGTGACGAACGGCTTGGCAGTCGCTCCACCTGCGATCATGTTCGTGATGGGCGTTTCGACTTCGAGGAAACCGAGGTTGTCGAGGAAGTGTCTGATGTAGTTGATGATACGGCTGCGGGTGACGAAGATGCGCCGTGTGTCTTCGGAGAGGATGAGGTCGAGGTAACGCTTGCGGTAGCGGGTTTCTTGGTCCTTGAGCCCGAAGTGGCTGGAGGGGAGCTGGTGGAGGTTGGGAGCGAGGAGGATCATGTCCCGTGGGGCAATTGAGAGTTCGCCCTTTTGACTGCGGGAGGGGGAGCCGACGACACCTACGATGTCACCCCTTCGGAAGATGGAGTGGGTTGTTGTGAAATCCTTTGCGGGGTCGAAATCCCTACACGGATGGTCAGTACCTCTGAAGTGATCGCGAGACGAGGACCGTACTTGGCGTTGGCGAGGATTTGCACGTGCTTGCCTTCGCCGTGCAGATCGTAGAACTTGAGCTTGGAACCGCTATCGCGGATGTTGTGGATGCGGCCTGCAAGGTGGACAGTGACATCAAGCTTTTGCCCCTTTGCGATCTTTCCCTCTACATCGTACTCTTCGATGAAGGAAGTGATCGATTTGGTGACCTCGAACTTGTGAGGGTACGGGTTTGGATCTTGAGTCTCCTTGAGCTTCTGAATAGCCTTGGAGCGCAGCTCAAAGTATTGCTGATGAAGATGTAAAACTCAATGAGTCAGGCTCAAGATAGATCTGAAGCAAAAAAGCTCACGTTCGGGTTCAGCTCATCCTCGTTAGTGGGCTTGGGCTTGGACGAAGCAGCCTGCGGAGGCGCAGCAGCAGCCTTCTCAGCCTTTCTCGCCTCCTTTTCGCGTTGCTTCTCGCGGCGCTTGAGTTCGCTGTCATATCAGCGGTTTGTTTTCAGTCATTGCAAGTCACTGATCACAGAAGAAGGACAGTACACACGTCTTGGATATCATCTCCCCCGTGACCGGGTCCTTGTGGGTTCCAGTAGCTTCAGTAGCCATTGCCGTGGTGTCAAATCGTGGTATACAATGATGTCTACGACGTTCTGTTAGTGTCGGATGGATTCTGATTGTTCTATGGACTTGTCTGGTGCATCTCCAGACCAGCATGCGGGGCCTTTTTATGGAATCGATATGCCTTCCTATTCGAGTCAGCGAAAAAATCAGAGTCACGACTTACCACTCGTCACGTGCCCCTGCATCGGCGTGACACAGTCCATATTTGGTAATCGCCTGCTCGCATAAGCAGGCCTAATCGATTCCGTACTGAAAGGCAGCCTTGCCTCAGTAGCGAAAACACCCTTGCTCACCATTCACAACGAGGACAAAGAACCGAATTAACAACGAATATGTCTTCAGATTATGACTACTCGGACGAAGACGTCGACTTTTACGACGATGAAGACGAAGACATGATGAGTGCCCAGGAAGACGGTAGGTAGACCAGTGCCCCCTGGTGGGTGGGCTTCGGTCGTCGAGCCACTGCTACCCAGTGCAGCTACTGACGCCGGTATCGGTTCATGCATACAGGCTCGGCTCCCTCGGACGACGACATGGACATGGACGCTTTTGGCGACGACTTTAAGGTCCCGCAACGCGCTATGCGCAAGGCGTACGAGATTGAGCACGAGTCACTCCCTCAGTCCGCCGTCGAGAAACTCATGGCGGCCGACGTCGACCATATTAGTGGGATATTCGGCGTCGATGTATGTGCTTCTTGTTATGCATTGCTATGAGAAGACGGTCGCTGACTATGGCGTCATGCTCCTAGACCAGTATTGCGGCGCTACTGTTGCGGTATATGAACTGGAACAAGGAGCGTTTGATTGAGAAATACATGGATAATGCTTCAGCGGTGTCTGTCGCAGCGGGCATAACCGCGCCTTCAAAGGCTCCTGTGTCTTCCTCGGTCACCGGACCTGAGCGTTCTCAGGGCTCCTCGTCAAGCGCCCGTCTGGGCGGCCTACGACGACCTACACGGTTAACACCAGGTAATGTGTTGTGTAACTTTGCCTTTTCTTTCTTCGCATGTGGTACTCATATTCCGCTATCACAGCTCCACCTCCGAAGCCGGAGCCTTTTGTATGCCCCATTTGTTTTGATGACTCACAAACATCATTCGCATCCCTCGCCTGTGATCACTCGTTCTGTTTGGGATGTTGGAACGCCTACATCACGTCGAAAATACGGGAGGAGGGAGAACATGCCATTCGGTGCATGGCAGAGGGCTGCGCCCTCATCGCCCCAGATCCGTTTGTCCAAAGAGCTCTTGCAGATGACACTGCGACATGGGAACGTTTCAATGAGTTGCTCGTGCGACATTTTGTTGCGTCTAACCCGAACTTGAAGTATTGCCCCTACCCCTCGTGTACATACACGGTCTCGTGCCCAGCTGCGGCATTGAAGAGCTCCCTGACGACTATCGTACCGACTGTCACGTGCGGCGTGAATGCGAACCCGCCGCATCGATTCTGCTTTGGTTGCCCGATCGAGAGTGATCATCGGCCTGTGATATGTGGGGTGGCGCGGATGTGGCTGAAGAAGTGTCGTGATGATAGCGAAACCGCGAACTGGATCAAGAGTAACACGAAGGAATGTAGTAAATGCCAGAGTACAATTGAGAAGAACGGGGGTTGCAAGTACGTGGTTGTTTTTTTTTCCCTGTATGTTTTGGGTAACCGAGCTGACTGGGCGGTGGTCGATAGCCACATGACGTGCAAGAAGTGCAAGCACGAGTTTTGTTGGGTGTGCATGGGTAATGACGTTATTCTCGTATGGCGCTTCCTCTAACATCGACGTTGATTTCCTTAGGTCCCTGGTCGGAACATGGAACTGCATGGTATTCTTGTAACAGATACGATGAGAAGGCCGGCGTAGATGCTCGAGATGCACAATCGAAGAGTCGAGCCTCATTAGAACGTTACCTTCACGTATGTTTCACGTCATCCTTGCTTTCGATCCTACTTGTTAAAACCTTTCCAGTACTACAATCGCTGGGCAAACCACGAACAATCTGCGAAGCTTTCCGTAGAACTGTACTCCAAGACAGAGAAGAAGATGGAGGAGATGCAGATTACGTCGGACTTGACGTGGATTGAGGTTCAATTCATGAAAAAGGCTGTCGATGAGGTTGAAAAGTGTCGAATGACGCTCAAGTGGACATACGCGATGGCGTACTACCTAGAGAAGGGCAACGAGAAGGAGCTATTTGAGGACAATCAAAGGTGTGTTACCGTACACCCACGTCGGCCGCTGTCCCGCTGGTTCTAACAGGATATGGCTTAGGGACCTGGAGAAAGCAGTAGAGGATTTATCGGAGCTGCTAGAGTCTCCCATTGACGCCGAGGCCATTCCGACACTGCGTCAGAAAGTGACCGACAAAACGGTGCGTTGTGGTCATAACGATAATTCGGAACGTCGAGCTGATTGTATTGCGCCGTGATGCCCGTGAGCAGGTGTATGTCTCCAAGCGGAATGAAATCATGTTAGAGGATACAGCCAAAGGTTTCTTGGACGGACGATGGAGCTGGAATGTGTCTGTGGAGGGATTTGATTAGACACCCGATGCGGGGTAACTTCTTTCTGTTCCGGATCTGTCAACCATATTACAAGTCTTCCTCCACTACTCACTGGACTGTTGTTCATCTTATACACCCACTGTACTCTCCCCATTACCCTTCCAGTGTATCCGCTTGTTCGCCTCTATTTTTGCTGTTTCATCATACATAAATTTCGGAATAAAATATTTATCAAGCAGTGTACCACACAGGTGGATAAGTCCACGATTACAGTACTTCCGCCTCTCCTTCTATAAATGGACATATCCGTTCGGGAGAGGCGGAACCGGCCGAAGATATGCAATTTACGAATTTGGCAACAGATTTTGTGTTGCCTGATCAGATTGCCAAGCTCATGGAAAACTGCCACACGGCCATGAAAAGCGCCATGCTGGCTCAGTTTCCAAACGCAACGCAACCTGTCGAGGAGATGAGTCCGACGGTGAGCAGGTCATCAGATCTCGTAGCGTAACGTGATCGTTCACGGCGACTAACCCAGATCGTACATAAGAAGACGGCGAGGTTAGGCTCGTCCGTCCACATCCTCGCTTCCCGCCCTCGTTCCGCTTCGTCGGGGGACAATTCAATTATCGCAGAGTCTCCAAGGAATTAAATATTGAAACCCCGCTGCTCTGCAGGTGAGCGTGCTCCTCGCCTTCTCTTCCTCTTATATATACTTCTTCCTTATATTTCACTTCTCCAGTGCTTCTGTGCTGCGAGTCCTTCGACCTCCTCAACGTCGCCTCGCGTCGACGCACCACCACTCCTTTCGACCTTATCTTACTCGGGAATACGACGTGAGGCAGCCTAAGCCATGCTCTATCTCACGTCCGACGACTTTCCTGTCTGTGAGTACAACCAGCTTCTCCAAGCGTATTTTACTTGCTCACATGTCCTCGTCGTAGTCGTACCCTTTGGAGTCATCGGGTCCGTTTTCCCCACCGACTTTGAACTGTTACCAGTCAACTGACCGTTCAACAGATTCTACCGATACTTGTGGTACCTAATTCGACTCACTGCCTCGTTCACTTATAAACCTGTACCTCTACCGGAGCATCCAACCTACGTCGCCTCCGAGGATGTCACCATCATCGTCCCCACTATCGACGCTGGTGAAGAGTTCAAGGAAGCCGCCAACAGTTGGCTCGTTGGCAACCCCAAAGAAATCCTCATTATTACCGAAGAGAAAATGAAGGGACCCCTTGAAGAGCTCGCTAACCAAGTCGACCCGACACGCATCCGTGTGCTTACCGTGCCCTTCGCCAACAAGCGCCTGCAGATGACTCACGGCATTAAGAACACAAGGACGGATATCATCGTCTTCGCCGATGACGACGCAATATGGCCGCCAACGATGCTTCCATACATTCTAGCGTGCTTCGAAGATCAGAAGGTCGGTGGTGTTGGCACTTCTCAGCGTGTCCATCCTTGTGGAAAACGAATGACGGTCTGGGAAGTCTTGGCTGCGTTTCGGTTGACGATTCGAAACATCGAGATTGCTTCATCTACACACATTGATGGCGGTATCCCTTGTTTGTCCGGGCGTACCGCTGCATACAGGACGATCATCCTCAAGGATCCGGAATTTTTGCACGGCTTCACGCATGACTATTGGTTGGGCAAGTACCAACTCAACTCTGGTGATGACAAGTTCCTCACACGGTGGATGGTGAGCCATGGATGGAGCACGCACGTGCAGTGCTGCAAGGAGGCGGAGCTCTTGAGTACGATGAAACCAAACTGGAGGTTCTTGAAACAGGTGTTACGATGGACACGAAACACTTGGCGGTCTGATCTGCGTTCTCTGTTTATGGAGAGACACATTTGGACATCGCATCCTTACGTGGCGTACACGATGGTGAGTGGATTTCTTGCCCACACATTTTGTGGTGGGCGTTCGCAATGAGGTCATTATTCAATTGCTATATTTGGTTACTAGGTCGACAAGCTGTTTAACCCGTTAACGCTTCTTGTTGGTCCCATCCTTGTCTCGATTCTCATCTGGCAGTCAACCATTCCCGTCGACCAGGGAGGTTATCATTTGCCATGGTGGTAAGTCCTTGTCCCCTCACTACCTGCATCCAGTACTCATTTCCGACACTCAAGGAACATTATTATCTCCTACGCGGTTTGGCTGATGGCAACGCGTACGGCAAAGCTTCTCCCGCATCTCTGGCATCAACCTGAACACATCATCTACGTCCCTGCATTTATTCTCTTCGGATACTACTTCGCGATCATGAAAATTTACGCGCTTTGCACGCTTCATGAGACCGGTTGGGGAACTCGTGCTGGTATTGGCGACCCAACTGCCGCTACCGCGGCTGTTGCAAACGCCTCCAATGAGAAGACGGAGTACGCGGACAGCCCCTCTCCTCCCGCACGGTCACCACAGATGCAATCCCCTCAGCCGATGGTTGAGATGCAGTCAGGATACGCTCCTCAAGCTGTGTACGGTGGCCAGACGGCGTACGCTCGTGCATAGGACGGACGGGCCACAATATTGGTCACGAGCATCGGTTTGAATTTGGATTGAGTTCAGCATCAACATCAGCTTCCCTTCTGTCCCTCGCATCATCCATCTCGCATCATCCATCTCTCCCCCGACCTACACCCGATCAGGAATATGTCTTGTCATCTATTACAGGATCACAGACCGCCATCTCAGTATACCTGCTTTACTCTCCCTGGAATCATGTGTCCGGCTTGCGTCGCCGCCGGCTTTGGACAACCATGTAGATTGCATTTTGGAGTTTTTGTAAATTGGAATGGAAACCATGTGGACCCGATAACATGAATGGGAGGATACCGCAGCAGCACAAAGTTTGCAATCATCCAACCCTCCACAATTGGTACTTTTACTCGGGTCTCTCACCCCTCCCCTCCTTCTCCTTCCTCCCTGTACCTCCATGGTACACAGACGTTTTCTTTAACCTGCTTACCCGTATCCCCGACGCACAACTTACAGTACATTTTAAATTCCTTTTTTGCGTAGTATCTCTAGTTTGGTTTTTTGCATTGCTCCGCAGTTTCCTGCTTTAATGCTGGGAATTGCTTTCTCGAAGGAAATAATGTCAGACAGCCAGGTGTGGATGGATATCTGCTCACGTCGGGGTCCAAGTAAGTTCATGAAGCGCGCGTCCATTGGCGCCTCCATCATGACGATGTACATTTCCTTATTTGTTATTTTGACGATTCGTTGAACCTGAAGCAACTGTGCACCAGCAACTGCGTACACCCCGCTACCAGTTGCCAGATCATCCAGGATCAATGCCTCACCACGCACGTCCACGCATCTGCCAGATCTGCCAAGAAAAGGAGTCGAAATATACCTGCTCGTCGTGTACAGTCCTCTAGTGAGTTTGCAGGTTCGGGTACAAGCCTGGAATTATTCAGCTGACAGACGAGTCCGACTTGAACTGACCCGGCTGTGGACTGTGTGTCAAGTTGTTCGGTGGCATGCTATAAGGGGCACAAAGGTAGCAAGGGTGGGTGTGCGTTGTACGTCGCTGACCGGTCTTTGTGCCTAGAGTCATGTCATTCGACGAGTGCTAGTGCGGTCCCGGGTTCTTCTACTTCTACCGGGACATCATCCAGTGGACCAGGAGGTACATAAATTTTCATCCAGCCATCGGATCCCGCACTCTCCCCGTCCGCACTGAATCCCTCTGGTCACCAGGTACAGATATCCCAAACGTTACACCCTCACCCGCACCACCAACATCCGACACCGTAGAAGATCCCAAACCGCTCCGCCCGCTCACCTCCCTCAAATGGCCATACGTCCCTGACGAATCAGCATACCCTGATCCACTGAAACGAGACGATCCAAAACCACTCCAGACGTATCAATACGAAGCGATAGGTCAGTTAATCGATCTTATCCCATCCCCCCAATAAAATAAAATCAACACAGCAACCTCTCCCGATATCCGCACCGTCCTCCAATCCCATCCACGTCTGCCCGCGCTCCTTACCGAGATAGACAAATTACGAGGAATCGAGCGTGAAGAGGCGTTGCAGCGTGCGCTTGGTGTGGATAGTAGACGGCTGAGGAATGGGAATGATGTTTCGGGACCCGTGGAGTTGGACGATGATACGAGGGCGTTGAGGGCGTTGGCGGAGGCTGTGGAGGCTGCTGTGAGGGGTGGGAAGGAGGGTGCGTTGGGACTTGATTGGGATGATTGAATGGAAAGAAAAACAAAAGGGGGACAGGTATGGTGATGGCAGCTGGAGAAACACTCGAGCAAACGTTTTGGTAGAGGCGAACGGCCACGGGTTCAGGTGGACGAGGATAAGTACAGGAATGACGAAACGACGGTCCTACCAATCAATATACCTCGCCACCAGCTGTCCGCAATACCCCCAAGGACACAGTCTCTACTTGACTCCCAAGAACAACAAGCCACGCTTTGCTTTCTCCACTTCCTCCTCCAGCTCCCTTCCATCACTAGCGGTCCACCATTCCGACCTATCGATATCCTCCGTCTTCTTGCCACTCTTGATTGCAGACTCGAATGTTGACTTGCGTACGTTGAGCGCGGCCATGCGACGGGGATCTGAGTGGCCGGTGAAAATGACGATGGCTGTCCGTGATGGGAGAATAGCGTAGAGTGCAGTAAGTTGTTCGTTGAGTTTGGCTTGAGCAACAGCGATGGATTCCGGTGGTGGATCAGATTTTGGAGGGGTTGTCGTTGCAGGTATTTCGCCTGTCGCCTTCGGAGTCACCCCTGCGGACAGAACCATCAGCGTCAACACACCTCAACTATGCCATACCAAGACTCACATCCCAACGCATCCGCCAAGCCCGTAAACCTCCCAAACGCAAACTCGTGCGAAGGAATAACCTGCAACAATCCATCCAGTACTTCCTGGTCACTCGTACACCCGATCGCAGTCGTTGCCTTTGTGCCATGCATCACGCTCGGATTTCCATGGTCCACAACAGCACCTCTAATGCTCCCTGGTCCTCCCCTGCCACTCGCCCTCGCCATCCTCTCAAAGATGCTCTCATAATCCATCTTAAACTCCCCAAACCCTGCTCCGTATTGTACCTTGAGCTTCAACAGATCTACACACGCCCGTGCGTCCTCCTCGGGATCATGTCCGCCCTCACCACGTGTCTGAATTTCGCGATGACACCATTTTTTCGTGAGCCATGCGAGGCCGGGTTTGAGAGGCCGTCCACGGGGGTGGTGATATACGAGTGCCGTGTCGATGCAAAGTGGGTGACAGATGCGGAGGGCTTTTAGATCTGATTCAAGCGAATGACCGACGAGGATGGAGGTTGGACCGCCCTTGGGAGCCAGGATGGTGAGGAGTTGGGCTTGGACTTCGGCAAGGGTCGTTGTTGCGGTGGCGAGCGAGGCTTCAGTTATTCCTGACCATCTGAGGGGAAATAGTGGTTGGGTGTGAGCGGTTAGCCAAGGCATGTTGATATACGTACTTGGTTAGGTAGTCGGTAACGGGTTTGGGAGGTTTTACGAGTTTATCGTATACTACTATTCCCGACTCGTAATCGATCATGCAGACTCGTGTCAGTTCCTTGCCATCGTCCGTCATGCACTGTGCCATGGTGTTGATCAGGTAAGATCAGATGAGGACAAACGTGACACGCACCATCTCACAGTCAATAGCGTAGACTCGCGCACGCTGCTTCTCCGGAGGTAACAACAGGACGGACTCTGTTACACTTTGAGGCGTCTCTACCCAACCTAGCGGTTTCTCGAATACATCTGCCATATAGGACGGTATCGGATAGTCGTTCTCTATCATCTGTGATAAAGAGAGCAGATACAATGATGGGTCCTTGTCAAAAGCACGTTCTGCTACAACAGGCGCGCCGTCAATCGGGGCAAGGGTCCAGGGAAATGCATACCAGGACTCACAAGCCAAACGAGCCTCGATCCGTTTTTTCTTTTCTTCGCTACTAACGGGTCCTTGGAAGAATGCGCTCAGAACGGAGTACATCCTCGTGTGATCACCTGGAGCACGGGTTGGGCATGCATGACTGAACGTGTTTGCGATGAATGGGATGGGAGTCTTTGATTCGGCTGGGAGGGGTATTGGAAAGGGTACGTTTGGGTTGGCGGTGGCTGAAGTTGGGATTGGGGGCAGGGATAAGAAGTCCGGGAGAATTCCTGGTATTAGAAGGGCTACGACTTTTTGTATGGACTTTGAATACTAGATGAACGAGTAAATCCGGGGGTATATGTATTGGCCAGGAGCCCGACCAACCTCTATTTTAACCCAATTTGGTGGTGGTGCGTCGGCGATGATGTGCAGGACCAAATCTCTAACGTCCTGTGGAGACCATTATAAAAGGCGCTGGATGGTAAACTCAAGGACTCACATCGATATGAAGAGCGTCTTTCCTTTTTACAATCTCACCGTTCACATACATGAACCGCGGCATCATTGCCTGGAAGTCAAACGAAAGAAAGCATGGATCATATTTCAACAAAGGACGTTCTAGAGACAGAATTGTAACACCGAAAAAAATGAAAACGGCGACACACATCGTGTTTTGCCTCGAGTTTTCTAGCCTTCTTTGTTTTGCGTCTTTCCACGCGAGTCCATTCGGCACTAGACGAAGCATCCTCGTCTGCCTGCTGTGTCAAAGTGTCATTGTTGACTTTTGGCTTTTTATGTTGTGGCGAGAATGAGAGTTGAGGAGACGAGGGGACGGAATCCTGTGGTCTTTTCATCACGAGGCAGTGCTAAGTCGTGTTCATGAAAGAGGGGGGGAAATGGTAATGGGGAAAGATTAATACAACGGTCCAAGTTGAGTAACTTCAGTCGGACAAAACAGGGTCTCGGCAGGGTCCTCGTGAGCAGGACCTCGAACACCGCACATGCAGGAGACCCACCACGAAGGGATCCGCTCGAGGCTGCAGCACATCTCAGCTGAGACTCGTGTTGATGATCACGTCGCCGACGACTCTGCCGTGGCACGTCGAGCCAAGCATCTCCCCAACATCCACGCTGTGCCATATGATCAGCACGGCAGTGCACCCTTAGGAGCGTCCAGCGGGAAAGCACTGGCCAAGCACGAACACCGTGATACACACACACGAGTATAACGTGCAGGTATGTACATACAGTGGGGCAAGAACGTACGTCTTAGCCTTGGTCTGCCTCGGTATGGGCGCTTACGGTCGAATAGACGCTGAACGGTGGGTGTATGGGAAATAATTTGTGATGGTGTGACTTGCACCAGTCGCCAAGACCGGAGAACAACATGTTACATGCGCAGCCCTGCACAGGCTTCTTTTGTCATTTGAACGTCCAGCAAAACGTATAAGCATCTCTTTCTTCTTCTTCTTGTTCCTTCGTGTTGTCCCTCCTTCGTTGGCCGTCATGATTTCCCTTCCTATCGTCGCCCTCGCACTGTGCCATGTCGCTCTGGCAGCGCCACAGCCCGAAGCATATGCTGATCCCATCCATGTTCCAATCGTTAGAAGGAGTGTAACTCCTCAAGACCGGGTGGCCAATTTACCAAAGGCCATGGAGGCTCTCCGAACGAAATATGGCTTTAAGCAACCTAACCAGAAGAGAGACGCAAACACTGCTACCATCCCAATCACGGATGAGGTGTGTCCGATTCAAAAAAAAGAAAAAGAAAAGCGAAAAAAACTAAGGCTTTTTCTTACAGCAAAACGACTCTAGTTATTCTGGAGTTGTCAGCATAGGAACACCGTACGTGGTCATTCCACGATCCACGTGCTACGAACCTTGCTGAGTATGGACTTTATAGATCACAGAATTTCAATCTCGTTCTTGACACCGGTACGCAATCACGGCTACCCAACCCTGCTTCTGCGAATCTCACTTTCGGAGAACACAGGTTCATCCGATCTCTGGGTGGCGACAACTTCATGTCAATCATGCACATCCGACATACCTACATTTGACCCTTCAAAATCCTCAACTTTCAAAAGTGCTTCCGGCTCCAATTCTCAACTTCAAATCGACTACGGTTCTGGTTCAGTGCAAGGCATCGTTTCCGAGGATACCGTCTCCTTTGGTGGTTTCACCATGCCTACACAAGAATTGTGTATGTCAAAATATATTTGCTTTGACCATGCATGTCTTACCATCTTTTCCTAGTGGCCGTGACCGATACCACCTCAGGCTTGATTGGTGGCGGGCTATCAGGCATCATGGGTCTCGGTTTTTCCACCATCTCCTCTCTTCAAACTACCCCATTCTGGCAGGCTCTTTATAACGCCAACATGCTCTCACAGCCATTGTTTGGTTTCTACCTTGAACGTTATGTCGATTCATCTCAGACCGTCGACGCCGCTCCGGGCGGTACCCTCACTCTAGGAGGAACTAACACTACCGTATATACCGGCAATATCGAATTCATCGATATGCCAAGTGGCTCGACGCCTTCCTACTGGCTGCAGCAGGTCAGCTGTAAGTACACCTCAAACCTTCATCATCCGGGAGTTGCCGCTCATTGCATGGCCTACTTAGCTGTCACCGTACAAGGAAAATCCGTCAGCGTTTCGAGTGACAGTGGTCTTGCCGCCATCGATACCGGTACCACACTCATTGGTGCCCCCTCGAGTATCGTGTCGGAGATCTGGTCCAATGTTCCTGGCTCCATGCCATTGAACGGACAATATCAGGGCTTGTATGCCTACCGTACGCACCCATGTTCCTGCAGTGTTCTCTCATTACTCACATGTCGTATTTACAGCTTGTTCCACTCAGATCTCGGTCTCCATGTCCTTTGGTGGAACCAACTGGCCCATCAGCTCTGCAGACATGAACCTCGGCTCGATCAGCATTTCGGGCTCAGGCGCATCTAGCTCTACGCAGTACTGTGTTGGCGGTATCTTCGACGTCGGCAGCTCAGTTGGCAGTGGCCAAGGTGCACCTGCCTGGATCGTCGGCGACACGTTCTTGAAGAACGTATACTCTGTTTACCGTGCGAACCCTCCCTCTGTCGGTTTTGCACAGCTTGCGAGTGGATTCAGTAACTCAGGTTTGTCTTGTGACTTTTTTGTTGTCGGGAGTTGTCTAATCGTCGTATATCTGTGTCTCGCAGGCAGCTCCTCTGGCGGCTCCTCAGGCTCGAATCCTGCCGGTATCACTGGATCTGCTGGTATTCCTATACCCAGTGGCTCTAGTGGATCACCAAGCAGCGGCAGCCCTTTTGGTGGTGCACCTCAAAGCACGACCATCTCGATATCACTAACAGTTCTCACAACTCTTATCGCAGGGTTCTTCGTCGTCGTTCTCTAATCTTAAAACTGGCGACAATTCGCGGATATCAGAAACAGAAAAGTACTGTTTTTTTAAAGGACACAGTGAACATCGATATACCCTCTCAACGTATAAATATATGTACAACTTATCGATGCTCCCTCTGATATCCACCCCCTCGAGACGATGATTCTTTACTGGCTCGTTACACCTCGATTGCTTATCACGAACGGATTATTTTTTCCTTTTTTTCTACTCTATCTATATCTTACCTTGCCGCTCCCTCCCATCTATCATTTGAACTATACATGTACCGTATTCTCACTCACTCTCTTTTAAATGCACGTACATACAGACCAGACGCAAAAACCGTATTAACATAAACCCACTCGTTGATTATACCCCTCCTTCATCTAGCCTGTACAACGGAGAACTTTTTTTTCTCTATACAACTAGGGCGGCCAATGAATGTATCGATGATACTGGTGGCCCACGGTATGAGAAAGTAATGTGACATGTACAATGTCAGAGATGAGGACGTCGAGGATGAGGGGGTAACGAGCATCATCTACAACAACTTGAACTAGTAAATACTCACAAAATCCATAGTAGAGGATTTCGTCATCTGCAGTACACGTCACCGCTTCATAGTGGCATTACTCACAAATAAACGCAATGACAGCAACCACGTTGCCAGTTTATTGATTGATGGACAAGCAGATTGTCAGGGCAGTCCAGAACACAAGCATACCAGCACAGGAAATCAGGAACAGGGGTGTCTGCCAGCCCGTTCACAGCAGAACCCGGCGACAACAGCGACGACAAGATCGAAGATACCCAGAATACCGTTCTTCGCAGTCACGACACCGGAGAAACGACTATGTGGATACCCACAATCAATAACTGAGTTTTTGGATCCGTTACTGCATTTCTTCAGTTGGATAGTGTTGAAATCCGGTTTCATAAAGTCAGTACCGACCTCGTCTCGCTATATTTCAACTTACAATAAGACCTGCAGGCCAGTGTCAAACTATGATGATTAGCAGACACAAACAAAAGAACCCACACAAGACCATTTCCGGACCACTGGCTGATGAATCCAAAAGCAACTATCACACGCAAGCGCTTCCTGTTGCGTGAAGTCGCAATCAAGCTATGCCAGCCGACATTATCAGTGGCTTGGCAGTCAGGCTACGATTGCACTCCACGAGAGGGTCATGCTTATACACAGATATATCGACTGTCATATATCGTATTAGGTCAGCTACTGGAGACTAAGGGTCATGTCTGACCGACGAGCCTTTCAAAAGTGACAAGCTGAAGAAAATTCGACAACTGACACATTGCTATCCGCCAAGATCTTGAGTGCACGATCCTCTCTTGTTGTGAGATCAGTGAGACATGGTCACAGAACTGCAGGGCATCATAAGAGATCGAACGTACTTGCCCTTGCTGATGAGCCAACGCGGGGACCCCGGTATGAACCAAATAAAAACAAGCTGGGGGACTGATGGCAACACTTGGAGTGCCAAGGGAATGCTCCAGGCCCCAACTTGTAGGAATGTGGTAAAGTCTGCGAGAGACCGTGAGTTTTCAATGCACACCACGATATACCCACTGTCCAAGCAGCACTGCAAACCATGATGAGAGAGGAAGAGAGTTGATTAAGTAAATGGTACTACTGAGATACCTGGATAATGATCTTCAGAGGATATTATCTCGTGAATACAGAGTCATGAACGACACACTGCTGTACAAGGAGGTCGCCTGGCCGCAATGGGAAGGGTATGCAACCTCACTGATGAGGAGAGGAGCAGCGCATAAGCCGAACGTGAAGCCGAATCCGATGACAAATCTAGTATGTCGGGGTAAATTGCCCCACTTCACCGGATTGAACTGTCGCAACCCCACCGAGCACCAATGGACATATCGACTGATTGACTGGCAGTTTGAAAGACTGCCGCTACGGCCATTAAACCAGCACCAAGGGCGACGGAGAATTTCCGACGCAAGCCATCTGCAACATAAGGCGTGAATGGGTATGCACATATTCTCTGCGAGTAAATGATCAGTGCACAGCACCTCTGCAAGATTTAGTTACCTACTTGAATGGCATTGAGCAGCCCAAGCTTCGCTATGGGTGAATTGCATGCCATAGTGCTGAGATGGACTCACCTTGCCACAGGTAGGGTAATCAAACGCAACATTCCATTGCGTTAGTGACTTGAAGGCATTCTGGATAAGCTAAACCTCGCATGCTTGCTTGAAATTTGAACTTTACTCATCACGCTCCCTGCCCACGCGCTAACACTGACATTGTATCAGAGGTCGAAATAACACTTACCATCGTAACATCGAAATCGGTGGGTACTTCTCCATTCGCCTCTTGATCGATTGATGCCCGACTCATGCGAAGTTGCGGTCATCACGAACTCCTCGCCAGTTGGTCAGCGGCACCGCAAGCAGGATGTTGGAGCTCGTGTAGAATAGCTACGATTAAGAACCTGATGTCTTCCTCGAACCGAGTCTGAAACTGTAGACTGTCGAAGACTCGAGATTAGCAGTAGCGTTCAACTTGGAATCAGGAGGGCAGGGACCCCGAAAGCTATTGCTCACGTGAGTTGGCGTTGGCCATTTGGCCGGGTACCTGCCACATCCTTAACATATCTTTCAAGTATTACTGTAATACTACCTGGTCCACTTTCTGCACCAGGTCGTTTTACTCTCCTCCTCTCTCCAGTTTTTACTAATGGAAGACTCCACAAATGGGACACCCGGAAGGTCAATCGACATCGAGCTCGGAGGGCAGGAAGTAATTACAATCGACTTGGATAACCTCGACCCCAACCCGGATGACGTCTTGGACCTCCTCAAGGAAGGCCAGTGTAGGATCTCGGTTTGGACGAAGCTCGCAGGCGAATACTGGCGAAGAGGGTATCTGGACGCGGCGGAGAGGATCGCACATGCTGCCATCGAATGTAGGCAACACAATATACCCTCGTAGGAGGCTGAACGTATGCATTTCATGTAGCTTTGACTGCGAATGGTTCAACCGCCACGTTACCACCGATATATGCCCTGCTGGCCAACATTCAGATAGCGCACGCCCAGACAGCTCCAAAGGTTGTTCTCCAAGACGCTCGTAAGCATAGGAATAACGCTCAATAGTTGACCTGGGTAATATTTTTGATCAGGTGAAGATAAATTGGCTGGTGTACGATCGAAAGAGGAGTACCATCGCGACGCAGCGCAATACCTCAATACTGGGGAAAGGGCCGCCGCGGAAGGTGGTGAGGGGGTTGGCGGGACGTTGGCATTCCTGACACGAGGTTTCCATCTCGTCTAAGGTGTTAAACGGGTCATTGAATTATGCATAGGTATACACCAACTTGCAACCCGGTCCATGGATGATGCCATGCGTTCTTTTGAGGGTGTTCTGGCGGAAAAACCGACTAATGTCGTGGCACTCTTGGGAAAAGTAAGGCGCGTTCTCTGTGGCCCAGTGTGGTGCTCATTCGTTGCAAAATAGGCCCGTATACTGTACGCGAGACGAAGCTATCCTCAGGCTTTGAAATTATTTCAACAAGTCCTTCAATTAAATCCGTCGTGTCTACCGGACCCGCGGATAGGTATAGGTTTGTGTTTATGGGCGATGGACCAGAAAAAAAAAGCCAAAGCCGCATGGCAGCGAAGTTTGGAAGTCGTGCGTATCTTGCGGCTAGCTCGTCAACGTACCTTCTGAAGTGCATGCACAGAATCCGTCCGAGTGGCCTGCACACCTGCTCTTAGGTTTGGAATCTATAAACGCGAGCAAGGCAGGTAACCAAAGCGAGCAAGAACGCGCGCAAGCATACCTCATCGGCACCAAATACGTTGAGAAGGCGTTCAAGATGAACCAAAAAAGTGCTGCGGCTGCCAACGCACTGTGTGAATTGTTCCTGCGCAAAAGCAACTTTAAACGAGTTTGTAGTTCGCGCATCAATTTTGGACACTATTTAACTTCTCTGGAAAGGCACTGAAATTGGCGGAGAGGACGATTCAATTCGCAGACACACTCACATTACTCACGGAAGGTAATTTGAGAGCAGCGCGCGTACTACATGCCGAAGGTTCCCTGAAGGAAGCAACAAAGTATTACACTGTCGCCACGGAGGGTCAACCCAAGCATGTACTCGGAGCTATAGGCATGGCACAGATGCAGATGCAAAACGGTGAGCTTTACCACCTCCTAATAGCAACTGGAACACAGTTTATGCCGATTCCCCAGACGAAATGGCTGCTGCGATCCACACTCTGGACACATTGATACAGCCTCCCAATCCCCAACGATCAGTAGAGGCCACCGTTATGCTCGCATCACTACGAGCACATCCACGACCGGGCGTTTCTAGCGCAGACGTTGCGCAGGAGAAGACCAAGGCTCGTGATTTGTTTGATCGCGCTACCAAAGCCCTTGAACATGATGAGTCACGGGTCAATGGCTACACTGCGAGTCATGCGGCAAACTTCATTAATGACGACATGGACATGCATGTCGAGATGGCGCGTCTTTGGCAGGAAGAGAATCCGGAGCGGACGTCTCGAGCGCTATGCGAGGCGCTGCGGATTAGTCAAGGGGGCGATGAGGTTGATCCAAGGTTATTGAACAACCTGGGCGTTCTGAAGCATTTGGAAGGCAACCTGGTCGAAGCGCGAGCGATATACGAGGATGCGCTCACCAAAGCGGCCGGTCGCAGTGCCGAGATTGGTGAGGCTATGTCTACGTCAATGCTGTACAACCTTGCGAGGGTGTATGAGGAGAGTGGTGACGTCGTAACGGCGAGGGAGGCTTATGATAAGCTAGTGGCTCGACATCCGGAGTACATTGACGGTAGGTCCTACGACACACATCTCTCATCAAAATAGTCTAACATGTCACATTAGCCAAGATTCGACAAGCACAGATGCTTGCGGACTTGAATCAGACCGTCGAGGCTCACGAACTCCTCAAACAAGCGCTGACGTCACAAAACAGCAACCTCAACCTTCGTGCGTTCTATACGTCCTTCCTCATTCAAAGCAATTCCTCCAAAGCGGCGAAGGATTTCGTGTTCACCACTCTCAAGGACTACGATAAATATGACGTCTACTCGTTATGTGCGGCTGCGTGGATCATGTATCATCAAAGTCGAGAGAATCGGGAGTCGTCTCCAGAGGCCACGGCAGATCGGAAGCGAAATTTTCAACGAGCCGTCGATGCGTATCACAAAGCGTTGCAATATGACCCTCTCTGTGCTGTGGCGGCTCAGGGCCTTGCGATCGCCATAGCGGAAGATGCCTTGGGAACGCTAAGCGGCATGGTTCCGGCATCAGCTGCTGAGGATGCTCAGCGAAGGTTAACGAACGCACGTGAGGCCCTTGACATCTTTGCGAAGATTAGGGAATGCTCCAATGACGGGAGTGTGTACATTAACATGGGTCACTGTTACTATGCGCGGGACGAGTTTGACCGCGCCATCGAAAGCGTAAGTATAAGTCTGGTGAGTTTAAGTGCGTACTGACCAAGGTTGCCAGTACGAGACGGCCTCCGTTAGATTTTACAATGGCCAGAGCGTGCCAGTGCTTCAGTGCTTGTGCCGGTCATGGTATGCGAAAGCTAGTAAAGAGCAGTCGTTCGCTGCGATGAGCACGGCCCTCAAATATGCCCAAATGGTAAGACTTGCGAACTTCACTTCTATGGGTCGTAAAGCTCACCCCGTTACAAGGCGTTCCATGTCCAACCGGGTGATAAAGCCACCATGTACAACATTGCCATGATTCAACAGAAAGCAGCAGAACTGTTGTTTGGATTGAGTCCTGTAAAGCGGACGTTGAAAGACCTCGAATGGGCTATCGCTCAGGCAGGACATGCTCAACGGTGAGTGTTTTCGCGGTGCTCAGGTACTATCTGTGTGTCTTACTTTCAGTCGATGTCATATAGGGTATTTGACTCCCTAGCAGGAGATCCGTCACATTCTCTGCCCTATCACCGTGAGATAGCGGAGCAACGACGAAAGTATGGAGAGACCATGCTACGGAAGTGCGACGAGCATCTTGCTACTCAAAAGGAGTTTGAGGCTGAGGCGCAGGCGAAGCTGGATGCTGCAAGACAGAAGAGACAAGAGGAGAAGCAACGACAAGAAGCGTTAGAGGTTCGTTGTCATCTCCGAGGTTGTACGTGCATGACTAACTCGTATGCAGCGTGCTAGAATAGAGGAACTCAGGGTACAGGCTGAGAAGCTTGCCGAGGAACGTCGAATCGCCAGAGAGCAGGCTCTCGAGTGGACAAGGGAGGTACAGATAGAGAGTGACGAGGAGCGTGAACGGAAATCGAAGAGAGCGTCGAAGAAGGTGAAAATGGAGGGTGAGAGCGGTGATGAAAATGGCGAACCCAAGAAGAAGCGGAAGGGCAAAATCAGAAAAGGTGGTGAACAAAGCGACATCAATGAGCAGCTGTTTAGCGACGAGGACCTGGACAGTAAACCGGCTAAAAAGGTGAGTTTCTTTGTCCCCTTTGGCGCGTGGTGTTCGTGTCCTAAATGCTTGACCAAGCGGGGTGCCAAGAAGAGGGTTGTCCGAGATGACGATGATCCAGAAGCAGCGTCTGGCCCGCGTAAAAAGCAATTGTGAGTGTTGAACCCTTTGCACGCTCCCCGTACTCAATCGTCATGTGTATCCCCGTATAGCAAAAGCAAAGAATACATCTCGGACACTGATGACGAAGAGATGTCATAGCCGCCGTGTGGCACTTGAGCTGGTATCCTCTGTATTGCTATCCCTTCATCTGTTTGTCGTTGTCGCCACTTATTACCGTCGTCGTTCAATGTACCGGAGCTGCATCTGATTCAGTTTTCCTTGCCATCGATCATAGTCGATTGCTCAGTAGGTTGAAGGTGCAGTCCACTGCTCGTTTTCCGGACTCCTTCCAAAGTTGGCTGCAGACTGCTCAAGTGCTTGTACGTAAGTTAAAGAATGGGAGAACCAAGTTGATGCAGCTCTTGGCAGTGGAACCCACCAGGCCAAGTTTGCCTTTCAGATTCCCTTTGAAGGCCCAGCGTTGAATGCAAGCAAGGCTCAAGCTGACCCAAAACCGTTTCTATGTCGATGACAGATGCCTTTGCACCTCGACACGACGTCCCCGTACTCGTCCCGCTCTTCTTCCCCTCAGTCATCGCATCACCGAGTCAGTTCTGCAGCTGCCCTTCTTGATGACGACGGCGGCGAAAATCAAGTAGTGGCGCGCCTCGATGTGGAACCAAGTACGCCTCGCGTTCACGGTGTGCCGTCACGAGCAACTCTCGAGCTCGATTCACCTGGAAGCCCTTGGCACCGCGATGATCGCTCTCCTTCGCGTGCACACTCTTACCACGATGCTGGCGGTGGTGGTGCGGTATTCAATCCGTCGAGTCGGAGTCATTCCTATCAGCCACAGCCTCAGCCGTATCCCCGACGTAGTCGTCGAATGCGGCCGGGGGTAGGCTACCGGAGCTTCTCCGATACATACAATACTAGCACTACGAGTGCTAATTCAAATGGACGTGACGTGAATCCAAATAATAGTGCCCGAGACGGCGCAAGTACTGGACACCGTTGGCCTCCTGGGCTTCTACTCTTTGGACGTCGTTCGACCGCGACGAACGCCTCGCAGCCTAATTACGACTCCAACCCTCCGACTGGTGATCCTCCGAACTCGACCACGACAGCGCGTACAGCGCTTCCCACTATACCACTCAACAACGACAGTCGACGCTGGTCGCTTTTTGAAGAAGTCATGCCGATGGAGAACGATGGGCAGGTGCGCAGCCCCGGACGGTACGTGCCGCGCCAGTACTCGTCCGCGGGACTTCCCTCGACCCGCTCCTGGGCTTCGTCCATCGTGCAGTCCCCGGAGGAGACGCCGACGAGGGGTGGCGGGTATTTTGTTGGGAGCGTTGGGAGTCTGACGCGGCCATCGACGAGGTCGGGGAGTATGCGTGACGTGTTTGGGGACGAGTACGATGAGAGCGTCGAGGCAGAGAGTTTGTTGGAAGGGGATGAGGACGACGAAGACGAGGACGAGGAAGATGTAACAATAGAGAGGACGGGTACTGGAGGAGGTGCAGGTGCAGAGGTGCAATCGGATTCGGATTCGGATTCTAACGAGACGACGACGACGGTACAAGTCCCACGTGCTTCCCGCTGGACGAGCAGTGCATCGCGTCGAATCATACCCGCGAGGATACCTACAATACCCGTGCTGTGGAAGAATGTCCTCAAGTGTTGTGTGGCGTATTTCATCGCCTCTATGTTTACATTCCAGCCTTATTTGTCACATTTCTTTGGAGACTTGGTGTCATACGGCTCGGGTTCACGTGGACCATTACCTTCTGGACATATGATTGCGACAATGTGAGTGAGCATTGACCACGCGTTTTACTTACTTACTTCTAACCCCCTTCCCTCGTCCCAAGTGCTGTATATTACAACCCCGCAAAAACCATCGGCGGCATGATTGAAGCGGATTCATTCTGTACCATCGCATGGTTATACTCTGCATTTGTGTGTCTAAGCGGCATGTCATTGTTTTGGTGGCTTGGTGTCCAACTGGGATGGGATTCAGTAGCGGATTTTGTACCAATTTTGTGGGTCGGGCTGTCAATGTGGGGTTTGTCGTGGATGAAGATGTGGATGGCGAAGGCGACGTTTAATTCTGGTTTGTTTGATTACTGGTTTGTGTGACGATGGTTTTGACGTGGTTACTTTTCAGCTTGCAGTATGGCTGGTACATTGCTTTTCGTTGTGTAGGATGCCTGACGAAATTTTGATTTGGCGAATGCTAACATTTGGTTGACCTTCAGGATCGTATTGGAGGGCGGTTTAGGAACGTTCCTACAGGTCTCCTTGATCGTTCTCGTGGGCACCCTCATTTCCAATGTCGTCTGCTTCTCCCTATGGCCCCAAAGCGCAACGGACAACCTTCAAGCCAACATGATCAAAACCCTCGACTCCTTTTCTACCCTCCTCCAGATGCTGACAAGCACGTTTCTTCTCGAAGAACCTCTTCGAAAGCCAAGCCACGAGAAGATGCAAAAGGCTGTCGAGAACCATCAATCTAGTTTTACAAGTTTGAAAAAGAACCTTGCTGAGGCGCGCTCCGAGTGGTTTGGGATATTGGACGAGAGGGATAGTGCGCTTTCGAAGCAAGCATATGGGGATGCGGTGGACAGTTTGACGAGGCTGGCGCAGCATCTGAATGGTCTTCGAGGTGGGATGAAGTTACAGTACGAACTTGCCAAGGCGCAGAGTGAAGGCAAGCTGGTTCTGAAACGGCCGGATACCATGAGACGGCAAGGCGCTGGTGGTGATGAAGATACGCCTTCGTCTCCGACTGGGAAAGGAAGGATCCAGCGTGGGGGTGTCTTATCGCATGGCGATGAACTGGAGGAGGCGCTTTTGCAGGTTGCGGCTGATATGTTTGGTGACCTTATGGATGACGTGGGTCCTCCGCTGAAGGCGCTTTCGGTGCGTGTGGTTGTCCTGAACGCGAAGGCCGGTTCTGAGCGGCGAGGAATACTTACAGAACACATGTGCATCGTGCCTCAAACGACTACGAGAAGCGTTTGTGCGCAGTCAACTATCACCGAAAGGACAAATGATGCAACCTCAGGATTTTCACGCAATCATCGACGGTATCGAGCGAGCGCTCTTTACGTTTGAAAGCACATCAAACCATGCGCTGTTGCGGCTGTACAGGCGAAGCAACTTTTCGTTCGCATCTTCGAGAAGATCGATGAGCTCATCAATCGAAGACACCTTTGCACTGGCAGATAGCGAGCAGGAGCACGTCTTTCTGGTTTATTTGTCAGTGGATTTTTTTTTTTTTTTTTTCGAATCTTTGGCGCTGATGGGCCTGTATATCTTTCTATCACAGCTTTATGTTCACTCTGCAGGAGTTTTCATGGGAACTGATTTCATTGACGGATGCTATGAGAAGGATGTATGCCGTGGAGTTAACGAGGGCCACCAGTCAGAGCTGGCTACGACGTAATCTGGTCAACGGCCCGAAGAGTCTTTTCTCCTGCTTGCTATCCCGTCAACGGCGATCAACGTCTGAAAAACGAACCCGGGCCGGATTACATCGTATCTGTGAGTTGAGTCGACCGTCATCATCTTCGAAGTTGAACTGGGTCGCTGTTGGAATTCGCAGCGACTTACTTTGGGTCACACCAGCACCCCAAGGTCTCCTTCCCGAAAGTACGGCCGCATGCACCCAACACGATCCAAACGCCCGACCGTTCCAATTTGACGTTTACCGGACGATTGAAAAGGTCGTTGTGGGACCTCGGAGACCACTTGAAAGAGCGGAATTTCAAGTATGCGTTCAAAGTTGGCATGTCGACAGCTGTTTTAGCTGCACCTGCCTTCTTTGAGGTCACGCGTCCGGTGTTTACGGAGTATAGAGGTGAATGGGCGTTGTTGTCTGTAAGTGCTTTTTATCTTGTTTCTTTTTTTTTGCGTGGACGTGACCGCGTTATAGTTCTTCGTGGTCATGTCCCCAACCATAGGAGCGGTGAGTATTCGTTAGAACTTGGATTCTTCATTTTGATACGATGATGTCAACAAAGACTAACTTCCTGAGCATTCACCGTGTGCTGGGGACACTGTAAGAGGTTTTCTTTTCTTGTCATACTATGTATTGGGTGGTATTCTTATCGTTGAAAGGTTCGGAGCCATCGTGGCGGCTACTGTATACACCCTCTTCCCCGACAACGGCGTTGCACTATCAATCTTCGGGTTCTTCTTTTCGGTACCTTGTTTCTACTACATCGTCGCGAAACCCGGATATGCAACGACGGGGCGGTTCGTGCTGTTGACGTATAACCTAACATGTCTCTATTCGTGCGTCGAGGTTGGCTACATTCGACCTAGGGCTAATGGTGATATTGGAACAGATTTAATCTACGCGAAAATGATATCTCGGTCTTGGATACTGCTTACCATCGATCTGCGGCTGTTATCGTCGGTGTGTTGTGGGCTTTAATCGTGTCACGCTTTTGGTGGCCATCGGAAGCTAGAAGGGAGCTTAGCAAGGCCTTGGGAGAGTGAGTTGAGACTTTTTTTCTCTCTCTTTGTAGTCCAAGGTTTGGCTAACACCCTCGGTCCAAATCTGTCCTCAAAAAACAGGTTCTGTCTCAACATTGGCTGGCTATACACCCGCTTGGTGGCCTCCAACTCGGGGATGAATGATTTCCTGGATGAGCGCGATGACACAGATGAGCCTTCAAGATCCCAAGGCACATTGGACGAAGGAACGCCACTTTTGTCCAAGATGGGACACGCAAAGTTGAGCACCTCAATACAGGAGTTTATGGCTATGTAAGCATGATGTGTTCATTTTGATCTCTCGGGGTGTGATGCTGACTCTGGGCTTGGTTGACGCCTGGTTGCTTGATCTTCGGGGTACTGCTGGATTACTGACCTTCCCTTTGGACTGCCTTCGGGGACAAAACGCATCCGGAACACAGGGAACTCCACCTCCAAATTAAACTCATCGAGTTACAGGGTCTCTTGGCTCAGACACAACACGAACCACGACTCAAGGGTCCTTTTCCGGTCTTGTTATATCGATCGGTATTGACGAGTTTGCAAACCATTTTGGACAAACTGCATAGCATGCGGTGTGTGACGACGCGAGAGGAGTGGTAAGTCGGCGTCATTATCGCTGATGCTCGAGTATTGACAGTTGGCTGCGCTTTAATTTTCATCACAGGTTCACGGTATGTTCACGGTTGCTCTCGTATCATTGTTGATGAACATTTGCAAAACTGATCGCCGCTGTCATTGTAGAGTGTGCGGAGAGACTTTATCTTGCCCGTCAACAAGGAAAGACGAGACATGGTCGGCAATATCATTCTCTACTTTTCAACCCTGGCATCCGCGTTCCGTCTCAAGGCACCGTTACCTCCTTATTTACCCCCTGCCGAGAAAGCAAGAGAGCGGTTGGTACGTCCATCCGTTCCCGCCTTGTGATTGTTTTTATTCACCCGTCACCCATCCGTTTGTTCTAGGTTGCAGCAATCCGCAACCTCGACGTCGTCAAAAATCAAGACGTTAAAGCGTCACGACAGCTCCTGTTTTTTGCGTACGCGCTTACGATGAAAGGTGTTACGCAGGAGCTAGATTACTTGGGCAAGACACTACAGGATGCGTTTGGTGTGATTGGTGAGAGTGCGGAGGAATTTGATGCGTTGTTTGTCGATGAGGATGGTGCGGATGAAGCGAGGGAGAACGGGTCGGTTGTTTGAAGTTGAGATGCGTCGGGGGAGAAGCGTCGTGTTTTTTTCTGTTTTCTTTTTTTTAATTGGCTGTGCATACAGTAATGGTGTCGATGTATTTCGATAATGGGCTTTTGCCTGGGATACGCTTCCATGTTTCGACCTTTTCCACCAGACAACTATAAAGCCAAGTGACGCCAAACGAGCTGGCACGATCGGAACGGTGCTCTCGCCGACAGGTGCAAACCGTGTTAGATCAACAGACCAGATGATGGCCGAGACTCTGAGCTCGAAGGCAGTGGGGTCCATGATTAAATGAAAGACTGGCCGCCGCTCAAGCTCAAGATTCGAGCCAACTAGATAAAGTTGCCGTCTTTTTGGCTCGATTGGGCGCACTGCCTAGCGGACTGGAGAAGGATAGAGTCTACTTACTTAGATATTGCTACTGAACTAGCTCAGAATCTTTTTCCGGTGGAGAGCCTGATAGCCTGTCTCCCGAGCGCGGGCCGGCCTAATATCAGCGCCAACTTTAACAACGCTCCATCACGAGCCAGCCGCCGTTTACTGGCGACCGGGTGCAGAGTCTGGTGTTCGCTGTGTGAATCAATCCACCAAGCGCTTCTGGGGCTACACTTACCGGCTGCAAACTCAGGACTACGTCGTCCTGAGGAACTGTGTTCCCGCTCAGTACCCTGGCATGTGCAACGACGCTGGCACTACGCTTCCAGTGGCCATGTCCTTTCCTTTGCATTCCACCGCTATTTCCATCTGCAGGATATCATGGATGGTACTTTGGTTTGCAGAAACCGTCTTGCAGGACGTTTGTCGAGTGGGTAATGACAGCGCCTCTTGGGACGCAGTGTGAGTAGGGGGAGTGAGGAAGACTCGGGAGTTCGATGCGTTGTTTTGTCGCAACTTGGGTTCGCAAATTCAATGAGGGTGCCAGTTGTCGTTCAATTTCAGGTTTGATTCAAGCGCAGCCTTGCTTCTCGTACTGCCAACGATACGAACGTCGCTCGGGCTGAACATACGATTTCCACCGCGTTCTCGACGTACACTAAAGACCTTCTGGCGGGGAGATACCCATCCGTCTTCGTCGAACCCTAGACCTCGCGGTTCTAACGTGTCCACCAACGGAGCCCGGACACAGCTATAGGCACGTTCGTGTATTCAAACTAAGAAGTCATAAGACCCTCCTCTTCTTTCCCTTCTCCCGATCGCCTCCAAAAGCGCCTTATCATCGATCGACTTCTAGTCGGTTTGACAGGAGCGCAAGGGTCTACGCCTAACGCCACGAGGGATTTCCATCATAGTGCTGTGTAACTCTGTGCTTTTCGCTCGAATTCAGCATGCTGCGTTTTGGGCAGGGATGCTTGCTGCTGTGATTGCTGGATCAGCAACTTGACACAGGCGATAGTACTCTGACCGAACAACGCCCGCAGTTCTTGCATTCGCACTGTTCTCTCTCCCTCCACCGCGCCATATCGAGTCTCGCCATGCCATTTCAATTGCCGAGAACACAGACCAAATCAGTACTTTTGAGTTGGGTTCCACACAGGCTATCTTGGGCTGTTTCTGTGTCCATAACGCACATAGCCATAGCCTCACCACCACCGTAGCTCGCAGCGTCAGAGAACCCTTCTCTTCCATTCCTGTCCACTTGAGGAGCAACTTTACAGCCCCGAACGATCGGATAGTAGCACCACACTACAAAAGGGAGAAAGGGAGGGCATTTCATATCAAAAAACCGAGACAGACCCTCAAAACCCGAAACCCAGACCTGTACGCACATGTCGCTCGTGGCCGCTTCGAGAAGGCGTACTGCACTTGGAGCGTTTGTTGCGCCCTCCCCCACTAATTTGTTCGGAGTGAAGGTGGACTGTACAGGTAAGTGCAGGTGCCTTCCTCCCCCCCCGCAGCCTTTTACAAATGGGCAAAAATACTAACATTTAGGTTGGTGCGTGTGTCGCGTGCGGCACAGTATATATGGATCTGGGTTCCTGTCTAGAAGAATTCGTGACTTCTTGTTTCGCTTTATAACCACGGCGCAAGGATTGGGCTTGTATTGTTGTCGTTTGCCTGCCTGCCTGCCTGTTGGTTTCCAGTCGATTTGTTCGTCCATCCTTCGTCTTGAACCACCACCTGTCCCTTGACACCGAGGCGCCCTTTTGATCAACCTTTGGCCCTCTTACCTTTTCACTCCCGCTACTCCTAGAACTTGGAGCCTTTTTCTAAACATGGCCTCGATAACGACTGAGGAACACCAGAGTTCCGAGTCGGGTGCAAACCAACCTGCGAACACCGCGGCTCCGCCTCTTCTCATTGAAGATGCACCGAAGGAATCGGAGAAGAGCAAGGAGTTGTCTGTTGAAATCACAGGTAAGCGGATACCGACTAAGAACCGCCCCGTCAACCCAAGTAGTAAATTAACTCATTGTCTGTTCACTTTCCTTACAACAACAGATATCAAAGCCACCGGGCTACCCGCCAAAATCGGACTATTGACCGGCGTGTTCTACGTTCAAATCAAGGGCGGCGGCCAAGTATCGAAAAAGACCAAGCCAGTCAAGTATGTAAAGAGCAAAGGAGAGGAGTTCGTAGCGAGTTGGAACGAAAGCTTGACGTTGTGCGTTTGGCTCAACTTGCATCACTATTTTTTTTTTGGTCTCGATCTTGATCTTGAATTTTCTTTCTTTCGACACCTAGTTCTGCATCCGAGTCCTCGAAAGTGGAGATCGAGGTATACGCCCGTCGTTTCCCTTTTAGTTACAAAGTCATCAAGAAGACGGAGAGTAAAGAAAGCCTCGGTGATTTACTTGAACATTCGGACACGCGTATGTTCCCTCTCCCTCCCCCCCAAAAAAAAAGAAAACACTCTCTTTTATTTTTGGGCGCTAAACTCGTTGCTTGTCGTTGTATCTAGCCATCGAACTCGAGCTCCTCGAAGAAGGTCAAACCGCCGGGAAACTGGTGTTCAAGATCAAGAGCAGCAGTAGCGGCGGAGGTGCCGGTAAAGCACCTGGAGAACCCGAACCCAAACCCGAACTGCCGAGCGCTTCTTCTGAGCCTTCACCGCCCTCCTCGAACGGACTGCCGCCACCGCCTCCTTCAGGGAAAAGTACCTAGAGTTGGGGCTTGGGGGCCACGAATGAGGGGGTGGGGGAGGGGGAACGTGGCCGACTTGCTGCTGTATCATGTATCATTCACCTGCTCGTGTAACCACAGCGAGGTCCTCGGTGTTTGTATTTTTTTTTTTCTCAACTGCTGTGGTTACACACATATCATGATGGACTGTGATGATCGTGGATGAGATGGGTGCGGGAACCTGCATGGGCTGGGAAGGGAGGGACGCAAATTGGAAAGATGTTGCTGGAGAGGGGGGGAGGACTCTCTCGTCTTGGGTTTCTTTTGCTGTATATACTGTATCTACTGGGATATTTTTCTTGATCGTAGACAAGGGGGGTTGAAGGGCTTCCGTTTCGTTGGATGACCACCATGGTGAGATGTCAAGCTTGCACATACATATGAATATTGTATGTTCATGCTCGCCGTGTGTGCAAAGAAGCGGTCTCATTACAAGCTGTGAATCACGAGGTGGTGCGTCCACTCCGAGCGCAGCATGTATAGATCAACCAACACCACTACAACATCGAAAATGGCGAACGGAAAAGGGGGTGGAGGAGGGGGGTAGGGGCGGGAAAAAAAAAAAAAAAAAAAGAAGAGGATCCAACTCGCGTCATGATCATCACTCACCTGCGGCGGCCATACCTCGCTCATCACCACCACCACCATCACGGTACAAAGCAAGGATGATCAAAAAATAAAAAATAAAAAATAAGACATCGGATCAAAGACGCCAATATATCACTTCTCCCCTGTGAGGACTCGGACGAGCTCAGACAATCAAACGACCAACCGATCGACCCAGCTCAGTTTCCCGTGCCAGAACGACATACGTACGTTTTATTGACAAGGTCCTCCATGCAGATACGGTGGCGAGAATATACACGCGCGTGCAGTCCCACAAACGTTACCGCTGAGCGCTCCGCACCTCTAGATCTGAGGCGGAATATACTTGAAGAGCACAGGCTTTGCAATGCCAATATTTATTTTTTTTTGCGACGACGAATGGCGTTTTTATACGTGGCCTTGGCAGGTCGGAGGCAAGCGAATTGGGTGGAGCAGGAGCTGATGGGACAATAATAGGAGTAGAGAGGAGAAAGGAGAGAAGTAATTCAGAGGTCGTTTGAACGGTGCAAAAAAAAAACCTACATACCGGCGCAGTTTTGCAGAGGAAAGGCAAGCAACCTGCAACCTGTTTTTTTTTTTTTTTTTTTTTTTTTTAGCCCGAGCGCGTTAACTTGCTTACTTCACGAGAGAACGTACCATGCATACATTACCCGTCCATGATCGTCCCCAACGCTTTATGCGGTCACAGCGACGAAACGAAATCAGAGAAAAAAAACGAAAACCAGAGGTGAAAGGAGATCGGCGCGTGGCAGGTCGTCATCGTCGTCACGGAAACGTTTTCCCTTTCCTTTTTCATTGATCGTCTTAAGGCTCGGGTGCGCAGGGCTTGCTGCGGTGGGCGGACCACTTCATAAATAAAAAAACTGTCTTTGTATTGGAGCGAGTCGAACCGCCCAGCCACCCGCCGACGCCACGGGCGGAAGCTGGCCCCTATGTGTGTGTGTGTGTGTGTGTGTGTATGCTATGGTGTTGGCCTAGAGATGGCGGAAAGCGCCGGATCCGGGGTGTGACTTCTCATCAGACAAATTCTATGGCCCTCGGCGGGAATGAGTAGGTAAGATAGCTCACTGGGCTCCTCCGCTCATATTTGTCGTCTTTGTCTCTCGTGGTGATGAGTTCCGTCAAGTTTGTGTTCCATTTTCCAATGGATAACGCAACCTGAGAGCCATTTTCCGCCGGTTCGAGTCCAAAGCTGCGTGAATGGGAGAACTTGTTATCGCTCAAGCGCTCAAGCGTCAGCTTATTCATCTCCGAAACTCACGTTCAACTTTGACCCGCTGCGCGTCACGATACCATCCCCGATCGCTCAATCGCCACGTATACGCACGCCCAGTCATGAAACTTGAAGTGACGGCAAATGTCCATCGCGTTTTCGTGCGCAGTTTCCTGCGCATTGATTGCCGATCTGGAAAGTCCAACTTTGAAGGAAGCGTCATTGATCCGCTCTCTCGAACTGTTGCACCATATCCAGATATGATTTCCAGCTAGTTGCTCCGTGAGCCTGTGCGGCGTGAGCAGCGATGGCCAACGTTACGACGGGGAGTGTCTGGAGCGTCGTCGTAAGTACTTACTAGAGTTATGAGTCTAGTGCTATGGCAGCCCTGTAGGGATAGCGCATTGTTTCGAATGCAATGTACGGAGATGCGTTGGTTGAGCGGTAGTTACTGGCGGCGTGTGGCGTACGGTCGTAATAGTTGGCGCCTGCTTCGATCTCGTGTCGTTTTTTCGTGATTGGCACCGGCGGGGGCATATTTTTCTACCCCACGTCTTCTTCCGAGTCTCGTGGGCGACGGCGGAGGACAGGCGCGGGGAAGAATGTGTACTTTGTTCGTCGCGACGTGTTCGCGTTCATGATGGGGCCACCCCCCATACGATGAAAAATTCCGAGTTTTTCGGGGCGCTTTGTCCCCAAACCGCCAATGCATACACACGCACAGTGTGTACGACGCGTATTACGCGTAGACGGTGATGATGGGCTCCGAACTGAGACGCCATTATGTACATCCTCCCCCTCCGCGTTGTTTTTCTTTTCCGTTGTTCTTTCTTCTTTTTTCTATATGAGGGGTTGGGGTTGATCAGGGTGGGTTTGTATGTATGCATGGGAAAACCAACTGCGCAGCGCAGTTTCATACATCACATTGTTTTTTTCTTTCTTTCTGCTTTTTTTTTTTTTTGGGGGGGAAGAGGGAGTGGGGGTGCCAGATCGAAGTAGTGGCTTTGCAGCTGGCGCTAGTGATGCCGAACACAAATGACGAGCAAGTTCAAGACACGTTGGAATCCTGTATGTGTCGTGTATGTTAACATACATGTTTCGGAGGTTCCGCGTACGCACGTTGCCATCCCATAGCCCCTCCCCCCAATCAGAGCGAGTGAGGTACTGGAGGGTACTAGGCGGAACTTGGCAAAAAGATGTGCCCCACGGCTCGGGCGTTAGAGGGTCCGTAGAAGTTCTTAATACTTGTTCCACTTCCGCTGGGATGCTCAGAGCAAGGAAGTCCCTGACATGGCGTGGCGTGGCATCACGTACGATATGGTACGGTACGTGCGGGCGAATCAAATGCGCCCCTTCCTCGTCGTTACCCTTTATATGGAAAAAACATACATGCAGGGGAACCTAAATCTGGAGAAACCGAATCAAAAACGCAAACCCGGGGATGAAAAGACACCGAGATATCGAGATGATAGGTAACGACGCACAGTGGTGGGTATTCCTCCACAACAACTCCGCGTCTTGACCGATGCTGTAGTGTTGCAGGGTTGACTGCGTTTACATTGTGGGTAAGTGTGTAACATAAGGCGTACCAATAACGGTGGTGAGTGAGTCAGTGATTTGGCGCGAGGATGCCTGCGAGTGGCAAGGGAGATTTCCGGAGCGATTATGCGGGGATTGTGATTGGGTTGGTGCAGGATTTGATCGCGGCGCATATGAGCGTACTGTGACAAACCGTTGCTATTGGTTCCCGCGCACCGATGGAATAGCGGGGACAAAAGCGGGGGCTTCAGCACTCAGGCCTGACATTTTGCTCTATAGATACTCCGAGACAGCATGATATGCAGGGCTACACATACCAGGGATAAGTACAACTCAAATGGTGAGTTTTCATTCACCCAGCTGATGGAAAAGCACCGGTGCCGCTGATGCGAAACGAACGCACGGCATTGAACGACGTCGCAGGTTATGTCGTTGTGATGGTGTGTGTACGCATATATGCGTGATCAGCGATCAGAGGGAGGGAGGAGGGTAGAATTTCATTCCTGACTGGGTTCGTTGATCTGCAAAGGAGTTCATGTGTCCCGACAAGGCAGGGAAAGATACGTCTCTGTACGTCGCCGAGCTCTTGAACGAATCATAAACGAGAACAGCGAGTACATGGAAAAACCCTGAGGCAATGGAAGGAGCGTGCCACCGACCCAAATGGCCGGTCCCGAGGCTAAAAATAACCTGTTCCGTGATGCAGAGTTCTTACACCAGGGATGGTAACGACGACGGACCCAACAGCCCCGTGGACGGGTGTTTATGCAGTGCTCCGGTCGTACCGCATCCACGAGGCAAGCGCGTCATGAATGAAGAGGGTCGAATTGACCCTTGAATGTATGTACGCATCAAACACGACGACGACAATGGACTCGACCGAGGCAGTGCGACACTCGTGTGCATGTGGTGCGGCGTATGCTGGTTCCTGTACGTATCAAAAGCATGGGATCATTGGCGCGGGTGTTGATGAAGGAGAAATGCCGAAAGGAAAAGAGGCGGGATGATGGGACGGTTGTGTTACCCGCGGCGGAGGTGAACCGAATCGAGCCCCCACGAGAGAGTCGAGACGCGTGCAGCTCAGGAGGCCTATGATAGGAAATGATAGCCGGGATGCAGGACGACGCTGACCGCCGTGGATGAGAGCGATCGATCGGTGGTCGCCCTCGAATGACGTCGGTGTGCATCACGAACCGAGCCGACGCGAGCCAAACCGTCGGAAGAAGAGCACATGGACCAATCGTAGCGCACAGGAGCAGCACACAGCCTTTGTAGCCGTCGTCGTTCTGGTGTGATCGCCGTGGTTGGTTGGAGGAGAGTTTGACGGCGAAGAGTGGCCGGCGTGAGTGCGCGTTGTGCCACCACACCCCAAGTATATCTACGCCAGACACGGTACCTTATTTCTGACCAAAAAACGTCGCTGTTGTGGCTTCATGCCGATCAGCGTCTATTAGCTTCTCTCTCGCTGGTGTCCCCTCCGAGTGGTCGCTCGCTTCCTCTCACTCGTCTCGCTCTCTCGCTCGTTGTATATTTAGTAATCCCAATAATGGCCGGTAAATCGTCCACGACGCCCCCTCCAACCCTCCAACGCGGAAAGGCATGTCTTCGCTGCAGGTGCGTCTCCACCGCCCCGCCCCCACCAGTCAGTCCATCTCACCCATCTCCACCCAGGAAACGCAAGATGGTATGTCTCCACACCCCACACCGCCAACACACTTTACATGTCCGCAACAGAGATGCGACGGCGTCAAGCCCGCCTGTCAGCAATGCGTGCGCGCCAAGAAAACAGATGGCTGTCAATACGACGATGGACGGGGGAAAACGCGAACGCAGCTGCTCAGAGAAAACATCGAGCGTCTCGAACAGCGCATAAAAGAACTCGAGGACCCAGAGTACACCTCGCCCTCCGTCACCCTCCACGATCCACATCTCTACACCCGCTCAGAGAGCTCCTCCTCCTCCCTCGCAGGTTCTCCCGCCAGCACCGCATTCTCTGTCCCCCATTCCCCCTTCCCCCCATCCGGTACGTCCTTTGTTTGGCCGTGGCTGTGCTGCGCTGTGTATTCACTTGCATTGCCAGCGTCGAGTTCCCCCCAGAGCTATTGGATCCAAGGTGACCCTTCTCCTTCCCCAACCCCATTCAGCGATCCATATCATCATCTCGACCAACAGCCCAACGTCGAACTCGCACAGATGCTGTCCGTATTCCCTTCCCTCTCCTCTTCTGTACTCACCCTCATCCCACAGCCTCGACATCTTCTCCCCACACCGCCACCAATGCCTTTTCGCCCTCCACATCGGCCGTCTACGAGACTCATTCACCATGGCTCCCTCAGAACAACACCACCCCGTCCTCACAAACGCCATCTTCCTCTGGGCATGCTACATCTCCCGTCCAGGCCCTCTCAGCGAACACGAAGCCCAATACCTCAACCGCACTCTCGATGCCCTCCCAGACGCCCTCCAATACACACACCGCATCCTCGACGTCATACAAGCCTCCTCCCTCCTCTCCCTCTACTTTCTCTCCAACGGACGCGCACTCGAGGGCAGCTATCACGCGACGACGGCCGCGTCCTTGGCCACTCAGTGTGGCTTACATGGCGGGCTGCTCAATCGCTCGTCGCTCTTTGATCCAACCACCGCCGATGCCGTCATGTCTTGTTCTGTCAGATTGCCACCACCGAAAGACGCGATAGAGCAGGGCGAGAGGATATTGACGTTTTGGCAGGTGTTTGTGCTCGACAGGTGTTGGTCCGTCATTCTGGAGAAACCGGTCGTCATTCCCGATGGAGGCTTGGATGGGACGGGTGCCTTGTCTGTGTTTATGCCTTGGCCGCAGGATATGGACGAGTATGAAGCGGTGAGTGTCGGTCTTTTTTCTCTTGGATGGTGAATGCGAATACCTTTGTGGGGGACAGGGCCAGATCGACGATTTCCACTCCTTTTCGACAGCTGCTCCGAGTTTTTTCCAGAGCTCTTTATCTAGTTTTGGGAGTGGATTCTCACCGGGAGCGTTGCGCGTCAAGGCTGCCGTGCTCTTTCACCACGCACATCAGCTCGCGTCGAGTTGGGATCGAGGTGCGTACCGCGCGCACGCTTTACCCCCTTTCTTTCGTACATCGTTCTCTGACATGCCTCCCTTTCAGCCACACATACCTCTTCCTCGCCCGTATCCCCTCTTCCCCCCACCACATCCGCAAGTCCACCCCCACTTCCCCACGCGAACCTAACCCCCGCCCTGCACTCCCTCGAACACACCATCCTCCGATTCATATCCACCCTCCCGCCGATGCACCAGCTGGACGGGACGCTGCCGAACGAGCGACAGATGTACATCGTTGTGCATAGTTTGGCGTATGCGGCGCTTTTGAGGGCGTGGTGTGTGATGCGGGGGCGTGGTGGAGGGACGGGCGTTGGGAGCGGCATCGGGGGAATTGGGGGCATCGGGGGCGGGACGGGAGCAAACGAGGGGGAGAAGGAAGCAGACACCACGCTCATCGACGACAAGCGCTACCTACGCGCCGCACGCGCGTCTGCGGTCCTCGTGAGACATGTCGGCGAGGGCGATTTCGAGTTGGTTGATCCTGTCGTTGGGGTGCGTCCTCCCTTCCTCCCTTTTCTTTCTGTGTCGCGGTGGTATTGAACTCAAAATATTAACCTCTTCTTTTGGGTATATCGCGAACAGCCATGCTGGACATACGCACTCGACGTGCTCGTTCGCGAACTTGAGGTGTTGGAATCGTCCGCGTGGTCGTCGCCTTCTCCTACCTCTGCTGCACACGTTGGCGTTGGCGGCGGCAGCGGCAATGTTCACACTACTCTCAACCCGACCCACACTCTCGCCCACGCCCCCGTCAACCTAAACCAAACCCACCCTTTAATAAACCCAAACCACACGCATACACCCCTCAACCCACACACCGCAACGCTATCCCAAACCCCCTCCATCCGCCACGACATCGCCACGCTCCTGTACGCGCTCACCCGTCTCGCGCAACGGTTCCCGCTGATGGGGTATGTCGCCGAGAAGGCGCAGAAGCGGTTGGTGTTGTTGGGGTAGGCGATAGCCGTGAGGCGGAGGCGTCCTTTGGGGGAGGCCGGGGTGGGGGTGGGGGTGTTTCTTGGGATAGACGCTGTGCTTTTCGAGTTTCATCGTTGCTCCCGATTTGGACGATCGTGTGGGCTTTGGCGTATCACCATCATCATCATCGTTGGTTTTTTTTTGTTCTTTTGTTTTTGCTTATCCTGCATTTTCCCTCGCTTTTCGTCGTGTTGGTTTTTGGACGCCTGTTGTACTTTGGACATCCTCTTCCCCCTCCCTTCGCCCGCCCCCCGTCCGGTACTGTGTGGACTTGCTTTGGACTTTCGGACGCTTTGGACGTTCGTGAGCACTTCTTTTTTTTTCTTTTTTTTTTTATACTTTGGACGTTCGATTTGAACTTGCTTTGGACATTTGGACACCCCTCTTGGACACTCGCGACACGGGACAGATATCTACCATGCATACGGACCATACATATCATTCGTTTTATCCCTTTTTTTTTTCTTTTTCTTTTTTTCCCTTTCGGACACGCATGTATCCATCGATGTAGGTATGTACTGTATGTATACGAAAAGAGGAATACGTATGTGTAAACGTATAGGGCCCTCCTTTCGTTCGTTGTATTTCGTTTTTGGCTTTTCGTTTTTTGGCTCCTTGTTGCATGTTGGCGGTGGCACTACTGGCATGGACAGAGATGGATCATGTTTTCGTAATAGGCGAGAAAAAAGCATGGAGCAGCTGAACAGTCTGGGCATTCAAAGCGACCGACACAGTGTCGCGTCCCGTGTGTCTGAGGGGGTTACTCGCTCGAGGGAGGGCTTTTCTTTTTTTTACTCGACAACTGTAACTATCGATGATACGATGTCGATCCCGGAATCGGGTGTTTCCTCGTCGAGAAAGTTGCCTGCCCGCCCCGAAGAAAAAGGGTTCTTTGGGAGATCGCAGAGGGTCGGTGCGTGCGTGGGTTGAGCCTGCATGTGTGGAGTTGGACGCGGATTTTGGATTCAGATTTGGATTTGGATTCGGGGGGATACGGGTTAGGATCGTTTCCCAGGCTCTAAACTATACGTACAAAGGACGACGAGACGACGAGGAGCACGCCGTATACGTACGCCATAGGACGCGCCGACCGGTCGGTCGGTCGAGCGAGCGGTGTGTGTACTGTACATACATACCTCCGAGTCGGTGGTGTATTCGCGTGTGGTTTGACTTTTGGGGGTTGGTACGTCGTTGCGCACTGGTTCATATACGAACATGTACGTAACCCCCGGTGCGTCAACGTGGACGTCCTGTGGCGTCCCCCATCGCATGGGGGGGCCGGACGCGGCGCGGCGGCCTTGAGTTAGATATGTAAGCCTCAGGCGCCCTGTTACGCACAGCAAGAGCAAGACACGTTTACGGTCATAACTGCAAGATAAGCACTCGGTATTTGGCACAATCTGTGACCAACGTGCGTCGACCGACGGTCGCGGGACCGTGCGTGCGGGAGGCGGGAGGGAGGTGGGGTGCCTTTGGGGGGGGAAGGTTTGATGGAGTGCCATGGCCATGGGTTGTGGTTTGATCGCAGCCTCGCGCAGATGTTTGGTCGAACCCGGTTGTTGCTATATGGATGGATGGATGGATAGAGTTCTGCCGGGGGGAACATGTATGTATTGTGTGGATGGAGGGAGGAGTGACGTTCCACGGGACCTTATCATATGGCACTGAGCAAGGAAATAAAAGCGAGCAGGCGTCCGAGATCTCGGAACTGTTGACTTGTTGGATTCTGAAGCAGCTTTTTCCGAGGACATTTGTGGGACCTCGGTATCGCTCGCTGTGTGGCGAGTGCGTGCTGTCGGACTCGAATGAGCGGGTCGCCATTTGCTTGAGTCGGACTTGTTTGCCCCTGTTCCAAATCCCTACTACTATGTATTGTGTACGTCATTCGTTCGGCACCGTGGACGTACCTTCCGTGAACTCGGAAACACAAGTTGGGGAGGTGTTGACAGGGCGACTTACTGATCACCATCGTGTATCAGTTTCTGATCTGGACGTTCCCTCATCTTTATTTCTTCAATTCAACATCTAAGCATAAAAGATACGTACCTTTCTGATCCCTTCAAGATTGTATGACACATGTGATAGAAGTGCCGGTCGTCACTTATCAGAGACGGAGCATGGATCAAGGTACGATCAAGTGAATGACATGCATACCTCACTGGCCGGCGCAGGGGAAAATGCACTGCACTGCGTCCCTGAACTCAGTACTCAGTCATCAGATCTTTACCCTTTGGTTCCTCTCTCGGTGGCAATCTTCCCATTGGATTCCTGGGAACGTCAAAATGGACGCATGTAGTAGAAGAACGACGGACTGACATGATGCAAGTATCTCGCGTCCGTTGGAAATGCAATAACGTCGATACGATACGATACGATACGATCGAGCCGGATTCTTGTGATTTCTGTATTTTCAATGCCTCGTTCGTTTTGTCAGATGATGAGTTGAGCCGGCTCGAGCGGTGTCGGGCGTCTCGGGTTTTTAGTTCAGTGTCGTATGGAGACATGTTGTGTTGATTTGTCCGACCCTGATTGCACCCACCCAACCCAGCCCGCTGACTGGCTCCCTTGATGTTAATAAAACTCCGCTCGAGGCAGGTGTGTATGTAGCTCACCCTGCTGCGTGGTGGTGAGTTTTCTTTCCTATCGAAGCAATACATCGACCCTCCTGCGCACATGTGGCAGGTGGGTGGTACTCAGGCTTGACAGCCCGGATCCCGAAAATTCATCTAGAATGAACAAGTGCAGGTTTAGTGGTCAGTTTGGGACGTGATGTGGTAACCTGAAGAGTAGGACGTTGTCAACTTGAACTTTTTGTCGAAAGTCGCGCCCTTCAATCTTCCCTACTGATGCATGAGTAGTGTGCGGCACTTGTAGAGAAAAGGTCGCAAGTCGGGCGATGTGATCGATAGGAGTGCTGTAGGTATTGAGCGACTCACGCTGAAGAATCTCGCCTCGTTCTCCAACCCTCTATCGAGTCGTAGGAAAGTTATCCATCCGACTCTGTACTCTACTGCGGATGAACGGAGTTGCGACTTCGAAATCTCCGAAACTATTGAACCTCGACCTGATCGTGCTATAAGGTCCTGGACTATCCGAGCCAGTACCATGCTCTGGTGAAGACAACGGAAATTGAATCGTACTCACACTCAATTTCTCAACGTTGACCGTGACTACTATAGGGAACGCGCCAACAACGGTACTGACGTTTGAACGACGACTTTTCTCAGCTTCAGCTCAAGTCTCCCCTAGGCAGACCAAAAGTTCGAACGAAGACAGTTGTCCCTTCTCACTTGTAGCTCAAGGTGCAGCGTGCGCGATCTTCGTCACCTCGGATTGGTCTGGCATCGAGAATCGAGATCAATATTTCGTTGTATGTCTGACGAAGTCGACCATCGACCCTGCTTGAGGAGGTGATTGTACGTGTGCCGAGGACGAAGTCGGTTGCATTTCAACGATGCACGCATGCGGGTATGTAGTAGTATTATTGGATCACCGTCCATTTAATTGTGCGGCGTTCCCATAACACATTCCTCAAGGCCTCACCCTCCACCGCTTTCCCGCCCTACGTCGACATGCCCGTATTTCTCGATGTCTGCCTCGCTGGACTTGGGCTATACCTCGTCAAACAATTGGTTTTCGCGAGAGCTTCACCCCCTCTTCCTCCAGGACCCAGTGGATGGCCACTTGTCAGGAACCTCTTCGACTTTCCATCCAAGAAGGCCTGGTTGAAGTTTGCAGACCTGGCTGACCAGTACGGTAAGTGGCTAGATGCACCAACGACGCCGTTTTATCATTACTGAACGTCTTTCAGGGGATATTTTCTCGATGAGCGTGCTCGGTACTCAAACTATCATCCTCAATTCCGCGAAGACAACCTCGGATATTCTCGACAAGCAAAGCGCCATATGTTCCAATAGACCGCACCTTGTTATGGCAGACGATCTCATAGGCTGGGACAAAGGGTTTCTGTTCATGCAGTATGGTGAACGCTTCCGCCAGACTCGCAAATTTTTTCATCATCACCTGGGCACGAGAACCAGCCTCGCAGCCTTTTCCTCTGTAGAGGAAGAAGAAACACGTCGCTTCTTGATGAACGTGCTGAAGAGCCCTGAGGATCTCCTTGATCATATTCGCAAGTGAGTGGGCACCTGCATCGACAATTCAGTAGTTGCACGGCTCTATAGGACTGCCGGCTCAATCATCTTGAAGATTTCATATGGATACAGTGTGCAGGAGAGTAACGACCCATTGGTAAAATTGGCCAATGACGCCATGGAAAATATCTCGATGGTGGCAACCCCCGGTGCTTTCCTGGTGGACATCTTACCCATTTGTATGTATCTTGATTCATAGTGTCAGAATGCAACCTGACCAGAGCTACAGTGCAGTATCTGCCGGAATGGTTCCCAGGTGCTGGTTTTCAGCGAGATGCCAAGCGTTATAGACAACTAGTAGTCGAAACAGTAACAAGACCCTACCAATTTGTCTTGGACCAGCTGGTTTGTAACTTGGGTATACTCACTGAAACTCGCACTGATGTCAAACTAGGCCAATGGTACTGCTCGTCCTTCATTCACGACGAAACTGCTGGAAGGTGCACGTGAAGCTACAGCAGAGGAGGAAGATGTTATCATGTGGTCCTCTCTGTCCATGTATCTTGGTACGTCTCTCTGCGACTTTTCGCCTTACATATGACACACCTGTATTGACAGGAGGATCAGACACGGTATCCAGCTGAGACGCTGTGAGAAAATACAAGCTGACATGATTCGACAGGTTGTTTCTGCAATCTACTCCTTCTTTCTTGCTATGACAATATACCCCGAAGTTCAGAAGCAAGCTCAAATGGAGCTTGACGCAGTGATCGGGACCGACAGGTTGCCAAGTCTTGATGACCGGGATGCTCTCCCATACATCAGCGCTATCTGCAAGGAGGTTCTGCGATGGTATGTTGTAACCCCCTTAGGTAAAGTTAACACTATTGTCCTATTGGTGAGTTTGCTGATGCTGATGGAAATTATACCTGGTTATTCCGAAGCTGTGCCCCATGTTTGCACTGGAGATATCATTTATAATGGGTTCCTGATCCCAAAAGGTTCATACTTGATCCCCAATATTTGGTCTGTATATTTTCAGCTCGTGTTGACGTCTGCTAGCTATATTCTTGTGACCCTAGGAAGATTCTCCATGATGAGACGACATACCCGGATCCTGAGATATTCAGACCTGAACGTTTCCTCGGCAACAACCCACAGCCAGATCCTCAAAACGCTTGCTTTGGTTATGGTAGAAGGTACGAACTTTTTCTGCATGTTTTCCGCCACTTGACACATCTTTCCATCTAGGATTTGCCCTGGTAGGCATATGATCCCATTGTTGTCCAAAGTCCAATGACCTTACATCACACTCAGGTCTTCATCTAGCAGAAGCCTCTATCTTTATTTCAGTTGCAATGTCTCTCTCCGTGTTCAAAGTATTGAGGTATGTTGAGAATGGGGTTGCGATTATCCCGGAGGTGATCATGCAGGAGGGGACTGTCTCGTGCGTGTCACAATATTTTCAGTACTGCATGAAACCTTTTGTTAATTTAATACCTAGCCACCCTAAGCCTTTCAAGTGTAGAATTACTCCACGATCGTCTAAAGTCGAGGCTATAATCCATGGGGTCAACTGACCACGTCATCCAAGGGGTGTTTCAACTCCCCGGCTTCTAATCATGTTACCTTGTAAGACCAGAAATCGGTGACAAAAGACATTGAATTAGTATAGATTTAGTGCCAGAATCATGGTATCAACTCTGTGTGTGCTTTTAAGCTCATGCATGCATTCCAATATTCCTTGAGGTGGGCTATACTTGCCAGTGTATATGCACATTGATCTATTTCAAAACCAAACCCCCTGCTAGCATGCACCCACTGTGGCCAGCATGTCCACCAAAGCATTAGCATCTTTACTACTGGACTTCACATCTTACCATGGCAAATGATCTCGTGGGCTGAAAGGATGGTCTTCTTTTCATACAATATGCAGAACACTTTCACCAGTACTGCAAGTTGTTACATCAACATCTCGGCACAAGGACCTCCCTCGCAATGTTCTTGCCAGTCAAAGAAGTGGAAGCTTGTCGAATGTGCTACAGAACCCTGATGGTCTTGTGGTCCATGTTTGTCAGTAAGTGATGCCTTGTCTACACAGATCACCAGAGCGGTGTGATATACAATATTCAGGACCGCCGGCACTATCATCTTGAAGATTTCCCATGGGTACAGTGTGCGCAAAGTTGCGGACCCGTTCGTCGAGTTGGCCAATGACATCATGGTAAGGTTTTCGGCAATAGCAACCCTGGGTGCATGCCTTGTGGACATCATACTTGCTCGTATGTGTATGCTGCTGTTCACATTGAAAAAGTTTACAAGTAAACTATCAGCACGATATCTACCTGAGTGGTTTCCAGGTGCCAGGTTTAAGTGAGAAGCGAAGTACCAGCGACAGTGGCTTATGGAGGTAATACCAAGACCCTACCAATTCGTTTTTGGGACAGCTCGTTCGTCGTTTTTTTTTTTCATATAAATTTTTGGACGATGCGAGCTGACGTCAAACCAGACCAATATACCCTTCATTCACGTCGAAGCTGGTTGAAGGTGCCAGAAGAGATACAGCGGAGGAGGAAACTTCCATGGGCATGTATCTTGGTACATCCCACTTGTATCAACTCTTGCCCTTGCACACCGAATAGATCGGTTTTCAGGAGGGTCGGATATGGTATTGCTCAGTCGATATCTTCCATGGAGGTAGCTGACACATTTTTGCAGACCGTCTCCGCCATCTACTCCTTTTTTCTTGCCATCACGATATACCCCGAAGTTCAGAAATGTGCACAAGCAGAACTTGATGCTGTGGTTGGCATTGAAAGATTGCCAACGTTTGAACATTGAGATGTGCTTTCGTGCATCGACGCCATTTGTAAAGAAGTCGTGTGATGGTCCGTCGTGACCCCACTAGGTAGCCAATCCAGTTAAAATCCGTATGTTGTTGCTCACGTTATCAAAGCTATGCCCCACGTTTGCACTGAAGATATCATTTATGACGGATTCGTGATTCCTAAAGGCTAATATATCATTCCTAATATCTGGCTTGTACGTCTTGCGTGTATATTCACTTTCACTGACATGTAGTGATAAAGGAAGATTCTTCACGACGAGACGACATACCCGGATCCAGAGGTTTTCAAGCCGGATCGTTTTCTCGGTGAAAACCCACAACCTGACCCTCGGAGTGCGTGCTTTGGTTACGGTATAAGGTATGTATCTTTTCTACGTGCACCATCGATCTAGCACATCCCAACCTACTCTTTGTAGAATTTGTCCAGGTTAGCATAATACCGTCGTGCGGCCGTTGACAGCTGATTTCTTGATGACCATCCACGAAGGTCTTCATCTCAGTCGCAATGTCCCTTGCCGTATTCGAGATCTCGGGGTGTGTAGAGAACGGGGTTGAGGATATCCCGAGGATGTCCATGGGTGATGGGACTGTTTCGTAAGTGTCACGATACACCTACCCAACCAGACTTGGTCGCAAACTGTTACCTAGCCGCCCCGAGCTCTTCCACTGCAGAATCACGCCTCGTTCTGCTAAAGCTGAAGCTCTCACTCGTGGGTGATTAATATCAGAGTATTGTCACTACCATCTACTGCTTTCGATGCATTTCGCACGATCGGCCAAACCGAGTCATGATTGATGGGGGTGGACCAACTTTTAAATTTCAGATACGGCGCGCACTATCCTTTGTCCTATTATACATGCGCACGTGATTCGTTCTACATACAATCCATTGAACATGGGTCTGCACTTTGACGTCCGCGGAGGGCGACGAGTTACCGAATGGTCTTTCTAGCCAACAATTCGAGCCTGACGAACTTTGAGAACCGGATGACGTCAAACAAGCTGACCACCTGCTCCATCCTGTTGAGACACAGATTAGTGAACTGGAGCCGTTCAGTTCGATCCAAAGACTTACTGAGAACGGACAGCTGTTATAACCATCCACAGGTTTGGGAAAGTCTTTGAGCCATTGATCGAGGACCTCGATGAACTGCTCATGTGTTACCCGATTGTCCCAGGGACGATCCTGGAATAACTCTAAGCAGGCAGCGATCAAGTCACATACGGCGTCATAACTGGGTCCCCAAATATCCTGGAGCTCCAAAGCCATCTGTTGGACCATCGGTTCAGATTTGTTGCGTGAGAGTAGTCCAAATTTTGAGTTGGAGGCAGCCGTCATGGATGCGGACCACGGAAGAAACATGGCCGGCCAATCCCTCGTATTTTTCGCATGACCCAACCGAGCTTGCGTGAAGGCGCGATCATGTGCGTCTTTTAGCTCGTCTTGCGGAAGCGGTCCATTATACGAGAAGAAGAATAGCAGGAGAACGTAGAAGAAGGACTCGATGTCGTCGTAGTGAGTGTGTCCCTTGCCGTCCAAAACGTCAATTGCCATGTAAGGAGTGGTGCCCTGGAAGGAAGGGGGGGAAAGCACACCACTGAGCCCTGAGGATGACTCAAAAGCGTAGAACTGCTTACCGTGCGTTCGGCCTTGAAAAGGCCATTTTGAGAGTTCTTCTGTACAGCCTCTTTCGGCGCGGTCCGTGACATGACAGCTCGGATTGGTGCGCGACCCTGCAAGTGCTGCTTTGCTGCTTCGTAACGGATAGCCATGTCAAAGTCGATGATAGCGCCCCGGAGTTGACCAGGAATGCATGCGAGAACCACGTTGTTTTCGCTGACGTCACGGTGTAGAATGTTGATCTCGACCAGGTACTGATGTCCTGCAGGTAAAAATTTGGCACGATGATCGTACATGCCACGACGTTAGGCGTACCTAACAATGCCCCTATCAGCCCCTGGACGAAATCTTGCACACTCCAGAAATATCGTACGGGTCGCCTCAACTCCATCTCGTGAACCTCCAGAATGCGGTCCTCGATTTTGATGTTACCGGCATCAATTTCGCTCTGGGTGAAGGCCCTGATCATCCTAAGGCTACTATCTTCGTCTACTTGGACACTAATAATGATCAGGGATTTAGCATCCGAGCGACAGCAAGCCATAATGCATACGTCGTTGGAACCAGGACATTCTCATGAGAGTGCTTCGACAGAATTTCCATGACTTCGTCCCGTCGAGATTTCCGCGCAACGTCTTGCCATGCCATCTTCAAGGCGACTTTAATTTTCGGTGTGTCCTTTCGGTGGACGGCGAACACGACAGTGCCTCGGCCGCGGATCGATGCGCCGGTGAAGAGCAGGCCGTCATATACGAAGATACCCAAGAGTGTGGTGGGCACTTGGACCATGTATTCGATTGCTTCATAGGCTTCCTTCTTAGCCGGCGGTGGCGGCATCAGTTTTGCGTCGTCTTCTTCGTTAGTCCGCTTTCTCTTCTCATTGGATCGCATGGCATGGGAGGATGCCGTTAGCTGCATAGAATTGGAAGGAATGACATGCGCGCTCGGGGGAGGGACTTGATGAGTCGCTGAATTGCGTTTACTGGAGCGCAAATTACGGTGGCTCGAGCTTGGAGCTGGAGGAGCGGGTGCTGCATTATCAGTGGCTGGGACTTGATCTTGTCCTGAGGCAGCAGCAGAAGAAGTCCCTCTCTGAGATTTCAGAACCACCACCTGGACTGTCATCCTTTGCACTGTGAGACCAATTTGACTACTCTTGCCAAAGAGTTCAGCTTCACCAAACACAATGGCCATCAGCAAACGTATGAATTCAAGACATGATCTTGACAAAATCTAAGACTGACAGTATGTGTCTGGACTCAGTAGGGAATACCACGGGTATACCCACGGGTGGTAGGGACCATACCCGTACCCGCACCCGTGAAGGGTATATACCCGTGCCTGCGGGTACGGGTTGAAGGACGGGTCAGCAGGTACAGACCCACAGGCGTACCCGTACCCGCCTACCCATGGGTATACCATAGCGAATCGCGTGTAAACGCGGACGCAGACATGCAGGCGCGTGCATGTTTGCGTTTGCGTTTGCGCCCGAACAGGTGAAGGTGGGTGGGCAAACCATCGCATGCAAATGCGAATGCAAACACACGCAGTCGTGCGTTTGCGTTCGCATTTGCATGCGGGTAGGTGACTTGAGTGGGTGCGGCAAACCAGCGGGTGGTTGGGCAAACGAGTCCAAGTAGGTGGTCGAATGGTCGCGTGCAAACGCCGACGTGAATGCACATTCACGTCGAATGGTCGCGTGCAAACGCCGACGTGAATGCACATTCACGTCGGCGTTTGCATGCGAACGGATGGAGGAAGGTGGGTGGGTGACTTGACCAGCGGGCGGGGTAAACTGGCAGTGGACAGACCAACAAGTAGTTGGCAAATGAGTGGGCCATGCAAACGCAAACGTAAATGCGCAAGCACGGCTTGCGCATTTACGTTTGCGTTTGCACATGACAGGTGCAGGAGGTGGGTGGAGGGTGAACCAGCAGGTGGGTGGGCAAGCGAGTGGGTCGCAGTGGGCGGGCGAACTGTCCCGTTTGCGCAGGAATGGGTGACGACGTGGCTGGGCACGATCCTACCAGAGTAGGTAAGTGGCAGTAAATAGGTAGGGCACTTACCAGTAAAATACTGTGCTCCCACGCAAATGTGAACGCAAACATGCACGAGCGTGCATGTGCACACTCGCATTTGCATGGGAATGCTCAGGTGGCGAGTGATTGAGTGTGGTGGTACTGCGTAGCTGGCACGGGTACGGGTATCATACCCGCACGGGTTACCCGAACCCGTGGTATTCCCTAGGACTCAGTTGCTGCCCAAAGTGTAGGAATGACTGAGACGAGTGGTGGCGCTAGGCTCTCGCAACGTCGAACACAAGAACTAAGACGGTGAAAACAGATCAGTTATGGTCTGACCTGAAGACCTGGGATGATGAGGAGTAAGAGTCGACTTAGGCTCGTCGACAAAGGGCACAATGAGAAGGGACTTATTGGCATGCTCGTGGACGGATAGCTCCAAGAGAATCAAGCTAGGGTCTCTGGGCATTGGCATTCAGGTTTATATACAAGTACAATGTTTGTATCTAACAAATAAATGATATCATCAGAATGTTCCACAACATTCCACGACGTTTCATATGACGTCTGGTGATGTCATGGTCCAGACCATTCTAGGTGTGTCTAGATAAGAATGTTCTAGGGCAGTCTATGTTACGGGGTATAATTTTTCCTATATTTCTCCTCTTTTTCTTTCTCTTTTTATGGTCACGTGACTTATATCATGTGCTTATTTAATCATGTGACTGGACCACGTGACTCGGTCATGTGACTTGATCACGTGCAACGAGGACTCTTTATTTAGATATCATGTGACTAGAGCCTAGACTGGCCTAGAACATTCTATTCTAGACTTACCTAGAACCGGTCTGGACCATGACATCACCTGACGTCATAGAACGTCGTGGAATGTTGTGGAACATTCCGATGATATCATTTATTTGTAGTGTACAAACATTGTAACAGTATATATATTGGAATGCCAATGCCCAGAGACCCTAGCTTGGTTCTCTTGGGGCTACCCGTCCACGAGTGATCCTTAAGTCCCTTTCTCTACTTCTCGTTGGCAAGTTATAGTCAACGCTACCTTCTATCTCGTCCCAAGCCTTCAAGTCAGGCTCTAACTGATTTGTTTTCTCGTGCTAGTTTTAGTGTTGACGTTGCGAGAGGTTTTGACCATCGCTCGTCTCATTAGAACCAAGCTTACCCACTCTCCCGGCGTCAGCACTACTCGTGCCTTTGCCGTTATCTACATCATACTCTTCGCTGCGCATTACCGTGCCCTTTGTTTTATTTTAGTCCTCGACCGTTGAGGTTCGGGAAGGACGTTGTGCTGTTTAGGGCCCCGTCGATGGATTCTCGAGAGAGAGAACTAGGGTTATTTCCCTAGCAGTTAAATCCCCCGTCAAACCCCTTTTACTTCGTTTGGGCATCGTCCTGCGTCCCTGTGAGGCGCATTCTTTGTAGTCGTTACCTTAGCAACCCTTCCTACATGAAAGAGCGGTCTTGTGCCCGTGTAGTCTTAGGAGCGGTTTATATTAAACCTTATCCCAGCAGTACTTTAGGGGCTGTGCCAGGTCGGTTATTGACTGGACAGCGAAAGGGCAAAAAAAGGAAGAAAAGGCCCTGTTGAAGAAGCATCTCCACCGTGGCTCGTACTACCAGACAACGAGTTCTCAACACTCGGGCTCAAGCAGTGGCCCTCCAATTCCATCACCTCAACCGAACCTTCACCCCCGCCCCTCAGATCAAATTCGAAGATTTAGAACCCGTTCCTGAGTGGCTGATCCCCAAACAGGAACCAATAGATTTTCTTCACTGCATCAAGAAAGAAGAGGAACTCGAGGCAGATCTCGAAGATCAAATTTTTCACACACCTACACCACCTCCTCGTTCCCCTTCCCCTATTCCAGCTCTACCCCGGTGAACATCAAATCGCCTTCGTTTCCCTGCACACTGTCACGTGCAAGAATATCTTCCCTCTCTTCGCCGCCCCCGCCCACAGGTGCCTCTGGCAAATCGCCCACGACACGCACCATACTACCTATACAACGAACCCGGCTATCTTTAAACAATGGCCGATCTACAACAAGAAGTCGCCAACCTACAGGCGCAATTACAACAAGTCACTGAAGCACTACAAACGCTTCAAAATCAACCATCCAATATCAGCCGAAAGGTTGAAATCTTCGTAGACCCCGGAACCTTTGATGGGAACCGGAAAAACTTCTCCGTTTGGTGGGTCAAGCTCGAGACTTGGCTTACCACAAATGCGGCAGTCCTCACAACTAATTTCGATGGTTGTGTAGCCGTCCTCTCTCGTATGAAGCGACCTATAGTCGGTTGGTTCGCTGAGGCCCTCATTCGAAAATATACCGACCAAAACTCTTGGCCAACACTTCATGTGTTAGGACAAGAAATAAAGAAATACTTCCGCCCTCTAGGCGACAGAGAATGGGCCATGAACCAGCTTGTTCATCTAAAACAAGGAAAGATGAGAACCGACGAATTTGTTGTACGGTTCCATTCTTTGGTTCTCCAATCAGATTGCGAAGATTCCCACGCAATCTATCTACTAGAACGGGCAACACGACCCGATATTATCAAAGAGATCTACCTCCAAGGAACACAGGAGGAAGACATCGAAGCATACCTTGGCGAGGTACGACGGATCGGAAGTCGCGCCGATCTCTTTGAGTATCAGTTCAGTAGACAAGCATCCCAGGGGCGTGCCTGGGTTAACAACGTGCAAAACAACTCTTCCTCCAGCCGTGGAGGTAAAACATATGGAAACAGTGGAGGCGACACGATGGACATCGGTGCCGCACAGAAGGATAAGCAACCGGAGCAGAGACGGCTCCAAATGGATTGCTATAAATGTGGCAAGTCAGGCCACTTTGCCCGACAGTGCAAGGCACCAAACTGTCGTTGCGGCTCAGACTGCCACACCACGAACCAGCACAGGCAGCCGGCAAACAACGGTCGCCAAGTGCGGCAAACGGAAAGCGCGCCAGCTGATCACTGGCGTGGCATGGACTTCAAAGAGGCGAAAGCCTTCTTCTTCGACATGCACACCACAGAGATGAAGGCGCAGGGAAAAGCCTTCGGCCCTTGAACATGGGGACAGTTCGAGGTGCCACATCTCTGGCAGGCAGCAGACAGCACCTAAAAGCATCTGTCAGGAAGCCCGAGCCTATAGCTCAAACAGGGCAAAATAAATGTGTTAATGACAATGTTTCTTTTTCTTGTAGAAATAGGTTTTCTTGTCTTGATGTTTTTGATAGTTCTGATTTTCTTGATAGCGCAATAGGTAGTTCTAAAAATACAAAAGAATCTACAAAAATAGAAAATACAAAACAATCACAAAAAAATAGTTTAGTCTCTTTGTTTTCTGATTTCTTGGATACGTACGTAGAAGGGGGGTCCTCCTTACGAGGCTCGGCGGTTCAACCCGTGCTTAATTCCCTGAAACCCAAAATAACTTCTTCTATCAACTCCCTGTCCCCTGGAGATGATTTCCCTGAACGGATAGTTACTAGATCGGTCTCTCTTAAAAAGGAACTTAAGATTCCGATTGAAGTACTGGACAAACACGTGGATGTTGACGCCACGTCCCCTATCCAAGTTCAAGCTCTACTTGATAGTGGAGCCAATTCTATTTTTATAGATCGCCAATGGGCTAAGCAACAAGGCATTATGCTACGCAAACTGCCAATACCTATCCCAGTCTTTAATGTTGATGGAACCAAGAACCGAGCAGGAGATATTACTCATATCGCAGAAATCCGTATGGAATATAAAGGTCACAAAGAAGTAGTTCAAGCCGAAATCAGTGATCTCGGCACTGCTGCGATCATCCTCGGATATACCTGGCTCGAGTTCCACAATCCTAACATTAACTGGCAAACTGGAGAAGTTAAATTAAATCGTTGCCCAAGATCTTGCTATCAATTATCTAATCACGCTATGCGCCTCGCTTCGATGGAACTAGAAGAAGAAGTCGAAGCAGTCTCAAAATGGAAAGGTCTTATCAGTGACCTTGAAACTGATAACACGTGAAAGAAGCTGAGAAGCACAGTCGTGTTGGAAACACCTGTCAAAGAACTAGTTCCCAGCATCTATCACAAAGACTTTTACGACACTTTCTCGAAGAAAGAATCCGAACGCATGCCAACATGCAAACCGTGGGATTATGCAATCAAACTTAAAGAAGACTTCAAACCCAGAAAAGGGCGAATGATTCACCTTTCAGCTCAGGAGCAGGATGAAGTTAAATCTTTTATTGAAGATCAGCTCTCGAAGGGCTATATTAGACCGTCTAAATCACCTCAGACGTCGCCAGTATTCTTCGTACCTAAGAAGGAAGGCACCAAGCGGATGGTTCAAGATTACCGCTATTTGAATGAAGGAACAGTTAAAAATAATTATCCTTTGCCCCTGATTAGTCAGCTTGTTGACAAGCTAAAGGGTGCAAGGTACTTTACAAAAATGGACCTTTGATGGGGATATAACAATATACGTATCAAAGAAGGCGATGAATGGAAGGCAGTGTTCGTCTGTCATCTCAGTTCTTTCGAACCTCTCGTCATGTTCTTTGGTCTCTGTAATTTGCCAGCTACGTTCTAGGCAATGATGAATGAGCTATTTGCGGATATGGACAATATTGTTGTCATCTATATGGACGATCTATTAATTTATACCAAATCGGACAATATCGATGAGCACCACAAAGCTGTTGCACGTGTGCTTCAGCGGCTCAAAGATAATGACTTATTTGTCAAGCCGAAGAAATGCTTCTTTGACAAGACAGAAGTAGAATTCCTTGGTATGACCGTGACTCGCGATGGCGTTCGCATGGACGAATCGAAAGTTAAAGCAATCCAGGAGTGGCCAGTCCCACGAACGGTCAAGCATGTCCGTTCTTTCCTCGGTCTTGCAAACTTTTACCGTCGCTTCATACTCGGTTATGTGGGAATTGCAAAACCTCTCACGGACTTAATGCGTAAAGATCTCCAGTGGAACTGGGGAGATAAAGAACAACAGGCGTTTGAAATGCTTAAAGAACGATTTATGACAGCACCTATTTTGGTATATCCAGATATCAATGCGGAATTCCGCTTAGAAACCGATGCCTCAGATTTTGCCACGGGAGCTGTCTTATCTATGAAATGTCCCGATGGAGAATGGCGGCCATGCGCCTTTAGTTCCCACGCTCTATCAGCACAAGAGCGGAACTATCAAGTTGCAGACAAGGAAATGCTCGCTATTATCCATGCGTTAGAAACGTGGCGACATTATCTAGAAGGTGCTCGGCACAAATTTGAAATTTGGTCCGATCACAAGAATTTGCAATATTTTATGAAATCTCAAGATCTGAATCGAAGACAAGCACGATGGTCCTTGTACCTTACACGATTCGACTTTACCTTGGTCCATAAGGTAGGAACTTCCATGACAAAAGCAGACGCTTTATCCCGACATTGTGATCACTCCAATGGGGTTGAAGATGACAACAAGGGCGTCACTGTAATTCCTCCCGAAAAGATCAGGGCTCAACACGTTGTTGTAGAAGCCGAAGAGCAATCAATCGTTGAACGAATTAAAGGACTATCAAAAGATTTGGATCTAGGATCTAATTATAAGCTCCAGGATGGGCTTTATTACCGTGAGAATCGTATTTATGTTCCTGGTGATGCCAAGCTTCGCCAAGACATTCTCACACTCCATCACAATAACCCTATCGCAGGACACCCTGGTCAATCAAAGACACAGGAATTGGTGGAACGAAATTATTATTGGCCTGGGTTACACACAGAGGTCAAGGACTATGTTTCGCGTTGCAATCGATGCGCACGCATGAAAAGTTCTCGCATTGCCCCAGCAGGCATGCTTCAACCACTGCCGATCTCATCAGAACCATGGGTCGATATCTCGGCAGATTTTACAACAGACTTACTGCTTTCAGATGGTTACGACACAATCCTGTCTGGAAGCATCATGGTCTTCCCACGACTATTGTTTTGGACCGTGGTCCACAATTCGCGTCTCAGGTTATGTGCGAATTAGGAAAATTCTTAGGGATTAAGCTTAAGCTCTCCACAGCCTTTCACCTGCAAACAGACGGGCAAACTGAACGGATGAACCAAGCGTTACAGGAATACATCCGTCTTTTCGTTGCCGAAAAGCCATATGATTGGTCTGATTGGCTAGTGCTGGCGCAATTTTCATATAACAACAAGCGCCAGGACTCGCTTGGAAAATCTCCATTTGAGGTCACTCGATCCTACAAACCAAGGATGGGCGTTGAACTGCTTCAATCTAAGGTCTCTGCAGTTGAGGATCTCGCTACCAACATGGAGAAAACCCTTGAGCAGGCTCGCAAAAATCTAGAGAAAGCACAAGCCACTATGAAAAAGAAAGCTGATCGTCATAGATCACAGCCACCTCCTTATCAGATCGGCGATAAAGTGTGGTTGAGCACTTCTAATTTAAAGCTTCCTCGACCTAGTCGGAAGTTTACCGAACGATGGCTCGGTCCATATGAAATTACGAAGCTGGTCGGTTCCAATGCCGTTGAACTTCGTTTACCTTCTACGATGCGCATTCACCCGGTAGTGAATATCAGCCACATCAAACCTTATAAGGAACGATTGCCCGGTCAACCGGCGCAACAACCTGGTCCGGTGCTAGTTACCGAAGAGGGTGATCAAGAATACGAGGTTGATTACATTGTTGACTCTCGCTTGCGAAGTCGTCGCCTCGAATTCTTGGTACATTGGGTTGGTTATTCTGACGAGGAGCGTACTTGGGAGCCTGAGGCTAACCTGAGTAATGCTCGCGATGCTATTCATGATTTCTATCGTCGCCACCCTTCCGCTCCCAGGAAATTGCGCATGGTCCAATCGCAATTCGATTCTTTATTTTCTCCCTATGTTAACTATTGCTCCGTTGCTTCTGCTCCATTTAATCACCTGGAATGCAATTCCTAGAAGGGGGGTAGTGTTACGGGGTATAATTTTTCCTATATTTCTCCTCTTTTTCTTTCTCTTTTTACGGTCACGTGACTTATATCACGTGCTTATTTAATCATGTGACTGGACCATGTGACTCGGTCATGTGACTTGATCACGTGCAACGAGGACTCTTTATTTAGATATCATGTGACTAGAGCCTAGACTGACCTAGAACATTCTATTCTAGACTTACCTAGAACCGGTCTGGACCATGACATCACCTGACGTCATAGAACATCGTGGAATGTTGTGGAACATTCCGATGATATCATTTATTTGTAGTGTACAAACATTGTAATAGTATATATATTGCAATGCCATCGCCCAGAGACCCTAGCTTGGTTCTCTTGGGGCTACCCGTCCACGAGTGATCCTTAAGTCCCTTTCTCTACTTCTCGTTGGCAAGTTATAGTCAACGCTACCTTCTATCTCGTCCCAAGCCTTCAAGTCAGGCTCTAACTGATTTGTTTTCTCGTGCTAGTTTTAGTGTTGACGTTGCGAGAGGTTTCGACCATCGCTCGTCTCAGTCTAGGCCTTAGTCACATGATATCTAAATATAAAGTCCTCGTTGCACGTGAGCAAGTCACATGATTAGATAAGCACATGATATAAGTCACGTGACCACAAAAAGAGAAGGAAAAAGAAAGAAAAATAGAGGAAAAATTATACCCCATAACAATGACTGAGGTGCTCAGAAAGCTGAAAAGAGTCTTATGTATGGGTGAAGACAAGCTCATACCATAGTTTTGGATCTGGAAAGACGTGGGGAACATTGGAAGTGCTGACATGGGAAAGGAAATGTATGGTAGAGTGTATCCAAAATAAAACAACCAATCTTATGAGTTCCAAAGGCTTTTCCATCAACTCCAAGTCACTGCATACCCTGGAAGCGCTTCCAGGTTTATAGAACAAGTTTTCCACACTCTGAAAACTCCAGAATACTTTGAAATGGCACTGATGTGATCTGGAAAGCTATTGGATTTTGTCACTCCTACTCGAGCACAGTCGTAAACCCATTGCTTTGACGAATTTCTAGTGTTGTTCATGGACGAGAGGCTTTGTGAGGATATCAGCTACCATGTCTGAAGTAGGTGCATAGCAGGCCACAGCTTTTCCCTTGATGACAAGATCATCCTAGATGAAGTGGAATTTCCTCTGGATGTGCTTGATTTATGCTCAGAATTGTAGATCTTTGGTAAGGATGATGGCTGCTTGGTTATCACAGTTGAGTTCTGTGGCTCCCTGTTGTGGATGTCCTATTTCTTCAAAGAAGGTCTGAAGCTAGGCAAGATGTTGTCCAGCTGCACAGAGTCCTATATATTCAGATTCAGTGCTAGAGAGTGCAACTATACTTTGCCACTTGCTGGACCAAGAAATAGCTCCTCTATTACTGATGAAAACATATTTGTTACGATATGAATTTTTCCCCTATTTTTCTTCCTTTAGCGCCTAGCACACTTACTCTCAAAGACTTAGAACGTCTAAGTCTCTCTACCCTATCACATGACTGGTCACGTGACTTGACACATGCAACTGGATCGCACACGACATGGACTAGCCTCTATGATACTATCCTTACCATCGCCCATGCCTTCAAGTCAGGCATTAACTGATTTGTTTTTCTCCATCTTAGTTTTGGTGTTCGATGTTGTGAGAGCCTAGTGCTACTGCTTGTCTCACTGAGCTGAAATGTGCAAGGACATCAACTGGAAATACAATGTCTGGATGTGTTCCAAGCATGGCATATATGAGGGATCCAATGACTGTTAAATAGGACACTTTTCTTTCCTCAATAATCATTTCCTAGATTATCTGATTGTTTTCCAGGTTTCTGGAAGTTAGCTTCATGTTGTGTCCCATTGGAGTTCACATGGGCTTGCATTCAGACATGCTGATGTGTGCTAGGATGGTGGAAATATATCTAGATTGTGATAGGAGATGGTGCATGCTTTCCAATGATGTTTGACTTCCAGTTCAAGGATATACTTGGCTTCCCTGAGGTTCCACATTTTGAAAGTAGCAGATAGCTTGGCTTTGATAGCATCCATGAATTTTTAGATAATGACTGCAAGGAGGAGATCATCAACATATACAACAAGAAAGCACACCTGTCCATGCTCTCAAAAAACATAGAGGCATGTTTCAGCATCTAGATGGGTAAATCCGAGTTCTCCCAGTTTTCGGTCCAGAGTTTTATTCCATGTATGTTCTGCCTGTTTAAGTCCATAGAGGGAACAGCATAGTCTCCAGCAGTATTCGGGTTGTATCAGAACACCTTCTGGTGGGAGCATATATAACTCTTCCTCAAGTTCTTCATTTAGATAGGTAGTGGCAATGTCCATCTGGTCTAACTCCAGATTGTGCTTAGTAGCTAGAGAGACAATAACTTGGATTGACTTCAAGTTTGCAATGGGAGCCAAGACCTCCTGGTAGTCAACTCTCTCATGCTGGGTGAAGCCTCTAACAATGATCTGGACTTTATAGCACTTAATCTGTCTACTCTCATCCTGCTTGATCTGAAAAACAGGTTTCGAGGTAATTAGAGTGACTCCAGCCAGAATGGGTACAGTTTCATAGATATAATTGGAGTTAAGACTTAGAAGTTCTTTCTCGAGTGTGGATCTCCATTTGTCTCCATCTGGATGTGCATAGGCTTCATGAAGTGTGTTTAGGAGGTTATCATTCAGTGGTCCTATACTAGCAGCTCCTACAAAAGTGATTCTATTTTTCAGCAGTTCTTCCAGTGTCATGGAAGCATATTCTGGAGTTTCTGGAGTTTCCAATATATCTGGAGGTTTCTGTTGTCCTCTTGTCTTCCACATGGCTTCTCTATCTAGTGCATGCTGGTAGTCCTTGTTTCTATTGGCTGGGTAATGTTCCCTGATACTATGTCACACATCAACAATGACTTGAGCTAGAGCTAGATGAGCAGGGGATGGTGGGTGATGAGGAGGATCAGGCTTTAGAATAGGTAGATTTTCCTCTGGAATAGATGAAAAAGGTTCTAGAATTTCTACAGGTGAAATCTGTGGATACAGTATAGCTTCCACTAGACCTGGATTATATGGAGGTGGAAAGTCAGGTTCTTCCTCCTCTGAAATGTGATGCTCTAGCTAATGAGTGCATTTAGAGGTAATTTCCTCCCACTGAACCTCGGAAGTATCAGTGTTCTAAGGGGAGGATTCTTCTGGAGTGATATATTGAAGGTGATATAATGACTAGAGAGATGGTACATTGTTCGATGTCTAGCAGTTTTTAGACCTTTTGTCCATACACATATCTGAGCTGATAGTCTTCTGACCATGTGACCAGAACTTTTCTCCACGGTACATCTTGAGAATGAGAGCATAGGTAGGACATCCAAATGGCCAGAAAAAAGTTGGGTCCACCCAACATTTGAATAGGACTTCATGTGGAGTTTGTCTGGCAATGGTGGAGGAAGAACTTCTAGCTGTTATATATGCTGCAGTAGCCATGGCATCTCCCTAGAAGGATTTGGGTAGTTTCAACTCCTCTAGCATTGTATTTGCTAGTACACTGAGAGTTTGATTCATCTGCTCTGCAAGTCTATTTTGTTTTGGCATGTCTGGAGCAGATGTCTCATGGAGGACTTCATCCACCCAGAGTTAAGTTCAGAATGCATGACTCGTGTATTCTCCTCCACCATCACTTTGGAGAAACTCTAGGTGGCTAGGGTTAAACTGTTTCTCTCCAATTTCCATCTGGAAAAATGCAGAAACATTGGATTTTCATTGCTTGTAGATGCCCAAGATATCACTCTTGTGCTTCATGTTGTCAACAATGATTAGCTAGTATCAATGACCTTCCCAAGACATAGGAGTAATGGGGCCCCCAACATTAGTATGTATAATCTGAAGAGGATGTGATATACAAGGTTCATCTGAGAGTTCAAAAGGAAGTTTCTTCATCTTTCCTAGTGTGCAAGGTTCACAAAATTCTGGATTTCTGGTAAGTGTATCTATGCCCTGAAGTTGTCCCTGGCAAACCATGTGGTGAATCCGGTCCATGGAAACATGGCCCAATCTTCAGTGTAAGAGATTTATATTAATGACAGCATTTGTAGACTCTGAACTATACTGCAGTATTGCAAATGGGTGATATAAACCTCTCTTGTAAATTCTAGTCATGACAAGTCATTTTCCATGATGGATGTAGCAATGCTTCAAATTTGCAGGAAAGACAGTGGAAAGTCCAGCTTTGGCAAGTTGAGGAACAGAGATGAGGAATAATTGTAGTTCAGAAATAAAGAGGACATTGCTGAGGATAATCCGACTGGAAATGATGGAATTTAAGACCACACTCCCAATTCCAACAGCAGAAACAGTGGAATTGTCACTGAAGAACACAGGACATGGTGGAACAAGTGGATGGTACCCGGAAAACCATGTGTGATGTAGTGTCATATAAGAACTTGCACCAGAGTTGATGATAATGGCATAGTTGTTACTGGGCTTAGGTTCAGACGTGAAGTAAGCATGAATGCGGTTGATTAAAGAGTTGGATATAGCCTCTATGGCTATACTAGCTATTTCCATGACTTCTGGACCTAGGTGTGTTGCTTCTGCTGTGTGTGCCTTTTCCCATTTCCTAGTAGGTCTTTTTTGAAGGTCCTCTATTCACTTCTGATATGCATAGCAGTCATCTGAGTGATGAGTGGAGCTCTCGTGGTGTATATACTATTTTCCAGATGATTTTGCAGATTTTCCACATGACGTTCCTGCAAGTTTCAGAGCAGACTTCTTGTGTCCATCTGGATTCAAGTGAACATCTGTTTTGTGAGTAAAGTTAGTCAAAGGAAGGGTGATATGAGAGTAACTGTCAATGAAGCGGTGATAAAAGTTAGTGAAACCAAGAAATGATTGAAGTTTCTTGACATCAGTGGGGGTAGGCCAAGATGTGATGGTGTCCAGCTTCTTGAGGTTCATCTTGACACCATCGTCACCAATGACATAGCTCAAGTATTCAACCTTAGATTTATAGAACTTACACTTTACAGCGTTAGCACAAAGGTAAGCATCATGGAGGCGATCAAGGATCTTGACAAGGTGAACACCATGCTCAGTCTATGAACAAGAAAAAATGAGAATGTTCCAGATAGATGATACAGAATACATCAAGATAATCTTGAAGTATGTCTTGGATGAATGACTGAAAGGCTACAGGAGCATTAATAAGACCATAGGGAATGACAAGATGTTCAAAAAGTCCATAGAGGGTGTGAAAGGCTGTCTTTCACCTGTCACCCTCCTTGATGTGAATATAGCTATAGGCAGATTTTAGATCAATAATAGAGAAAACTTTACAACCTTGAACTTAATAAAGGAGATTGAAAACAAGAGGAAGTAGATAACAATTCTTCTTGGTAATAGTATTCAGCCCTTAAAAGTCGACACAGAGACAGAGCTCTCCAGTCTTCTTCCAAATAAAGAGAATAGGAGCTACAGCTGAAGAAGTTGAGCATCGAATGTGACCATGCTTGAGATTGATCGAGATATATTCAGCAAGTGCCTCATGTTCAGCAACAGTGAGACAGTAGAGAAGACCAAAGGGAGGAGTTTTCTCTTCTTCAAGTTTGATGTCCACGTCATAAGGATGGTATAGAGGCAGCTTGTCAAACTCAGAAGGAGCAAAAATGGAATTAGCCCAGGACTTGAGCAGCTCGGAAATAAACTTCAAATAATCAATAGCATCTGCAGAGGAAGAAGAATCCTCAAGTGGTTCAATGTCATTGATGTCATTGAAGGAAGGTGAGGAAGAGGAACTAGAGGCATTTACATGCACTCCAGTAGGAGAAGAGGAAGGAAAAATAGGAAGAAAATATAGAACACAAACTAATTCCTGATTATTCTTTGTATACTTCTTGAATCGAGTTGAACCAATAAACTTGATGTCTGATAGAGATGGAGGTGGAAGGCAAGGCAAGGAGTGACCATAGCCAGTCCAGCACACAAAGGAAGAAAGAAAAGAAGGCTTGAGAGTAGTAGATCTCATAGGATCAAAGGTATGAACAGAAGAATCCGAAGAGAAAGTAGAGGTAGTGTGTGCACATGAAAAGTCTGCAGACAGTGGCAAGATATCAAAAGAATTAGAGAGGAGAAAGAGAGGAGGATCATGAGATAGACCGAAGCCTAAATTCACAGAAGCAGTAGAGTTGAGAGTAGAGGAAGAGAGAGGGGGCTGCTTAAGACTGAAGTCTCAAGCAATCACAAGAGAAGGAGAGGTAAAAGTGAGATCACAACAGTCAAGAGAGAGATTCATCTTCTCCTAGTCTATGTCAGGGTTGTGCTGGTTAAGCCAGTCAAGCCCAAGAATGATAGAATAGCCAACAGACACAATGGCAAGTGGTTGAATCTCAGAGTGAGATCCAACTGACAGATGAATAATAACATCTTGGGTGATCAGCCCTGATGCAATGGGACGGTCATCAACCATCATAATGGGTATAGGAACATCCTTAAGATGTCTTAGAAGCAAGTGCTGAGTAGCAAACTGCTCCAAAATACAAGAAGTTGTAGCCCTACAATCAATAAGGGCATATATGGAAATAGAGAAATGATTAGGAAAAGAGAGATGAACAGAGATGAAAAAACGTGAAGGAGAGTTGAAGGACGAACTAGAGCTGAAAACATAGTGAGGAGAGGGCATAGAGTGAAGGACATAGTCACCCATTAAAAGACAGATGAATGGTAACTCCAGTGCTATTACAGCAGCAAGATGTGTTTCAGCATCAACTAGAGGCCCAGGGACCAAAAAGTCTCTGGTTAGACTTTTCTCAAAGAGGGAGAAGCCTTTTGTTTGTCCGCATAATACTTCTTGGCAGTGTCGGACATATTCAAACAGTTGGAAAATGTGTGCTGACCACCACTGTTACTTGTCGATTGGAACAAAATGAAAAACAAACCAACTAAAAGAGAGTGGCCACTGACGCAGGCCCACTCGGAATTCGCTAGACCCGTTAAGTCCTACCAACCCTTATATAGCATCAAAGGCCAAGGGCATATTAAGGTAGAACTACGAATATATTGGACTAAGGAAATACAGGAGGGAATCATAGCTACTTATATACTCTAGATACCGTGCACGGACCATGATCCGTGCCCCTCTGAGGTGAGCGAGCTAGATACTATATAAGTACAACCCTGCCTATAAGAGTATAACCCTAGACCCATAACTCTAGGTTGTAAGTCTAGATCAGTTCTAGACTATCCAGCCACCTAATAAGATGTAAAGACCGGATAGGATAAACACCGACCTGATAAGATAAGCGCCATCCAGATAAGATAAGATAAAAGAAACTTAGACGCCATAGGCAATAAGCGGAAGCACCATGAGCGCTAGTGATACTTTCGTCTCAACCACAATATATGTATAGCTTGTTGATATGATGGTAGTCACGTTTGGCTAACGTGAGTGGTCCACATTTGGTCTTGGTCACATTGATTTACCTTGCAGCAGTGCCGGTATAGAGACAGATGGTGTGAACATAACCATCTGTGAGGTAGATGGTTGTGGTGCCTGACAGGAATGAGAACAGTTAGTAGATTTCAAAGCATCATCAGATTTGGCTTGACACTTATTGAACTCGTTCTCATGAACAGCATTATCAATTTTGATATAGACTTTCACAAATTCATCAAATATAATAGGTTTTGGGTGCACCATAATCAACAGGTCATAAACTGAGTTCTTAAGACCTTCTTTGAACACTGCAATTTTGGACTTGTCAATCCAGTCAAGATAGATGATGAGCTCACAGAAATGCAAAGCATAATTGGCCCATGAGCCTGTCTGACACAACACCTTGATTTTATGATAGACTGTGGATTTGAGATCAGAATCACCAAAATGAATACGAAAATTTTCGACAAGAGCATCAAAATCATTAAGAAGGTCAGCATTTGAATTATAGATCACTTGATACTACAATTTTGGGCTGCCATCAGCAAGGTAAAGTGACAGGAAGATTGATCATTCATAATCAGTTGTGATCTGCTGATGTTATAGATATAGATTATTCTTGATTTCATCGAGAAACGCCTTGACTTCAGATGCCTTGCCAGTGAATTGGCATGGTTCCTTAACACAAACCATGCTGGATGGTCCTGTGAGAGGTGCAGGTTATGTCATTATGGTCCTAGTCTACTGTGGGCCTTATGACTGCATGGCAAGATTGTGCATCTGTGCAGCAAGAGCTTGTATGGCAGTAGACATAGCTTTCTATGACTGGTTAGTAGACTGAATCCATGCTCCAAATCCATTGAACATATTCATCATTGTGTCTTGCCACAACAGAGCTTGAGACATGTTTGTCAATGGCACAGATTGAGCAGTATCAGCCAGTTGTGGCATTTGTTGCTATGTTGGATCCATGCCGTTATTCCAAGTGTCCTGACTAAAAGGATCCATCTATGTTAGTAGAAGCATGCCTGCAAAGGCAAACGAGAGTGTTTTTAATGAAGGGACATTACCAAATGCTTTGTCCTCAAAACTGAGATGTACTGGGAATTTTCAGAATAGTGAAAAAACGAGTGATATATTTGAAATGTGTCAATTGATGGTATCAAACTGTCATGGGCACAATGATAGAGTGTTGAGGAGACCGAAATATCAGGAGTGATGAGAGTAAGCCAGAGGGTTGCCAGAGACTGATACAATCAGCGGCTCACATGTTGGGAGTGCGTACTGAAATAAGTCATAACTGAGGTTGCTCTTAAGCTGATGGGGCTGAAGGAGTAAGACTCAGGAGGATTTGATGGGAATCCCCTGGTCACTGTATTGGTCCTTATATACTATACAACTGTTTGTACATGTATTGTCCTAATCTACCGATAAGATGGAAAACATATGTACCAGGCATGCATCAAGTATAGCCATGGAATGGAAGGAAAGTAAAACATAAGGTAAACGCATGTAGAATGGAAGAGAATCATAAACAGGAGGTAAACATGTGCTGCCACATTAATATGGTGTGTATGCCATGAGGTGTGGCAGCTTATTAAATATGAAATAACGGAAATGAGAAACATACAGTAAAGATGAGGCATAAGGCTATGAAAGCCTGTGAGTCCATGAAGATGTGACATAGGGGCTAGTCCATGTCGCGTGCGAGCCAGTTGCATGTGTCAAGTCACGTGATAGGTTTGACACTTAGACGTTTCTAAGTCTTGAAGTATAGGCGCGCTAGGTGCTAAAGGCTTAATAAATTAGAATAAATAGAAAGAAAAAGGAGATAAATAGAGGAAAAATGCGTATCGTAACACTACCCCCCTCCTAAGGATCGACTTCCAGGTGATCAAAGGGAGTGTCACGAGTGGAAGGGACAGTTAAATTATTGAAAGGCTGGAATAATGAAAGGAAATCCAAGTAAGCCATCCATAGCTTACAAGGAGCCGAGGGATGTGCCCGATGAAAGGCTGCGACCGCATCGGAAGCATTGGCCAAGTTGCCAGCGGGTTCCCACATTCTGTCTTCATCTGTATAGCCCTTCCAGTGGACTAAGTATTCGAGGTGGTTCCCTTTCTTGCGAGATTCAACCACATAATCAACTTCGTATTCTTCATCTTGGCCCTCAGTAACTTCAATGGGTCCAGGGGCAATAACTGGTTGCCCAGGCAAATGCTCTTTGTAAGGCTTGACCCTTGAAATATTAACCATAGAGTGAATACGCATAGACTTTGGTAGCTTAAGCGTCAACGCATTAGAGCCAACCAATTTGGTGACTTCATAGGGACCGATCCATTGTTCAGTTAATTTATGTGAAGCTCTCGGCAGGCGCAGGTTATTTGTGCTGAGCCAGACCCTATCCTCAATGACGTATTCAGGGGCAACTGATCTGTGCTTATCAGCTTGCACTTTCATTTGCTTTTGAGCCTCTAATAAATTAGCTTCGGCATCTTTCAAAGTCTTGGCCATTTCTTCGACAAAGTCATCAGCAGCTAGTGCCTTAGACACGTGTTGCTCGAAGCCCATTCTTGGAGCATAAGACCGTGTGACTTCAAAAGAGGTTTTCTTGGTAGAAGCCTGCTTCTTTGTATTGTAAGAGAATTGAGCGATGGTAAGCCAGTCAGCCCATTCTGCTTCTTTTTCTGCACAGAATAAACGAAGGTACTGTTCCAAGTCCCTGTTCATTCGTTCCGTCTGACCATCTGTCTGCAGATGATATGTAGTGGATAATTTAGGGGTTATACCTAATCATTTGCACAATGCACGCATTACTTCCACAGCAAATTGCAGTCCATGATCGGATATGATAGTGCAGGGTAGACCATGTGCCTTCCACACGTGTTGTAAATATAGACGAGCTGTGTCAAGGGCTGTCGTTGTTTTTCAACATGGAATGAATTCGACTTCTTTAGAGAACCTATCCATCATTACGAGGATGGAGTCGAATCCATTGGAATCAGGCAGATCGGTAATGAAATCTGCTGATACGTCTTCCCAAGGTGTAGTTGGAACTTCCAAGGGATGTAGTTTTCCAGCGGGAGGCTGATTGCTCCCTTTCATTCGTGCGCATCTATCGCAATGGGAAACATAATTTTTGACCTGTTGTGACATCAACAGCCAAGTGTAGCTGTGCTGTAGCAAATCTATTGTCTTCTCAACTTCTGGATGTCTAGCAACTGGAGTGTTGTGGTGCAACGTAATAATAGATTGCTGTAGACCTTCGTTGTCAGGCACATACATTCTTCTTTTGTCATCATAGAGAATTCCATCACTATCTTCATGGATGTGGAACTTCTCTTTCATCTTCTGGACTTCTGATTCTTTCAGCTAGTGCATAGCATCAAGAACCTGTTGTTTGATCTTATCGCCTTCATCAGAGATCAAGATGGTCGCCCTAATCTTCTCCGGTGTCAATACGGTTACTCCTTTATTGTCATCCTCGATGCCGATCATGTGATCTTCTCGTCTAGATAAGGCATCGGCTTTTTCCATCGAGGTTCCAGCTTTGTGGATGAGTTTAAAGTTGAACCTAGATAAATATTGTGCCCATCGTGCTTGACGACGGTTAAGACCTTGTGCCTTCATGAAATACTGGAGATTCTTGTGATCGTTCCAGATTTCAAATTCATACTTGGCACCTTCCAAATAATGTCTCCATGCTTCGAGAGCCTGAATCATGCTGAGCATCTCTTTATCAGCGATAGGATAATTCCTCTCTTCAGGGGTCATGGAGCATGAGACATAGGCAACTGGGTGCCATAAGCCATCTTTTTCAATAGATAAGACTCCGCCTGTTGCAAAGTCTGATGCATCACATTTAAGACGGAAACAACTATCTTCATCTGGGTAGGAGAGGATAGGAGCAGACGTGAACTTCTTCTTTAGCATATCAAATGCTTCTTGCTGTGCTTCTTTCCACACGAAGGGTGTATCCTTCTTTGTTAGATCATTTAAGGATCTAGCCACTTGGGCATAGCCTTGGATGAACCTTTGGTAGAAATTGGCAAGTCCGAGGAAACTCCTAACTCCTTTTACACTCTTCGGCGCAGGCCATTCCAGAATAGCCTTAACCTTGGAGTTGTCCATCTTAATTCCATCTCGGCTAACTATCATGCTGAGGAATTCGACTTCTGGTACCGTAAAGGTACACTTTTCTGGCTTGATAAATAAATCATTTTCTTCCAATCGACGTAGAACTTCTTTAACGATCTTTTCATGTTCCTTGACATCATCGGTTTTGGTGAATATTAATAGGTTGTCAATGTATACCACCACTATGTCATTCATATCGGCAAAGATTTCATTCATCATTGCTTGGAACATGGCAGGTGAATTGCATAACCCGAAAAACATAACAAGGGGTTCATAGGCACTGCGGAAGCATACGAAGGCAGCTTTCCACTCATCGCCTTCCTTGATGCGAATGTTGTTGTATCCACATCGTAGATCCATTTTGGTAAATAGCTTAGCTCGTTTTAACTTATCCACTAATTGGGAAATCAGCGGGAGCAGATAATTATTCTTGACAGTGTGCTCGTTTAGATAACGATAATCTTGAACCATGCATTTAGTGCCTTCCTTCTTTGGCACAAAGAAAACAGGGGAGGTTTGTGGAGATTTTGAAGGTCGTATGTAACCCTTCCTCAGTTGTTCATCAATGAAGCTAGAAACTTCTTTCTGCTCTTCTACTGAGAGGGGAATCATTCTTCCTTTCTTTGGAACGAATGTGTCCTTTAAGTCAATGGCATGATCCCACGGTTTTCTGATTGGCATGCGTTCAGATTCTCCTTTTGAGAACCGTCCATAATATTGATGGTATGCACTAGGCACCATCTCTTCAATCGTCTTTTCTATTTTCTTAGGCGCCTCAATACTAGCTCGTATAGCGTAGGCATGATAAGCAGCCTCTTCTTCTTCTTTTTCCAGAACACGACTTTTCTCCCTTAATAGATGGCAACTTCTTGGGAATTGTGTCATTTTTACTTCGCCCTTTGCCCAATCTATTTCAGGATTGTGCTTCTTCAACCACGTGTACCTGAGGATGATCTGATTACGTCCTAGATCTGTAACCTCTGCGGTAACGTGTTTCCTGTGTCCTTCATAGTCTATAATTAGCTCGGTGGAGTGCGTAATGTTTCCAGCCGAGTTCTTGGATCCATCAACATTAAATACGGGAATGGGATTGCATAAGAGCGTGAGCGGTAAATTTTGACTTGTGGCCCACTTCTTGTCAACGAAAATAACATTAGTGCCACAATCAAGTAGTGTGTCAGCAGTGACGTAAGCCTTCTTGTCATGGGAGGATGCAACTTTGATCTTCATTAAGATCTCCTTCTCCATGTTGAGCATTCTCAAGAAAAAGTCATCTGGGATTTCTTCGTCTGACATATTTTTTTGTGTTTTTGGTGAAACTGAATTAAGTACCGGTTTGAAGCCCCGGCCGAGCCCCTTCACAGAAGAGGACCTAGTTTGGCATTGTGAGAAAGAAACATCATCCGACTCGTCCGTACTTTCCCTAGGTTCTTCGACCTCAAGGACGGAGAAGCAGTTTGATAAATATTCATTGAATGCGACCGCATGAACACCCAGTTTGTTCATGCAGCACAGCCTTTTTTCTTGTCATGGACATCTTTCATGTCCCAGAAATATGCCCTCATTTCATCAAAGGACATGTTGTGGATAGCCGCAAAAGGATCGTTGCCACGTGGGGCTTTCCTTTTGGGCTCTTCTTTGATTGGTTTGATGACGCGCACTTGGTGGCCGCCGCGGCATTCCTTTTTGTGTTTGCCCCCTAGCCATTTGTAGGAGGGGCACTGTACTCTTGGTTTAGGGCAATTCTTTACCCCGTGTGATCCACCACAATTGTAACATGTAAATTTTGACGACGACCCACGTTGGGTGGTGTCAATCTGCATTACGTTAGGGTCGCCATGTGCCTGAGACATTCTCCAGGTAGTGGCACCTATTATGAAATCAAGGGACTCTTGAGTGGTCCCGACACGTCTAATTTCAGCAATGTACTCAGCTACTTTTGCCTTTCTTTTGCCTTCCTTGAATATTTGGGCGATGATGCTCCTTCTGACGTTGTTCTCCAGCATGGAGATGGCATGCGATTCGTCTATCGCAGCCTGCTAGTAGAGTGCTTCAAATTTGATGATGAAATCGTCCGTTGTCATTTTACCCTGCAGTAGCCCCTTTAGCTGACTGCGGGCCCAGTCTACTTGATTGGTGGAACGGAATAACCCTTCAATTTCCACCACCATCAGCGCCCATGTATACGTATTCCCTTTTATGATCCGCGTTTGAGCAAAGGGACCTGCCTTTGGCCCTTTCAAACAGGAGAGGACGGCCAGGACTGCCTCATGTGAGCCCGGCACAATTGCATGTGAGTTTATGTTTAACCAAGCCTGCATCTTGGCCCACCATTCTTCAAATTTTGCTTTCGACCCATCATATTCACCAGGGTCGTTGAATACTTCGATCTTCTTCGAATACGTTCCCCCCATATCCGTAGAAGTGGAACTTCCTGCTGTGCCTCCTCGTTTGAGAGCAGCAATTCTGTTATTGAGCTGATTTATAATCCAGCTCTGGTTGAACATGCCCTGTCTAGCAGTGGTGATTTTCTCATCCCATTGTGCATTGGAGTCGTCCAAGATATCAAATACTGCTTGAGACATATTGCAAGAAAGATATACGTAAGAAAAGACTTAAAGGAAGTAATGAAGTTCTTGATCGTAGATCAAGGGGTTTTTTGTAAGTACGTGAGGGGTGCGCCTTACTTCTTTAAGGATGCGATGGGGACGTAAATGTGGATGTAGGAAATCGGGGAGGAATTCGTCATGGTGATCCCTGCGGACGTGTGCAGGATCAACTGGAAAGTAAGTACGTCTAGTCCGATGTGGGCGTGGTGTGGGGAAAGGGGTAGGGGTGCGATACCTAGCCCTAGCTTCTTCTTCTCTTCTGGGACCCTCTTCTTCTTCAATGAGACCGGCCTCTACCTGGCGTATGTACTCATCTACGAGCACGTGTGGGACAAATAGCCGATTGATAAAGTTCGGCAACTGGGGATAGGTAGCTGGCAGTGCATCGTTCGGGTCTGCCAAAGGTGAGCGAGAACGGATAGGAGATGAGGGAGTTGGGACGAGGGTGGCTACTTCTTCCTCGTCGGCGTTGGTATATGGCGAGTGCAGTCCGAGTTCTCTTTCGAACCACGCTTCCTGGTCTGCCCGTTGCCTTTGACCATCGTCGGACAATGTCGACTGCTCTACGGACGAAGTGTGTCGTTCTCCGCGCTCCTCTTCGTAAGAGGCGGGACGAGATTCGAATGACCTGTTGAAAGACACTAGCCAGTGTCACTAATGCATTAGTCTGTAAGCCTTTACTTCAAATGTGTCAAATGTGTACTTGTTGCTTGCGGTGGTCTTGACCGGCAAGCATCACGAGCAAAGTCAGTTAGTTTGATTGAATCCTAATGATACAATCAGCGGCTCACATGTTGGGAGTGCATACTGAAATAAGTCGTAACTGAGGTTGCTCTTAAGCTGATGGGGCTGAAGGAGTAAGACTCAGGAGGATTCGATGGGAATCCCCTGGTCGCTGTATTGGTCCTTATATACTATACAACTGTTTGTACATGTATTGTCCTAATCTACTGATAAGATGGAAAACATATGTACCAGGCATGCATCAAACATAGCTATGGAATGGAAGGAAAGTAAAACATAAGGTAAACGCATATAGAATGGAAGAGAATCATAAACAGGAGGTAAACATGTGCTGCCACATTAATACGGTGTGTATGCCATGAGGTGTGGCAGCTTATTAAATATGAAATAACGGAAATAAAAAACATACAGTAAAGATGAGGCATAAGGCTATGAAAGCCTGTGAGTCCATGAAGATGTGACATAGGGGCTAGTCCATGTCACGTGCGAGCCAGTTGCATGTGTCAAGTCACATGACCAGTCATGTGATAGGTTTGGGACTTAGACGTTTCTAAGTCTTGAAGTATAGGTGCGCTAGGCGCTAAAGGCTTAATAAATTAGAATAAATAGAAAGAAAAAGGAGATAAATAGAGGAAAAATGTGTATCGTAACAGAGACTGGTGTAGATATCACGAAGAGTTGAAGTACAAAGCCTCAGTCAACATACACTGCATGCTTATGTAAGTATATATCATGAATGCATCTAAGTATGAAAAGGTAAGTAGTAGCATCTACGAGTGAAGGAATACATGAGTTAAGCATTGAACTAAGTAAGAGTCCATAGAATAATAAAAGAAAAAGAACAAAGGGACGGCATTTAGCCATGACCCTCACAGGTAGGCCCACTATCAGCTGAGATGAGCAGTGGTACTAGGCTCTCGCAATGTCAACACTAAAACTAAACTTGAGACCTGACGAAGAATATTTCCAACGTGGCTCACACTACTCGCCAGCACATTCTCAACATTCAAGTGCAAGTAGTGGCCCTTCAATTCCATCATCTCAATCACATTTTCACCCCTCCCCCACAAATCAAATTCGAAGATCTCAAACTGTCTCCGAGTGGCTTATACCCAAACAAGAGCCTTTAGATTTTCTACATTGAATCAAGAAAAAAGAAGAGATCGAGGCGGATCTTGAACAACAAATTATACTCCATAACATGGTGAGTGCTTCAATAGTATTTTGGAACTCTATAAATATGTGATCTAATGTCAACAGTATAGTCACCTTGAAGGTCACCAGCAATGAAAGTATGAAGTCAACAGTACTATCATCTGTTGCTCCATTCTCTGACTACATGCCACTGGAAGTAGAATGGGATGTGGTTGATATGGCTGAGTTTCTACTATTGATGCTCATGCTAGAATCAGCACTAGAACTAGTGAAGTTGGAATCAGAGTCATTGGACTGGAGAACATGGAGAGCAGCTTGGACTAAGTCATAGTATCGAGCCAATTGAAGATCGACTTGTGCTGAGTTCAATGATTGAAGTAGATCTTGTTGTTGAAACTGAGTAGGCATCATGGTTGAAGATTAGATATTGGTTTGTTTCACAGGCGATACCTTTATAAATCCTACCCGATATAGTAATTTAGTGACTACATATAGTAATTATCTAATTTGTCATAAATGGTTATTTCCTAAAAAAGGTTATTCTGAGCTTTACCATAAAAAGCTATTTTCTGCAAATAGTTATTTTTCTATTTGCAACTGTTGTTACACACATTACCAAGAAAGGCTTATTTTATTTTTCAGTCTCCGCTTCAAACCCTTCTTTTCAGCTCTTTGGTGCTTGTTTTTTGCTTAACATTTGTTAACTTTGAGACCTCCCAATGTCATTGATGTCATTGAAGGAAGACAAGGAAGAGAAACTAGAGGCATTTACATGCACTCTAGTGAGAGAAGAGAAAGGAAAAGTAGGAAGAAAATGTAGAACACAAACTGATTCCTGATTATTCTTCACATACTTCTTGAATCAAGTTGGACCAATAAACTTGATGTTTGGTAGAGATAGAGGTGGAAGGAAAGGCGAGGAGCAACCATGCTAGTCCAGTGCACAAAGAAAGAAAGAAAAGAAGCCTTGAGAGTAGTAGATCTCATAGGATCAGGAGTATGAACAAAAGGATCTGAAGAGGAAGTAGAGGTAGTGTGTACATATGAGAAGTCTACAGACAGTGGCAACGTGCCAAAAGAATTAGAGAGAAAAGAGAGGGGGGGATTGTGAGAAGCAGTAGAGTTAAGAGTAGAGAAAGAGAGAGGAGACTGCTTAAGAGCAGTCACAAGAGAAGAAGAGGTGGAAGTAAGACCACAACAGTCAAGAGAGAGATTCATCTTCTCCCAGTCTATGTCAGAGTTGTGCTGGCAAAGTCAGTCAAGCCCAAGAATGATAGGATAGCCAACAGACACAATGGCCAGTGGTCGAATCTCAGAGTGAGATCCAACATGGTCATCAACCACCATAAGGGATATAAGAACATCCTTAAGATGTCTTGCAAGTGAGTGCTGAGTAGCAAACTGCTCCAAAATACAAGAAGTTGTAGTCCCATAATCAATAAAGGCATACATGGAAATAGAGGAACAATTAGGAAAAGAGAGACGAACAGAAATGAAAAAATGTGAAGGAGAGTTGAAGGATGAGCTAGAGCTGAAAGCATAGTGAGGAGAGGGCATAGAGCAAAGGATATAGTCACCCATCGAAAGACAGATGAATGGTAACTCTGGTGCTATTATAGCAGCAAGATATGTCCCAGCATCAACCAGAGGCTCAAGGTGTTACATGTCGAGCGGAACAACAAAGAAAACAAACCAACTACAAGAGAGTGACCACCGATGCAGGCCCACTTGGAGTCCGCTAGACCCGTTAAGCCCTACCAACCCTATGTAGCAACTAAGGCCAGGGTGTGTTAAGATAGAACCACGAATATATTGAACTAGAGAACTATGACAGGGAGGAGTAGCTACTTATATACTCTAGATAGTGCACACGGACCAAGGCCCATGCCCCTCTAAGGTGAGCACACTAGATACTATGTAAGGCAATCCCTGTACTCGTAAGGTAATACCCTAGACCTCAACCTGAAGTCGTAATCTAGACCTAGTCTAGGCTTACCTAGCCACCTGATAAGATGTAAAGACCGGATAAGATGAGCGCCGACCTGATAAGATAAGCGCCATCTAGATAAGATAAGATAACAAAAAGTTAGATGCCATAAGCACTAACAGAAGTGCTTTGAGCGCTAAGTGATATTTTCGTCTCACAAGGACTGAAAAGTCTCCAGTTAGACTTTTTCCAAAGAGAGAGAAGCCTTTTGTTTGTCCACATAATACTTCTTGGCAGTGTCGGACATATTCAAATAGTTGGAAAATGTGTGCTGACTGCCACAGTACATACATAGCTTGTTGATACGACGGTAGTCATGTTCAGCTAGTGTGAGTGGTCCACATTTGGTCTTGATTACATCAATCTACATTGGTTCACCTTGCAGCATGCCAGTACAGAGACAGATGATGTGGATATAATCATCTGCGAGGTAGATGGTTGCAGTGCCTGATAGGGATGAGAACAGTTAGTAGATTTTGAAGCATCACCAGATTTGTCTTGACACTTATCGAGCTCATTTTCATGAACGGCATTATCAATTTCAATATAAACTTTCACAAATTCATCAAATATAATGGGTTTTGGGTGCACCATAATCAACAGGTCATGAACTGGGTCCTTAAGATCTTCTTTGAATACTGCAATTTTGAACTTGTCAGTCCAGTCAAGATAGATGATAAGCTCATGGAAATGCGAAGTGTAATTGGCACATGAGCCTGTCTGGAACAACACCTTGATTTTATGATAGGCTGTATATACGAGGTCAGAATCACCAAAATGAACACAAAAGACGAGAGCATTGAAATTGTTAAGAAGGTCGGCATTTAAATTACAGATCACTTGGTACCATAATTTTAGGCTGCCATTGATGAGGTAGAGTGATAGAAAGATTTATAATCAGTTGTGATCTGCTGACATTGTAGATATAGATTATTCTTGATTTCATCAAGAAAGGCCTCGACTTCAGATACCTTGCCAGCAAATTGATGTGGTTCCTTAATATGAACCATGCTGGATGGTCCTGTGAGAGGTGTGGGTTGCATCATCATGGCCCTAGTCTGCTGTGGGCCTTGTGAGTGTGCATCTGTGTAGCAAGAGCTTGCATGACAGTAGACACAGCTTCCTGTGACTGGTTAGTAGACTGAATCCATGCTCCAAATCCATTGAACATATTCATCATTGTGTCTTGCCACAATGGAGCTTGAGACATGTTCGTCAATGGTGCAGATTGAGTAGTATTAGCCAGTTACAGCATTTGCTACTGTGTTGGATCCATACTGTTATTCCAAGCGTCCTGACTAAAAGGATCCATCTATGTTAGTAGAAGCATGCCTGCAAAGGCAAACAAGAGTGTTTTTAATGAAGGGACGTTACCAAATGCTTCGTTCTCAAAACTGAGATATACTGAGAATTCTCGAAACAGTGAAAAAACAAGTGATATATTGAAACGTGTCAATTGATGGTATCAAACTGTCATGGGCACAATGACAGAGTATCGGGGAGACCGAAATACTAGAAGTAATGAGAGTATGCCAGAGGGTTGTCAGAGACTAGCGTTGATATCATGAAGAGTTGAAGTACAAAGCCCTGGTCAATATATGCTGCATGCTTATGTAAGTATGTATCACAAATGCATCTAAGTACGAAAAGTTAAGTAGTAGCATCTACGAGTGAAGGAATACATGAGTTAAGCATTGTACTAAGTAAGAGTCCATAGAATAATGAAAGAAAAAGAACGAGAGGACTGTTATGATATGTATTTTTCCCCTATTTATTTTCTTTTTCTTTCTATTTATTCTAATTTATTAAGCCTTTAGCACCTAGTGCACTTAACCTCAAGACTTAGAAATGTTTAAGTCTCTTTTCCTAATCATGTGACTTGGCACGTACGACTAGATCATATGCCACAAGGACTAGCCCCTATGTCACACTTTCATGGACTCATAGGCTTTTATAGCCTCATACCTCACCTTTACTGTATGTTTCTCATTTTTGCTATTTCATATCTAATAAGCTGTCACACCACATTGCCTACACACTGTTGTAATGTGGCAGCACATGTTTACCTCCTGTCTATGCTTCTACTTTCATTCTACATGCATTTGCCTTATGTTTAGCTTTTCTTCCACTTCATGGCTATGCTTGATGCATGCCTGCTCCATATGTTTTCTATTTCATCGGTTAGATCTAGTAAATACATGGACAAACACTTGTATAGTATATAAAGGGTGAATGTAGCGACCAGGAGATTCTCCATTGGATTCTCCTGAGTCCTTTGTCTCTCAGTTGCTTCTCAGAGTACCAGTAAGAGCAACCTTGGTTTCCTTAGTATACACTCATCGCCATGTGAGCCACTGACCATATCAGAGATAGCATTTAGCCATGACCCTCACAGGTGGGCCCACCATCAGCTAGTTCATGTAAGACAGGCGTTTGTTAACCTTGGCTGGCCATATACTATGGTGACAATGTACTATATTATGTGATTCAGCACATGTGCTATCATTTGTTCGATGTTCTGACCCAACCTCTGTAGAATATCTGAGCTATGTAATCCATCATTGTCAATGGTAGTGATGCATCATTGCTGGGCCTGAGGCCCTGAAGCCCTGGCCTGAGGTCCTATATAGGCCAAGCCCACATAGCAGGCTTAGTCAGGCCTAGGGCTAGGCTCAAGCTATCTGTAGGCCTGGGCCCTGGCTTTGAGCCCTGGCTTTTCAGATATTTCCTGTCTATACAGTTTAAGTTTCAGCCACATTTGACAAGGGCATACCAGCATTCTGTTTGCATCTATCTAATCAGCGTGTTCTAGTATCATGTAGATGATCTCAAGTGACAACGAAGCACCCATTCCTACTGTGAGATCATGATGCACTATTCAACTCTCTTCATGACTCACTGACATCAACAACAACATCATTTCTGAACTCCACACATACAAAAGAATCTCAGAAGGCACAAAGACTGTACAAATTGTAGCTGGTCGCAAACACACTGTGAACGACACAACACAGAGCCTCGATGAAGACTTGGAAGTAGATGCAGATGATGAAAGTGCACCAAAGGCTCCCAAAGATATGTCATACAATGTTTTTACTTCACTTTCTTGTTTTTAATGGTTTTCATCATGTTTCGTGCACTTACACAGTGAAACGGCTCCGTTGTAGATATGACAGGTCAAACGCACCCGTCTCAACCTCACAAGGTATGCTTGCATACCAGTGTGCATAACATGAGACTCACAGATACTCAGGTGACAATAACATGTTCAAAGCATTGTCTAGAGCGCCCTCAGATGAGTACACAACAACACTGACTCTACTTCTGCCTACTAACTATATCTATAGTTATCATGATACCTGACAACAATGACGGCTCCACAACGAACAGCCATAAAAGGTGAAGCACCCTAGCAATGACTACTGGCAATATGGGTATCACAGACGAGTGGAGTGATGGTAATGAAGGTCTGTCATATATCTCAATGCCATCCTATCCATCTCAACTAATAGATATATAAATAAACTTGACACAGGGACACACTCTACTTGTCTGCAAGACCCTGTGGATGAAGACAGCTTCCTGTAGGACCTTGACATTCGACCTATCGACGGTCCCACATGCAAACACTGAGAAGACAAGACTCGTGATGTCAGTACATTTTTCTCTTAGTCCTGTTTTGTGAAATCCAAGGATGACAAGATCCATGACATTTGTGATTGTGAACTATGCCAGTGAGTATGATATATCTCTAGTTTCACTCTCATGCTTGTGGTGACTTCAAAGGTATAATCTTGTCAGTTTTCAAATGTTCTTTGACAAATTCTTGACATGCCTCTAATTCCTTAGAGTTTAGAGGGTACATCTTTGTGACTTTTGAAACAAAGTTTCATCGGTTTTGATGGCATAGTCAAAGGGTCATTCCAGGGGTATATGATCCATAGATCTCTTTTTGAAGATGTTGATGAAATCAGCAAATTCCAATGGAAGAGTAGATTTCTCTTTCTTTTCTTCTTGAGCAATCTTCATGGAGATAGTTGTCTTTTCAGCAGAGATACTAGTGGATCTGAATTCTTTATCTTCACGTTTGATATTGTCAAGTTCCAGTACTTCCTTAATGACTCAATAAGAGATTTTTTCTGGTATGAGTTGCATGATTCTATCTCTTTTTATGATGTGTAAATCCTATTGGCTGTTGTTGATAAGCATAAAATGTATTGAGCCTTGAAAGTCTGCATCCACCACTCCAGCAGCAATGTCAATGGAGTGTTTGATAGCAAGCCCACTTTTAAGAGCAATGCAGGTATAAGTCCCTTTCAAAACTTTTACTGTAATGCCAGTGTCGACAGGATAATGTTCACCAGAGGAAATGTAGATTTTGATGTGTTCAGCAGAGTATAGATCAAAGCTAGCTGCCTGTTCTGATCTCTTGGTAGGGATGATCACATGAGAAGACAACTTCTTTACCAAAAGAGTGTCCTTTTCTTCTTCTTTCTTTTATTTGTCAATCTTCTTTTTCTTCATGAGAGCAGCTAGTTTTTTAGCATGCTCTAAAGCTCCCACAGCGTTGATTCTTAGTTCTTGTGGGAAATCAAAGTGGATTTCTTGTCAGACAAATCAATGGTTCCAAGATTCCAATTGATTATTGAGTTTATCTCTTTTAGCCATGGAAGACCAAGGATAAAGTCTTCTTTTCTGTAGTCCACTACAAAAAAGGGTTGTTCTTCTTTGAATTCCTGCATTTGAATAGGAATTTTAATCTGAAACTTGATAAGACCTCCTTTGTTGGGAGATCCATTCATGTTTGTAGATTTCAGAGGTCATCAAAGATGAGTGTATGGAATTCTGTGTCTTCCCAGTCGACAAGATTTGCTCCCACTCTACTGTCAATAAGGATGTGAATTTCGATGGCTTTGACATCAATTGTAGTAATAACAGAGATATGCATAGATTGAGAAATTTCTGCTACAACTACAGGTGTGACTTCAAGAGGTACAGGCATCGATTCTATCCTCCATTCTAAAAATCCAAAGGAATATTAGTAACCTCACTGATGCAGTGTCAGATACTTCTTCTATCTTTGCTGTAGTTTCTTTTTCTTTGTTATCATGAATAGTACATAGTACTCTCATGATATTGCTTTTCAGGATGTTTCGAGGTTGAAGTTGATTTACATAAGTTCTGATTTGTGAAGGAGGAAGAAAGAGGTTAGGGTATGCTTGGTGCAGTTCGTGGAACAACGACCCTTGACTGTTATAGGATATAATTTTTCCTTTATTTTTCTCTGTTTTTCTCTTTCTTTTTATGGTCACATGACTTACATCATGTGCTTGTTTACTCATGTGACCGAATCCACACACTTGAGACTTAACAAAACTTTCAGAGTGATGGGTGGTGTGGAAGGAAATTAGAGTTTGAAAGGTGTGAGGTACATACATAGGGTTGAGAGTTTGGGTACAATTGTTCCCTATCTTCTCATCACCATCTCTCCTGCTATCATCATGTCATCTAGTGCAGCCCCACAAGCTAATACTGATGTATCATCTGGTCATATAGCAAAGGACTAGACTCAAGCCTTGGTGGAGGAGCTCACAGAGAACTCAGAAAATGACAATGAGACATTTGATGTCAAGGCAAAGAAGAGGCATAGAAGAAGCCAGGAGAAGAAACGAGCACAGAAGAAAGAGGAGGTGCAAAAAGCAAAGGAAGAGGGGTGAGGCATAAGGTAGAGGAGATGTTACAGGATATAATTTTTCCTTTATTTTTCCCTATTTCTCTCTCTCTTTTTTGGTCACATGACTTATATCATGTGCTTATTTACTCATGTGACTTTGCTCACATGCAATAAGAACTTATATTTAGACATCATTTGACTAGGCCTAGACCTGCCTAGAACATTCTATATCTAGACTTACCTAGAACGGTCTGGACCATGACATCACTACAACATCATATGGAACACCGTGGAACATTGTGGAACATTCTCCATTACTAATTATTTGTTCCTTACAAATACTATAGTAGTATATATATTGAAATGCCATCACCTAGAGACCCTAGCTTGGTTCTTTTGGGGCTATTCGTCCATGAGCATTTTAAGTCCTTTCTCCTCATCATCACACTCAACGATGAGAGTATATTGATCACTACTCGTTCCATCATCCAAGTTCTCAAGTCGGACTTCTTCCTCAATCCTCCCTCCTTCAGCTCTACTCTGGCAAACATTCAATTGCCTTTGTTTTTCTGCACACCAACATGTGCAAGAATACCTTCTGTCTCTCCGTCACCCCCGCCAACAGGTTTCCATTGCCAATCATCCTAGACACACACCATATTATTTGTATAATAAACCAGGCTATCTTTAAACGATGGCAAACCTGCAACAAGATGTTGCTAATCTGCAAGCTCAGCTTGCTCAAGTCACTGCAGTGCTAATAACACTGTAAAATCAACCTTCAAATCTCAGCTGCAAGGTTGAGATCTTTGCTGATCCAGGTTTCTTTGATGGGGACTGCAAAAATTTTTCAATATAGTGGGTCAAACTCAAGACCTAGCTCACCACAAATGCTGTAGTACTGACCACCAACTTTGATGGTTGTATGGCTGTACTTTCTCAAATGAAGGGTCCAGTGGCCGGTTGGTTTGCTGAGGCCCTTATAAGGAAATACACCAACCAAGATGCGTGGCCAACACTACATGTGTTAGGTGAGAATATTTTCAACCCTTGGCTGACAAAGAATGGGTGAAGAATCAACTTGTCCAGTTAAAACAGGGAAAAATGTAAATGGATGAGTTTATTGTTAGGTTTCACTTGTTGGTCCTATAATCAAACTGCTCCCATCTGCATGCAGTTTACCTTTTGGAACAGATAGCATAGCCTGAAATTATTAAAGAGATATATCTTTAAGGTACCCAAAAAGAGAAGATCGAGGATTACCTTGAAGAAATCTGGCAAGTTGAAAGCCGGTATGATCTCTTTGAATTCCAATTTGGTAACCGCCAACCCCAGGGGCATGCCTGGGTCAACAACACGCAAAATCACTCATCCTCCAGCCATGGAGATAAAACATACAAAAACAGTGGCAATGCAATGGACATCGGCACCATATAAAAGGGCAAGCAGCCAGAGAGAAGATGTCTCCAAATGGACTGCTACAAATGTGACAAGGTAGGCCACTTTGCCTGACAGTACAAAGTGTCTAACTGTCAATGTAGTTTGGACTGCCATACTTTGGACCGGCACCAGATGTTGGCTAACTCCAGTTGTCAGGTGTGATGAAATGAAAGTGCACCAGCTGATCACTGGCATGACATGGATTTTGAGGAAGCCAAGGCTTTCTTCTTTGACAATTCAAAGATAAAGGCTTAGGGAAAAGCCTTTGGCCCTTGAACATGGGGACAGTTCAGGGTGCTACATCTCTGAGAGGTTGCAAACAGCACCCAAAAGCATCTGTCAGAAAGTCCGAGCCTATAACTCAAACAGGGCAGAAATGTGTTAATAACAGTGCGAACAATTCTTTTTCCTTCTCTTGTAAAAATAGGTTTCCACTTCTTGATGTTTTTAATACTTCTGATAGTTTAATTTCTTCTCATGTTCTTGATATGTGCACTTTAGGTAGTCCTAAAAACATAAAACAATCTACAAAAGAAGAAAAAACAAAAACACAAAAAAATAGTTCTGTTTTTTTGTTTTCAGATTTCTTGGATATGTACATAGAAGGGGGGTCCTCCTTATGATGCTCAACTGCTCAACCAGTGCTTAATTCCCTGAAAACAAAAACAAAAACTTTATCTATCAACTCTCTGTCCCTGAGATGAAAGTATCACTTAGCACTCAAGGTGCTTCTCTTTTCTTTTATCTTATCTTATCGGATGACGCTTATCTTATCGGTGAGCGCTCATCTTATCTCATCTTATCTGTGACTAGGTAGTCTAGACCAGGTATAGGGTATTACCTTAAGTGACGGAGTACTTACATATATAGTACTTAGTGTGCTCACCTCAGAGGGGCATGGATCATGGCCCGTGCGCACTATCTAGGGTATATAAGTAGCTACAGTTCCCTGTCGTAGTTCCTTAGTTCAATATATTCGTGGTTCCACAGTAAAACCCTTGAGCTTGTTCCTATAGAAGGGTGTGGGACTTAACGGGTCTTGCGGACTCCGTGTTGGGCTACGATAGTACCCAGTCTCTTGTCTTTTAGTTGGTTTGTTTTTCCGTTATGTTCTGCTTGATGCGTAACAGTCCCCTGGAGATGATTTTCCTGCAAGGATCCTTACTAGATCAGTATCTCTCAAGAAAGAACTCAGGATTCTGATTGAAGTAATGGACAAACATGTGGATGTTGACACCATGTCTCCTATTTAGGTCCAAGCTCTTCTAGATTGTGGAGCAAACTCTATTTTTATCAATCGACAATGGGCTAAGCGGCAAGGCCTCATGCTACACAAGTTGCCAATACCTATCCCCATCTTTAATGTCGATTCAATAAAGAACTGAGCAGGAGACATTACTCATGTCACAGAAATTCATATGGAATACAAAGGTCACAAAGAAGTAGTTCAAGCCGAAATCAGTGATCTCAGTACTGCTGCAATTATCCTTGGATGTACCTGGCTCAAGTATGACAATCCTAACATTAACTGGCAAATGGGTAAAGTTAAATTAAATCGCTGCTCAAGATCTTGTTATCAATTATCTAATCATGCTATGCACCTCGCTTTGATGGAACTAGATGAAGAAGTTGAAGCTGTATCAAAATGGAAAGGTTTTATCAGTGATCTCCAAACTGATGATTTGTGAAAGAAGCTAAGAAGCACAGTCATATTAGAAACACCAATCAAGGAGCTGGTTTCTAGCATCTACCACAAGGACTTTTATGAAACTTTCTCGAAGAAAGAATCCGAACATATACCAACACACAAGCCATGGGATCATGCAATCAAATTAAAAAATGACTTCAAACCTAAGAAAGGGCAAATGATTCCTCTTTCAGCTCAGGAGCAGGATGAAGTCAAGTCATTTATTGAAGATCAGCTCTCGAAGGGCTATATTAGACCGTCTAAATCACCTCAGACATCGCCTGTATTCTTTGTACCCAAGAAGGAAGGCACTAAGCAGATGGTTCAAGATTACCGCTATCTGAATGAAGGAACAGTTAAAAATAGTTATCCCTTGCCCCTGATTAGTCAGCTTGTTGACAAGCTTAAGGGTGCAAGATGTTTTATGAAAACGGACCTTTGATGGGGATATAACAATATGTTATGGGGGTATAATTTTTCCTCTATTTTTCCTTCTCTTTTGTGGTCACGTGCTTATTTAATCATGTGACTGGATCATGTGTCTTGCTCATGTGCAACGAGGACTCTTTATTTAGATATCACGTGACTATGATCTAGACTGGCCTAGAACATTCTTATCTAGACTTACCTAGAACGGTCTGGACCATGACATCATCTGACATCATATGGAATGTTATGGAATGTTGTGGAACATTCCGATGATATCATTTATTTGTTTCATACAAACACTAGTAGCATATATAGTCTGCGAATGCCAACACCCAGAGACCCTAGCTTGGTGCTCTTGGGGCTATCCATCCACAAGCGTGCCAATAAGTTTTCCCTCACTATGCCCTTTGTCAACGAGCCTAAGTCGACTCTTATTCTTCATCGTCCCAGGTCTTCAGGTCAGACCCTAACTGATCTGTTTTCTTCTTGTGTTCGACATTGCAAGAGCCTAGCACCGTCGCTCGTCTTACTAGAACCAAGCTACCCACTCTCCCGGCGTTGGACACTATCCATGTCATTAGCCATCTTATATAATCATTTCTCTTTGCCACACATTACAGCGCTTTTTCGTTTTCATTAGTCTCTGGCTGTTGAGGTTCAGGAAGGGCATTGTGGTATCTAGGCCCCCACCATCGGATTCTCTCACGTGAGAACTAGGGTTATTTCCCTAGAGGTTAAATCCTCTGACAAACCCCTTTTACCTTCATTTGGAATATGTCCCATGTCCTCGTGAGGTGCATTCGTTTTACATAGTCATAGTTAGCAACCCTCCCAGTACGCAAGAGCGGTCTTGTGCCCGTACTGCCTTAGGAGTGGTTTACATTTAGTTTTACCATACGTAGCATTTCAGGGCTGTGCCAGGTCAGTTATTGACTGGACAGTGAAAGGGTATGGGAAGAAAAGACCCTGACAAAGAAGTTTTTCAACGTGGCTCGTACTACAAGGCAGCATATTCTTGATACTAGGGCGCAAGCAGCAGCCCTCCAATTCCATCACCTCAGCTGCATTTTTACCCCTCCCCCACAAATAAAGTTCGAAGATCTCGAACCAGTACCTGAGTGGCTCGTACCTAAACAGGAGCCCTTAGATTTCCTACATCGTATAAAGAAAGAAGAAGAGATTGAGGCGGATCTCGAAGAACAAATATTCCATACTCCCACACCACCTCTCAGAGCTCCCTCCCCAATCCCTCCTCCAGCTCTACCCTGATGAACATCAAATCGCCTTCATTTTCCTGCATGCCGCCACGTGCAAGAATACCTATCGTCTCTCTGCTGTCCCCGACAACAGGTGCCCATAGCCAACTGCCCAAGACATGCACCTTACTATTTGTACAATGAACCTGGCTATCTTTAAATGATGGCAAACCTCCAACAAGAAGTCGCCGACCTCCAGGTGCAACTACAACAGGTTACTATAGCGCTACAAATGTTGCAGAACCAACCATCCAACATCAGCCGTAAGGTTGAAATTTTTGCAGACCCTGGTACCTTTGACGGTGACCAGAAAAACTTCTCTGTCTGGTGGGTCAAACTCAAAACTTGGCTCACCGCAAATCAGGTGGTTCTCACAACCAATTTTGATGGTTGTGTAGCCATCCTCTCCAGAATGAAGGGCCCGGTGGCAGGTCAGTTCACTGAAGCCCTCATCTGCAAATACACCAACCAGAATGTATGGCCGACACTCCACGTGTTGGATGAAGAAATTAAGAAATATTTCCGACCTTCAGCTGATAAGGAATGGGCTAAGAACTAGCTCGTTAACTTGAAACAAGGAAAGATGAGGACCGACGAGTTCGTCATATGGTTCCATTCATTGGTTCTGCAATCCAACTGCTCGCACTCACATGCAGTCTACCTTCTGGAACAGGCGACATGGCCCAATATAATCAAGGAGATTTATCTCCAAGGTACTCAAAAAGAGACGATCAAAGAGTACCTGGAAGAGGTTTGATGAATTGGAAGTCGAGCTGATCTCTTTGAATACCAGTTTGGTAAACAAGGATCCCAGGGGCATGCCTGGGTCAACAACATGCAAAACAATTCCTCCTCCAGCTGTGAAAGTAAAACATACAGATCAAGTGGCAATGCAATGGACATCCACACAAAAGGGCAAGCAACCGGAGTGGAGACAGCTCCAAATGCATTGCTACAAGTGTGGCAAGTCAGGCTACTTTGTCCGGCAGTGCAAAGCACCAAACTGTCGTTGCGGTTCAGACTGCTACACCACAGACCAACACAGGGAGTCGGCAAACCCCGGTCATCAAGTGCAATAAAATCAAAGTGTTCCAGCTGATCACTGGCATGGCATGGACTTTGAAGAGGCGAAAGCCTTCTTTTTGGATATGCATACTACAGAGATGAAGGCATAGGGAAAAGCCTTTGGCCCTTGAACACGGGGACAGTTCAAGGTGCCACATCTCTGGCAGGTGGCAGACAGTGCCCAAAAGCATCTGTCAGGAAGCTCAAGTCTGTAGCTCAAACAGGGCAAAGTAAATGTGTTAATGACAATGTTTCCTTTTCTTGTACTAATAAGTTTTCTTGTCTTGATGTTTTTGATAGTTCTGATAGTTTTCTTTGGCTTGAATTCTTGATACGTGCGCTATAGGTAGTCCTAAAAATACAAAACAATCTATAAAAGAAGAAAATATAAAAATAGTTTAGTTTCTTTGTTTTCTGATTTCTTGGATACGTATGTAGAAGGGGGGTCCTCCTTATAAGGCTCGGCAGTTCAACCTGTGCTTAATTCCCCAAAAATCCAAAATACTTCTTCTATCAACTCCCTGTCCTCTGGAGATGATTTTCCTGAAAGGATCCTTACTAGATTGGTCTCCCTCAAAAAGGAACTCAAGATCTCAATCGAAGTAATGGATAAACACGTGGATGTTGACACCATGACTCCTATTCAGGTCCAGGCTCTACTAGATTGTGGAGCTAATTCTATCTTTATTGATCACCAATGGGCTAAGCAACAAGGCCTCATACTATGCAAGTTGCCAATACCTATCCCAGTTTTTAATGTCGATGGAACAAAGAACTGAGCAGGAGATATTACTCATATTGCAGAAGTCCGAATGGAATATAAAGGTCACAAAGAAGTAGTTCAAGCCGAAATCAGTGATCTCGGTACTGCTGCAATCATTCTCGGATACACCTGGCTCGCTTATCACAACCCTAACATTAACTGGCAAACTGGTGAAGTTAAATTAAATCATTGCCCAAGATCATGTTATCACTTATCTAATCGTGCTATGTGCCTTGCTTCGATGGAATTAGAAGAAGAAGTCGAAGTTGTCTCAAAATAGAAAGGTCTTATCAGTAACCTCGAAACTGATGAGTCGTAGAAGAAGCTAAGAAGTACAGTCATGTTAGAAACACCAATCAAAAAACTGGTTCCTAGCATCTATCACAAGGACTTTTATGAAACTGTCTCGAAGAAAGAATCCGAGCGCATGCCAACACGCAAGCTATGGGATCATGTAATTGAACTAAAAGAAGACTTCAAACCAAAGAAAGAGTGAATGATTCCTCTTTTGGCTCAAGAGCAGGATGAAGTCAAGTCATTTATTGAAGATCAGCTCTCGAAGGGCTATATTAAACCATCTAAATCACCTCAGATGTCACCTGTATTCTTTGTACCCAAGAAGGAAGGCACTAAGTGGATGGTTCAAGATTATCGCTATCTGAATGAAGGAACAGTTAAAAATAATTATTCCTTGCCCCTGATTAGTCAGCTTGTTGACAAGCTAAAGGGTGCAAGATACTTTACAAAAATGGACCTTCGATGGGGATACAACAATATACGTATCAAAGAAGGTGACAAATGGAAGACAGCCTTTGTCTGTCATCTAGGTTCTTTCGAACCCTTCGTCATGTTCTTTGGTCTCTGTAATTCACCAGCTACGTTCCAAGCCATGATGAACGAGTTGTTTGTGGATATGGATGATATTGTTGTTATCTATATGGACAATCTTTTAATTTATATAAAATTGGACAATATCAATGAGCATCACAAAGCTGTTGCACATGTGCTCCAGCGGCTCAAAGATAATGATCTATTTATAAAGCTGGAGAAGTGCTTCTTTGATAAGACAGAAGTAGAATTCCTCGGTATGATTGTGACTTGCGACGGTGTTCGTATGGACGAATCGAAAGTTAAAGCGATCCAGGAGTGGCTAGTCCCACGAACGGTCAAACAAGTCTGTTCTTTCCTCAGTCTCACTAACTTTTACCATCGCTTCATACTCGGTTATACTGTAATTGCAAAACCTCTCACGGACTTAACATGTAAAGATCTCCAGTGGAACTAGGGAGATAAAGAACAACAAGCGTTTGAAACGCTTAAAGAATGATTTACAACAGAATCTATTTTGATATACCCAGATATCGATGTGAAATTCTGCCTGGAAACCGATGCTTTGGATTATGCTACAGGAGCAGTCTTATCTATGAAATGTCCCGATGGAGAATGGTGACCATGCGCCTTTAGTTCCCATGCTCTGTCAGCTCAAGAATGGAACTACCAAGTCGCAGACAAGGAAATGCTCGCTATGAGACGAAAGTATCACTAGCGCTCAAGGCGCTTCCCATTGGTGCCCATGGCGTCCAACTTTCTTCTATCTTACCTTATCAGATGGCGCTTATCTTATCAGTGAGCGTTTATCTTGTCTTATCTTATCTGTGGCTAGGTAGTCTAGATAGCCTCTAGATCTACGACCTAGACTTATGGTTCTAGGGTTTACCTTATTAGCACAGGGTTTCCTTATATAGCATCTAGCTCGCTCACCTTAGAGGGGCACGGATCATGGTCCATGCGCGATATCTAGAGTATATAAGTAGTTGTTCCTCCCTGTCATAGTCCTTAGTTCAATATATTTGTGGTTCCACAGTAAAACCCTTGGCCTCGTTGCTATAGAAGGGCGTGGGACTTAACGGGTCTTGCGGACTCCGTGTCGGGCTACGATAGTGCCTAGTCTCTTATCTTTTAGTGGTTTGTTTTCTTTGTTCTAGTTCCGCTCAACGCATACCACGCTATTATCCATGCGTTAGAAACGTGGCAACATTATCTAGAAGGTGCTTGGTACAAATTTGAAATTTGGTCTGATCACAAAAATCTGCATTATTTTATGAAATCCCAAGATCTAAATCAAAGACAGACAAGATGGTCTTTGTATCTTATGTGATTCGACTTTACCTTGATCCACAAGGTAGGAACGTCTATGATGAAAGCAGATGCTTTATCCCGACGTTGTGATCACTCCAATGGAGTTGAAGATGACAACAAGAGCGTCACCTAATTCCTCCCGAAAAGATCAGGGCTCAACATGTTGTTGTAGAAGCCGAAGAACATTTAATTATTGATTGAATCAAGGACTTGTCTAAAGATCTGGATCTAGGGTCAAACTATAAGCTCCAAGATGGGCTTTATTTCAGAGAGGATCATCTTTATATCCCTGGTGATGCTAAGCTTTGCCAGGACATTCTAACACTTCATCATGATAATCCTGTTGCTGGACATCCTGGTCAATCAAAGACTCAGGAGTTGGTGGAATGTAACTATTATTGGCCTGGATTACACACACAGGTCAAGGACTATGTTTTACATTGCAATTGATGCGCACACATGAAAAGTTCTCACATTACCTCAGCTGGCATGCTTCAACCACTGCTGATTCCATCTGAAGCATGAGTCGATATCTCAGCAGATTTTACAATGGACTTATCTCTTTCGGATGGTTACGACACAATCCTAGTGGTTATTGATCGTTTCTCCAAAGAGGCAATATTTATTCCCACAAACAAAACAATTACAACTCTTGAAATGGCTAAATTGTATTTGCAGCACATCTGGAAGCATCATGGTCTTTCCACGACTATTGTTTCAGATTGTGGTCCACAATTCATGTCTCAGGTTATGTGTGAATTAGGAGCTCCAGTGGCTCAAAGATGATGATTTATTTGTCAAGCTGGAGAAGAGCTTCTTTGACAAGACAGAAGTAGAGTTCCTCAGTATGACTGTAACTTGTGATGGTGTTCACATAGATGAATTGAAAATAAAAGTGATCCAGGAGTGGCCAGTACTATAAATGGTCAAGTTTGTTCTTTCCTCGGTCTCACTAACTTTTACCATCGCTTCATACTTGGTTATGCTGAAATTGCAAAACCTTTCATGGACTTAACATGTAAAAATCTCCAGTGGAACTGGGGAGATAAAGAACAATAGACATTTGAAACACTTAAAGAACCATTTACGACAGCACCTATTTTGGTATATCCAGATATCGACGCAGAATTCTGTCTGGAAACCGATGCCTCAGATTTTATCACAGGGGCTATCCTATCTATGAAATGTCCTGATAAAGAATGGCAACCATGCGCCTTTAGTTCCCATGCTCTATCTGCACAAGAGCAGAACTACCAGGTTACAGACAAAGAAATGCTCGCCATTATTTGTACATTAGAAACATAGAGACATTATTTAGAAGGTGCTCAACACAAATTTGAAATTTGGTCCAATCACAAGAACCTTCAGTATTTTATGAAATTCCAAGATCTAAATCGAAGACAAGCACAATGGTCCTTGTATCTTACTACATTCGACTTTACCTTGGTCTATAAGGCAGGAACCTCCATGATGAAAGCAGATGCTTTATCCCAACATTGTGATCACTCCAATGGGGTTGAAGATGACAACAAGAGCATCACTGTTGTTCCTCCCAAAAAGATCAGGGCTCAACATGTTGTTGTAGAAGTCAAAGAGCAGTCAATTGTTGAACGAATCAAGGCACTATTGGAAGGTCTAGATCTAGGGTCAAACTATAAGAGGATGAGATTTATTATAGAGAAAATCATATTTATGTTCCTGGTGATGCCAAGCTTTGCCAAGAGATTCTCACACTCCATCATGACAATCCAGTCGTAGGACATCCTGGTCAATCGAAGACACAGGAATTGATGGAACATAATTATTATTAGCCTAGGTTATATACACAGGTCAAGGACTATGTTTCACATTGCAATTGATGTGCATGCATGAAAAGTTCTCACATTGCCCCAGCAGGCATGCTCCAACCACTGTTGATCCCATTTGAACCATGGGTTGATATCTTGGCAGATCTTACTATAGACTTATCTCTTTCAGATGGTTACGACACAATCCTCATGGTTGTTGATTGATTCTTCAAAGAGGCAATATTTATTCCTACAAACAAAATAATCAAGGCTCTCAGAACGGCCAAATTGTATTTGCAACACATCTGAAAGCATCATGGTCTTCTCATGACTATTGTTTTGGATTGTGGTCCACAATTCGCATCTCAGATTATGCATGAATTAGGAAAAGTCTTAGGGATCAAGCTTAAGCTCTCCACCACATTTCACCCGCAAACAGATGGGCAAACCAAATGGATGAACCAGGCATTACAGGAATACATCTGTCTTTTCATTGCCAAAAAGCCATATGATTGGTCTGATTGGCTAGTGCTGGCATAATTCTCTTACAATAACAAGCGCCAGGATTCACTTGGTAAATCTCCATTTGAGGTTACTTGATCCTACAAACCAAGGATGGGTGTTGAACTGCTACAATCTAAGGTCCCTGTAGCTGAGGATCTCGCTACTAAAATAGAGCAAACACTTGAGCAGGCTTGTAAGAATCTAGAGAAAGCACAAGCCACTATGAAAAAGAAAGCTGATCATCATAGATCACAGCCATCTCCTTATCAGATTGGCGATAAAGTGTGGCTTAGTACTTCTAATTTAAAACTTCCTTGATCTTCTTGGAAGTTTACTGAATGATGACTTGGTTCATACAACATCACGAAGATGCTTGCTCAGTCAACTGGTGCAACAACGTGGTCCAGTGGTCTTTTATTACTGAAGAGGGTGACCAAGAGTATAAGGTTGATTACATTGTCAACTCTCACTTGCCAAGGTTGTCACCTCAAGTTTTTGGTTCACTGGATTGGTTATTCTGACGAGGAGCATACTTGGGAGCCTGAGGCTAACCTGAATAATGCTTGCAATGCTATTCGCAATTTCTATCATTGCCACCCTTCTGCTTCTGGGAAATTGTGCATGGTTCAGTCACAATTCGACTCTTTATTCTCTCCTTATGATAATTATTGCTCTATGACTTCTGCTCCATTTAATCACCTGGAAGTTAATTCCTAGAAGGGAGGTAGTGTTACGGAGTATAATTTTTCCTTTATTTTTCCTTATTTTTCTCTCGCTTTTTTAGTCACATGACTTATGTCATGCGCTTATTTACTCATGTGACTGGATCATATGATTTGGTCATGTGACTTTGCTCACATGCAACAAGGACTTATACTTAGACATCATGTGACTAGACCTGGACCTGCCTAGAACATTTTATATCTAGACTTATCTAGAATGGTCTGGACCATGACATCACTACAATATCATATGGAACACCATGGAACATTGTGAAACATTCCCCATTACTAATTATTTGTTCCTTATAAATACTATAATAGTATATATATTGAAATGCGCTTGGTTCTCTTGGGCTATTCGTCCACGAGCATCCTAAGTCCTTTCTCCTCATCATTGCACTCAACAACGAGAGTATATTCGTCACTACTCGTTCCATCATCCAAGTTTTTAAGTCGGACTATAACTGATTTGTTTTCTCGAAGTTTGAGTCTTAGTATCGGTGTTGTGAGAGTCCAGAACTTCGCTCATCTCAGGAGGAAGAAGAAGGCCATGAAGGAAAAATATTGCACATACAATAGCAACAAGTCCAGTGACGGCCCTGTCAGATCATTGATAATGACAATGACAATGCTGGGCATAGTGCTGCCCAAATGCCAGCGCTGCAATCAAAAGGATATCCCCTGCGTCATGCTAGAGGAGCACAATGGAAAGACCACTTTATGTAAGGCCTGTTGGAAAGCAAGATTGAACTACATGCATGGAGAGTTCCAGGAGGAGCAGAGAAAAAGAAACAGGAGCGAGCACCTACTGAGACGAGCGATGGACTAAGCCTTTCGCAGCGCCTAGCACTAGAACTAGCGGAGAAAACAAATTAGTTAACATCTAACTTGAAGACGTGGACGATGATATGAGCAGCATTGACGATGGCTTGTCAACAAAAAGCAGAGGAGGGGACGATGGTACGCTCATAGACGGGTAGTCCCAAGAGAACCAAGCTAGCGTCTCTGGGCGATGGCATTGCAATATATATACTGCTACAATGTTTGTACGCTACAAATAAATGATATCATCGGAATGTTCCACAACATTCCATGACATTCTATGACGTCAGATGATGTCATGGTCCAGACCGGTTCTAGGTAAGTCTAGGGTAGAATGTTCTAGACCAATCTAGGCTCTAGTCACGTGATGTCTAAATATAAAGTCCTCGTTGCACGTGAGCAAGTCACATGATTAAGTAGGCACGTGATTTAAGTCACATGACCATAAAAAAAGAGAGAAAAATAGATGAAAAATTATACTCCGTAACACTACCCCCCTTCTAGGAATCGACTTCCAGGCGATTAAACGGGGCAGAAGCCACAGAGCAATAATTAACACAAGGAGAGAATAAAGAATCAAATTGCAACTGAACCATGCGCAATTTCCTGGGAGCGGAAGGGTGACGACGATAGAAATCGCGAATAGCATCGCGAGCATTACTCAGATTAGCCTCAGGCTCCCAAGTACGCTCCTCGTCAGAATAACCAACCCAATGTATCAAGAACTCGAGGCGACGACCACGCAAGCAAGAGTCAACAATGTAATCAACCTCGTATTCTTGATCACCCTCTTCGATAACTAGTACCGGACCAGGTTGTTGCGTGGGTTGACCGGGCAATCGCTCTTTATAAGGTTTGATGCGGCTAATATTCACAACCGGGTAAATGCGCATCGTGGAAGGCAAATGAAGTTCAACGGCATTAGAGCCGACCAGCTTCGTAATTTCATAAGGACTGAGCCAGCGTTCCATAAACTTCCGACTTGGTCGAGGAAGTTTTAAATTAGAAGTGCTAAGCCACACTTTATCGCTGATCTGATAAGGAGGTGACTGTGATCTATGACGATCGGCTTTTCGTTTCATAGTGTCTTGTGCTTTCTCTAGATTTTTATGAGTCTGCTCAAGGGTTTTCTCCATGTTGGTAGCGAGATTCTCGGCTGCAGGGACCTTAGACTGAAGCAGTTCAACGCCCATTCTTGGTTTGTAGGATCGAGTGACCTCAAATGGAGATTTTCCAAGCGAGTCCTGGTGCTTGTTGTTATATGAAAATTGCGCCAGCGCTAGCCAATCAGACCAATCATATGGCTTTTCGGCAACGAAAAGACGGATATATTCTTGTAACGCCTGGTTCATCCGTTCGGTTTGCCCATCTGTTTGTGGGTGAAATGCTGTTACGATATGAATTTTTCCTCTATTTTTCTTCCTTTTCTTCTAATTTATTAAGGCTTTAGCACCTAGCGCACCTATACTTAGAAACGTCTAAGTCCCAAACCAATCACGTGACTGGTCACGTGACATGGCACATGCAACTGGCTCGCATGTGACATGGACTAGCCCCTATGTTACTTCTTCACAGACTCACAGGCTTTCATAGCCTTATTCCTCCCCTTTACCGTATGTCTGTCATTTCCACTATTTGATATTTAATAGGCTGCCACACCTCATGGCCTACACACCGTTTTAATGTGGCAGCACATGTTCTCCTCATTTCATGCTTCTTCTTCCATTCTACACATGTTTCCTTCATGTTATGATTCTTCTTCCATTCTATGGCGATGCTTGATGCACGCCTGCACCCCATGTCTTTCATGTTATCGATAGATCTAGTGTACATATGGACAAACCCTTGTATGGTATATAAGCTGCAATACAGCGACCAGGGGATTTCCATCAAATCCTCCTGAGTCTTTCTCCTTCAGCTCCTTCATAAGCTAAGAGCAACCTCAGCTACAACTTATTTCAGTACGCACTCCATCATGTGAGCCGCTGATTGTATCAAATGCTGTGGAGAGCTTAAGCTCAATCCCTAAGAATTTTCCTAATTCGCGCATAACCTGAGACGTGAATTGTGGACCATGGTCAGATACAATAGTCGTGGGAAGACCATGATGCTTCCAGACATGTTGCAAATACAATTTGGCTGTTCCAAGAGCCGTGATCGTTTTATTGGTTGGAATAAATATAGCTTCTTTTGAGAAACGATCAACAACCACTAGGATTGTGTCGTAACCATCCGAAAGAGGCAAGTCCATTGTAAAATCTGCCGAGATATCGACCCATGGTCCAGATGGGATCGGCAGTGGTTGAAGCATGCCAGCTGAGGCAATGTGAGAACTTTTCATACGTGCGCATCGATCGCAACATGAAACATAGTCCTTGACCTGTGTATGTAATCCAGGCCAATAATAATTGTGTTCCACCAACTCCTGGGTCTTTGATTGACCAGGATGTCCAGCGATAGGGTTATTGTGATGGAGTGTGAGAATATCCTGGTGAAGCTTGGCATCACCAGGGACATAAATACGATTTTCTCTGAAATAAAGCCCATCATGGAGCTTATAGTTAGATCCCAAATCTAGATCTTTAGATAGTCCTTTGATTCATTCAACGATTGATTGCTCTTCAGCTTCTACAACAACGTGTTGAGCCCTGATCTTTTTGGAAGGAATAACAGTGACGCCCTTGTTGTCATCTTCAACCCCATTGGAGTGATCACAACGTTGGGATAAAGCATCTGCTTTCATCATGGAGGTTCCTATTTTGTGGACCAAGGTAAAGTCGAATCATGTAAGGTGCAAGGACCATTGTGCTTGTTTGCGATTTAGATCTTGAGATTTCACAAAGTATTGCAAATTCTTGTGATCAGACCAAATTTCAAATTTGTGCCGAGCACCTTCTAGACAATGTCGCCACGTTTCTAATGCATGGATAATAGTGAGCATCTCCTTATCTGCGACTTGATAGTTCCGCTCTTGAGCCGAGAGAGCATGGGAACTAAAGGCACATGGTTGCCATTCTCCATCGGAACATTTCATAGATAAGACAGCTCCTGTGGCAAAATCTGAGGCATCGGTTTCTAGGCGGAATTTTGCATCGATATCTGGATATACCAAAATAGGTGCTGTCATAAAGCGTTCTTTAAGCGTCTCAAATGCTTGTTGTTCTTTATCTCCCCAGTTCCACTGGAGATCTTTACGTGTTAAGTCCATGAGAGGTTTTGCAATTACAGCATAACCAAGTATGAAGCGATGGTAAAAGTTAGCGAGACTGAGGAAAGAACAGACTTGTTTGACCGTTCGTGGGACTAGCCACTCCTGGATCACTTTAACTTTCGATTCATCCATGCGAACGCCATTGCGAGTCACAGTCATACCGAGGAATTCTACTTCTATCTTGTCAAAGAAGCACTTCTCCAGCTTGACAAATAAATCATTATCTTTGAGCCGCTGGAGCACTCGTGCAACAGCTTTGTGGTGCTCATCGATATTGTCTGATTTGGTATAAATTAATAGATCGTCCATATAGATAACAACAATATTGTCCATATCCACAAATAGCTCGTTCATCATAGCTTGGAACGTAGCTGGCGAATTACAGAGACCAAAGAACATGACGAGAGGTTCGAAAGAACCAAGATGACAGACGAATGCTGCCTTCCATTCATCACCTTCTTTGATACGTATATTGTTATATCCCCATCGAAGGTCCATTTTTGTAAAGTATCTTGCACTCTTTAGCTTGTCAACAAGCTGGCTAATCAGGGGCAAGGGATAACTATTTTTAACTGTTCCTTCATTCAGATAGCGGTAATCTTGAACCATCTGCTTAGTGCCTTCCTTCTTGGGTACAAAGAATACAGGCGATGTCTGAGGTGATTTAGACGGTCTAATATAGCCCTTCGAGAGCTGATCTTCAATAAATGACTTGACTTCATCCTGCTCCTGAGCTGAAAGAGGAATCATTCGCCCTTTCCTGGGTTTGAAGTCTTCTTTAAGTTCGATTGCATGATCCCACGGCTTGCGTGTCGGCATGCGCTCGGATTCTTTCTTCGAGAAAGTTTCATAAAAGTCCTTGTGATAGATGCTGGGAACCAGTTCTTTGACAGGTGTTTCCAACATGACTGTGCTTCTCAGCTTCTTCCACATGTCATCAGTTTCAAGGTCACTGATAAGACCTTTCCATCTTGAGATTGCTTCGACTTCTTCTTCTAGTTCCATCGAAGCGAGGCGTGTAGCACGATTAGATAATTGATAACAAGATCTTGGGCAATGATTCAATTTAACTTCACCGGTTTGCCAGTTAATGTTAGGATTATGAAATTTGAGCCAGGTACATCCGAGGATGATCACAGCAGTGCCGAGATCACTGATTTCGGCTTGAACTACTTCTTTGTGACCTTTGTACTCCATATGGATTTCTGCGATATGAGTAATATCTCCCGCTCGGTTCTTGGTTCCATCGACATTAAAGACTGGGATAGGTATCGGCAATTTGCATAGCATAATGCCTTGTCGCTTAGCCCATTGGCGATCTATAAAGATAGAATTGGCTCCACTATCAAGTAGAGCTTGAACTTGGATAGGAGACGTGGTGTCAATATCCATGTGTTTGTCCAGTACTTTGATCGAAATCTTAAGTTCCTTTTTAAGAGAGACCCATCTAATAACTATCCGTTCAGGAAAATCATCTCCAGGGGACAGGGAGTTGATAGAAGAAGTTATTTTGGGTTTTGGGGAATTAAGCACGGGTTGAACCGCCGAGCCTCGTAAGGAGGACCCCCCTTCTACGTACGTATCAAGAAAATCAGAAAACAAAGAAACTAAACTATTTTTTTGTGATTTTGTTTTTTCTTCTTTTGTAGATTGTTTTATGTTTTTAGAACTACCTATTGTGCTATCAAGAAAATCAGAAGAATCAGAACTATCAGAAACATCAAGACAAGAAAACCTATTATTACAAGAAAAAGAAACATTGTCATTAACACATTTATTTTGCCCTGTTTGAGTTACAGGCTCGAGCTTCCTGACAGATGCTTTTGGGTGCCGTCTGCCGCCTGCCAGAGAAGTGGCACCTCAAACTGTCCCCATGTTCAAGGGCCGAAGGCTTTTCCCTGAGCCTTCATCTCTGAGTTGTGCATGTTGAAGAAGAAGGCTTTCGCCTCTTCAAAGTCCATGCCACGCCAGTGATCAGCTGGCACGCTTTCTGTTTGCCGCACTTGGCGACCATTGTTTGCCAACACCCTGTGCCAGTCCGTAGTGTGGTGGTCCGAGCCGCAATGACAGTTTGGCGCGGAGCACGTTTGGGCAAAGTGGCCTGCCTTGCCACATTTGAAACAGTCCATTTGGAGCTGTCTCCGCTCCAGCTGTTTGCTCTTCTGTGCGGCGCCGATGTCCATTGCATCGCCTCCACTGGTACCATATGTTTTACCTCCATGGCTGGAGGAAGAATTGTTTTGCACGTTGTTGACCCAGGCACGCCCCTGGGAAGACTTGTTACCGAATTGGAACTCGAAGAGATCATATTGGCTACCGATCCGCCAGACCTCATCAAGGTACTCTTCGATTGTTGTCTTTTGAGTACCTTGTAGGTAGATCTCTTTGATTATATCGGGCCGTGCTGCCCGTTCCAAGAGGTAAATTGAATGCATGTGGGAACAATTCGATTGTAGGACCAACGAGTGGAACCTGACAATGAATTTGTCCGTTCGCATTTTGCCTTGTTTGAGCTGGATGAGCTGATTCTTCGCCCACTCTTTGTCTGCTAGAGGTCGGAAATATCTTTCAATTTTCTCCCCTAGAATGGCTAACGTTGGCCAGACGTTTTGCTCTGTGTATTTTCTGATAAGGGCCTCGGCGAATCGGCCAGCTACTGGACCCTTTATATGGGAGAGTACCGCCATGCAACCATCAAAGTTGGTGGTAAGTACTCCTTGGTTTGCGGCAAGCCAAGTTTTGAGCTTGACCCACCAAACGGAAAAGTTATTCCAGTTACCATCAAAGGAACCAGGGTCTGTGAATATTTCAACCTTTCGGCTGAGGTTTGATGGCTGATTTTACAGCTCTTGTAGGGCTGCTGTAACTGCGGCTAATTGAGCCTGCAAGTTAGCGACGTCTTGTGGTAGGGTGGACATTTTCTAGAAATATTCGGGTTCGTTGTAAAGATAGGAGGGTGCGTTCCTCGGGCAGTTAGCTAGGGGCACCTATTGGTGGGGGCGGCGAAGAGACAGAAGGTATTCTTGCACATGACGGCGTGCAGGGAATCAAAGGCGATTTGACGTACGCCTGGGTAGAGCTGGAGGAATCGGAGAGGGGGATCTAGGGACTGGTGTGGGAGTATGAAAGATATCAAATGCGAGATCCTCCTCGATTTGTTCTTCTTTCTTTATACGGTGTAAGAAATCGAGCGGCTCCTGTTTTGATATTAGCCACTCGGAAACTGGTTCAAGATCTTCGAACTTGATTTGTCGAGGAGGAGTGGGAATTCAGTTGAGATGGTGAAATTCAAGGGCCGCTGCTTGCGTCCTGGTGTCAAGAACTTGTTGGTGAGTTGTGCGAGCCACGTTGGAAAGTTTCTTCGTCAGAGCCTTTGACTTCCTTTTTGCCCTTTCGCTGTCCAGTCAATAACCGACCTGGCACAGCTCCAAAATGCTACGTATGATAAAAGCTAGAGATAAATCACTCCTAAAACTGCACGGGCACAAGACCGCTCTTTCGTGCAGGGAGGGTTGCTAACGATGACTACGTAAAACGAATGCACCTCACGTGGACGTGGGACGATGCCCAAACGAAGATAAAGGGGTTTTGACAGAGGATTTAACCTCTAGGGATGGTACCCTAGTTCTTGCACGAGAGAATCCATCGACAGGGGCCTAGACACCACAACGTCCTTCCTGAACCTCAGCGGCCAGGGGCTAATAAAAACGAAAAGGTGTGGTAATGCACAGTGAAGTGTAATGATGTATGGTAACGGCAAAGACACGGGTAGTGCGGACGCCGGGAAAGTGGGTAGCTTGGTTCTAATGAGACGAGCGATGAACTAAGCCTTTCGCAGCGCCTGTTACGCGTCAAGCGGAACAGAGCGAAAAACAAACAACTAAAAGACAAGAGACTGGACACTATCATAGCCCGACATGGAGTCCGCAAGACCCGTTAAGTCCCATGCCCTTCTATAGCAATGAGGCCAAGGGTTTTACTGTGGAACCACAAATATATTGAACTAAGGAAATACTACAGGGAGGAACGACTACTTATATACCCTAGGGATCGTGCACGGACCATGGTCAGTGCCCTACTAAGGTGAACGACCTAAGTACTATATAAGGGAACCCTGTCTACTTAAGGTATAACCCTAGACCCGTAACTCTGGGTCGTAAGTCTAGATCGGTTCTAGACTACCTAGCCACAGATAAGATGAGATAAGATGAGCGCTCACCGATAAGATAAGCACCACCTGCCGTCAACTGTCTTGTCGAGGGAATTGCCAACTGTCTTGTTGGTATCAACTAACTTGAATAGGGTCTCAACACTACAATGAGTGGAAATGATATAGAAGCTAGTTCTTTTGTTATGCGGATTGAACTCAAAGGGTAATCGTGAACAAAAGTCATCATGTATTGGCCTTTTACAGAGGTGTGAACTGATCAATAAGTGAACCACTCTTGAGTGGGTTTGAAGTCTTGGACAATAGCCCACAAGAGTTGAGAAAAAAACAAGCTTGATTCTGTATGTTACGGAGTATAATTTTTCCCTATATTTTTCTTTATTTTTCCTCTCTTTTTATGGTCATGTGACTTATATCACGTGCTTATTTAATCATGTGACTTGCTCATGTGCAATGAGGACTCTTTATTTAGATATCACGTGACTAAGGCCTAGACTGGCCTAGAACATTCTAACCTAGATATACCTAGAACGGTCTAGACCATGATGTCATATGGAACGTTGTGGAATGTTGTGGAACATTCCGATGATATCATTTATTTGTTCCATACAAACACTAGCAGCGTATATAGTCTGTGAATGCTAACACCCAGAGACCCCAGCTTGGTTCTCTTGGGACTATCTATCTATGAGCGTGCCTAAATTTCCTTCTCATATTGCCCTTTGTCGATGAGCTTAAGTTGACACTTACTTGTTCATTGTCCCAGGTCTTCAGGTCAGACCATAACTGATCTGTTTTCTCAGCCTTAGTTCTTTGTGTTCGACGTTGTAAGAGCCCAGTGCTGCTGCTCGTCTCACTACATAGAACTAGCTTGAGGTAAAACTACGTGTACATGTCCTTTATATATGTATTGTAATGATGCACAGACCATCAAGAAAGTAAAAGAAAGGACTGTTATCTGATTGAGGGTTTAGAATAAAATAGGTAAGTGACAAGAAAGGAATGAAGTTCTCATAGACAGTATCACACATAACACAGAGACAGAAGTCTCTGCAGTGGACATTGCAGCAGATGAACCTGGCAAATCCACTGACCAGACTTTGCTGGTGGATGTTGCTCAATATATGAGCAACGAGGAAGAGACCCTTGACTGTTATAGGATATAATTTTCCTTTATTTTTCTCTGTTTTTCTCTCTCTTTTTATGGTCATATGACTTGCATCACATGCTTATTTACTCATGTGACCAGATCCACATGCTTGGAACTTAACAAAACTTTCAGAGTGATGGGTGATATGGAAGGAAATCGGAGTTTGAAAGGTGTAAGGTGCATACATAGGATTGAGAGTTTGAGTACAATTGTTCTCTATCTTCTCATCACCATCTCTCCTGCCATCATCATGTCATTCAGTGTAGCCCCACAAGTCAACACTGATGTGTCATCTGATTGTGCGGCAAAGAACTGGACTTGAACCTGGGTGGAGGAGCTCATAGAGAACTCAGAGAATGACATTTGATGCCAAGGCAAAGAAGAGGTATAGAAGAAGTCAGGAGAAGAAACGAGCACAGGAGGAAGAGGAGGTGCAGAAAGCAAAGGAGAAGAGGCAAGGCATAAGACAGAGGAGAAGGCAAAGAAGAAGGCCATGAAGGAAAAATGTCACACACACAATAGCAACAAGTCCAGCGACGACCCTGTCAGACCATCAACAATGACAATGCTGCCCAAATACCAGCACTGCAATCAAAAGGGTATCCCCTGCATCATGCCAGGGGAGCATGATGGAAAGACCACCTTGTGTGAGGCCTGTTGGAAAACAAGATTGAACTGCATGCATGGAGAGTTCCAGGGAAAGTAAAAAAGAAGAAACAGGGGCGAGCACCTATACTCATATTTCTGCATAATAGAAAGGGTCAGAAGAAGGGAAAAGCACATCAGGAGTCACTAGAGGAGCTTGTGGAGGATGAGGAGGACTGGAAGGTGGACGATGATGAGGTCCAAGATAATCATGATGCCATAAGAGCAATCATGGTCATGCTGATCAATCTAACAGAGGGTCTGGAGAGAAGTAGGACCCAGCTGTCACACAACATGGGCGTGCTCTAGAATCAGCTACGTTTCATTGTACAGGAGGTTATCATGAGGTGCATCAATAATATCTACTTCACAGAGGTGGAGGATCACAAGTTGGAGATCATGGAAAAGATGCTGGTGATAAATGAGAGAAGGTTGGTCCTTGAGAAGAAGAGGTCACAGAGGAAAAAGGAAAAGATGAAGGACGACGTGGAGGAGGAATGTGGGGGTCCAAAGTATGAGTAGGATGGACTGAGAGAACAGGAAGGGGCTGCAGAGATGAGTGAAATACTATAGAAGAGTTGTCATCACTTCCTTGGCCCTCCTTGTCCAGAAAGTAATTTTTACATATATTGTAATGGCTGCTTTGTCCTTCTTTTTATGCAATATAGTTGTTTGATTGTTCTGTGATGCTCAGTGAATGACTGGTAGGCAGCAAGAATAAAATGGATAGGAGAAACGATACTAGCACTTAGACTTGGACTAAAACATGGAACATCGGAGTTGTTGTTAGCAGCATTGGAGCTATAAGGGAGTGTGCAGACCAGGCTTGTTGGGATATTGGAGATGAAAATCCACAACTAGCTTGGACATATTCTCAAGCTTGATTGCTAATAGCCATGAGGTCTCGTCATCAGTTCCTTTGTACCCAAGCCATCATACCAGATATAGGAGTTGACAATGCCTTCATCATTTGTTGATTTTGGAGTCCAGAATCTCCAAGATTTCATACTCCAGTTCACCATCAACTTCAACTGGAGGAGGTGGAGGCTGAATCTGATTTGGAATAGAGTTCAGAGTTGATGGTTCAAGTTGAGAAACATGGAATACTGGATGAACAGTGCACATAGAGTCAGATAAACATAATGTGAAGAAGTGAGAGCCAGCCTGAGCAATAATAGGATAGGGTCCTAAATTCTTCTCTGAGAGTTTCTTGGATGGTCTCATAGAGCGGAAGAACTTGGCTTTGACATAGACTGGATCACCAACTTTGAAGTTCAGGGCCAGAGATCTTCTTGCATCCACAGGGCCTTGATATCATTGCTGAGCTGCTACCATCTCTGTGTGGAGGAATTTATGAAGGTGCTCAAGATCCACTGCATAGTTTTGAGCATGGACAGAGGTGAGGTTGCATCCTAGATAGATGGAGATACTCGGATGATATCTCTTGTTTGTGAAGAATGGTGAGACACCAGTAGTAGCACTATGAGCATTGTTGTAGGTGAACTCTGTAAGAGGAAGCAGCTCTGACCAATTGTCCTGCTGATAGTTATAGTAGATGCAGAGGTATTGCTCTAGTGTCTAGTTGACGTGTTTAGTTTGTCCATCACCCTCTGGGTGATATCTGGAGGTAAAGGGCAGATATATGTCAAGTGCCTTGTCAAGTGATCAGAAGAAGTGTGAGATGAACTTCGAACCACGATCAGAGGTGATGTGGAGGGGAACTTCATGCTTGAAGAAGACATGGAGTAGGAATAACTTGGCTAGATCAGATGTGGTGATAGTTGTCATAGGTAGAAATAAAGATGGATTGTTTACTGAGTCGGTTCACGATCATAAGCATGGCAGTATATCCTGATATGGTCAGTGGCTCACATTATAATGAGTGCGTACTGAGAGGCAATCGGTACTGAGGTTGCTCGACTTAAGAGTGCTGAGAGGAGCTGAGGATTTGATGGGGATCCCCTGGTCACTGCATTGACTCTTATATACTCTACAAGTGTTTGTCCATGTGTACACTAGATCTATCGATAATATGAAAGGCATGAGGAACAGGCATGCATCAAGCATCACCATGGAATGGAAGAGAACCATAACATGAGGAAAACATGTGTGGAATGGAAGAAGAAGCATAGAATGAGGAGAACATGTGCTGCTACATTAAAACGATGTATAGGCCATGAGGTGTGGCAGCTTATTAAATATGAAATAGTGAAAATGAGAAACATACGGTGAAGGTGAGACATAAGGCTAGAAGAGCCTGTGAGTCCGTGAAGAGATAACATAGGGGCTAGTCCTTGTATCGTATGAGCCAGTTGCATGTGTCAAGTCACATGAATAGGAGAGAGACTTAGATGTTTCTAAGTCTTGAAAGTAAGCGCACTAGGTGCTAAAGGCTTAATAGATTAGAATAAATAAAAAGAAAAAGGAAGTAAATAGAGGAAAAATGTGTATCGTAACATATCCCTTGAAGGACGAGAGCTGCTCAATGAAGTTCATGGAGATGAAGTTCCATGGCTTCTCTGGAATCAAAAGTTGCTTCAGGAGTCCATATGGGCAATGTCGAGATATCGATATCTTGACATGGGTGCACATGGTGCATGATCTAACATAGTCTTTTATGAAGACGTGTATGCCAGGTCAAGTGTACTCTCATCAGATGAACTCAAGAGTGCGATTCTATGCAAAATGACCAGATAGAGGATGGTCATGACAGTGTCAGAGGACATGGAGATGCAAGTCATCAGTGTCAGAGACATAGATATGATCATTCCTAAGAAGGAGGCCAGTGATGTCCAGTGTCCAACATGGATCAGGAGAACCAGAGAGAAGTGAAGCAGCAATGGAGTCAGAGGAAAGAGTGGATAGAATATCAGAGCAGAGTTGTTCAGAGTTGAGAATTATAGCTGCGTAGAAAACAGGTACTTCTAAAATGATTGCACAAAGGAATGAAGTGAGCTGTTCTTGAGTAAATACTGGGTGTAGATTGTGTGGATTTGTGTGAGTATAGTCCATATTTCCTCCTTTGATATAGACATTCCATCATCAAGTAAGGGCATCAGGCTTGGCCCTGAGCTTGCTAGGGCAAAAGCGAATAACCAGGTTAAAGTAAGAGAGGAACTCTGACCAATGAGCTTGGCAGTATATGAGGAACTTGGAGGTAGAGAAATACTCCAGGTTCTTGTGGTATGTGACGACGTCTACTGGAGTGGAGGAACCTTTTCATTGAACTTTGCTTATCATCTATGATGTGCATTCACCCAGTTGTGAATATTAGTCACATCAAACCTTATAAAGAGTGCTTGCCTGATCAACTGGCACAACAACCTGATCTGATGGTCATTATTGAAGAGGGTGACCAAGAATATAAGGTTGATTATATTGTTGACTCTCGCTTGCAAGGTCACTGCCTCAAGTTTTTGGTACACTAGGTTGGTTATTCTGATGAAGAGCATACTTAGGAGCCTGAGGCTAACCTAAGTAATGCTCGTGATTCCATTCATGATTTCTATCATCATCACCCTTCTGCTCTCAGGAAATTGTGCATGGTTCAATCACAATTTGACTCTTTATTTGTTCTTTATGTTAATTTTTGCTCTGTGGCTTCTGCCCCATTTAATCACCTGGAAGTCAATTCCTAGAAGGGGGGTAGTGTTATGGGGTATAATTTTTCCATTGTTTTTCTCTTTCTTTTTATGATCACATGACTTGGTCATGTGCAACAAGGACTTTATATTTAGATATCATGTGACTAGACCTGGACTTGCCTAGAACATTCTAGCCATAGACTTATCTAGACTGGTCTGGACCATGACATCATCACGACATCATATAGAACACCATGGAATATTGTGAAACATTCCCATTACTAATTATTTGTTCTGTACAAACATTGTAACAGTATATATATTGGAATGTCATCACTCAGAGACCTTAACTTAGTTCTCTTGGAGCTATCCATCTACAAGCAAATCTAAGTCTTTTCCCATTACTCTACTCATTGTTGATGAGCTTTAAGTTGATGCTTACTCTTCACATCTTCATGTCTTCAAGTCAGACATTAACTGATTTGTTTTCTTGAACTTCGATATAGTGTAGACATTGCGGGAGTCCAGTGCCATTGCCCATCTCACATGGCTTAAATGCATATCATTAGGTTGACTTCACCTGTGTATTATGGATCTGCATGTGAGGCTGACCCATGTGACATGCACCTACCCATACAATATGAATAATATATGAAATAGGGTGCACTACCTACTTTGCATGGGCCAACTCATAGGCTGCAGATCTATCTACTTGGGCCAATCTGTGCTACCATGGGCACACCATTAGTGGGCCCACTTGTATGGTAAGAAGGATACAGAAAATAGTAGCTATCATTAATTGCATATTAGTAGTACTATTGATGTTACGCGTCGAGCGGAACAACAATGGAAAAACAAACCACTAAAAGAGAGTTGCCACTGACGCAGGCACACTTGAAGTCCGCTGGACCCATTAAGTCCTACCAACCCTATGTAGCATCTAAGGCTAGGGTGTGTTAAGGTAGAACCACGAATATATTGAACTAAGGAAATATAGGAGGGAATCGTAGCTACTTATATACTCTAGATACCGCACACGGACCATGATCCGTGCCCCTCTGAGGTGAGCGAGCTAGATACTATATAAGTACAACCCTACCTAGTAAGGTATAACCCTAGACCCGTAAATCTAGGTCGTAAGTCTAGATCGGTTCTAGACTATCCAGCCACCTGATAAGATGTAGCGACAGGATAAGATGAGCGCCAACCTGATAAGATAAGCGCCATCTAGATTAGATAAGATAACAAAAAGTTAGATGCCATAAGCGCTAACAGAAGCACCTTGAGCACTAAGTGATACTTTCGTCTCAATTGAAATATTTAGCTAGGATTAAATGAATGCCAGTAGTACTATTTTAATAGCATATGCTGCCTACTCTTTATGGACCCACCTATATATAGTGATGAATGGGCCGGTGTTAAGTCCAACACTCTCTGAGCCAAGTTCAAGGCTCCGGAGAGGAATAGTGAGACAAGTGATGGTCTGACCTCTTACAATGCGGACACTAGACCAAAGTCTTGAGAAAACAAATTAGTTAACGGCCAACTTGAAGGCATGAAAGTAAAAGAATAGAGCAACGAATATACTCTCATCGTTGAGTGAGATGATGAAGGGAAACTTAGTGTTTGCTTGTGAACAAGTAGCCCCAAGAGAACCAAGCTAGGGTCTCTGGGCAATGGCATTCCAATATATATACTATTACAGTGTTTGTACCAGCCAAATAATTGGTAAGAAGAAATGTTCCACAACATTCCATGGTGTTCTATATGATGTTGTGATGATGTCATGGTCCAGACCATTCTAGATAAGTTTAGATATAGAATATTCTAGGTGAGTCCAGGCCTAGTTATGTAATATCTAAATATAAGTCCTTGTTGCATGTGATACTAGTCACATGAGTAAATAAGCATGTGATATAAGTCACGTGACCTTGAAAAGAGAAAGAAAAACAGAGAAAAATAAAAGAAAAATTATATCCCATAACAAATGAAGATCAGAGGAGGTGAAACTCGGAGTAAGGACTTCAGCTTTAGCTCATGTGCTGTGCCCTTGTATGGTCCCATGTCCTTGTACTTTTGTAGGAGATAGATAAGTAGCTTGAGGAAAGTAGAGACAGAGGTGACGAAGATGAAGTAGTCAAGTCCAAAGACTTTGCAGAGTAAACTGAGGAGGACTTGGAGTCCAGGACTGAAGAGAGAGGTGACTATGGTTGATATTCGAACTAAGGAGCATACATGGGGTGCCAGGCTTTATATACTGCTAAGTAAGGTCAATGAAAATATTCTAAGTATGAATTATGTTGTGTTGGAGACTAAGTCTGACGAGGATCAGGGTATGTGAGGGAGGTGGAACATAAATGATAGGGACATATGAAGTGAAGATCCAGAGTAGCAACAGTGGACACGGAGATGAGTGTCGAAAATGGAGGGGGTCGCTATCTGGAGATCGAGCAGATGGTGTTGGTGTTAATTTGAAGGAGGTAGATATGGATTGTCATAGTGGAGATGGATCAGGATCGGGGGGACAGATCAGTATGCTGATGGTTACAACTGTGAGGGTACACAGCTGTCGGAGTAGTGCTTGTGACAATGCTAACCGAATTGTTGCTAAGTATAGGATGCTTAGTCAGCAACATGTCAGAGATGGGTTGAAGATGACTTGGAGATGGTATGGGGAGCGTTCTATCATCCGGAGATCACTTTTCTGTTGATTGGAGGTATATGGAGTTGCATGCTTGTGACAGCTGGGCCTCAGACCTGCAAGCCCTGTTTAGGTCAGGCCAGGCCAGGTCTACTATCGGGCTTCTTAGAGCTCTGGGCCTGACCTCAGATTATGATAGACCTGAGCTTGGGCCTCCTAGGTATTTCCCTGTAATTATACAATAGATAGTAAACCTTAATTTCATATTCACCCAGCGTGTCCATAAGTCAACGCTGTAAGCCGAGATGTCTATCTATTCATATCACAATGCTGGTAGTCCTCAGTGATGACAAAATCCCATTGAGCAATTACTCTGGTCTCATGACTCACAGATATCAACAACAATGCAATGCCAGAGCTTGTCAGCCATTGTATAAAGGCTCAGAAATCAAGAACATATGGTCAAGAAACCACTGCATCAAATTCAGGGATGAAACAGCTCATACATGATATAGCACTTAGCATTGACTTGGACTTGGCCTTGAGCCATGCAAATGATGAGGAGATTGTTGAAGTATGAAAGGGACTCAAAGGTATGTTTTGATTCACTCTCTGCGCATTTTTACTCATATTTACATTGATTCTACCAGGTAAATGACTATAGTGGGCAAATGACAACTCTACATCATCCTTTGGCAACATGAATGGTGCATCTCTGTCTGTCTTGATTATCCTGTTACTCACAAACCACTGTGCTTGCACCTAGATGATGACAGCAATGATTTCATGGGTCCACATACAAGCTGTGTAGCTTTAGTTGCCCACATTTCAGCTCATTTGAGTTGAGCAACATCAGAAAGTGTTTTGCTATACTTTTTCATGTCTTTGAAACAATGCTAATTACAAATTCTAACTACTACTAGTAGCCATGCTAGCAGATGACAAGGATGACACCAGTATGAATGGTCACACGAGCCATATATCTACTGCATACCTAGTAGACAGAGGCGAAATTGATGATGGTAACAACAGTAATGCAGTCAATAAGGCATATGATCCGGGTGCAGGTATGTACTCAGTTTTGCTTGTTTCTAATCTATAACTCTGATAATATATGTGCAATTACCTAGAGGAATGAGTCAATGACAACAGCTTCCTTTGAGATGTTAGTGTCCAGTCAATTGACAACACTGCATGTAAACAATGCCAGGACAAGACGGCTGACATCAATATCTTTTTCAGTAAGATCTATGCTATGAAGTCAGCAGATGGAAAAACCCGCCAGTTCCATGACTATGAGCCATGCCAGTATATTTTCAGCTAGTGATCAATATCTTAACCCACATAATCTGGATAAAACCTCTTAGTAAAAAGGGGCTTTGTAGATTTATGTATGATACATTGACATGTCATCCACATCTTGTATATGCACACAAGGTATGTGATCAATTCTAAGTAGAATTAACTTGTTGTAATAAATGAATTAGGATGCCTACTGTTACGGGGTATAATTTTTCCTTTGTTTTTCTCTGTTTTTTTTTTTTTCCTTTCTTTTTGGGGTCACGTGACTTATATCATGTGCTGATTTAATCATGTGACTTGCTCACGTGCAACGAGGACTCTTTATTTAGATATCACGTGACTAAGGCCTAGACTGGCCTAGAACATTCTAACCTAGACATACCTAAACCGGTCCATGATATCACCTGACATCATATGGAACGTCGTGGAATGTTGTGGAACATTCCGATGATATCATTTATTTGTTCTGTACAAACACTAGCAGCGTATATAGTCTATGAATGCCAACGTCCAGAGATCCTAGCTTGGTTCTCTTGGGACTATCTGTCTATGAGCATGCCTAAGTTTCCTTCTCATCTTGCCCTTCGTCGACGAGCTTAAGTTGACGCTTACTCGTTCATCATCCCAGGTCTTCAGGTCAGACCATAACTGATCTGTTTTCTCTGTCTTAGTTCTTTGTGTTCGATGTTGTGAGAGCCCAGTGCCACTGCTCGTCTCACCTACCACAAGTGGTGCAAGGTCAATGACTTTGAGTCAAAGCTTTCTGCTGATGTCAAGGCCTGTCAGACAGCTATTGCTGTTTCAAATGCAAAGCAGGGAACCCTGGATGATCATGTGAGGGAAATTGAACCTGGAGAATGGGTTATTTCCTACACTGACAAGGAATTTTATGAGGCTACTGTTGAATGGTTAATATCAACCAATCAGGCAAGTCTTTTGCTATTGTGCTGTCCTAGTTTCTTAAGATGTTCTAGCCACTATAAGCTGTTGATCATCCCAGTTTCTGCAAAATGATTGATGTTGCTTCTCGAGCAATAAAAGGAGTCTTGATTCCAAACTGTAAGGTAAAACAGGCTGAGATAATTGATCTCTTTAAGAAGCAGATGACAAGACTTTGGGAACATTTGAATATAAGTCTTTATTTTTTACTTGGAATGTTTAGCTACTTACCTATCTCCAGAGCAAGATGGTGACTAGTGAAGTCAATCTGACATGTAATGCATGGCAAGCTAGTAACATTGATGGTTACTTTGCTGTCACTGGACATTGGATTGAAGAATCTTGTTACATAGATTGAATTCGAGGGGCAATTGTGAATAAATGTTGTCATGTGTCCAAGCTTTTACAGAGCTGCAAACTGATCGAAAAGCGAACCACTCAAGAGTGGGCTTGAAGTCTCAGGCAATAGCCCACAGGAGTTAAGAGAAGACAAGCTTGATTCTGCATAGAACTAGCTTGAGGTAAGAACTAATGTACATGTCCCTTATATATGTATCATAACAGTACACAGACCATCAAGAAAGTAATAAGAAAGGACCATTATCCGATTAAGGGTTTGGAATAAAATAGGTAAGTGATCAAGGAAGAAAGGAAGTTCTTATAGATGGTACCACACATAACATTACCCCCTTTGTAGGATAATTGCTAGTCACTGACTAGTCACTTCCATAATAATAATTGTCTGCAGTATAAGAGGCTTTCCCAGCAGTTTGCAAATCATAATTGGTTATATTGTTGTGAAGTCTTTGTAGCAGTCCAATGTGAGCTGGACAGTCACAAATTGATTGTCCTCTCCTATGACAACATGTTCTTCGGCTGGGACACTGTCCTTGGTTATGTCCAGGGTATAGAACATGACAGTAGAGGCATTTATAATGAGGGCAGTATACTCAGACATGTCCGACCTTATTGTATTGAAAGCATTTGGCTTCCAAGGAGATGATGGAAATGATGTTTTGAGAAGGTCCTGGAGCAGGAGAGGGTATAGCGTCCATATTGATGAGGTTTTCTTTACTACTGGATGAAGAGGAAGATGGTGGGGTAGTAGCGGGAGATGTAGGAACATTAATTGACCTGTGATTTCTTGGACTGCTGACAAGTCCATATGAAGTAATAAGAAATTGATGTCTCCTTGGGTTCAACAGAGAGTGTCTTCTGGCCACTTGAGGTGGCAGAGTGAAAGTGACGAAGGAAGATAGCGAGTCTGTCTCCAACAGATTGATTAAAGTTTGTTCTGGAGTAGATGTTTCTTCTATAGTCTCCAGAGGAGGGGTGCTAGAATTATCAGGAGAAGGAACCAGTACAGGTTGAGGGGACTGATTGATGGATATAACAAAAAAGTGATCTTCAAGAATAGAGGTATAAAGGTCAAGTCAATCAAGGAGGTTAATGTCTTGAGGGTGGTAAGGGAGGTTGTTAAATCTGTGGACTTGAACGAAAGGCATTGACTTTGTTGTGGATGTAAAGAGAGCGAATTGCTGGAAGGTCTTTTCGATGTTGAAGTTTATAAGCTTGTAGGATTGTTTGTGCATGTTTAAGATTTCCTTTAGATTCTCAGGTGTTCTCTGAGGAAGAGTATCCTTTCCAGGAAACTAAATAGCGTCTTCGACATGGTGATCCTTTGTGAGCTAAGATTCAATGCACTTTATATTCTTCATCACCTTCTATCAGGTCAGGGGATGGTCAAAGAAAGTTCTGTCCACGTTTGTTCAGGAGTTTTGTGATAGAAAAATAGCAAAGAGGTGTGGAAAACATCATGTATCTTCTAGGTCGGAGGTAGTTTGAGCCAATAGGAGATGGAAGATAAAACCTGTGTAATTTCAAAAGGTCCTTCTCTTTTCAGAGCCAGCCTCTGAGATGGATATGCCATGCACAAGTTGCAACCTTCTAATCAAACTTTGTCACCCATGTTCCAGGGTGAGAACTTTGACATGATTCGTTCTTTCATAACATATTGTGCAATTTCATGTACAGCAAGTGCTTCTTTCCATACTTCTTGTAGAGAAGTGAGTCATTCTTTGGTGTACGGTAGATTTGATGAGATCTTGGCAAGTTCTGGATAAGATTGGGGTTTGTAGCCAAGTATGAGAGAGAAGGGTGTTTTCTTCATTACTGAATGAATGTTGGAGTTGTGAGCAAACTTTGCAAATGGAATGAATTGGGCTCATGTTTCAGGGTTGCCATCACAGAATATCTGAAGGAATGTTTTAATTTCTTAATTAGCTCTTTCTGTTTCTCTATCTGTTTGAGGGTGATATGCAGAGAGAGCAATGTCATATTCTAAAAGTCTTGCAAGTTCTTGAGAGAATGTAGAGGCAAACTGTAGGCCTCTGTCAGAGATGACCTTTTTGTGAAGACCAAATCAGAGATAAAATTCTTGAAAAATAGTTGTGCTATTCTAACAGCATTGATTGTCTTGTTACACAGGAATAAAATTACCTCCTTTATAAGGCCATAGTCAACCATGACCAGGATGGAATCAAAAGAGTTGGAGATAGGGAGATCTGTAATGAGATCCATGGAAATCTGTTGAAAGGAGCGAGTACAGGTAGAGGGGATAGGAGATAGTGCAGGAACCATAGGATGGGTATTGACCTTCAACTGTTGACATATGGTACAACCAAAAACAAATTTGTGGACAAAGGTGGATAAATCAGGCCACCAGAAGTCACAAGCCATAAGATTGATAGAGCACAGAATACCAGGGTGTCCAGCAGTTGGAGAGTCATGAATTGTTTTTATAACAGCATAACCAATCCAAAAGGGAGTATCAGGGAAAGAGCAACTTCTTATTTTCCAGCACTTATAAAGTGGAGAAGATGAGGAGATCAGAGAGTGTGGAGTGCTTAATCTTGTTGACCAGAGCAGGGTCAAAGGATTGGATGAATGAATTGTCAGGAAGAAGTGTGACAGCAGTATTGTCTTTGGACATATCAATATTATGCATTCAGGCAAGTGCATCAGCAGGTCCCATCTGAGTTTCAGGAATGTGTTCAAGTTTCAAATCAAAGTCTTAAAGAATCATTAGCCAGCGAGCTTGACAGTGGGATAATTTCTGAGAAGATTTGAAGTAGGTAAGGTTCTTGTGGTCAGTAAAAATCATAACCTGATGGTCAGTTCCTTGAAGATAGTGTTATGGAATATAATTTTTTCTTTTTTCTCTCTCTTTTTCTCTCTCTTTTTGTGGTCATGTGATGATACGTTCAGCGGCTCACATTGAAGGGAGTGCATATTGAAGGGACTACTGAGGAATAACTCAGGAGGATTTGATGGGGAATCTCCTGGTTGCTGCATTCACCCTTTATATATCCTACAAGTGTCCATCCATATATCTACTGGATCTTCCAATAAGATGAAGAACATATGGATCAGGCATGCATCAAGCATCGCCATGGAATGGAAGAGAATCTAGACATAAGGACAATGCATGTAAAATGAAAGAGGAAGCATAGCATAAGAAGAACATGTGCTGCCACATTAAAATGGTGCATAGGCCATGAGGTGTGGCAGCCTATTAAATATGAAATGATGGAGATGAAAAACATACAGTAAAGGTGAGGCATAAGACTATGAAAGCCTGCGAGTTCATGAAGGTATAACATAGAGGTTAGTCCTTGTGGCATATGATCCAGTCATGTGATTAGAGAAAGAGACTTAGAGGTTTCTAAGTCTTGAAAGTAGGTGCACTAGGCACTAAAGGCTTAATAAATTAGAATAAATAGAAAGAAAAAGAAAATAAATAGGAGAAAATGCATATCATAATATGTGACTAGGCCTAGATCTGCCTAGAACATTCTTATCTAGTCTGGACTGTGACATCATTATGACATCATATGGAATATTGTGGAATGTTATGGAACATTCTGACTTACTAATTATTTGTTTCATATAAACATCAGCAGTGAGATGAGTGGTGGCACTAGGCTCTTGCAGTGTCTAACACTATAACTAAGACGGAGAACACAAATCAGCTAACATCTGACTTGAAGATGTGGACGAGGGAAGAATAAGCATTGACTTGAGCTTGTCAACAAAGGGCACGATGAAGGGAGTTTTCTTAGCATGCTTGTGGACGATTAGCCCCAAGAGAACCAAGCTGGGACGCCGAGGTGTTTGTATTGCAGACTATATATGCTGCTAGTGTTTGTACAATCCAAATAATTAGTAAGTCAGAATGTTCCATAACATTCCATGACATTCCATATGATGTCATGATGATGTCACAGTCCAGACTGGTCTAGGTACGTCTAGGTATAGAATATTCTAGATAGGTCCAGGCCTAGTCACATGATTCTAAATATAAGTCCTCATTGCATGTGAGCAAAGTCACATGATCGAGTCACGTGATCCGATCACATGATTAAATAAGCACGTGATGTGAAAGAGAAAAATAGAGAAAAAATTATACTCTGTAACAAGCAGCATATATAGTCTGCAATGCAAACACCTTAGAGTCCTTAACTTGGTTCTCTTGGGGCTACTCGTCTACAAGTAGTCCTAAGTCCTTCCTCATCATTTTGCTCATCATTGAAGAGCTTCACTCAATGCTTTCTCTTTTCACATCATCATGTCTTCAGGTTAGACATTAAAACTAATCTGTTTTCTTGAACTTCAGTTTAGTGTCAATGCTGCAAGAGCTTGAAGCATCGCTCATCTCAGATAGTGTCTCCAGGCAACAAGGGCATATATAACAGCAATGAGTTTCTGATCATAAATATCATAATTTTCATTTGGCAGGAGAAAAAGTCTAGGAAAGAAATGCACAGGGATAGAGATCCCCATTTATATATTTCTGCATCAACACGGCACCAGTGGTGTGAAGAGAGGTGTCCATCATAATAAAGAATGGTCGAGTGATGTCAGGCATCAACAACACTGGTTGCTGAGCAAAGGTCTTTTTCAGTATTGTGAGTGCTTTTTCACATTCACTGTCCCAGTTCCAAGAGATAGTTTTCTTTATCAAATCAATAAGGGGTCAAGTGATCGTGAAGAAGGACAGGATGAATCAATAGTAGAAATTGCAAAATCCTAGGAATGAGTGAACATTTTTGATGGAGGAAGGAGTCTTCCAGTCTTCAATGGCTCTAAGTTTTCCTTGGTCCATTTTGACAGATCCTTCTGAGATAATTATTCCAAGGTAGTTGACTTCTTTAGCATTGAATTTGCATTTCTCCAATTTGAGGTAAAGATCGTCTTCCCTGAGTCATTGAAGAACCTTCTTTGTCTGCTCTTGGTGAACTGTGAGATTAGATGAAAAAAATCAAAATATTGTCCATATAAATAATGATCCATCCTTCAGCTAGAAGATCTTTAAATGCATTGTTCATAATGCCTGAAAGGTAGCAGGTAAATTTCAAAGGCTGAAGAACACCACCATTGGTTTGAAAAGTCCAAAAGAGCATATAAAGGCTGCCTTCCATCTATTACCAGGTTTGATACAGATATTGTTGTATCCTCATTGAATATCGAATTTTGTAAAGTATTTGGATTCTTTGAGTTTATCAAGGAGGTCGAAAATCAAGGGTAAGAGATAAGTGTTTTTAATATTATGAGAGTTTAGGTATTGATAATCTTGGCAAGGCCAAAATGATCCATCTTTCTTGAGTATGGAGATGCTTGCAGCGACTTCAAAGGTACGATCTTGCCAGTTTTCAAATGTTCCTTGACAAATTCTTGATATGCCTCTAATTCCTTAGGGTTCAGAGGATATACCTTTGTGACTTTTGGAACAAAGGTTTCATTGGTTTTGATGGCATGGTCCAAGGGTCATTTCGGGGGTACATGATCCATAGATTTCTTTTCGAAGATGTCAGTGAAATCAGCAAATTCTGATACAAGAGTGGGTTTCTCTTTCTTTTCTTCTTGAGCAATCTTTGTGAAGATAGTCGTCTTTCTGACAGAGATACCGGTAGATCAGAATCCTTTATTTCCTCATTTGATATTGTCAAGTTTCAGTACTTCCTTAATGACTCAATAAGAAATTTTCTCTGGTATGAGTTAGGCAATTCTATCTTCTTTTATGATATGAAAAACCTGTTGACCGTTGTTGATGAGCATAACCTTTATTGAGCCTCAAAAATCTGCATCCACTACTCCAGCATTCCTAGTATGCTCTAGGGCTCTCACAGTATTGATTCTTGATTCTTGTGGGGAATAAACCTTGTCAGGTAAATCAATGGTTCCTAGATCCCAATCAATTATTGGGTTTATCTCTCTTAGCTACAGAAGGTCAAGGATAAAGTCTTCTTTTCTGCAGTCCATTATGAAAAAGGTTTGTTCTTCTTTGAATTCCTAGATTTGAATAGGAATTCTAATCTGAAACTCGATAAGACCTTCTTTGTTGGGAGATCCATCCATGTTCATAGATTTCAGAGGTCGTCGAAGATGAGTGTATGGAATTCTGTGTCTTCGAATAAATCCCCAGTCGACGAGATTTGCTCCCACTCCACCATTGATAAGGATGCAGCTTTTGATGGCTTCAGCACCAATTGTAGCAATAACAGGGACATGCATTGATTGAGAGATTTTCACCACAACTACAGGTGCAACTTCCAGAGGTACAGGCATCAACTCTGTCCTCCATTCTAAAAATCCAAAGGAATATTAGTAACCTTCACTGATGCAGTGTTGGATACTTCTTCTATCTTTGCCGTAGTTTCTTCTTCTTCATTATCATAGATAGTACATAGTACTCTCATGATATCACTTTTCAGAATGGTACAAGTTCGAAGTTGATTTATATATGTTCTGATTTGTGAAGGAGAAGTAGAAAGAGAATGAGGTGTACTTGGTGCAGTTCATAGAATGACTGCAGCAATCTGTTGTTGGTTCTAAGATGGAGGTGGTCTATTTGTAATCTCTTGTTGTCTACCTTGAAAACTCGTCATCTTGTGGTCTTAAGCAGTGTGTCCTTCCGCTCATTGTAATGGGAAGAGCGAAGTCCTATTAACATTCATGACATTGGGATCCTTCTTTGGGGAGAACCATGACTGAGCAGGGATGTACTTGAAGTTTGATGTATAAGAATGGAGAATTTTCAGTCTTTCATTCTGGACATTGAAATACTTGGCCTTGATGATCCACTTTTCCAAGGTATCAGGAACATTTTCCATCTTGATAATCTGAGAGACTAGGCCTCTATTGAGTGCTTGAATGTACCAAGAGATCTTGGCATTTTCATCAGCTACTTTTGTATGATGAGCAAGAAGTCTGAAGGTGGAATTGAACTCTCCTAAAGTCTTGAAGTGGGGGTTTTGTCTGATGGTGGAAATCTAGGTGATAGCTTCACCTTTCTGATCAGAAATAATAAATACCACCTTGAAGTCTTCTTTGAATTATCCCAAGTTCTCCATAAGATCTTGGTATCAGCTTCATTATATCGAATCTGTGCCAAAGCAGTAGCAGACCCTTTTGTCATATATGCAAGGGCAGCAATGATCTTCTTTGTGTCGGTGTCATAAATCTTTGAGTTCAAAGTGAAATAAGCTCCCACTGAGGCAAGCTATCTTCTAGCATCATCAGTACTACCATCAAAGTACGTGGGTGCACCGACCTTTACTTCAGCAGGTGTAGGGGTCGACATGATGGAGGAAGATGAAGTAGAGGATGGAGGTCGGATTATTAGAGATATGAGAGTGACTGCTGAGTGGAGTATATCGTCTTCAGAGATCTCAGAGAGATGTTCAGAAGATTCTGGTGTCAGAGATCTAGAAGGAAGTTCTGATGCTTCTTTAGCATGTTGCTTCCTGGCTCTTCTTTGTTCTAGGGTTATAGATTCTGGATGAGGGTAGGGAGATGTCCTAGGCCTCATATCAATGGTATGCCTTAAAGAGGTCATGTGTATCAGTTTCCTTAAAGGAAACATAGTCAAGAATATTTATTGGAGTTTGCCCCGGCTCCTATTGCCCATCAACTGTCTTGTCGAGGGAATCACCGACTATCTTGTCAGTATCGACTAACTTAAATAAGATCTCGATACTATGATGAATGGAGACAATATAGAAGCTAGTTCTTTTGTTACATGGATTGAACTCAAGAAGCAATCATGAACAAAAGCTGTCATATGTCCAAGCTTTTACAGAGCTGCAAACTGATGGAAAAGTGAACCACGCAAGAGTGGGCTCAAAGTCTCAGGCAATAGCCCACAGAAGTTAAGAGAAGATAAGCTTGATTCTGCGCAGAACTAGCTTGAGGTAAGAACTAATATACATGTCCCTTATATATGTATTGTAACAGTGCACAGACCATCAAGAAAGTAACAAGAAAGGACCATTATTCAATTAAGGGTTTGGAATAAAATTGATAAATGATCAAGAAAGGAAGAAAGTTCTCATAGACAGTACCACACATAACAAACCTAAGCCAGGGACTTGGGGGCTTCAGTCTGCTATGTTTGACTTTACTCAGCAAGGTCATCTCTGACAGAGGCCTACAGTTTGCCTCTACATTCTCTCAAGAACTTGCAAGACTTTTAGAATATGACATTGCTCTCTCTGCATATCACCCTCAAACAGATAGAGAAACAGAAAGAGCTAATTAAGAAATTAAAACATTCCTTCAGATATTCTGTGATGGCAACCCTGAAACATGAGCCCAATTCATTCCATTTGCAAAGTTTGCTCACAACTCCAACATTCATTCAGTAATGAAGAAAACACCCTTCTCTCTCATACTTGGCTACAAACCCCAATCTTATCCAGAACTTGCCAAGATCTCATCAAATCTACCGTACACCAAAGAATGACTCACTTCTCTACAAGAAGTATGGAAAGAAGCACTTGCTGTACATGAAATTGCACAATATGTTATGAAAGAACGAATCATGTCAAAGTTCTCACCCTGGAACATGGGTGACAAAGTTTGATTAGAAGGTTGCAACTTGTGCATGGCATATCCATCTCAGAGGCTGGCTCTGAAAAGAGAAGGACCTTTTGAAATTACACAGGTTTTATCTTCCATCTCCTATTGGCTCAAACTACCTCCGACCTAGAAGATACATGATGTTTTCCACACCTCTTTGCTATTTTTCTATCACAAAACTCCTGAACAAACGTGGACAGAACTTTCTTTGACCATCCCCTGACCTGATAGAAGGTGATGAAGAATATAAAGTGCATTGAATCTTAGCTCACAAAGGATCACCATGTCGAAGACGCTATTTAGTTTCCTGGAAAGGATACTCTTCCTCAGAGAACACCTGAGAATCTAAAGGAAATCTTAAACATGCACAAACAATCCTACAAGCTTATAAACTTCAACATCGAAAAGACCTTCCAGCAATTCGCTCTCTTTACATCCACAACAAAGTCAATGCCTTTCGTTCAAGTCCACAGATTTAACAACCTCCCTTACCACCCTCAAGACATTAACCTCCTTGATTGACTTGACCTTTATACCTCTATTCTTGAAGATCACTTTTTTGTTATATCCATCAATCAGTCCCCTCAACCTGTACTGGTTCCTTCTCCTGATAATTCTAGCACCCCTCCTCTGGAGACTATAGAAGAAACATCTACTCCAGAACAAACTTTAATCAATCTGTTGGAGACAGACTCGCTATCTTCCTTCGTCACTTTCACTCTGCCACCTCAAGTGGCCAGAAGACACTCTCTGTTGAACCCAAGGAGACATCAATTTCTTATTACTTCATATGGACTTGTCAGCAGTCCAAGAAATCACAGGTCAATTAATGTTCCTACATCTCCCGCTACTACCCCACCATCTTCCTCTTCATCCAGTAGTAAAGAAAACCTCATCAATATGGACGCTATACCCTCTCCTGCTCCAGGACCTTCTCAAAACATCATTTCCATCATCTCCTTGGAAGCCAAATGCTTTCAATACAATAAGGTCGGACATGTCTGAGTATACTGCCCTCATTATAAATGCCTCTACTGTCATGTTCTATACCCTGGACATAACCAAGGACAGTGTCCCAGCCGAAGAACATGTTGTCATAGGAGAGGACAATCAATTTGTGACTGTCCAGCTCACATTGGACTGCTACAAAGACTTCACAACAATATAACCAATTATGATTTGCAAACTGCTGGGAAAGCCTCTTATACTGCAGACAATTATTATTATGGAAGTGACTAGTCAGTGACTAGCAATTATCCTACAAAGGGGGTAATGTTATGTGTGGTACCATCTATAAGAACTTCCTTTCTTCCTTGATCACTTACCTATTTTATTCCAAACCCTTAATCGGATAATGGTCCTTTCTTATTACTTTCTTGATGGTCTGTGTACTGTTATGATACATATATAAGGGACATGTACATTAGTTCTTACCTCAAGCTAGTTCTATGCAGAATCAAGCTTGTCTTCTCTTAACTCCTGTGGGCTATTGCCTGAGACTTCAAGCCCACTCTTGAGTGGTTCGCTTTTCGATCAGTTTGCAGCTCTGTAAAAGCTTGGACACATGACAACATTTATTCACAATTGCCCCTCGAATTCAATCTATGTAACAAGATTCTTCAATCCAATGTCCAGTGACAGCAAAGTAACCATCAATGTTACTAGCTTGCCATGCATTACATGTCAGATTGACTTCACTAGTCACCATCTTGCTCTGGAGATAGGTAAGTAGCTAAACATTCCAAGTAAAAAATAAAGACTTATATTCAAATGTTCCCAAAGTCTTGTCATCTGCTTCTTAAAGAGATCAATTATCTCAGCCTGTTTTACCTTACAGTTTGGAATCAAGACTCCTTTTATTGCTCGAGAAGCAACATCAATCATTTTGCAGAAACTGGGATGATCAACAGCTTATAGTGGCTAGAACATCTTAAGAAACTAGGACAGCACAATAGCAAAAGACTTGCCTGATTGGTTGATATTAACCATTCAACAGTAGCCTCATAAAATTCCTTGTCAGTGTAGGAAATAACCCATTCTCCAGGTTCAATTTCCCTCACATGATCATCCAGGGTTCCCTGCTTTGCATTTGAAACAGCAATAGCTGTCTGACAGGCCTTGACATCAGCAGAAAGCTTTGACTCAAAGTCATTGACCTTGCACCACTTGTGGTAGGTGAGACGAGCAGTGGCACTGGGCTCTCACAACATCGAACACAAAGAACTAAGACAGAGAAAACAGATCAGTTATGGTCTGACCTGAAGACCTGGGATGATGAACGAGTAAGCGTCAACTTAAGCTCGTCGACGAAGGGCAAGATGAGAAGGAAACTTAGGCATGCTCATAGACAGATAGTCCCAAGAGAACCAAGCTAGGATCTCTGGACGTTGGCATTCATAGACTATATACGCTGCTAGTGTTTGTACAGAACAAATAAATGATATCATCGGAATGTTCCACAACATTCCACGACGTTCCATATGATGTCAGGTGATATCATGGACCGGTTTAGGTATGTCTAGGTTAGAATGTTCTAGGCCAGTCTAGGCCTTAGTCACGTGATATCTAAATAAAGAGTCCTCGTTGCACGTGAGCAAGTCACATGATTAAATCAGCACATGATATAAGTCACGTGACCCCAAAAAGAAAGGAAAAAAAAAAAAACAGAGAAAAACAAAGGAAAAATTATACCCCGTAACAGTAGGCATCCTAATTCATTTATTACAACAAGTTAATTCTACTTAGAATTGATCACATACCTTGTGTGCATATACAAGATGTGGATGACATGTCAATGTATCATACATAAATCTACAAAGCCCCTTTTTACTAAGAGGTTTTATCCAGATTATGTGGGTTAAGATATTGATCACTAGCTGAAAATATACTGGCATGGCTCATAGTCATGGAACTGGCGGGTTTTTCCATCTGCTGACTTCATAGCATAGATCTTACTGAAAAAGATATTGATGTCAGCCGTCTTGTCCTGGCATTGTTTACATGCAGTGTTGTCAATTGACTGGACACTAACATCTCAAAGGAAGCTGTTGTCATTGACTCATTCCTCTAGGTAATTGCACATATATTATCAGAGTTATAGATTAGAAACAAGCAAAACTGAGTACATACCTGCACCCGGATCATATGCCTTATTGACTGCATTACTGTTGTTACCATCATCAATTTCGCCTCTGTCTACTAGGTATGCAGTAGATATATGGCTCGTGTGACCATTCATACTGGTGTCATCCTTGTCATCTGCTAGCATGGCTACTAGTAGTAGTTAGAATTTGTAATTAGCATTGTTTCAAAGACATGAAAAAGTATAGCAAAACACTTTCTGATGTTGCTCAACTCAAATGAGCTGAAATGTGGGCAACTAAAGCTACACAGCTTGTATGTGGACCCATGAAATCATTGCTGTCATCATCTAGGTGCAAGCACAGTGGTTTGTGAGTAACAGGATAATCAAGACAGACAGAGATGCACCATTCATGTTGCCAAAGGATGATGTAGAGTTGTCATTTGCCCACTATAGTCATTTACCTGGTAGAATCAATGTAAATATGAGTAAAAATGCGCAGAGAGTGAATCAAAACATACCTTTGAGTCCCTTTCATACTTCAACAATCTCCTCATCATTTGCATGGCTCAAGGCCAAGTCCAAGTCAATGCTAAGTGCTATATCATGTATGAGCTGTTTCATCCCTGAATTTGATGCAGTGGTTTCTTGACCATATGTTCTTGATTTCTGAGCCTTTATACAATGGCTGACAAGCTCTGGCATTGCATTGTTGTTGATATCTGTGAGTCATGAGACCAGAGTAATTGCTCAATGGGATTTTGTCATCACTGAGGACTACCAGCATTGTGATATGAATAGATAGACATCTCGGCTTACAGCGTTGACTTATGGACACGCTGGGTGAATATGAAATTAAGGTTTACTATCTATTGTATAATTACAGGGAAATACCTAGGAGGCCCAAGCTCAGGTCTATCATAATCTGAGGTCAGGCCCAGAGCTCTAAGAAGCCCGATAGTAGACCTGGCCTGGCCTGACCTAAACAGGGCTTGCAGGTCTGAGGCCCAGCTGTCACAAGCATGCAACTCCATATACCTCCAATCAACAGAAAAGTGATCTCCGGATGATAGAACGCTCCCCATACCATCTCCAAGTCATCTTCAACCCATCTCTGACATGTTGCTGACTAAGCATCCTATACTTAGCAACAATTCGGTTAGCATTGTCACAAGCACTACTCCGACAGCTGTGTACCCTCACAGTTGTAACCATCAGCATACTGATCTGTCCCCCCGATCCTGATCCATCTCCACTATGACAATCCATATCTACCTCCTTCAAATTAACACCAACACCATCTGCTCGATCTCCAGATAGCGACCCCCTCCATTTTCGACACTCATCTCCGTGTCCACTGTTGCTACTCTGGATCTTCACTTCATATGTCCCTATCATTTATGTTCCACCTCCCTCACATACCCTGATCCTCGTCAGACTTAGTCTCCAACACAACATAATTCATACTTAGAATATTTTCATTGACCTTACTTAGCAGTATATAAAGCCTGGCACCCCATGTATGCTCCTTAGTTCGAATATCAACCATAGTCACCTCTCTCTTCAGTCCTGGACTCCAAGTCCTCCTCAGTTTACTCTGCAAAGTCTTTGGACTTGACTACTTCATCTTCGTCACCTCTGTCTCTACTTTCCTCAAGCTACTTATCTATCTCCTACAAAAGTACAAGGACATGGGACCATACAAGGGCACAGCACATGAGCTAAAGCTGAAGTCCTTACTCCGAGTTTCACCTCCTCTGATCTTCATTTGTTATGGGATATAATTTTTCTTTTATTTTTCTCTGTTTTTCTTTCTCTTTTCAAGGTCACGTGACTTATATCACATGCTTATTTACTCATGTGACTAGTATCACATGCAACAAGGACTTATATTTAGATATTACATAACTAGGCCTGGACTCACCTAGAATATTCTATATCTAAACTTATCTAGAATGGTCTGGACCATGACATCATCACAACATCATATAGAACACCATGGAATGTTGTGGAACATTTCTTCTTACCAATTATTTGGCTGGTACAAACACTGTAATAGTATATATATTGGAATGCCATTGCCCAGAGACCCTAGCTTGGTTCTCTTGGGGCTACTTGTTCACAAGCAAACACTAAGTTTCCCTTCATCATCTCACTCAACGATGAGAGTATATTCGTTGCTCTATTCTTTTACTTTCATGCCTTCAAGTTGGCCGTTAACTAATTTGTTTTCTCAAGACTTTGGTCTAGTGTCCGCATTGTAAGAGGTCAGACCATCACTTGTCTCACTATTCCTCTCCGGAGCCTTGAACTTGGCTCAGAGAGTGTTGGACTTAACACCGGCCCATTCATCACTATATATAGGTGGGTCCATAAAGAGTAGGCAGCATATGCTATTAAAATAGTACTACTGGCATTCATTTAATCCTAGCTAAATATTTCAATTGAGACGAAAGTATCACTTAGTGCTCAAGGTGCTTCTGTTAGCGCTTATGGCATCTAACTTTTTGTTATCTTATCTAATCTAGATGGCGCTTATCTTATCAGGTTGGCGCTCATCTTATCCTGTCGCTACATCTTATCAGGTGGCTGGATAGTCTAGAACCGATCTAGACTTACGACCTAGATTTACGGGTCTAGGGTTATACCTTACTAGGTAGGGTTGTACTTATATAGTATCTAGCTCGCTCACCTCAGAGGGGCACGGATCATGGTCCGTGTGCGGTATCTAGAGTATATAAGTAGCTACGATTCCCTCCTATATTTCCTTAGTTCAATATATTCGTGGTTCTACCTTAACACACCCTAGCCTTAGATGCTACATAGGGTTGGTAGGACTTAATGGGTCCAGCGGACTTCAAGTGTGCCTGCGTCAGTGGCAACTCTCTTTTAGTGGTTTGTTTTTCCATTGTTGTTCCGCTCGACGCGTAACATCAATAGTACTACTAATATGCAATTAATGATAGCTACTATTTTCTGTATCCTTCTTACCATACAAGTGGGCCCACTAATGGTGTGCCCATGGTAGCACAGATTGGCCCAAGTAGATAGATCTGCAGCCTATGAGTTGGCCCATGCAAAGTAGGTAGTGCACCCTATTTCATATATTATTCATATTGTATGGGTAGGTGCATGTCACATGGGTCAGCCTCACATGCAGATCCATAATACACAGGTGAAGTCAACCTAATGATATGCATTTAAGCCATGTGAGATGGGCAATGGCACTGGACTCCCGCAATGTCTACACTATATCGAAGTTCAAGAAAACAAATCAGTTAATGTCTGACTTGAAGACATGAAGATGTGAAGAGTAAGCATCAACTTAAAGCTCATCAACAATGAGTAGAGTAATGGGAAAAGACTTAGATTTGCTTGTAGATGGATAGCTCCAAGAGAACTAAGTTAAGGTCTCTGAGTGATGACATTCCAATATATATACTGTTACAATGTTTGTACAGAACAAATAATTAGTAATGGGAATGTTTCACAATATTCCATGGTGTTCTATATGATGTCGTGATGATGTCATGGTCCAGACCAGTCTAGATAAGTCTATGGCTAGAATGTTCTAGGCAAGTCCAGGTCTAGTCACATGATATCTAAATATAAAGTCCTTGTTGCACATGACCAAGTCATGTGATCATAAAAAGAAAGAGAAAAACAATGGAAAAATTATACCCCATAACACTACCCCCCTTCTAGGAATTGACTTCCAGGTGATTAAATGGGGCAGAAGCCACAGAGCAAAAATTAACATAAAGAACAAATAAAGAGTCAAATTGTGATTGAACCATGCACAATTTCCTGAGAGCAGAAGGGTGATGATGATAGAAATCATGAATGGAATCACGAGCATTACTTAGGTTAGCCTCAGGCTCCTAAGTATGCTCTTCATCAGAATAACCAACCTAGTGTACCAAAAACTTGAGGCAGTGACCTTGCAAGCGAGAGTCAACAATATAATCAACCTTATATTCTTGGTCACCCTCTTCAATAATGACCATCAGATCAGGTTGTTGTGCCAGTTGATCAGGCAAGCACTCTTTATAAGGTTTGATGTGACTAATATTCACAACTGGGTGAATGCACATCATAGATGATAAGCAAAGTTCAATGAAAAGGTTCCTCCACTCCAGTAGACGTCGTCACATACCACAAGAACCTGGAGTATTTCTCTACCTCCAAGTTCCTCATATACTGCCAAGCTCATTGGTCAGAGTTCCTCTCTTACTTTAACCTGGTTATTCGCTTTTGCCCTAGCAAGCTCAGGGCCAAGCCTGATGCCCTTACTTGATGATGGAATGTCTATATCAAAGGAGGAAATATGGACTATACTCACACAAATCCACACAATCTACACCCAGTATTTACTCAAGAACAGCTCACTTCATTCCTTTGTGCAATCATTTTAGAAGTACCTGTTTTCTACGCAGCTATAATTCTCAACTCTGAACAACTCTGCTCTGATATTCTATCCACTCTTTCCTCTGACTCCATTGCTGCTTCACTTCTCTCTGGTTCTCCTGATCCATGTTGGACACTGGACATCACTGGCCTCCTTCTTAGGAATGATCATATCTATGTCTCTGACACTGATGACTTGCATCTCCATGTCCTCTGACACTGTCATGACCATCCTCTATCTGGTCATTTTGCATAGAATCGCACTCTTGAGTTCATCTGATGAGAGTACACTTGACCTGGCATACACGTCTTCATAAAAGACTATGTTAGATCATGCACCATGTGCACCCATGTCAAGATATCGATATCTCGACATTGCCCATATGGACTCCTGAAGCAACTTTTGATTCCAGAGAAGCCATGGAACTTCATCTCCATGAACTTCATTGAGCAGCTCTCGTCCTTCAAGGGATATGTTACGATACACATTTTTCCTCTATTTACTTCCTTTTTCTTTTTATTTATTCTAATCTATTAAGCCTTTAGCACCTAGTGCGCTTACTTTCAAGACTTAGAAACATCTAAGTCTCTCTCCTATTCATGTGACTTGACACATGCAACTGGCTCATACGATACAAGGACTAGCCCCTATGTTATCTCTTCACGGACTCACAGGCTCTTCTAGCCTTATGTCTCACCTTCACCGTATGTTTCTCATTTTCACTATTTCATATTTAATAAGCTGCCACACCTCATGGCCTATACATCGTTTTAATGTAGCAGCACATGTTCTCCTCATTCTATGCTTCTTCTTCCATTCCACACATGTTTTCCTCATGTTATGGTTCTCTTCCATTCCATGGTGATGCTTGATGCATGCCTGTTCCTCATGCCTTTCATATTATCGATAGATCTAGTGTACACATGGACAAACACTTGTAGAGTATATAAGAGTCAATGCAGTGACCAGGGGATCCCCATCAAATCCTCAGCTCCTCTCAGCACTCTTAAGTCGAGCAACCTCAGTACCGATTGCCTCTCAGTACGCACTCATTATAATGTGAGCCACTGACCATATCAGGATATACTGCCATGCTTATGATCGTGAACCGACTCAGTAAACAATCCATCTTTATTTCTACCTATGACAACTATCACCACATCTGATCTAGCCAAGTTATTCCTACTCCATGTCTTCTTCAAGCATGAAGTTCCCCTCCACATCACCTCTGATCGTGGTTCGAAGTTCATCTCACACTTCTTCTGATCACTTGACAAGGCACTTGACATATATCTGCCCTTTACCTCCAGATATCACCCAGAGGGTGATGGACAAACTAAACACGTCAACTAGACACTAGAGCAATACCTCTGCATCTACTATAACTATCAGCAGGACAATTGGTCAGAGCTGCTTCCTCTTACAGAGTTCACCTACAACAATGCTCATAGTGCTACTACTGGTGTCTCACCATTCTTCACAAACAAGAGATATCATCCGAGTATCTCCATCTATCTAGGATGCAACCTCACCTCTGTCCATGCTCAAAACTATGCAGTGGATCTTGAGCACCTTCATAAATTCCTCCACACAGAGATGGTAGCAGCTCAGCAATGATATCAAGGCCCTGTGGATGCAAGAAGATCTCTGGCCCTGAACTTCAAAGTTGGTGATCCAGTCTATGTCAAAGCCAAGTTCTTCCGCTCTATGAGACCATCCAAGAAACTCTCAGAGAAGAATTTAGGACCCTATCCTATTATTGCTCAGGCTGGCTCTCACTTCTTCACATTATGTTTATCTGACTCTATGTGCACTGTTCATCCAGTATTCCATGTTTCTCAACTTGAACCATCAACTCTGAACTCTATTCCAAATCAGATTCAGCCTCCACCTCCTCCAGTTGAAGTTGATGGTGAACTGGAGTATGAAATCTTGGAGATTCTGGACTCCAAAATCAACAAATGATGAAGGCATTGTCAACTCCTATATCTGGTATGATGGCTTGGGTACAAAGGAACTGATGACGAGACCTCATGGCTATTAGCAATCAAGCTTGAGAATATGTCCAAGCTAGTTGTGGATTTTCATCTCCAATATCCCAACAAGCCTGGTCTGCACACTCCCTTATAGCTCCAATGCTGCTAACAACAACTCCGATGTTCCATGTTTTAGTCCAAGTCTAAGTGCTAGTATCGTTTCTCCTATCCATTTTATTCTTGCTGCCTACCAGTCATTCACTGAGCATCACAGAACAATCAAACAACTATATTGCATAAAAAGAAGGACAAAGCAGCCATTACAATATATGTAAAAATTACTTTCTGGACAAGGAGGGCCAAGGAAGTGATGACAACTCTTCTATAGTATTTCACTCATCTCTGCAGCCCCTTCCTGTTCTCTCAGTCCATCCTACTCATACTTTGGACCCCCACATTCCTCCTCCACGTCGTCCTTCATCTTTTCCTTTTTCCTCTGTGACCTCTTCTTCTCAAGGACCAACCTTCTCTCATTTATCACCAGCATCTTTTCCATGATCTCCAACTTGTGATCCTCCACCTCTGTGAAGTAGATATTATTGATGCACCTCATGATAACCTCCTGTACAATGAAACGTAGCTGATTCTAGAGCACGCCCATGTTGTGTGACAGCTGGGTCCTACTTCTCTCCAGACCCTCTGTTAGATTGATCAGCATGACCATGATTGCTCTTATGGCATCATGATTATCTTGGACCTCATCATCGTCCACCTTCCAGTCCTCCTCATCCTCCACAAGCTCCTCTAGTGACTCCTGATGTGCTTTTCCCTTCTTCTGACCCTTTCTATTATGCAGAAATATGAGTATAGGTGCTCGCCCCTGTTTCTTCTTTTTTACTTTCCCTGGAACTCTCCATGCATGCAGTTCAATCTTGTTTTCCAACAGGCCTCACACAAGGTGGTCTTTCCATCATGCTCCCCTGGCATGATGCAGGGGATACCCTTTTGATTGCAGTGCTGGTATTTGGGCAGCATTGTCATTGTTGATGGTCTGACAGGGTCGTCGCTGGACTTGTTGCTATTGTGTGTGTGACATTTTTCCTTCATGGCCTTCTTCTTTGCCTTCTCCTCTGTCTTATGCCTTGCCTCTTCTCCTTTGCTTTCTGCACCTCCTCTTCCTCCTGTGCTCGTTTCTTCTCCTGACTTCTTCTATACCTCTTCTTTGCCTTGGCATCAAATGTCATTCTCTGAGTTCTCTATGAGCTCCTCCACCCAGGTTCAAGTCCAGTTCTTTGCCGCACAATCAGATGACACATCAGTGTTGACTTGTGGGGCTACACTGAATGACATGATGATGGCAGGAGAGATGGTGATGAGAAGATAGAGAACAATTGTACTCAAACTCTCAATCCTATGTATGCACCTTACACCTTTCAAACTCCGATTTCCTTCCATATCACCCATCACTCTGAAAGTTTTGTTAAGTTCCAAGCATGTGGATCTGGTCACATGAGTAAATAAGCATGTGATGCAAGTCATATGACCATAAAAAGAGAGAGAAAAACAGAGAAAAATAAAGGAAAATTATATCCTATAACAGTCAAGGGTCTCTTCCTCGTTGCTCATATATTGAGCAACATCCACCAGCAAAGTCTGGTCAGTGGATTTGCCAGGTTCATCTGCTGCAATGTCCACTGCAGAGACTTCTGTCTCTGTGTTATGTGTGATACTGTCTATGAGAACTTCATTCCTTTCTTGTCACTTACCTATTTTATTCTAAACCCTCAATCAGATAACAGTCCTTTCTTTTACTTTCTTGATGGTCTGTGCATCATTACAATACATATATAAAGGACATGTACACGTAGTTTTACCTCAAGCTAGTTCTATGTAGTGAGACGAGCAGCAGCACTGGGCTCTTACAACGTCGAACACAAAGAACTAAGGCTGAGAAAACAGATCAGTTATGGTCTGACCTGAAGACCTGGGACAATGAACAAGTAAGTGTCAACTTAAGCTCATCGACAAAGGGCAATATGAGAAGGAAATTTAGGCACGCTCATAGATAGATAGTCCCAAGAGAACCAAGCTGGGGTCTCTGGGTGTTAGCATTCACAGACTATATACGCTGCTAGTGTTTGTATGGAACAAATAAATGATATCATCGGAATGTTCCACAACATTCCACAACGTTCCATATGACATCATGGTCTAGACCGTTCTAGGTATATCTAGGTTAGAATGTTCTAGGCCAGTCTAGGCCTTAGTCACGTGATATCTAAATAAAGAGTCCTCATTGCACATGAGCAAGTCACATGATTAAATAAGCACGTGATATAAGTCACATGACCATAAAAAGAGAGGAAAAATAAAGAAAAATATAGGGAAAAATTATACTCCGTAACATACAGAATCAAGCTTGTTTTTTTCTCAACTCTTGTGGGCTATTGTCCAAGACTTCAAACCCACTCAAGAGTGGTTCACTTATTGATCAGTTCACACCTCTGTAAAAGGCCAATACATGATGACTTTTGTTCACGATTACCCTTTGAGTTCAATCCGCATAACAAAAGAACTAGCTTCTATATCATTTCCACTCATTGTAGTGTTGAGACCCTATTCAAGTTAGTTGATACCAACAAGACAGTTGGCAATTCCCTCGACAAGACAGTTGACGGGTAATAGGAGCCAGGGAAAACTCCAGTAAATACTCTTGATCATGTTTCCTTCAAGGAAACTGATATATGAGGCCTCTTCAAGGCACACCATCAATATGAGGCCTAGGACATCTCTCTACCCTCACTCAGAATCTATAACTCCTAAACAAAGAAGAGCCAAGAAGCAACATGCTGAAGAAGCATCAAAACTTTCTCTCAGCTCTTCGACACCAGAATTTTTTGAGCATCTCTCAGAGATCTCTGAAGACAATACACCTCACTCAGCAGTTACTTTTATATCTCTAACAATCTGAACTCCATCTCCTACTTTATCTTCCTTCACCATGTTGACCCCTATCCTAGCTGAAGTAAAGATTGATGCACCTACATACTTTGACAGCAGTCCTGATGACACTAGAAGATGGCTTGCCTCAGTGGAAGCTTATTTCACTTTGAATCTGAAGATTTATGATACTGACGCAAAGAAGATCATCGCCGCCCTTGCATATACATATGACAAAAGGATCTGCTACTGCTTGGACATAGATCCGATATGATAGACAGAACTTCTACTTCAAGACTTTAGGGGAGTTCAATCCTGTCTTCAGACTCCTTGCTCATTGCACAGGAGTAGCTGATGAAAATACCAAGATCTCTTGGTATATGCAAGCACTTGACAGAGGCCTAGCCTCTCAGATTATCAAGATGGAGAACATTCCTGACATCTTGGAAAAATGGATCACCAAGGCAGAGTATTTTAATGTTCAGAATGAAAGACTGAAAACTCTTCATTTCTACATGTTGAACTTCAAATATGTCCCCACTCAATCATGTCCCTCTTCAAAGAAGGACTCCAATGCCATGGACATTGATAGAACTTCACTCTCTCAATTACAACAAGCAGAGTACATTAGGAAAGGATTGTGTTTTCAATGTGGACAATAAGAGCATACTGCTCAAGACCACAAGATAATGAATTTCCAGCACAGATGACAAGGAGTCACAAACAGACCACCTCCATCTCAGAACCAGCGATATATTGCTGCAGTCATTCCACAAACTGCACCAAGCATGCCCTAACCTCTTTCTACTCCTCCTTTACAAATTAGAACTTATGTGAACCAACTTCAAACTCAAAACATCCCAAAAAGAGATATCAGTGAAGGTTACTAATATTCCTTTGGATTTTTAGAACAGAGGACAGAATCAATGCCTATACCTCTTGAAGTCACACCTGTAGTTGTAGCAGAAATTTCTCAATCTATGCACGTCCCTGTTGTCACTACAATTGGTGTCAAAGCCATCAAAACTCACATTCTCATTAACAGTGGAGTAGAAGTAAATCTTGTTGACTGGAGATTCATTCGAAGACACAGAATTCCATACACTCATCTTCAACGACCTCTGAAATCTATGAACATGGATGAATCTCCCAATAAAGGAGGTCTTATCAAGTTTCAGATTAAAATTCCTATTCAAACCTAGGAATTCAAAGAAGAACAAACATTTTTTGTAATGGACTGTGGAAAAGAAGACTTCATCCTTGGCCTTCTATGGCTAAGAAAGATAAACCCAATAATCAATTGGGATCTTGGAACCATTGATTTGTCTGACAAGAAAATCCACTTTGATTTCCTACAAGAACCAAGAATCAATGCTGTGAGAGCTTTAGAGGGCACTAGAAGACTAGCTGCTCTCATGAAGAAAATGAAGAAGAAAAAAAGGACACTCTTTTGATAAAGAAGTTGTCTTCTCATGTGATCATCCCTACCAAGGAATCAGAACAGGCAGCCAGCTTTAATCTATACTCTGCTGAACACATTAAAATCTATAGTGAACATTATCCTGTTGACACTGGCATTACAGTAAAAGTTTTGAAAGGGACTTATACCTACATTGCTCTTAGAAGTGGGCTCGCTACCAAACACTCCATCGACATTGCTGCTGGAGTGGTGGATGCAGACTTTCAAGGCTCAATAAATGTTATGCTTATCAATAATAGCCAACAGGATTTACACATCATAAAAAGAGATAGAATCATGCAACTCATACCAGAAAAGATCTCTTATTGAGTCATTAAGGAAGTACTGGAACTTGACAATATCAAACGTGAAGATAAAGAATTCAGATCCACTAGTATTTCTGCTGGAAAGACAACTATCTCCATGGAGATTGCTCAAGAAGAAAAGAAAGAGAAACCTACTCTTCCATTGGAATTTGCTGATTTCATCAACATCTTCGAAAAGAAATCTATGGATCATATACCCCTGGAATGACCCTTTGACCATGCCATCAAAACTGATGAAACCTTTGTTTCAAAAGTCACAAAGGTATACCTGTTATGGGGTATAATTTTTCCTATATTTTTCCTTCTATTTTTTAGGTCACGTGACTTATATCATGTACTTATTTAATCATATGACTTGCTCACGTGCAACGAGAATTCTCTATTTAGATATCACGTGATTAATACCTAGACTGGCCTAGAACACTCTAATCTATGAAACGTTCAGCGGCTCACATTGTGTTGGAGGGCGTACTGAGGTTATTCGACTTAGAGCTTATAGGGGTTCAGAGAGACTGAACGATAAAACCCAAGAGGATTCGATGGAGTCCTCTGGTCACTCCATTGAATCTTATATACTCTACTAGTGTTTGTCCATATGTACACTAGATCTAACCGATACTATGAAAGACATATGTTCCAGGCATGCATCAAGCATAGCCATGGAATGGAAAGGAATTATAACATGAGGGAAACATATGTAGAATGGAAGAAGAAGCATAAAGTGAGGATAACATGTGCTGCCACGATCATACATTAGATCGGTGAGGATCCCATGATGTGTGGCAGCCTATTAAATATGAAATAGGAGAAATGGGAAACATACGGTAATGGTGAGGTATAAGGCTATGAAAGCCTGTGAGTCCGTGAAGGTGTGACATAGGGGTTATGTCCGTGTCGCGTGTGAGCTAGTTGCACATATCACGTCACGTGACCAGTCACGTGATTAGGAAAAAGACTTAGACGTTTCTAAGTCGTGAGTACAAGCGCGCTAGGCGCTAAAGAAAGAAAAATAGAGAAAAATAGAGGAAAAATACATATCGTAACAATCTAGACATACCTAGAACGGTCTAGACCATGACATCACCTGACGTCATATGGAACATCGTGGAATGTTGTGGAACATTCCAATGATATCATTTGTTTGTTAGATATAAACATTGTACTTGTATATAAGTCTGAATGTCAATGGCCAGAGACCCTAGCTTGGTTCTCTTGGAGCTATTCGTCCACGAGCATGCCATTAAGTCCTCTCTCCTCTGTCCTTTGTCGACAAGCTCAAGTCAACTCTTAAGTCCTTCACCGTCCCAAGCCTTCAGGTCAGGCTGTAACTGATCTGTGTTCTCCGTCTTAGTTCCAGTGCCAGACGTTGCGAGAGCCTAGCGCCGCCACTCATCTCATTAGAACCAAGCTACCCACTCTTCCGACATCAGGCACTATCCATGTCATTAGCCATTTATGTAAACATACTTTTCGCTGCGCATTACTGTGCCTTTTCATTTTTGTTAGTCCCTGGCTTCTGAGGTTCAGGAAGGGCGTTGTGGTATCTAGGCCACCACCGTCGGATTCTCTCATGTGAGAACTAGGGTTAATTCCCTAGAGGTTAAATCCTCTGACAAACCCTATTTACCTTCATTTGAGATATGTCCCGCGTCCTCGTGAGGTGCATTTGTTTTACATAGTCGTTGTTAGCAACCCTCTCAGTATGCAAGAGTGGTCTTATGCTCGTACTGTCTTAGGAGTGGTTTACGTCTAGTCTTACCATACATAGCATTTCGGGGCTGTGCCAGGTCGGTTATTGACTGAACAGCGAAAGGGCAAAAGAAAGCAATAGGCCCTAATGAAGAAAATATTTTCCTGTCTCTCCGCTGCCTCCGCCAACAGGTGCTTGTAGCTAATTGCCCTCAACATGCACCTTACTATTTGTACAATGAACCCAGCTATCTGTAAAAGGTGGCAAACCTCCAACAAAAAGTCACCAATCTCCAGGTGCAACTCCAACAAGTCACTGTAGCGCTTCAAACGTTGCAGAACCAGCCATCAAATATCAGCCGAAAGGTTGAAATCTTCGCAGACCCCGGTACCTTTGATGGTGACCGGAAGAACTTCTCCATATGGTGGGTCAAACTAGAAACTTGGCTCACTGCAAACCAAGTGGTTCTCACAACCAATTTCAATGGTTGTGTGACCGTTCTCTCCAGAATAAAGGGCCCGGTGGTAGGTCAGTTCATCGAGGCCTTAATACAAAAATACATCGATCAGAATGCATGGCCAACACTCCACATGTTGGACGAGGAAATTAAAAAGTATTTCCAACCCCTGGCTGATAAAGAATGGACTAAGAACCAGCTTGTTCAGTTAAAACAAGGAAAAATGAGAACCAACGAGTTTGTCATACTGTTCCATTCACTGGTTCTACAATCCGACTGCTCACACTCGCATACAGTCTACCTTCTGGAATGGACAACACAGCCCGACATAATCAAGGAGATTTATCTCCAAGGTACACAAAAGAAAACGATCGAAGAGTACCTTGAAGAAGTTCGGTGGATTGGAAGCCGAGTAGATCTCTTTGAATACCAGTTTGGTAAGCAAGAATCCCAGGGGTGTGCCTAGGTTAACAATGCACAAAACAATTCCTCCTCCAGCCATGGAGGTAAAACATATGGATCAGGTGGTGACGCAATGGACATAGGCACCACATAAAAGGGAAAGCAACTGGAGCGGAGACAGCTCCAAATGGATTGCTACAAATGTGGCAAGTTAGGCCACTTTGCCCGGCAGTGCAAAGTGCCGAACTGTCGTTGCAGTTCAGACCACCACACCATGGACCAGCACAGGGTGTCGGCAGACAATGGTCATCAAGCATAACAAAATCAAAGTGTGCCAGCTGATCACTGGCGTGGCATGGACTTTGAAGAGGCAAAAGCCTTTTTTGGATATACACACCACCGAGATTGATACAATCAGCGGCTCACATGATTTGGAGTACATACTGAAATAAGTCGTAACTGAGGTTGCTCTTAGCTGAGGGGCTGAGAGGAGGATAACTCAGGAGGATTCAATGGGAATCCTCTGGTCGCTTCATTGACTCTTATATACTGTACAGGTGTTTGTCCATGTGTACACTAGATCTATAGATAATATGAAAGGCATGAGGAATAGGCGTGCTTCAAGCATCGCCATGGAATGGAAGAGAACCATAACATGAGGGAAACACGTGTGGAATGGAAGAAGAAGCATGGAATGAGGAGAACATGTGCTGCCACATTAAAACAGTGTGTAGGCCATGAGGTGTGACAGCTTATTAAATATGAAATAGCGGAAATGAGAAACATACGGTAACGGTGAGGCATAAGGCTAGAAGAGCCTGTGAGTCCGTGAAGAGGTAACATAGGAGCTAGTCCATGTCGCGTGCGAGCCAGTTGCATGTGTCAAGTCACGTGATAGGATAGAGAGACTTAGATGTTCTAAGTCTTTGAGAGTAAGCACGCCAGGCCCTAAAGGAAGAAAAATAGAGGAAAAATTCATATTGTAACAGAGATGAAGGCACAGGGAAAAGCCTTCGGCCCTTGAACACGAGGACAGTTCAGGGTGCCACATCTCTGGCAGGTGGCAGACAGTGCCCAAAAGCATCTGTCAGGAAGCCCGAGCCTGTAGCTCAAACAGGGCAAAGTAAATGTGTTAATGACAATGTTTCTTTTTCTTGTACTAATAAGTTTTCTTGTCTTGATATTTTTGATAGTTCTGATAGTTTTTCTTCAGCTCGAATTCTTGATACGTGCACAATAGATAGTTCTAAAAATACAAAACAATCTACAAAAGAAGAAAATACAAAATCACAAAAAAATAGTTTAGTTTCTTTGTTTTCTGATTTCTTGGATACGTACATAGGAGGGGGGTCCTCCTTACAAGGCTCGGCAGTTCAACCTGTGCTTAATTCCTCAAAAACCCAAAATACTTCTTCTATCAACTCCTTGTCCCCTGGAGATGATTTTTCTGAAAGGATCCTTACTAGATTGGTCTCCCGCAAGAAGGAACTTAAGATCTCAATCGAAGTAATGGATAAACATGTGGATGTTGACACCACAACTCCTATTCAGGTCCAAGCTCTACTAGATTGTAGAGCTAACTCTATTTTTATCGATCGTCAATAGGCTAAGTGACAAGGCCTCATGCTACACAAGTTGCCAATACCTATCCCAGTCTTTAATGTTGATGGAACAAATAACCGAGCAGGAGATATTACTCATATCACTGAAATCTGTATGGAGTACAAAGGTCACAAAGAAGTAGTTCAAGCTGAAATCAGTGATCTCGGCACTGCTACGATCATTCTCAGATATACCTGGCTCGTGTATCATAATTCTAACATTAACTGGCAAACTGGTAAAGTTAAATTAAATTGTTGCCCAAGATTGTGTTATCAACTATCTAATCACACTACATGCCTCGCTTCGATGGAACTAGATGAATAAGTCGAAGCAGTCTCAAAATGGAAAGGTCTTATCGGTGACCTCGAAACTGATGAATTGGGAAAGAAGCTATGAAGCACAGTTGTGTTAGAAACACCAATCAAGGAACTGGTTCCTAGCATTTACCACAAGGACTTTTATGAAACTTTCTCGAAGAAAGAATCCGAGCACATGCCAACACACAAGCCGTGGGATCATGCAATTAAACTAAAAGAAGACTTCAAACCTAAGAAAGGGAGAATGATTCCTCTTTCAGCTCAGGAGCAGGACGAAGTTAAATCATTTATTGAAGATCAGCTCTCAAAGGGCTACATTAGACTGTCTAAATCACCTCAGACGTCACCTGTCTTCTTCATACCTAAGAAGGAAGGCACTAAGCGGATGGTTCAAGACTACCACTATCTGAATGAAGGAACAGTTAAAAATAATTATCCCTTGCCCCTGATTAGTCAGCTTGTTGACAAGCTAAAGGGTGCAAGATACTTTACAAAAATGGACCTTCAATGGGGATACAACAATATACAAATCAAAGAAGGTGACGAATGGAAGGCAACCTTTGTCTGTCATCTAAGTTCTTTTGAACCCCTTGTTATGTTCTTTGGTCTCTGTAATTCGCCAGCTATATTCCAAGCTATGATGAATGAGCTATTTGTGGATATGGATGATATTGTTGCTATCTATATGGACGATCTATTAATCTATACAAAAACGGACAATATCAATGAGCATCACAAAGCTATTGCACGTGTGCTTCAGCGGCTCAAAGATAATGACTTATTTGTCAAGCCAGAGAAGTGCTTCTTTGACAAGACAGAAGTAGAATTCCTCGGTATGACCGTGACTCATGATGGCGTTCACATGGATGAATCGAAAGTCAAAGCAATCCAGGAGTGGCTAGTCCCACGAACGGTCAAGCAAGTCCGTTCTTTCCTTGATCTCGCTAACTTTTACCATTGTTTCATACTCGGTTATGCTGGAATTGCAAAACCTCTCATGGACTTAACTCGCAAAGATCTCCAGTGGAACTTGGGAGATAGAGAACAACAAGCATTTGAAATGCTTAAGGAACGATTTACGACAGCACCTATTTTGGTATATCTAGATATCAATGCGGAATTCTGCCTGGAAACCAATGCTTCAAATTATATCACAGGAGCTGTATTATCTATGAAATGTCCTGATGGAGAATGGCAACCCTGCACTTGAGACGAGCGAGGGACTCTAGCCTTTCGCAACGCCAAACACTAAAACTAAGACAGAGAAAACAGATTAGTTTATGTCTAACCTGAAGACATGATAGGTGAAGAGTTAAAGTGTTGAGTTATACTCTTCAACGACGAGTAGAGTAATGAGGAAGACTTATGTTCACTCGTGGACGGATAGCCTCAAGAGAACCAAGCTAGGATCTCTGAGCGATGGCATTCGGTCTTATATACTAGTACAATGTTTGTATCTAACAAACAAATGATATCATCGGAATGTTTCACAACATTCCATGACGTTCCATATGACGTCAGGTGATGTCATGGTCCAGACCAGTCTAGATAAGTCTAAGCTAGAATGTTCTAGGCATGTCCAGGCCTAGTCATGTGATCTCTAAATATAAATGTCCTCATTGCATGGGAGCAAGTCACATGACTGAGTCACGTGATCCAGTCACATGATTAAATAAGCACATGATGTAAGTCACATGACCACAAAAGTAGAGAGAAAAATAGAGAAAAATAAAGGAAAAATTATACCCTGTAACAGCGCTTTTAGTTCCCATACTCTGTCTGCCCAAGAGCGGAACTATCAGGTTGCAGATAAAGAAATGCTCGCTATTATCTGCGTGTTAGAAACGTGGTGACATTATTTAGAAGGTGCTCGGTACAAATTTGAAATTTGATCCGATCACAAAAATTTACAATATTTTATGAAATCTAAATCGAAGACAGGCAAGATGGTCCTTGTACCTTATGCGATTTGACTTTACCTTGGTCCACAAGGCAGGAACCTCTATGACGAAAGCAGATGCTTTATCCTGACATTGTAATCACTTCAATGGGGTTGAAGATGACAACAAGGGTGTCACTGTAATTCCTTCCAAAAAGATCAGGGCTCAACACGTTGTTGTAGAAGCTGAAGAGCGTTTAATTGTTGATCGAATCAAGGATCTATCTAAAGATCTGGATCTAGGATCAAACTATAAGCTCCAGGATGGACTTTATTTCAGAGAAAATCGTATTTATGTCCCTGGTGATGCCAAGCTTCACCAGGATATTCTTACACTCCACCATGATAATCCTGTCATAGGACATCCTGGTCAATCAAAGACTCAGGAATTGGTGGAGCGAAACTATTATTGACCTGGGTTACATACACAGGTCAAGGACTATGTTTCACATTGTGATCGATGCGCATGCATGAAAAGTTCTTTGCATCACCCCAGCTGGCATGCTTCAACCACTGCCGATCTCATCTGAGCCATGGGTTGATATCTCGGCAGATTTTATAATGGACTTACCCCTTTCAGATGGTTACGACACAATCCTAGTGGTTGTTGATTGTTTCTCCAAAGAGACAATATTTATTCCAACAAATAAAATGATCACGGCTCTCGAAACGGCCAAATTGTATTTGCAACATGTCTGGAAGCATTATGGTCTTCCCATGACTATCATTTCGGACCGTGGTCCACAATTTGCATCTCAAGTTATGCATGAATTAGACAAATTCTCAGGAATTGAGCTTAAGCTCTCCACAGCTTTTCACCCGCAAATAGACGGGCAAACAGAACGGATGAACCAGATGTTACAAGAATATATCTGTCTTTTCGTTGCCAAAAAGCCATACAATTGATCTGATTGGCTAGCACTGGTGCAAATAACAAGCGCCAAGATTTGCTTGGGAAATCTCTGTTTGAAGTAACTCGATCCTACAAACCACGGATGGGTGTTGAGCCACTCCAGTCCAAGGTCCCTGCAGCCCAGGATCTCGCTTCTAACATAGAGAAAACACTTGAGCAGGCTCGTAAAAACCTAGAGACAGTGCAAGATGCTATGAAACAAAAAGCCGATTGTCATAGATCACAGCCACCTCCTTATCAGATCGGTGATAAAGTGTGGCTTAGCACTTCTAATTTAAAACTTCCTCAACCTTTTCAGAAGTTTATGGAATGCTGGCTCAGTCCATATGAAATTACAAAGCTGGTCAGCTCAAATGCCATTGAACTTCACTTACCATCCATGATGTGCATTCATCCGGTTGTGAATATTAGCTGCATCAAACCTTATAAAGAGCGATTGCCTGGTCAACCAGCACAACAACCTGGCCCGATACTGGTTACGGAAGAGGGTGATCAGGAATACAAGGTTGATTATATTGTTGACTCTTGCTTGCGAGATCATCACCTCGAGTTCTTGGTTCACTGGGTTGGTTATTCCGACAAGGAGCATACTTGGGAGCCTGAGGCTAACCTAGGTAATGCTTACAATGCTATTCACGATTTCTATCGTCGCCACCCTTTCGCTCCCAGGAAATTGCACATGGTTCAATCACAATTTGACTCTTTATTTTGCCCCTATGTTAATTATTGCTCTGTCAACTCTGCTCCATTTAATCGCCTGGAAGTTGATTCCTAGAAGAGGGGTAGTGTTACGGGGTATAATTTTTCCTATATTTTTCTCTATTTTTCCTTCTATTTTTGAGGTCACGTGCTTATTTAATCATGTGACTTGCTCACATGCAACAAGGATTCTCTATTTAGATATCATGTGACTAAGGCCTAGACTGGCCTAGAACACTCTAACCTAGACATACCTAGAATGGTCTGGACCATGACATCATCTGACATTATATGGAACATTGTGGAATGTTGTGGAACATTCCAATGATATCATTTGTTTGTTAGATACAAACATTGTACTTGTACATAAGTCTGAATGTCAATGCCCAGAGACCCTAGCTTGGTTCTCTTAGGGCTATTCGTCCACGAGCATGCCATTAAGTCCTCTCTCCTCTGCCCTTTGTCAACGAGCTCAAGTCAACTTTTAAGTCCTTCACCGTCTCAAGCCTTTAGATCAGACTTTAACTGATCTGTGTTCTCCGTCTTAGTTCTAGTGCCAGACATTGCAAGAGCCTAGCGCCACCGCTTGTCTCAATACCCTCTAAACCCTAAGGAATTAGAGGCATGTCAAAAATTTGTCAAAGAACATTTGGAAACTGACAAGATTATACCTTTGAAGTCACCACAAGCATTCCCTTTTGTCTTCATACCCAAGAAAGATGGATCATTTCAGCCTTGCCGAGATTATCAATATCTGAACTCTCATACTATTAAAAATGCTTATGCCTTAAACTCAAAGGATCCAAATACTTCATGAAATTTGATATTCAGTGGGAATATGTATTACAACATCCATATCAAATCCGGTGATAGATGGAAGGCAGCCTTTATATGCCCCCTTGGACTTTTTGAACCAATAGTAATGTTTTTTGGCCTTTTCAATTCACCTGCTACTTTCCAGATACCTATGAATGATACATTCAAAGACCTTCTGGCCAAAGGATTGGTCATTATTTACATAGATAATATTCTGATCTTTTCATCTGATCTCATAGTTCATCAAGAATGGACAAAGAAGGTACTTCAATGGCTCAGAGAACATGAAGAACATGATCTCTACCTCAAATTAGTGTAGATTTGGTACTAAAGAAGTCTGTCACAACTGTGTAACTCCATACACCTCCAATCAACAGTAAAGCAATCTTTGGATAGTAGAACACTCTCCACATCACCTCCAAGTCATCTTCAACCCATCTCTGACATGTTGCTGACTAAGCATCATGTACTTAGCAACAATTTGATCTGCATTGTCACAAGCCCCACCTCGACAGCTGTGTACCCTTGTAGTTATAACCATCAGCATACTGATCCACTCCTCAGATTTTGATCCATCTCCACTATGACAATCTGTACCTATCTCCTTCAAATTAACCCCAACACCATCCGCTCATCTTCAAGTAGTGACCACCTCCATTCTCTATACTTGTCTCTGTGTCCACTATTGCTACTCCGGATCTCTGCTCCATATGTTCCTACCATTTATGTCCCATCTCTCTCACATGTCCTGATCCTTGTCAGACTTCATCTCCAACACAACATAATTCATACTTAGAATATTTTCATTGGTCTTACTTAGCAGTATATAAAGTCTGGCACTCCATGTATGCTCCTTAGTTCGAATATCAACAATAGTCACCTCTTCTCTCAGTCCTAGACTTTAAGTCCTCCTCAGTTCACTCTGCAAAGTCCTCAGACTTGATTCCTCCATCTCTGTCACCTTTGCTTCTACTCTCATCAAGTTGCTTATCTATCTCCTATGAAAATACAAGGACACAGGACCGTACAAGGGTGCAGTGTATGAGCTGAAGCTGAAGTCCTTATTCTGAGTTTGTCCTTACTCTCTCGTTCCATCTCCTCTGATCTCTGTTTCTCTCTGGAGCCCTGGACTTGGCTCAGAGAGCATTGAACTCTGACAAAGTCGACTATCTCGGAATGATTATCTTGAAAGGGTCTGTCAAGATGGACCAAGGCAAACTCAAAGCCATTGAAGACTAGAAGACTTCCTCATAACATTAAAAAAGACTTTCACTTAACAACCAGTGTTGTTGATGTCTAACATTGCCCAACCATTTTTTACTATGACAGGTGCCATGTTGATGTAAAAAGATATCAACTGAGATCTTTATCCCTGTATATTCCTTTCTCAGACCTTTTCTTCCACTGAACAAAATTATGATATCTATGATCAGAAACTCCTTTCTGTTATATGTGCTCTAGTTGTCTGGCAACATTATCTCCAAGGAATAGAACATCAAATCACGGTTCTTACTGACCATAAGAACCTCACCTACTTCAAATCTCCTCAGAAATTATCCCATCACCAAGCTCATTGGCTGATAATTCTTTAAGACTTTGATTTGAAACTCAAACACATTTCTAGAACTCAGATGGGATCTGCTGGTGTGCTTTCCTGAATGCATGACATTGATACATCTAAAGACAATACTGCTGTCACACTCCTTTCCAACAATTTATTCATCCGATCTTTTGACCTTGCTCTGGTCGACAAGATTAAGCACTCCACACTCTTTGATCCCCTCATCCTCTCCATTTTACAAGCACTGGAAAATGAGAAGTTGCTCTTTCCCTGATACTCCTCTTTGGATTGATACTATGATGGTGCTAATCTGTTCTTCAAAAATTGACTCTACATCTCTCTGGAACATTGCCATACTATTGTAAAAATGATTCATGATTCTCCAACTGCTGGACATCCTGGTATTCTATACTCTATCAATCTCATGACTCATGACTTCTGGTGGTCTGGTCTGTCCACCTTTATCTGCAAGTTTATTTCTGGTTGTGCCACATATCAACAGATGAAGGTCAATACCCATCCAACGATTCCTGCACTATCTCCTATCCCCTCTACCTGTACTCGTCCCTTTCAACAGATTTCCATGGATCTCATTATAGATCTTTCTATCTCCAATTCTTTTGATTTCATCTTGGTCGTAGTCGACCATGGCCTTATAAAGGGGGTAATTTTATTCCTATATAACAAGACAATCAATGCTGTCAGAATAGCACAACTATTTTTCAAGAATGTTTTTCTCCAATTTGATCTTCACAAAAAGGTCATCTCTGACAGAGGCCTGTAGTTTGCCTCTACATTCTCTCAAGAACTTGCAAGACTTTTAGAATATGACATTGCTCTCTCCTCTGCATATTACCCTTAAACAGATGGAGAAACAGAAAGAGCTAATTAAGAAATTAAAACATTCCTTCAGATATTCTGTGATGGCAACCCTGAAACATGAGCCTAATTCATTCCATTTGCAAAGTTTGCTCACAACTCCAACATTCATTCAGTAATGAAGAAAACACCCTTCTCCCTCATGCTTGGCTATGAACTCTGATCTTATCTGGAACTTGCCAAGATCTCATCCAACCTCTCACATATTGAAGAACAACTCACTTCTCTGTGAGAAGCATAGAAAGAAGCACTTGCTGTATATGAAATTGCACAACATGTTATGAAAGAACAAATCATATCAAAGTTCTCACTCTGGAATGTGGGTGACAAATTTTGGTTAGAAGCAACCTATACATAGCATATCCATCTTGGAAATTCGCCTCAAAAAGAGAAGGATCTTTTGAAATTACACAGATCTTATCTCCTGTCTCCTATTGGCTCAAATTACCTTTGACCTGGAAGATATATAACATTTTCCATGCCTCTTTGCTATTGTTCTATTGGAAAACTTCCAAACATGGACTGAACTTTCTCTGACCATTCCTTAGCCTAATAGAAGGTGATGAAGAATACGAAGTTCATCAGATCTTAGCCTACAAAGAATCATCGGGCCAAAGACGCTATTTAGTTTTCTGAAAAGGATACCCTTCCTCAGAGAACACCTGGGAATCTGAAGGAAATCTTAAACATGCACAAACAATCCTATGAGCTTATAAACTTCAACATCGAAAGGACTTCTCAGTAATTCACTCTTTCTACATTTACAACAAAGCCAATGCCTTCCATCTGAGTCTACAGATTCAACAATCTCTTATACCACCCCCAAAACATCAATCTTCTTGATCAACTTGATCTCTACGCCTCTATTCTTGAAGATCAAACTACTGTTGTACTCATCAATTAGTCTCCTCATCTCCACATCAACATCAAATATCTCATTTCTATATACTGTCTTCATACCTCATTTATACATTGATACCACCATTTCAGATCAGGAGAGATCTCTCTCACCTCATTTATTGCAACCACAGACACTGCCATTGCAAACATTAGAAGAGAACTCCTCCATCTCATTGACCTCCTGGGATTCATTAATGTTATTTTGGATCTTTCTCACAATCGTCTTGCTAGAATTATGGGAGATGTCATCCCAGACAAACTGTTATCTTCTCCTGAACTTTTATTGGTTCCTACTTCTGATAACTCTAGTGTACCTTCTCTGGAGACTATAGAAGAAACATCCACTCCAGAACAAACTTTAGTGAATCCGTTGAAAACTGACTTGCTATCTTCTTTCATCACTTTTACTCCACCACAAGTGGCCAGAAGACACTCTCTGTTAAATCCAAGGAGACATCAATTTCTTATCACTCCATATGGACTTGCCAGCAGTCTGTAAAATTATGGACCTGTTAATGTCCCTACATTTCTTGCTACTACCCTGCCATCTTCCTTCTCATCTGGTAGTAGGAAAAATCCCATTGACATGGATGCTATACCCTCTCCTACTCCAGAACCTTCTCGCAATGTTGTTTCCATTATCTTTCTGGAAGCTAAATGCTTTCAGTGTAACGAAGTCAGACATGTCCAAGTACACTGCCCTCATTATAAATGCCTCTACTGTCATATGCTATGTCCAGGACATAATCAGGGACAGTGTTCCAGCTGAAGAACATGTCATCATAGGAGAAGACGACCAATTTATGACTGTCTAGCTTACATTGAGCCATCATAAAGAATCCACAACAATGTGACCAGCAATGGTTTACAAACTGCTAGAGAAGCTTCTTACACCATGGACAATTATTATTATGGAAGTGACTAGTCAATGACTAGCAATTGCCCTACAAAGGGGGTAATGTTACATGTGGTACTGTCTATGAGAACTTCATTTCTTTCTTGTTACTTACCTATTTCATTCTAAATCCTCAATTGAGCAACAGTCCTTTCTTTTACTTTCTTGATGGTCCATGCATTGTTATGATACATATATAAAGGACATGTACAAGTAGTTTTACCCCAAGCTGGTTCTACACAGAATCAAGCTTGTTTTTTTCTCAACTCTTGTGGGCTATTGTCTGGGACTTTGAATCTACTTTTGAGTGGTTCGCTTATCAATCAGTTCATGCCTCTGTAAATGGTCAATACACAATGACTTTTGTTTACAATTGCCTCTCAAGTTCAATCCATGTAATACTCTGTGAGTAGTTTCTCTCAAGGAGCATCCTTAGACACTTTCGCAGCAAACAATTACAGCCTTGAGTCTTTTTGGTTCAGTTTGTGAGACAAGTAGTGGCACTTGGCTCTCACAATGTCAAACACAAGAACTAAGACAGAGAAGACAGATCAGTTATAGTCTGACCTGAAGACTTGGACGAGTAATGATAAGAGCGTCAAGTGAGACTCTTCGACGACAAGTGAGGTAGTGGAGAGAAACTTAGGTGCACTCATAGATGGATAGTCCCAAGAGAACCAAGCTAGGGTCTCTGGGTGATGGCATTTAAGTATATATACAGATACAATAATTGTAGTGAACAAATAATTAGTAAGGGGAATGTTCCATAACATTCCATATGACATCGTGATGATGTCATGGTCCAGACCATTCTAGATAAGTCTAGATATAGGATGTTCTAGATAAGTCTAGGTATAGAATGTTCTAGGCGAGTCCAGGCCTAGTCATGTAATATTTAAATATAAGTCCTCGTTGCACGTGAGCAAAGTCACATGATTAAATAAGCATGTGACATAAGTCATATGATTAAATAAGCATGTGATATAAGTCATATGATTAAATAAGCATGTGATATAAGTCATATGATTAAATAAGCACGTGACATAAGTCATATGACCATAAAAAGAGAGAGAAAAACAGAGAAAAATAAAGGAAAAATTATACCCTGTAACACTACCCCCCTTCTAGAAATTGACTTCCAGGCGATTAAATGGGGCAGAAACTACAGAGCAATAATTAACATAAGGAGAGAATAAAAAGTCGAATTGCAACTGAACCATGCACAATTTCCTGGGAGCAGAAGGGTGGCAACGATAGAAATCGCGAATAGCATTGTGAGCATTACTTAGGTTAGCCTCAGGCTCCCAAGTATGCTCCTTGTCGGAATAACCAGCCCAGTGAACCAAAAATTTGAGGTGACAACCTCACAAGCGAGAGTCAACAAGGTACTCAATCTCGTATTTTTGATCACCCCCTTTGGTAATGACCACTGGACCAGGTTATTGTGCCAGTTGACTGGGCAAGCACTCTTTATAAGGTTTGATGTGACTAATATTCACAACTGGGTGAATGCGCATCGTGGATGGGAGGCAAAGTTCAATGGCATTTGAGCCAACTAGCTTCGTAATATTGTATAGACCAAGCCATCGTTCGGTAAACTTCCAGGAAGGTCAAAGAAGTTTTAAGTTAGAAGTGCTCAGCCACACTTTATCGCCAATCAGATAAGGAGGAGGCTGTGATCTATGATGACCGGCTTTTCATTTCATAGTGGCTTGTGCTTTTTCTAAGGTTTTATGAACCTGCTCGAGTGTTTGTTCCATTTTGGTAGCAAGATCCTTGGCTATAGGGACCTTGGACTGAAGCAGTTCAATGCCCATCCATGATTTGTAGGATTGAGTGACCTCAAATGGAGATTTACCAAGTGAGTTCTGGCACTTGTTGTTATATGAAAATTGTGCCAGTGCTAGCCAATCAGACCAATCATATGGCTTTTCAGCAATGAAAAGACGGATATATTCCTGTAATGCTTGGTTCATCCATTCAGATTGTCCATCTATTTGTGGGTAAAAGGCAGTGGAGAGCTTAAGCTCAATTCCTAAGAATTCTCCTAATTTGTGCATGACCTGAGACATGAATTGTGGACCACGGTATGAAATGATAGTCGTGGGAAGACCATGATGCTTCCAGACATGTTGCAAATATAATTTGACCATTCCGAGAGCCATGATCATTTTGTTTGTTGGAATAAATATTGCCTCTTTGGAAAAACGATCAACAACTACTAGGATTATGTCGTAACCATCCGAAAGAGGTAAGTCTGTAGTGAAATCTGCTGAAACATCAACCTATAGTCTAGATGGGATCAGCAGTGGTTAGAGCATACCTGCTGGGGCAATGTGAGAACTTTTCATACGTGTGCATCAATCGCAATATGAAACATAGTCCTTGACCTGTGTATGTAATCCAGGCCAGTAATAATTACGTTCCATCAATTCCTGCATCTTTGATTGACCAGGATAACCTGTGACTAGAATGTCACGATGGAGTGTGAGAATGTCTTGGCAAAGCTTGGCATCACCAGGAACATAGATACAATTCTCTCTGTAATAAAGCCCATCCTAGAGCTTATAGTTTGATCCTAGATCTAGATCCTTAGATAGTTCCTTGATTCGTTCAATGATAGATTGTTCTTTGGCTTCTACAACAACATATTGAGCCCTGATCTTTGCAGGAGGAATAACAGTGACGCCCTTGTTGTCATCTTCAACTCCATTGAAGTGATCACAATGTTGAAATAAAGCATCAGCTTTTATCATGGAGGTTCCTGTCTTATGGACCAAGGTAAAGTCGAATCATGTAAGATACAAGGACCATCTTGCTTGTCTTCGATTTAGATCCTGGGATTTCATAAAATATTGAAGATTTTTGTGATCAGATCAAATTTCAAATTTGTGCCAAGCACCTTCTAAATAATGTTTCCACATTTCTAATGCATGGATAATAGCAAGCATTTCCTTATCTATAACCTGATAGTTCTGCTCTTGAGCCAAAAGAGCATGTGAACTAAAGGCACATGGCTGCCATTCTCCATTGGAACATTTCATAGATAAGACAGCCCCTGTGGCAAAATCTGAGGCATCGGTTTCTAGGTGGAATTCTACATCGATATCCAGATAAACCAGAATAGGTTGCTGTCATAAAGCATTTTTTAAGCGTTTCAAACGCTTGTTGTTCTTTATCTCCCCAGTTCCACTGGAGATCTTTATATATTAAGTCCGTGAGAGGTTTTGCAATTCCAGCATAAAAGTTAGCGAGACCAAGGAAAGAACAAACTTGTTTGACCGCATTCGTGATACTGGCCACTCCTAGATCACTTTTACTTTTGATTCATCCATGCGAATACCATTGCAAGTTATGGTCATATCAAGGAATTCTACTTCTATTTTGTCAAAGAAGCACTTCTCTGGCTTGACAAATAAATCATTATCTTTAAGCCGCTGAAGCACACATGCTACAGCTTTGTGATACTCATTGATATTGTTCAATTTTGTATAAATTAAGAGATCATCCATATAGATAACAACAATATCGTCCATATTCATAAATAGCTCGTTCATCATAGCTTGGAACATAGCCGGCGAATTACAGAGACCAAAGAACATGACAAGGGGTTTGAAAGAACCTAGATGACAGACGAAAGCTGTCTTCCATTTGTCACCTTCTTTGATACATATATTATTGTATCCCCATTGAAGGTCTATTTTCATGAAGTATCTTGCACCCTTTAGCTTGTCAACAAGCTGACTAATCAGGGGCAAGGGATAGTTATTTTTGACTGTTCCTTCATTCAGATAGTGGTAATCTTGTACCATCCACTTAGTGCCTTCCTTCTTAGGAACAAAGAATACAGGTGATGTCTGAGGTGATTTAGACAGTCTAATATAGCCCTTCAAGAGCTGATCTTCAATAAATGATTTAACTTCATCCTGCTCCTGAGCTGAAAGAGGAATCATTTGTCCTTTCTTTGGCTTGAAGTCTTCTTTTAGATCAATTGCATGATCCCATGGCTTGCGTGTTGGCATGCACTCAGATTCTTTCTTCGAGAAAGTTTCATAGAAGTCTTTGTGATAGATGCTAGGAACTAGTTCTTTGATTGGTATTTCTAACACGACTGTGCTTCTTAGCTTCTTTCCTGATTCATCAGTTTCAAGGTCACTGATAAGACCTTTCCATTTTGAAACAGCTTCAACTTCTTCATCTAGTTCCATCGAAGCAAGGCGAGTAGCACAATTAGATAATTGATAGCACGATCTTGGGCAACAATTTAGTTTAACTTTACCAGTTTATCAGTTAATGTTAGGATTATAATATTCGAGCCAGGTATATCCAAGGATGATCACAGCAGTGCCAAGATCACTGATTTCAGCTTGAACTATTTCTTTGTGACCTTTGTATTTCATATGGACTTCTATGATATGAGTAATATCTCCTACTCGGTTCTTGATTCCATCGACATTAAAGACTGGAATAGGTATTGGCAACTTGCATAGCATGAGGCCTTGTCACTTAGCCCATTGGCAATTGATAAAAATAGAATTTGCTCCATAATCAAGAAGAGCTTGAACCTGAATAGGGGTCATGGTGTCAACATCCATGTGTTTATCCATTACTTTGATCGAGATCTTGAGTTCCTTTTTAAGAGATATCGATCTAGTAAGGATCCTTTCAGGGAAATCATCTCCAAGGGACAGAGAGTTGATGGAAGAAGTATTTTGGGTTTTTGGGGAATTAAGCACTGGTTGAACAGCTGAGCCTCGTAAGGAGGACCCTCCTTCTATGTACATATCCAAGAAATCAGAAAACAAAGAAACTAAACTATTTTTTTGTGATTTTGTTTTTTCTTCTTTTGTAGATTGTTTTATGTTTTTAGAACTACCTATTGTACTATCAAGAAAATCAGAACTATCAAACATATCAAGAACAGAAAACCTATTAGTACAAGAAAGAGAAAAAGAATTGTTCATGCTTTTATTAAGACATTTGTGCCCTGTTTGAGTTACAGGCTCGGGCTTCCTAACAGATGCTTTTGAGCGCTGTCTGCTGTCTGCCAGAGAAGTGGCATCCTGAACTGTCTCCATGTTCAAGGGTCGAAGGCTTTTCCCTGAGCCTTCATCTCCATGGTGTGCATGTCAAAAAAGAAGGTCTTGGCCTTCTCGAAGTTCATGCCACACCAGTGATCAGCCGGCGAGCTTTCTGTTTATTGCACCTAGCGACCGGAATTTGCTGACATCTGGTGTCAGTCTGTGGTGTGACAGTCCAAACCACAATGACAGTTTGGTGCCTTGCACTGTCGGGCAAAGTGGTCTGACTTGCCATATTTGAAGCAATCTATTTGGAGCCTTCTCTGCTCTGGCTGCTTGCCCTTCTGTGTGGTGCTGATGTCCATTGCATCGTCACTGGTACTGTATGTTTTACCTCCACAGCTGGAGGATGAATGATTTTGCGTGTTGTTAACCCAGGCATGCCCCTGGGATCCTTTGTTACCGAATTGGAATTCAAAGAGATCATACCAGCTTCCTACTTGTCGGACTTCTTCGAGATAGTCCTCGATCTTTTCTTCTTGGGTTCCCTGAAGATAGATCTCTTTAATTATTTCGGGCCATGCTGCCTATTCCAAAAGGTAAACTGCATGCCAATGGAAGCAGTTTGATTGCAGGACCAAAGAGTGGAACCTGATAATGAACTCATCCATTCACATTTTTCCTTGTTTTAATTGGATGAGTTGATTCTTCACCCATTCCTTGTCGGCCAGAGGTCGGAAATACCTTTTTATTTCCTCTCCCAACATGTGGAGTATTGGCCATGTATTTTGGTCAGTGTATTTCCTTATAAGGGCCTCAACAAACCGACCAGCCACTGGACCCTTCATGCAAGAATGTACCACCACATAACTATCGAAGTTGGTGGTTAGTACTGCAGGGTTTCAGGGTCCACAAATATTTCAACCTTTCAGCTGATATTTAAGGGTTGATTTTGCAGCATTGTTAGTGCTATAGTGACTTGTGCAAGCTGCGCTTGCAAATTAGCAACTTCTTATTGTAGATTTGCCATTGTTTAGAGATAGCCAGGTTTGTTATACAAATAGTAGGGTGTGTGTCTAGGACGGTTGACAACAGACACCTGTTGGCGAGGGCGGTAGAGGGACAGGAGATATTCTTGCATGTATCAACATGTAGAGAAATGAAGGTGATTTGATGTTTACCATGGTAGAGCTGGAGGAGGAGGAATCAGAGAAGGAGATCTGAGAGGCAGTGTAGGGGTGTGAAAGATTTGTTGTTCGAGATCTGCCTCGATCTCTTCTTTCTTCTTTATACGGTTAAGAAAGTCTAAAGGCTCCTATTTGGGAATGAGCCACTCAGGAACAGGTTCGAGGTCTTCGAATTTGATTTGTAGGGGAGGAGTGAAGAGCAGTTGAGATGGTGAAATTGGAGGGCTGCTGTTTGAGCCTGAGTGTCGAGAATACGCTGGCAAGTAGTACGAGCCACATTGAAAAACTTCTTTGTCAGGGCCTTTTGCTTCCTTTGTCCTTTCGCTGTCCAGTCAATATCCGACTCAACACAGCCCCAAATGCTATGTATAGTAAGAACTAAAAATAGACCACTCCTAAGATAGTACAGGTATAAGACCGCTCTTGCATACTGGAAGGGTTGATAATTCGACTAACTAAAATGAATGCACCTCACATGGACACAGGAACGTATCCCAAATGAAGGAAAAGGGGTTTTGTCAGAGGATTTAACCTCTAGAGAATTAACTCTAGTTCTCACACAAGAGAATCTGATAGCAGAGGCCTAGATACTACAATGCCCTTCCTGAACCTCAACGGTCAGATACTAATAAAAACAAAAAGGCTTGGTAATGAGCAATGAAGAGAAATAATGTAGTAAAATGGCTGGTAACATGAGTAGTGTTCGATGCCGGGAGAGTGGATAGCTTAATTCTAGTGAGACGAGTGGTAGCACTTGGCTCTCACAATGTCAAACACAAGAACTAAGATAGAGAAGACAGATCAGTTATAGTCTGACCTGAAGACTTGGATGAGTAATGATAAGAGCATCAAGTGAGACTCTTTGACGATGAGTGAGATAGTGGAGAGAAACTTAGGTATGCTCATAGATGGATAGTCCCAAGAGAACCAAGCTAGGGTCTTTGGGTGATGGCATTCCAATATATATACTGTTACAATGTTTGTATCAGACAAATAATTAGTAAGGAGGAATGTTCCATAACATTCCATGATATTTCATATGATGTCATGATGATGTCATGGTCCAGACCATTCTAGATAAATCTAGGTATAGAATGTTCTAAAAATTATACCCCGTAACACTTAGTATTACTACACTACTAGAACTGCAGCTACTAAGAGTGCATAAGTTCAACACATACTATTCCAGAGCTATTCTGTTACAGGGTATAATTTTTCCTTTATTTTTCTCTATTTTTCTCTCTTTTTTCGTGGTCACATGACTTACATCATGTACTTATTTAATCATGTGACCAGATCACGTGGCTCAGTCATGTGACTTTGCTCACATGCAATGAGAACTTATATTTAGATATCACATGACTAGACCTGAACTTGCCTAGAACATTCTATACCTAGATTTATCTAGAACGGTCTGGACCATGACATCATCATGACATCATATGGAATGTCATGAAATGTTATGGAACATTCCTCCTTACTAATTATTTGTCTGGTACAAACATTGTAATAGTATATATATTGGAATGCCATCGCCCAAAAACCCTAGCTTGGTTCTCTTGGGGCTATTCATCCATGAGCGTCCTTAGTCTTTCCTCCTCATCATCTCACTCAACGACAAGAGTATATTCGTCACTACTCTTCACATCTTTCATGTCTTCAAGTTGGACGTTAACTAATTTGTTTTCTTGAGACTTTGATCTAGTGTTTGGTGCTGCAAGAGGCTCAGTCCATTGCTCATCTCATATTCCTTCAAGGCACTCAGTGTTCCCAAACACATGTGGGGATTTACCTCATAGGTTTCTTGAGTTTCCCTCAAACAATGTTGAGAATACTCCTTGAGAGGATCATTCTGACTATTGGAATGGTCCCCTTATCACTTGACCCATCATTTCCCCTGTCATCTCCTCTGTTATCTGACAATGATAGAGAAGGGTTCTGTTCTCTAGGGTTATTCCTGGACAAGTCAAGCAGTGGTGCTCTACCATCATTGTTTCTTCCAGGAGGTACATTCCCTCCTATGTCCTATAAGTATTGAATAATGTCACTATTCTGCCCGGATAAATATTGTGGGCAGTTGCCAAGTTCACGCCTTTCAGCCAGCTCTCTGAGGCTGAAGGGATCTTTCACTCATTCCATGTACTACTCATTGATCTTCTATGTCAGTGAGAAAGTTACAGACCAGATTCATGGTACAATCATATATATAGGAAACACTGTTGTCCCTATGCATATACCCTTCCAATGGAATAGTATTGTCTCTATATGGACTTCTGAGTCTCCTCACCTCAGGTCTGTAAATTCTCGAGGGGTCCTCATTCCCTCATACCAAGGTAAGTGGTTTTAAGGTTCTATGCAGGACATTTCTCCTGCATATATTTCTGGCACCTGTGGAGGACCTTAGCAATCTCGCTAATTCATTTTCTCTCTTATTGCTAGCCATTCAGGGCTGACCTTTCCTTTCAGGACTAGTATCTCTCTGTTTCTGATTGGGTTCAATCTCCCGATCAGCATCATGGATTGCTCTGTGGTACTGTCCTTTTTCTTACTAGAGTCTTTTGACTCTACAGCTGGGGTTTGATTTCCCGTAGATGTATGATCAACCAGGCAATTAGCTTCGGCAGCTGACCTATGTGTACTACATAAAGCATACACATTTGTTGTTGTCATTCTCAACATGACACAACAAGCTCAAAAAAGTGTAAGGAGGTGATAACCTTGAGTGTTCACTCATACTTCACTCCAAACAAGCTTGAGTTGACTTTGGATTGTATGCAAGTATGAACAAAGGCTTATCTACCCTACCTTAGATAAGTAGCTAGTCTTATATAGATAAGGTAGATCTTCTGTAATCTATACTATTAAGGGAATACCCCTAAGGGTACCCCTTACACCATGGGCCCATCTGTAACTCATGAGTCAGTGATGTCTTGGCCGAGCTGTATTATATGGCTGCCTGGCCCATGGGCCCATCTATAACATATGAATATTTTATTTCACTATATACTATTGGCCCACCCATAGAGCACGATGACATCTAGGCAATAGGCCCATTCATCAGCCACAACAATAATCTATGGTGGGCCCACCATCAGCTGGCCCATGTAAGACAGGCTTTGTTAACCTTGGCTGGCCATATACTATGGTGACAATATACTACATTATATGATTCAACATGCATGCTGTCATTCATTCAATGTTCTGACCCAACCTCTATAGGATATCCAAGCTACACAATCCATCATTGTCAATGGTGAGAGCACCTTTTTTTCTCTCATATTGATATCACTTACACTGATACTCCTGCCATCGTCATAGTTGGAGACACAATCATTCGATCACACATAGTGAGGACTGGTCTTGCATGATTTATTCCCTTTACTTTCATATTCATTCCGTGGCAGAGAGCCAGAAGTACTTCTGACATACCTACTTTTGGTGCCCTCTTGGATATCCATTACTTAATCCCATTATTGCTCATCTTTTACTCTTGGTTCCGACACATATTTACTGTCCATTTTATAGCAGTGGATATAGCAATAAGTAACGCTCAGTGAACTGTGGAAGTCACTAATATATTGGGTATATGTACCTATAGCAATAAGTAACACTATGGTACGTCAGTAAGAGTAAATCGAGTGGGGATAAATGATATCTCACCTCAGTGAACTGTGGAAGTCACTGAGGTATGTCTAGCTCTACGACGAACAGAAAATCCTGGGATTACATAATATGTCACGACGTTTGACTCCAACACTCCCCCTCAAATGCTACAAAGTCCTAAAGCTGCTGCGAAATGTTTCGCCTTGACACTTGGTAAGGCTTTGGTGAGGATGTCAGCAACCATTTTGTCAGTTGGACAGTAGAGGAGTCAGAGTGAGCCATTGTCGACTGCGAAACGAATAAAATGGTAGCGGATATCTATGTGCTTGGTACGAGCGTGAAAAGCACCATCTTTGGAAAGTGCAATAGCAGATTGGTTGTCGCAATACAGAATTGTCGGGTTGGCAAGAGGACGGAAAATTTCTTCGACGAAACGGCGCAACCAGATAGCTTCTTTCACGGCATGAGTGGTAGCAACATACTCAGCTTCAGTTGTCGACAATGTGACAAGTTCTTGTTTCTTCGACGCCCACGAGATTGCTCCACCATCCAAGATAAATGCGTAGCCTGAAATCGCATGACGATGCTCTTGCGAAGCACCATCTGTGTCAGTAAATCCTTCCAGACCAACTTTACCTCCACCGAACGTCAGTGCAAGCTTTTTTGTTCCAGCGAGATAGCGGTATATCCTTTTTACAGCCTCCCAATGTCTCATACCAGGGTTCGCACTAAACTGTGCGACGGTTGCGACAGCAAATGCAATATCGGGTCGAGTTCCAACTACGAGGTGCATGAGCAACCCGATTGCTTCACGATATGGTATATTTTTCATTAGTGCACGTTCGACGTGAGTCTCTGGGGACTGTTTGCTCGACAGTTCAAGGTTGGGATCCATTGGAATCGACACGGGCTTCAGATCAGCGAAGTTATACTTCACTAGAATAGCCTCTGTGTAAGCGTCCTGCGACAGCGATATGGTGTGTGCAGCTCGATCGCGTGTCACTTTCATTCCAAGAAGTGACGAGATTGGTCCCAGGTCTGTGAGCTTGTATCGGGCAGCGACGTCAGCTTTGAAATCCTTAATCAACTTCTTGTCACTCCCGGTTACAGTGCAGTCATCAACGTGAGATGCGAGAATGAGGATTTCGATGCCGACATGTCGATAGAATACCCCCCAGTCTGATTCAGCACGACGAAAGCCCAGATGTTCGAGCAGGCGACACAACTCTTTGTACCACTTGAGTGCACCCTGCTTCGATCCATAAAGTGCGACACGGAGGAGTGCGACAGGATGTTTGAATTTCTTGTCGACTTCAAGGCCAGGTGGGAGCTCCATGTAGATGATTTCGTCTGGATCGAGCTTCCCATTGAGGTAGGCACTCTGAAAATCAAAGACTTCAATGTCCCAGTCGTTTCGGGCCGCAATGGCAAGGATCGTGCAGAGAGATGCGAGACGAGTGACGGGTGCATACGTATCGTAGTAGTCGACTCCATACACCTGTGAGTAGCCTTTTGCAACAAGGCGGGCTTTGTACTTCTCAATTTCGCCGTCTGCATTCCGCTTGATACGAAATACCCATTTGCAACCAATGACATTCACATCGTCTGGCCGTTCGACGATCGACCATGTACGTGCATCCTCAAGAGCTTTCAACTCTTTCTTCATGGCGTCGTCCCATTTCGGCCAGTCCTGACATGCACGCGCTTCTTCGACTGTTATGGGATCGCTGCCTTCTATGGCTGCTGTAGCTTCAGCCACCATCGCAAACACCTCATCGTCGTCCTCGTCGAGCTCTCCCCCAGCACCCAGCATTCCGAACTCAGCTGCAACGTCACCCGACCCCTCAGTACCCGTCTGGATGCCACGCGGCAAAATGCGGTTGTTATGTCCGTCACTCGTGCCCTTGCCTTCTCACAAACGATGAACGTACGTGGATTCGACGTGGACCCGACCAGAGTGACGCGGTTCGATGGGAGGCTTGAAATGGGGTCCCAGGTGATCAATAGCAGGAGGGGATGGCTGCTGCTGGTGTGCAGAGTCTTCAGCAGGTGAGTGATCGCGTTTTTCACCCTTATCAGTGTGCTGATCGCTAATATCTTCATTGTTACTTGTGCTTGCCTGCTCCTCCATGAGCGGTGCACTGATGGAGACGGCAACGTCGACCCATTCGAAGCGCACGCTGCGCTCAATACCGATCCGCCGCGTGTCTTCCCAGTACACACGGTGCCCATTACTATCCTGGTCGAAGCCCATCCAACGACCATCACGTGCCCGTACATCAAGCTTCGAACCATTTGGATTGTGCACCTTGACATGGCAACCCCACGTTGGTAAGTTCGACAGCTCGGGCTTGTGCTGATACAATATTTCATAGGGCGTTCTGTTACCGAGCGCGCGCATCGACGATCAGTTCTTCAACCACACCATATGCATCAAGGCCTCGCCCCACAATGTCTTTGGCAACCCACTCGCATGCAAGACAGCACGTACGCGTTCGATTAGCGTGTGGTTTAGGCGTTCCACCATGCCATTGTGCTCCGGGGTATCGTGCACGGTAAGTTTGCATTCTGTGCCCTTCATGTGCAAATGACGGCTGAATTCGTCATGCAGGAACTCTCCCCCGCGATTCGAACGTAGCCGTTTTATTTTTGTGCCGAACTGCATACTGACCCAAGCCTCGTATTCTCTGTAGGCTTCAAAGGTTTCATCTTTGGTCTTCAGGAGTCGAAGGTCAGTAAAATGGGTATGGTCATCCGTAAACGACACGAAATATTGGCTATATGCATTGGTTTGCACAGGTGACGGTCTCCAAAGGTCAGTGTGGACCTCATCGCCAAAGTGATCACGTCTCGGTGGGTCGCGGGTCTTCCCGATGGCTTTGCGGGTTGCTTTAGCATACTCACAGGACTCACAGGATCCCATGGTTGCGTTCGCAGGGTCGAGTGTTATTCCGGTGATGACGCCGTCACGCAACATCTGCCAGATCGCTTCTGGGGCGATATGTCCAAGTCGGACATGTATCTCTTCCATGGTGAGTGGCTCGTTGGTGTCTGCAACCCCTGCGAATGGCATGTGGGGTCCCCTTATTGCATAAAGACCTCGGCTGACTGGTATCTCTGCCAGCTGCCTCTTTTTCGAGTCGAAAATCTGGCATCGTGAGTCACGGAACAATGTCGCATAACCTGCGCCATCGAGATGGCTGATCGAGATCAATGTCACACCGATTTCGGGCGTATACAGTACGTCCTTCAAGAGAATTCGTGTCTGACCCCTTGCTGTTTGGTATGGTGATGTGGAGGTCACCTTTCCCAATGGCCTCGAAGGTGTGTTTGTCGGCTGCGATGATCGGTTTTGAAGGCATAGCAACGAGGTTGACAAACTGATCTTTGTAGGATGACATGTGACGAGATGCACCGGAATCGAAGAGGATCGTGGAATTGGCGGTGTTACCTGCTCCACTGGCGAGCATTGCATAATCGAAGCTGGTCATGACCACTTCATTATCTTCGTCATCGGTCTCCTCGGGTAAGTCGTGAATCGACGGTAAGTCATCTTCGTCGACTTCTGTCAGCCAGTCTAGCTGATCTTCCCAGTCGTCATGGGCATGTGCAAGCCAGACACCATCAGGTTCTGCGCTCGCTTCTGTGGCTGTGGCAGCCCTTTCTGGAGCCTTTCTTTTGCCATGTCCCTTGGGTCCTTGTCCCGCTTTTCCGCCATCCTCTTCCTAGCAATCTTCGGATTTGTGGCCCTTTTTGCCACAATTAAAGCATGTTCTGGTGAACCTTTTCTTGCGGGAGGGTTGTGCTGAGTAAGCGACATCTTCACTACTTGCTGGCGGCTTCTTTAGCTTCGTTTGACGACGATCATACTCGTCTGTCACGGCTGTCATGATGATATTGGGAGTAAGGGATTGCTTAAGGACTGTTGCAGATCCCATCATTGCTGAAATGTTTGCATCGTAAGAAGTCGGAAGGGATCCTAGAATTATGGCTGCGAAATCATCATCTGATGAAGTTTCACCCATGGATGCCAGTTCTTCATGAATGGCACGCATTTTATCAAAGTGTGCTCACACGTCACCCTTCTCTGTGCAGCATAGCTCGTGGAGCTTTCGTCGCAGCTCAATCGTCACGATATGGGAACGATTTTCGAATTCACTTGACAAAATCTTCCACATCGATGCGGCTGCTTTCTCGTTCCGGACGCGGATAAACAGCGACTCCGGGAGTGTTCCTCCGATAACACTTTTGACCCAAGCATTGTCTTTTCCCCATTCCGCAAGCTTTGCTGGATATGCATCAAGTAGTGCTTGCTCTGCGGTCGTAGGGGTCCACGAGGCCTCTTTCCCATCACGGGGATCCACGGGTTTCGGCGTTGACCCTTGTAGGTACCTGATTAACCCTTTTGCCTCTACTGCCCACTCGACCCGATCTTTATAGGTCAGCCAGTTGCTGCCGTCGGTCTTCAGCGTGGGAATGCGAATCTGTTCGTCTTTCAGTATAGTGGACATGCTGGATTTTTTTGTGCGAGTGTGCTTCGATTCTTTTCAAGTTACTGAGCGTCGGGGCTCATAACCTATAGCAATAAGTAATGCTCAGTGAACTGTGGAAGTCACTAATATATTGGGTATATGTACCTATAGCAATAAGTAACGCTATGGTACGTCAGTAAGAGTAAATCGAGTGGGGATAAATGATATCTCACCTCAGTGAACTGTGGAAGTCACTGGAGTATGTCTAGCTCTACGACGAACGGAAAATCATGGGATTACATAATATGTCACGACGTTTGACTCCAACAGTGGAAATATGTGGAAGTGATTTATTCTGAATTTACGTCCTCGTGTGTCATCTCTTGCTCAGTCACGTGCTTCGAGAACTCTGGTGAGAAAACATAGATCCAAATTTTGGTGCAGTGCCACCTTAGATTACTTTTATCTTCTATTTAACTCGTCTAATCAAACAAGATGTCGACGAGTGGGCTGAAGGCGATAGCACCAGTGCCCACAGCGGCTGATTTTCTGGACATCGTGCTGTCCAAAACGCCGACGCTATACGCGTACCAATCAACCCTCGCACCGTGTATGACCTATGACACTCTAGGTGATCCACAAAAACTTCAAAGTCAGTCGCATACGGAACTTCTACATGCGAAAGGTCAAGTTCATCCAGGACTCATTTGACGAAAAGCTTGGAGCCATCTTCTCCGAGTTCCCCATGCTTGATGTGAGTTGCGCCGTGCATCTGCTCGTTCCCGACTTTGATGAAAAACCTTTTCTTGTGTAGGACCTACATCCTTTCCTCGCCTCTCTTATGAATGTATTATATGACAAGAACCACTACAAGCTCGCCCTCGGTCAGCTCCATACTGCACGTCATCTCATCGATCAAGTAGCCAGGGATTATGTACAATTGCTCAAGTTCGGTGACAGCTTATATCGGTGCAAGCAGCTCAAAACTGCTGTGCTTGGTCGGTATGTCGTTCATCACCGTCCTGTTCCCTTACGCGCAATGACATGTTCGCCCATGCCATGGCTACCGTCATGCACCTAGAACAAGTCCGACAACATATCTCACGTCTACCAGCTATAGATCCCAGCACGCGAACGCTCCTCATCTGTGGGTACCCGAACGTCGGCAAGTCATCGTTCATAAACAAGGTCACTCGAGCCGATGTGGACGTCCAGCCGTATGCTTTCACCACCAAATCTCTCTTTGTTGGCCATTTAGATTACAAGTACTTGCGATGGCAAGTTATTGATACCCCGGGTATACTGGACCACCCCCTGGAAGATATGAATACGATCGAGATGCAGAGCATCACTGCTCTGGCGCATCTCAGGAGTTGTGTATTGTATTTCATGGATTTGAGTGAACAGTGTGGTTATACGGTGAAAGCGCAAGTAAGTATCCTTTGGACCTTGCGGGCTCGGTGCTAATCGTACTCGGACTCTCCCAGTGTAACTCTTCCACTCGATCAAACCACTGTTCAATGGCAAACCGACGATGCTTGTCATCAACAAAATTGACGTAACACGTCTTGAAGATCTCTCACCGGATAATCGAGTGCTCGTCCAACAGATCGTTGACGCCGAAGACGTCCAATGCGTTCAGGTGTCATGTTATTCCGAAGAAGGTGTCATGGAGCTCAAGAATAAAGCTTGTGATGCTCTTTTGGCTCACCGTGCCGACACGAAGCTTAAGGGCAACAAGATCAACTCGGTCATCAATCGTATACACGTCGCACAACCCACGCCACGCGATGATGTCGTTCGAGCACCGTTCATTCCTGATGTTATGAAAGAACGGAAGAAGTACGACAAAAACGATCCAGGTAGGAAGAAACTACTTCGCGATGTTGAAGCTGGTGAGGGCGGTCCTGGGGTTTACAGCATCAATCTGAAAAGTGAGTCTGAAAGTTTTTTTCTTCCTGCCCTCTCCTTGATGCAGCGATGATTGATGGTCGGCGTTCAAAGCCGACTATATACATGCGAATCCTGAATGGAAAATGGATACCATGCCCGAGATCATGGATGGTAAAAACATTGCCGACTTCATTGATCCTGATATTGCTGAAAAATTGGAGGCTCTTGAGCGCGAAGAGGAAAAACTTGAAGCAGACGGCTTCTACGAGAGTGACGAGGATATGGTAAGTCCTGGTTGTTTTATACATGGTTTCCACCTCATTTCCACCTTAGTTTGATTCCGAGGACGAACGCGAAGCTGTCGAGGCGCAGAAAGCCCTCGCTCATAAAATACACTCGCAGAGTATCAAAAAGTCGACGAAGAATCAAGCACGGCTGCCTCGAACTGCTGGCCTTCAGATGCTTAGCGAGATGACGACAGAGCTGAAGAAGGCAGGGTATGATCCAAGTAGCATACAAGAACGGGCGCAGATGCTGGCCAAGGTGCAAGGCGCGAAGAGGAAGCGGGAGGAGGCAAAGATGGATGTTGATATGGACGAGGCTGGAGAGGGCGACGACGGTGAAGAGGGCGATTGGATGGACGTTGATGGCGAAGAAACTCCCAACAAACGTGCCGAGGGTAACTCTGGGGCTGTGATCGCGAAGAGCTCCAGAGGTCCACGTTCCAATCGCCAACTTGCAGGCATGCGGAACGAACAGGTAAATTCCCAACTTTACGGAAATCGACGCCCGCATCATTCATTTTTGTGTCACCAGCAAGCTTCCAAAGCTATCAAACTGCGGAATCTGGGTCAACGAGAACGCAATATGCATGCAAAGGCTGGCGAGAGTGATCGCGCTATCAGAGTTAAAATGGTTCGTCGCCTTATCCCCCTGGTACGACGTTTGAGATCTGATACGGTCGCGTTCTAGCCGAAGCATCTCTTCTCTGGCAAACGGAAAGCAGGCAAAACGAACAGGCGTTGATCACACCTCCTTCTACATCGCATTCCATCGTCCTTTGTCGGAAATACTGTTTACTCGGTGTCTCTTTTTGCAACTTGATGATGAGCCTGGACACATTCTCATGAGCAACGTATTAACATTTGAGCAATCAGGTGGGCTCATGTTCGCTGTCCCCCACTGTAGGTGCGATTGCGGTTGTTGATCTGGCCACGATGCCTGTTCGATGGGGTGGACATGCGGCAACCCTGGATAACAGGGTGGCCTCGAGATAATTTGTGACTGGTCCATCGTGCACTGAGGATGTCCGACTCGGTGGTGAGATGAAGCGGCCTTCGACGAATCAAGAGCAACTGCACGCCGGAGATCTTGAGGTGGACACCAAACACGAGGTAACCTGTTGGACGCGTTCCACAATTCTGGGACATGTCTATGACAGATGATGATGGTGGTCCACTGTCTCGAACAGTGGAACAATGGGGGGAACTGCAGATACACGTTCCAGACATAATTTATAGGCAGGACTAGATAGAGTCTTCGCAGTCACAGACCACTTTTCCCCGTCTCGATAGTCGAACATGGCGCGGAAGAAGTCGCGCAAATCGGTCACCGCCGCCAGCGCTGACGGCGCGGAGGCCAGTACGTCAACTGCAGCAGTCGCCAATGCTCCCAGTCCCATTGCTCCAGGTCACGACGGAGTTCAGAATGTTCGGGTGCGGCGTATTTGCGTACATAATTAGTAGTTGCAGTAGCCTCTAACTCCAATCTTACACAGCTCGAACTTCGCAACAGAAAGTGCATGCAACGCGAGCCACTCAGATCTGGCACGCACACACCGACCCCAGGAATTACTCTTGAAACGTCTCCAATGCGACACAGCGCGTCCAATCGCAAGGAGGGAGAACCACATACCAGGGCGTACATCGATGCCGCTCTGAAGGAAGAGCTTTGGGACGCTCGATACCTCAGTGACGATCTGAACGATCTCATGTTCCGTTCTCACATTTCCACAGAGTTCGCAGGGGAGGTGCTCGAGGGTCTGCTTGGCGCCGGTGCTGTTACAGTCCGCAAAGAGGTTGGGAACAGGAAGCATGTGGTCCGCAAGGGCTCCCCGGACGCCACCGCTGCCATCAAGAACGCGTACGAACGCGCCCTAGTGCACGCTTGCCAACGTGATGGGCTCGAGCAAGTGAAGAGCCCATCAAAACCCCGCGGTAGTGACAAGGTGTTGTGGAAGTGGTCGTGGAACAACTTTCCAAAGGCGCCTCTCAAAGAGCGCGCACTCGTGGATTTTCTGAACAGGATCATCGACACCTCACTTTCCCTGCCGTGCATGAAGGGTAGAAAGGTGCTCTATCGCTTCGCCGTACCACACGATACCAACCACGCCTATCCACTGTCACACACACCTGACAAAACGGACTTGCGACCAGACTTTGTTGTCCTGCCCGTCGATGCCTTCGCGGACAAGAAGTCCAAGAAGAAAGCAGGGACTTATGAGTCCAGGAAAGAGTGGGACAATTTCACGACGGTCAGATTGACTGGCGAGTGCAAAAACAGCGACAGTGCCAGCGGAGTCCATCAAGTGCAGGGCTACATGAGGGCGACAAGGAGAGCGCAGCCTTGGCTGCGTTTCGTGACTGCCATGGCTGTAACACGGGAGGTCGTGAACTTCATGCGAGGCGATGCCAGTGGTATGGAACGCATCACCATGCGTCTAGAGCATGGGAGATCATGTCTTGAATTCGTACGTTTGCTGATGGCCATCGCGTTTGGCGAAGCCGAACTCTTTGGCAAGAGTAGTCAAATCGGTCTTACAACGCAAAGGATGACAGTGCGGGTGGCGGTTCCGAAATCTCAGACGGGGACTTCTTCTGCCGCCGCCTCGGGACAAGATCAAGTCCCAGTCACTGATAATGCAGCACCCGCTCCTCCAGCTCCAAGCTCGAGCCACCGTAATTTGCGCTCCAGTAAACGCAATTCAGCGACTCATCAAGTCTCTCCCCCGAGCGCGCATGTCACTCCTTCCAATTCTATGCAGCTAACGGCATCCTCCCATGCCATGCGATCCAATGAGAAGAGAAAGCGGACTAACGAAGAAGACGACGCAAAGCTGATGCCGCCACCGCCGGCTAAGAAGGAAGCCTATGAAGCAATCGAATACATGGTCCAAGTGCCCACCACACTCTTTGGTATCTTCGCATATGACGGCCTGCTCTTCACTGGCGCATCGATCCGCGGCCGAGGCACTGTCGTGTTCGTCGTCCACCGAAAGGACACACCGAAAATTAAAGTCGCCTTGAAGATGGCATGGCAAGACGTCGCGCGTAAATCTCGACGGGACGAAGTCATGGAAATTCTGTCGAAGCATTCTCATGAGAATGTCCTGGTTCCAATGACGTATGCATTATGGCTTGCTGTCGCTCGGATGCTAAATCCCTGATCATTATTAGTGTCCAAGTAGACGAAGATAGTACCCTTAGGATGATCAGGGCCTTCACCCAGAGCGAAATTGATGCCGGTAACATCAAAATCGAGGACCGCATTCTGGAAGTTCACGAAATGGAGTTGAGGCGACCCGTACGATATTTCTGGAGTGTGCAAGATTTCGTCCAGGGGCTGATAGGGGCATTGTTAGGTACGCCTAACGTCGTGGCATGTACGATCATCGTGCCAAATTTTTACCTGCAGGACATCAGTACCTGGTCGAGATCAACATTCTACACCGTGACGTCAGCGAAAACAATGTGGTTCTCGCATGCATTCCTGGTCAACTCCGAGGCGCTATCATCGACTTCGACATGGCCATCCGTTACGAACAGCGAAAGCAGCCCATGCAGAGCCTCCCAACGACCGAAGACCGGCTTTTCGGCCGTACGTCCAATGGACCCTCACGCGTATCTCAGCAAGGCGTTTTCAAGGCTGAACGTACGGTGAGCACCTCAGTGTACATACCTAAATTGTTTTCAACTGAACGTGTCTTTTGCAGGGCACCACGCCTTACATGGCGATCAACGTTTTGAACGCCAAGGAACACACCCACTACGATGACATCGAATCCTTCTTCTATGTCCTTCTGCTGTTCTTCTTTTCATACAATGGGCCGCTTCCGACAGACGAACTCAAAGACCTACATGATCGTGGCTTCACGCAGATCCTCGGGTCGGGCCGTGCAAGAAATACAAGGGATTGGCCTGCCATGTTTCTTCGCTGGTCCACATCCATGACTGACGCTGCCCAGTCCAAATTTATGCTACTTTCGCGAAACCAATCTGGCACGTTTGTTGATAAAATGGGTTTGGAGCTCCAGAATATCTGGGGTCCTAGTTTTGATCCCGTAGGCCGATTGGTTACCCGCTGCTTGGATTTATTCCAGGATCGTCCCTTGGACAATCGGGTAACGCATAAGCAGTTCATTGAGGTCCTCCATCAGTGGCTCAAAGACTTTCCCAAACCTGTGGATGGTTATAACAGCTGCCCGTTCTCAGTAAGTCTTTGGATCAAACTGAATGGGTCCAGTTCACTCATCTGTGTCTCAACAGGATGGAGCAGGTGGTCAGCTTGTTTGATGTCATCCGGTTCTCAAGGTTCGTCGGCTAGAAAGACCATTTGGTCGCTCATTGCCCTTCGTGGACGTCAAAGTCCAGACCCATGTCCAATGGATTGTATGTAGAACAAATCATGACATTGTACTATGTGTATATGTATAATAAGAGGGCGTTTATTGTTGCAGACATTGCCCACGTGGTGGCTTGACAAGAATCACTTGGAGACACCAGAGACACTCATAGGCATGCAGTGGTAGTTAACTAACTTCCTTGGCATTGATTGATGAATCAGTGAGCCCTCTGCAATGACTAGTCGAGTTCTGTTCCCCTTTGTGGTCGACATGAAGTTAGACTGACCACATGGAGGTCCACTCATCACGAGCACATATTGTCACTGTAGTATATGGTCAGCCAAGGTTGACAAACATCCATCTTACAGTATTCCACCAGCAGTTGTGCCACCACTGGCAGTTGAGTCACTGGCCCAAAACATGACAATCCTCAACTCACTTGTGCCCAATAACTTCAGATCAGTTTTGTATTGAGCCTCTGCATGTTTTCTAATGTACCAGTCCTTGTATAACATCTTGATAGACAAGCTGTGGTGTAATTAAGTACAAAAAATCACTTGTTTGAGCTTTCATTATGCTGCATGTCAATTTCCCATTCTTTTTTACAGAGCAATGGATATACAGAAGTCCAAAGGATATCTCATTCATGTCCCTAACATGGACAATGTGTCTATAGTCTATTATGATACGCATTTTTCCCCTATTTATTTTCCTTTTCTTTCTATTTATTCTAATTTATTAAGCCCTTAGCGCCTAGCGTGCTTACTTTCAAAGACATAGAAACGACTAAGTCTCTTTCCTACTCACGTGACTTGGTCCATACAACCTAGATCATATGATGCAAGGACTAGCTCCTATGTCACCTCTTCATGGACTCACAGGCTTTCATAGCCTTATGCCTCACCTTTACCATATGTTTCTCATTTCTGTTATTTCATATTTAATAAGCTGTCACACCTCATGGCCTACACACCATATTAATGTGGCAGCATATGTTTACCTCCTGTCTATACTTCTGCTTCCATTCTACATACATTTGCCTTATGTTTAGCTTCTTTTCCATTCCATGGCTATGCTTGATATATGCCTGGTCCTCATATCTTTCATCTTATCTATAGATCTAGTTTATACATGGACAAACACATGTATAGTATATAAAGGGTGAATACAGCGACCAGAGGATTCCTCATTGAATCTTCCTGAGTCCTCTCTCAGTCTCTTATCACTAGAGCAACCTCAGCAGATAAACCTCTCAGAATGCACTCCCAATCATGTGAGCCGCTGAACATATCAGTCTGCTCCTCATGGATGGACATAACTCCCACTATACTAAAGAATTCCTAGAATATGCACAAGAACATAATATTCATATACTTTGCTATCCAGCACATACCACCTGTGTCAACCAAGGACTTGATGTGGTGATATTTGGACCACTCAAGTGCTACTGGACATAAGAACCAGACACATTTGAGAGCTCTAAATGACAGAAAGTTACCAAAGAAAACTTTATCTTGATATATGGATGGGCTTATCATAAAGCGTTAACTCCAGAGACAATCAAGACAGTATTCAAGAAGATGGGTATATGGCCATGGAATCCAAATGTTATAGGAGAGGAAATGATGGCCCCTAGTCTCAAAACATCTTCCAGGGGCCAACTACCACTCTTGCAGTCTAGTCCTGTTCGTGTAATCTCATCAGTGATGCATCAATATCAAAACTTTCAAGATATAAGAAACGAAAACTCTGAAGCACCTACAAGTCCTATTGCAGGTCCATCACACTGTTTAGCTTGGTACTCAGCAGCAAAGGAGGTGTTACGAAGTATAATTTTTTCTTTATTTTTCTCTTTTTTTCTCTCTCTTTTTGTGGTCACATAACTTATATAATACGTGCTTATTTACTCATGTGACTGGATCATGTGACTTGATCATGTGACTTATATCATGTGCAACAAGGACTTATATTTAGATATCACATGACTAGGCCTGAACTTGCCTAGAACATTCTAGACATAGACCTACCTAGACCAGTCTGGACCATAACATCATCATGATGTTATATAGAACGCCATGGAATGTTATGAAACATTCCTCATTACTAATTATTTGTCTGATACAAACAATAGTGTAGTATATATACTGGAATGCTAACATCCAGAGACCTTAACTTGGTTCTCTTGGGACTATCCATCTATGAGTGAACATAAGTCTTCCTATCACTCTGCTCATTGTTGATGAGTGTTACGATATGAATTTTTCCTCTATTTTTCTCTATTTTTCTTTCTTTAGCGCCTAGCGCGCTTATACTCACGACTTAGAAACGTCTAAGTCTTTTTCCAGATCACGTGACTGGTCACGTGACAAGATATGTGCAACTAGCTTGCACATGACACGGACATAACCCCTATGTCACACCTTCACGGACTCACAGGCTTCCATAGCCTTATGCCTCACCATTACCGTATGTTTCCCATTTCTCCTATTTCATATTTAATAGGCTGCCACACATCATGGGATCCTCACCGATCTAATGTATGATCGTGGCAGCACATGTTATCCTCACTTTATGCTTCTTCTTCCATTCTACATATGTTTCCCTCATGTTATAATTCCTTTCCATTCCATGGCTATGCTTGATGCATGCCTGGAACATATGTCTTTCATAGTATCGGTTAGATCTAGTGTACACGTGGACAAACACTAGTAGAGTATATAAGATTCAATGGAGCGACCAGAGGACTCCATCAAATCCTCTTGGGTTTTATCGTTCAGCCTCTCTGAACCCCTATAAGCTCTAAGTCGAATAACCTCAGTACGCCCTCCACATCATGTGAGCCGCTGAATGTTTCAATGAGCACTAAGTTGATGCTTCGTCTTTTCACATTTTTACGTCTTCAGGTCAGACAATAACTAATCTGTTTTCTTGTCTTAGTTCTTAGTGTTGAAGCTAGTCCATTATCTGTCCCACTAGAACCAAGTTCTCCACTCTCCCGGTGTCAGGCACTACTCGTGCCATTAGCTATTTTACATCATTCCACTTTGCTGTGTATTACCATGTCTTTTTATTTTTGTTAGTCCCTGACCATTGAGGTTTAGGAAGGGTGTTGTGCTATCTAGGGCTCTGCTATTGGATTCTCTCGCGTGAGAACTAGAGTTCATTCTCTAGAGGTTAAATCTCTGACACCTCCTTTCATTTTTGTTTGGAATACGTTTCTGCATCCTCGTGAGGTACATTCATTTTTAGTTAGTTGAATAGCAACCTTCCCTTCACAAAAGAGCAGTCTTGTGCCCATGCAGTCTTAGAAGAGGTTTACATATTTCGTACTATAATTAGCTTTAGAGGCTGTGCCAGGTCAGATATTGACTGGACAGCGAAAGGCTTGACTAGGTAGCAAAAGGGCAAAGGAAGTAAAAGACCCTAATGAAGAAGTTTTTCAACAGGCTTGCACTACTCACCAGCGTATTCTTGACACTTGGACGCAAGCAGTGGTCCTCCAATTCCATTACCTCAACCGCATTTTTACCCCTCCCCCACAGATCAAGTTCAAAGACCTTGAACCCACCCCCAAGTGGCTTATTTCCAAACAAGAGCCTTTAGATTTCTACACTGAATTAAGAAAGAAGAAGAGATTGAGGCAGATCTTGAATATCAAATTTTTCATACTCTTACACTGCCTCCTAGATCTCCTTCCCCGATTCTCCCTCCTTCAGCTTTACCTCAGCGAACATCCAATCACCTTCGTTTCCCTGCATGCCTACATGTACAAGAATACCTTTCGTCTCTCCGTTGTCCCCCACTAACAGGTGTCCATTGCCAATTGTCCTAGGCATGCACTATATTATTTGTATAATGAATCAGGCTATCTTTAAATGATGGCAAACCTGCAATAAGATGTTGCTAATCTACAAGCTCAGCTTGTTCAAGTCACTGCAGCGCTAACAATGCTGCAAAATCAACCTTCAAATCTCAGCTACAAGGTTGAGATCTTCACTGATCTAGGTTTCTTTGATGAGGACTGCAAAAATTTTTCAGTATGGTGGGTCAAACTTGAGACCTGGCTCACTGCAAATGCCGCAGTACTGACCACCAACTTTGATGGTTGTGTGACTGTACTCTCTCAAATGAAGGGTCCAGTGGCTGGTCGGTTTGCTGAAGCCCTAATATGTAAATATACCGACCAAAACACATGGCCAACACTATATGTGTTAGGGGAGGAAATTAAGAAATATTTCTGACCCTTGGCTGACAAGAAATAGGCTAAGAACTAGCTTGTTAACTTAAAACAAGGAAAGATAAGAACCAACAAATTCATTGTTCAGTTCCATTCATTGGTTCTATAATCAGAGTGTTCTCACACTCAATTTACCTTCTGAAATGGACAACATGGCCTGATATCATCAAGGAGATCTATTTTTAAGATACTTAAAAGGAAACTATTGAAGAGTACCTGAAAGAAGTCTGACAGATCGGAAGTCAGGCCAATCTTTTTGAATATCAATTTGGAAGCAAATCCAAGGGGTGTGCCTGAGTCAACAATGTGTAAAACAGCCATTCCTCTAGCTGTGGGGGTAAAACATATGATACCAGTGGCAATGCCATGGACATTGACGCTGCACAAAATAACAAGCAGCTAGAGAGAAGATGTCTCCAAATGGACTGCTACAAATGTGGCAAGGCAGGCCACTTTGCTCAGCAGTGCAAAGCACCAAACTGTTGATGCAGTTCGGACTGTCACACCTCTGACTAGCACCAGATGTCAGCTAACTCCGGTTGCCAGGTACAATAAACTGAAAGCATGCTGGCTGATCACTAGCATAGCATGGACTTTGAGGAGGCCAAGACCTTCTTTTTGCACACCACTAAGATGAAGGCTCAGGGAAAAGCCTTTGGCCCTTGAACATGAAGACAGTTCAGGATACCACATCTCTAGCAGGTAGCAGACAGCACCCAAAAGCATCTGTCAGGAAGTCTGAGCCTGTAACTCAAACAGGGCACAAATGTGTTAATAACAATGCAAACAAATTTTTTTCCTCTTCTTGTAAAAATAGGTTCTCTCTTGTTGATGTTTTTGATAGTTCTGATAGTTTAGTTTCTTCTTGAGTTCTTGATACATGTGCTATGGGTAGTCCTAAAAACATAAAACAATCTACAAAAAATGAAAAAGAAAATCACAAAAAAATAGTCTAGTCTCTTTGTTTTCGAATTTCTTGGCTACGTATGCAGAAGAGGGGTCCTCCTTACAAGGCTTGGCTGTTCAACCAGTGATTAATTCCCCAAAAATAAAAACAAATACTTTATCTATTAACTTTCTGTCCCCTGGAGATGATTTTCCTGAATGAATCTTTACTAGATTGGTATCTCTCAAGAAGGAACTCAAGATCCTAATTGAAGTAATGGACAAACATGTGGATGTTGACACCATGTCTTCTATTCAGATATAAGCTCTTCTAGATTACAGAGCAAACTCTATCTTTATTGATTGACAATGGGCTAAACGACAAGGCCTCATGCTATGCAAGTTGTCAATACCTATTTTTGTCTTTAATGTCGATGGAATGAAGAACCGAGCAGAAGACATTACTTATGTCACAGAAATCCATATGGAGTATAAAGATCACAAAGAGATAGTTCAAGCTAAAATCAGCGATCTCGGTACTACTGCAATCATCCTCGGATACACCTGGTTCAAGTATCACAATTCTAGCATTAACTGGCAAATGGGTGAAGTTAAATTAAATCGCTGCCCAAGATCTTGTTATCAATTATCTAATTGCACTATATGCCTTGCTTCGATGGAACTAGATGAAGAAGTCAAAGGAGTCTCAAAATGGAAAGGTCTTATCAGTGACCTTGAAACTGATGACTCATAGAAGAAGCTTTGAAGCACAGTAGTGTTAGAAACATCAATCAAAGAACTGGTTCCTAGCATCTACCACAAGGACTTTTATGAAACTTTCTCAAAGAAAGAATCTGAGCACATGCCAACACACAAGCCATGGGATCATGCCATCGATCTTAAAGATGACTTCACACCCAAGAAAGGCAGAATAATTCCCATTTCTACTCAGGAGTAGGATAAAGTCAAGTCATTTATTGAAGATCAGCTCTCGAAGGACTATATTAGATTGGCTAAATCACCTCAGATGTTGCCTGTATTCTTCATTCCTAAGAAGGAAGGCACTAAGTGGATGGTATAAGATTACTGCTATCTGAATGAAGAAACAGTTAAAAATAACTATTCCTTGCCTCTGATTAGTCAGCTTGTTGACAAGCTTAAGAGTGCAAGATATTTTATAAAAATGGACCTTCAATGGGGATACAATAATATACAAATCAAGAAAGATGACAAATGGAAGGCAGCCTTTGTCTGTCATCTAGGTTCTTTTGAACCCCTCATCATGTTCTTTGGTCTCTGTAATTTGCCAGCTATGTTCCAGGCTATGATGAGCAAGCTATTTGTGGATATGGACGATATTATTGTTATCTACATGGATGATCTTTTAATTTATACAAAATTAGACAATATCAATGAGCATCACAAAGCTATGATACATGTACTTCAGTGGCTCAAAGATAATGGTTTATTTGTCAAGTTGGAGAAGTGCTTCTTTGACAAGACAGAAGTAGAATTCCTTGGCATGACCGTGACTTGCAATGGCGTTTGCATGGATGAATCAAAAGTAAAAGCAATCCAGGAGTGACCAGTATCATGAATGGTCAAACAAGTTCATTCTATTACAGGGTATAATTTTTCCTATATTTTTCCTTCTCTTTTGTGGTCACGTGACTTATATCATGTGCTTATTTAATCATGTGACTTGATCATGTGACTCGGTCATGTGACTTGATCACATGCAATGAGGACTCTTTATTTAGACATCACATGACTAAGGCCTAGACTGGCCTAGAACATTCTAACCTAGACATACCTAGAATGGTCTAGACCATGACATCACCTGATGTCAGATGGAACATCATAGAATGTTGTGGAACATTCTGATGATATTATTTATTTGTTAGATACAAACATTGTACTTGTATATAAACTTGAATGTCAACGCCCAGAGACTCCAGCTTGGTTCTCTTGGGGCTATCCATCCACGAGCGTGTCATTAAGTCCTCTATCATCTACTCGTTGTTGAGGAGTATAACTCAATGCTTTCTCATTTCATCATTCCAGGGCTTCAGGTCAGACCATAACTGATCTGTTTTCTCCGTCTTTGTTCTTGTGTTCAACGTTGCGAGAGCCAAGCGCCGCCACTTGTCTCACTAGAACCAAGCTACCCATTCTCCTAACATCGGGCACTATCCATGTCATTAGCCATTCTACCTATATTATTTCTCTTTGCTGTGCATTACTGTGCCTTTTTGTTTTTATTAGTCCCTGGCTGCTGAGGTTCAGGAAGGGAATTGTGGTATCTAGGCCCCCGCTGTCGGATTCTCTCGAGTGAGAACTAGAGATACTTCTCTAGAGGTTAAATCCTCTGACAAAACCCCCTTTACCTTCATTTGAGATATGTCCTGTGTCCTTGTGATGCGCATTTGTTTTATATACTTGTCGATAGCAACCCTCCCAGTATGCAAGAGCAGTCTTGTGTCCGTACTGTCTTAGGAGTGGTTTATTCTAGTTTTATCATACATAGCATTTTGGAGCTGTGCCAGGTCGGTTATTGACTGGATAGTGAAAGGACAAAAGGAAGCAAAAGGCCCTGATGAAGAAGTTTTTCAATGTGGCTCGCACTACAAGGCAGTGCATTTTCGATACTAGGGCGTAAGCAGTGGCCCTCCAATTCCACCATCTTAACCACATTTTTACCCCTCCCCCACAAATCAAGTTCGAAGATCTCAAACCCGTCCCTGAGTGGCTCGTACCTAAACAAGAGCCTCTAGATTTTCTACACTGAATAAAGAAAGAAGAAGAGATCGAGGCGAATCTTGAAGAACAAATATTTCATACCCCTATACTGCCTCCTAGATCTCCTTCCTCAATCTCTCCTCCTCCAGCTCTACTCCAGCATACATCTAATCACCTTTGTTTCCCTGCATGCCGTCACGTGCAAGAATATCTTCCGTCTCTCCGCCGTCTCCGCCAATAGATGCCTGCTGCTAATCGTCCAAGGTATGCACCTTACTATCTTTACAATGAACCCAGCTATCTATAAACGATGGCTAACCTCCAATAAGAAGTTGCCAACCTCCAGGTATAACTACAACAGGTTACTGCAGCACTACAAACGTTACAGAACCAACCATCCAACATCAGCCGTAAGGTTGAAATTTTTGTAGATCCCAGTACCTTTGACGGTGACCAGAAAAACTTCTCTGTCTGGTGGGTCAAACTCGAAACTTGGCTCACTGCAAACCAGGCGGTTCTCATAACCAACTTCGATGGTTGTGTAGCCATCCTCTCCAGAATGAAGGGCCCGGTGGTAGGTCGGTTTGCCGAAGCCCTTATCTGCAAATACACCGACCAGAATGCATGGCCGACACTCCATGTGTTGGGTGAGAAAATCAAGAAATATTTCCGACCCCTGGCCGATAAGGAATGGGCTAAGAGCCAGCTCATCAACCTTTAAACAAGGAAAAATGAGAACTGACGAATTCGTCATACGGTTCCATTCGTTGGTTCTGCAATCTGACTGCTCGCACTCATATACAGTCTACCTTCTGGAAAGGGCGACATGGCTCGATATAATCAAGGAGATTTATCTCCAAGGTACTCAAAAGGAGACAATTGAAGAGTACCTGGAAGAGGTTCAATAAATCGGAAGTCGAGCCGATCTCTTTGAATACCAGTTTGGTAAACAAGGACCCCAGGGGTATGCCTGGATCAACAATGCGTAAAACAACTCATCCTCCAGCCATGGAGGTAAAATATATGGATCAGGTGGCGACACAATGGACATCGGCATCGCACAGAAGAGCAAGCAACCGGAGCGGAGAAGGCTCCAGATGGATTGTTATAAATGTGGCAAGTCCAGCCACTTTGCCCAACAGTACAAGGCACCAAACTGTCGTTGCAGTTCAGACCGCCACACCACGGACCGACACAGGGAGTCAGCAAACTCCGGTCACCAAGTGTGACAAAATCAAAGTGTGCCAGCTGATCATTGGTGTGGCATGGACTTTGAGGAAGCAAAAGCTTTCTTTTTTGATATGCACAACTCAGAGATGAAGGCATAGGAAAAAGCCTTTGACCCTTGAACACGAGGACAGTTCAGGGTGCCACATCTCTTGCAGGTAGCAGACAGCGCCCAAAAGCATCTGTCAGGAAGTCCGAGCCTATAGCTCAAACAGGGCAAAATAAATGTGTTAATGACAATGTTTCTTTTTCTTGTACTAATAAATTTTCTTGTCTTGATGTTTTGGATAGTTCTGATAGTTCTGATAGTGCAATAGGTAGTTCTAAAAACATAAATAAAACAATCTACAAAAGAAGAAAAAACAAAAACACAAAAAAATAGTTTAGTTTCTTTGTTCTCGGATTTCTTGGATACATACGTAGAAGGGGGGTCCTCCTTACAAGGCTCAGCAGCTCAACCTGTGCTTAATTCCCTGAAAACTCAAAATACTTCTTCTATCAACCCCTTGTCCCCTGGAGATGATTTCCCTGAACGGATCCTTACAAGATCGGTGTCTCTTAAAAAGGAACCTAAGATCCCGATTGAAGTAATGGATAAACACGTCGATGTTGACACTATGACTCCTATTCAGGTCCAGGCTCTACTAGACTGTGGAGCTAATTCTATCTTTATTGATCGACAATGGGCTAAGCGACAAGGCTTCATACTATGCAAGTTGCCGATACCTATTCCAGTTTTTAATGTTGATGGAACAAAGAACCTAGCAGGAGATATTACTCATATCGCAGAAGTCCGCATAGAATACAAGGGTCACAAAGAAGTAGTTCAAGCCGAAATCAGCGATCTTGGCACTGCTGTGATCATTCTCGGATACATCTGGCTCGCGTATCACAACCTTAACATTAACTAGCAAACTGGTGAAGTTAAACTAAATTGTTGCTCAAAATCATGTAACCAATTATCTAATCACGCTATATGCCTCGCTTCAATGAAACTAGAAGAAGAAGTCAAAGCTGTTTCAAAATGGAAAGGTCTTATCAGCGACCTTGAAACTGATGAATCGTGGAAGAAGCTAAGAAGCACAGTTGTATTAGAAACACCGATAAAGGAACTGGTTCCTAGCATCTACCACAAGGACTTTTACGAAACTTTCTCGAAGAAAGAATCCGAGTGCATGCCAACACACAAGCTGTGGGACCATGCAATCAAACTACAAGAAGACTTCAAACCTAAGAAAGGGAGAATGATTCCTCTTTCGGCTCAGGAGCAGGATGTAGTCAAGTCATTTATTGAAGATCAGCTCTTGAAGGGCTATATTAGACTGTCTAAATCACCTCAGACGTCACCTGTATTCTTCGTTCCTAAGAAGAAAGGCACTAAGCAGATGGTTCAAGATTATCGCTATCTGAATGAAGGAACGGTTAAAAATAATTATTCCTTGCCCCTGATTAGTCAGCTTGTTGACAAGCTTAAGGGTGCAAGATACTTTACAAAGAGAGCATGGGAACTAAAAGTGCATGATTGCCATTCTCCATCAAGACATTTCATAGATAAGACAGCTCCTGTGGCAAAATCCGAAGCATCAGTTTCCAGGTGGAACTTCACATCGATATCCAGATATACCAAAATAGGTGCTGTCGTGAAGCATTCTTTAAGCATTTCAAACACCTGTTGTTCTTTATCTCCCCAGTTCTACTGGAGATCTTTATGTGTTAAGTCCATGAGAGGTTTTGCAATTCCAGTATAACCAAGTATAAAGCAATGGTAAAAGTTAGTGAGACCGAGAAAAGAACGGACCTATTTGACCGTTCGTGGTACTGACCATTCCTGAATCGCTTTTACTTTCGATTCATCTATGTGAACACCATTGCGAGTCACGGTCATATTGAGAAATTCTACTTCTGTCTTATCAAAGAAGCACTTCTCTGGCTTGATAAATAAATCATTATCTTTGAGCTGCTGAAACACACATGCAATAGCTTTGTGATGCTCATTGATATTGATTAATTTTGTATAAATTAAAAGATCATCTATATAGATAACAATAATATCATTTATATCTGCAAATAGCTCGTTCATCATAGCTTGGAACGTAGTTGGCGAATTACAGAGACCAAAGAACATGACGAGGGGTTCAAAAGAACCTAGATGACAGATAAAGGCTACCTTTCATTCATCACCTTCTTTGATTCATATATTATTGTATCCCCATCAAAGGTCCATCTTTGTAAAGTATCTTGCACCCTTAAGCTTGTAAACAAGCTGACTAATCAGGGGCAAGGGATAATTATTTTTAACCGTTCCTTCATTCAGATAGCGATGATCTTGAACCATCCCCTTAGCGCCTTCTTTCTTTGCAACAAAGAATACAGGTGACATCTGAGGTGATTTAGATGGTCTAATATAGCCCTTCAAGAGCTGATCTTCAATAAATGACTTGACTTCATCCTGCTCCTGAGCTGAAAGAGGAATCATTCTCCCTTTCTTAGGTTTGAAGTCTTCTTTTAGTTTGATTGCATGATCCCATGGCTTGTGTGTTGGCATATGCTCAGATTCTTTCTTTGAGAAAGTTTCATAAAAGTCTTTGTGATAGGTGCTAGGAACCAGTTCTTTGATCAGTGTTTCTAATATGACTGTGCATTTTAGCTTCTTCTACGAGTCATCAGTTTCAAGGTCACTAATAAGACCTTTCCATTTTGAGACAGCTTTGACTTCTTCGTCTAGTTCCATTGAAGCAACGCACATAGTGCGATTAGATAATTGATAACATGATCTTGGGCAATAATTTAATTTAACTTCACTAGTTTGCCAGTTAATGTTAGGATTATGATACTTGAGCCAGGTGTATCCGAGGATTATTGCTGCAGTACCAAGATCACTGATTTTGGCTTGGACTATTTCTTTGTGTCCCTTATACTCCATGCGGACTTCAGTGATATGAGTAATATCTCCTGCTCGGTTCTTAGTTCCATCGACATTAAAGACTGGGATAGGTATTGGCAACTTGCATAGCATGAGGCCTTGTCATTTAGCCTATTGGCGATCAATAAAGATAGAATTGGCTCTGCAGTCTAGAAGAGCCTGGATCTGAGTGCTTATCCATTACTTTGATCAAGATCTTCAGTGCCTTCTTGAGGGATACTGATCTAGTAAGGATCCATTTAGGGAAATCATCTCCAGGGGACAGGGAGTTGATAAAAGAGGTATTTTGGGTTTTTAGAGAATTAAGCACTGGTTGAACAGCCGAGCCTCATAAGGAGGACCCCCCTTCTACATATGTATCAAGAAGGTCAGAGGACTAAGAAACTAAACTATTTTTTTGTGATTTTGTTTTTTCTTCTTTTGTAGATTGTTTTATTTATGTTTTTAGAACTACCTATTGCACTATCAGAACTATCAAAACTATCAAAAACATCAAGACAAGAAAACCTATTAGTACAAGAAAAAGAAACATTGTCATTAACACATTTATTTTGCTCTGTTCGAGCTACAGGCTCAGGCTTCCTGACAGGTGCTTTTGGGCACTGTCTGCCACCTGTCATAGATGTGGCACCCTGAACTGTCATTGTATTCAAGGGCTGAAGGCTTTTTCCTGAGCCTTCATCTCAGCATTGTACATATCAAAGAAGAAGGCTTTCACCTCTTTGAAGTTCATGCCACACCAGTAATCAGCTGGCGTGCTTCCAGTTTGTCGTACCTGATGACCGGAATTTGCTAACTCCCTGTGTTGGTCTATGGTATGGCAGTCTGAGCCGCAACGACAGTTTGATGCTTTGCACTGTCAGGCAAAGTGGCCAGACTTGCCACATTTGAAGCAATCCATTTGGAGTCTTCTCCACTCCGGTTGCTTGCCCTTCTGTGCAGCACCAATGTCCATCGCGTCACCACTGGTTCCATATATTTTACCTCCATGGCTGGAGGAAGAGTAGTTTTGTGCATTGTTAACCCAGATGCACCCCTGGGATGCCTTGTTACCAAATTGGTATTCAAAGAGATCAGCTCAACTTCCAATTCATCGAACTTCTTCTAGGTACTCCTCAACTATGTCCTGTTGAGTACCCTGGAGATAGATTTCTTTGATAATGTCGGGCCGTGTTTCCCGCTCCAAAAGGTAAATTGCATGAGTATGTGAATTTCGAACTGTAGAACCAGTGAATGGAACTGTATGACAAATTTATCAGTTCTCATTTTTCCTTGTTTCAAATTGACGAGCTGGTTCTTAGCCCATTCTTTATTGACCAGGGGTCAGAAATATATCTTGATTTTCTCGCCTAACTCATGGAGAGTTGGCCATGCATTTTGGTCGGTATATTTTCATATTAGGACCTTAGCAAATCGACCTGCCACCAGGCCCTTCATTCTGGAGAGAATGGCTATACAACCATCAAAGTTAGTTGTGAGGACCACCTGGTTTGCGGTGAGCCAGGTCTCGAGTTTGATCCACCAGACGAAAAAGTTGTTTTGATTCCCACCAAAGGAACCAGGGTCTGCAAATATCTTAACCTTTCGGCTGAGGTTGGATGGTTGATTTTGCAGCGTTTGTAGTGCTGTGGTGACTTGAGCAAGCTGAGCTTGCAAATTGGTAACATCTTGTTGCAGATTAGCCATTGTTTAGAGATAGCTGGGTTCGTTATAAAGGTAGTAAGGTGCGTTTCTTGGGCAGTTAGCCAGAGGCACCTGTTGGCGGGGATAGCAGAGGAACGGTAAGTACTCTTATATATGACAGCATACAGGGAAATGAAGGCGATTTGAAGTATGCCAGGTAGAAGCTGGAGGAGGAGGGATCAGAGAAGAGAATCTGGGAGGCAGTGTGGAAGTATAAAAAATTTGCTCTTTGAGGTCCGCCTTGATCTCTTCTTCTTTCTTGATTCTGTGCAAAAAGTCTAATGGCTCTTGTTTTGATACGAGCCACTCAGGGACGGGTTTGAGGTCTTCGAACTTGATTTGCAGGGGAGGGGTGGGAATGCAGTTGAGGTTATGAAACTGAAGGGCTGCTGCTTGTGCCTGAGTATTGAGAACACGCTGTCTCATAGTGCAAGCCACATTGGAAATATGTTCTTCATCAGGACCTTTTTCTTCTTTGCCCTTTCACTGTCCAGTCAATAACCGACCTGGCATAGCCCCTGAATGCTATGTGTAGTACAGCTAAAAGTAAACCACTCCTAAGACTATACGGGCACAAGACCGCTCTTGCGTACAGAGAGGGTTGCTATCAACATGTATATAAAACGAATGCATCTCACGAGGACATGGGACATATCCCAAATGAAGGTAAAGGGGTTTTATTGGAGGATTTAACCTCTAGAGAATAAACTCTAGTTCTTGCACGAGAGAATCCAATGGTGGAGTCCTAGATACCACAACGCTCTTCCTGAACCTCAGCAGCCAGAGACTAACAAAAATGAAAAGACACGGTAATACATAGCGAAGAGGAATGATGTAGTAAAAACAGCTAATGACACGAGTAGTGCCCGACACTGGGAGAGTGGAAAGCTTGGTTCTAGTGAGACGAGCGATGGCTTCTAGCTCTTGCAATGTCAAACACTACAACTAAGACTGAGAAGACAAATCAGTTTACACCTGACTTGAAGGTGTGAGAGGGTGAAGAGTAGAGTGACAAATATACTCTCATCATTGAGTGTAACAATGAAGGGGAAAACTTAGATTTGCTTGTAGATGGGTAGCCCCAAGAGAACCAAGCTGGGACTCTGGGGTGTTGCATTCACAGACTATATACACTGCTATAGTTTATATGGAACAAATAAATGATATCATCGGAATGTTCCACAACATTCCATGACATTCCATATGATGTCAGGTGATGTCATGGTCCAGACCAGTCTAGGTGAGTCTAGGTAAGAGTGTTCTAGGCTAGTCTAGGCCTTAGGCACATGATATCTAAATATAAGTCCTCACTGCACATGACCAAGTCACATGATCTAGTCACATGATAAAATAAGCACGTGATATAAAGTCACGTGACCACAAAAAAGAGAAGGAAAAATAGAGAAAAATATAGAAAAAATTATATCCCATAACAATTACTACTCTTTGCATTTATAGATCATAGTACAATATTTATGCCAAGGGTCTTATAGACCAGATGTCCATGACTGCATTTCTGCAGAGATAGTAAGCAAACAATCTTCTCATTCTCAGATCTCTATCAACTGACTTCTTAGATGACATTAATGTGGTCTCATTGAATGGCTGACAGTCAAATTATATTCTATGTGATCGCTGGATCAAGGCCTTCATTGAACCCATGAAGGATAGAAGCTTTCCATCCAACTTTGTAGATCAGTTGTGGTTGCTGACTCCATCAATGCTTCTCAATCACACCATAATGTCAGATGCTTAGTGGACTGATGCACAAATTCCCATCTTCTCTCATCTATAATAGAGAACCATGACTAAAATCCTAATGGAAGCCAGGTCATTCATAGAAGTGGTGAGTATATATATATATATCTTGCATGCCATTGTCTTAATAAAGAGCCTTATAGCAGCAGGTGGAAGTCAGATCTTTAGGGGATAGCAAGCATTTCCTATTGGAAGTCAGGGCCACTCTCTCTACAGCCTTGACACAAAACCAGCAGAAGACTAGGGAGATAGAGGCTAAGATGAAGCACATAGTTACTTGATTGGCTGAGATATAAAGCATGTGGGGGAATGAAGTGATACTTGGGTATGTACACAGGACTTGGGGATGGTAGTGTACAATATATCAAGTCATCTAATCTGTTACGGGATATAATTTTTCCTTTATTTTTTCTCTGTTTTTCCCTCTCTTTTTATAGTCATGTGACTTTGCTCACATGCAACGAGGACTTATATTTAGATATCACATGACTAGGCCTGGACTCGCCTAGAACATTACCTAGACTTATCTAGAATGACATCATCACAACGTCATATGGAATGTCATGGAATGTTGTGGAACGTTCCTCTTACTAATTATTTGTTCTATACAAATACTGTAATAGTATATATATTGGAATGCCATCGCCCAGAGACCCTAGCTTGGTTCTCTTGGGGCTACTCGTCCACAAGTGTACTAAAGTCTTTCCCCTCATCATGCCCTTTGTCGACAAGCTCAAGTCAACTCTTACTCATTCCTCATCCCATACCTTCAAGTCAGGCATTAACTGATTTGTTTTCTCCACTTAAGTTCTTTGTGTTCAGCATTGTAAGAGCCTAGCGCCATCGCTCGTCTCATAGTCTAGCAGGGAAGTCAAGTGAGACTTGTACCTACTAAAGTTTATTCACTCAAACTCAAGGTTAGTACTTGTGTAGAGAATTGTATAGATGGAAGCATGTATTGAACACATATACATTATCAAGTCCAGTCTTCCAGGTTATTTTCTGAGTTCTTCGGAGGGGTGAAGGTGAGAACAGAGATACGGAAAGGAAAGGAAGTAAACCAAAGAGGTTAAGACATCAGCTTCAGCTCATGTGCTGCACCCTTGTACGAGTTCTGTCCTAGTATTTGTGGATAGAGGGTAGAACTTGAATGTAGGAGCAAGAGGATGATAGAAAAGATAGGGAAACAACTGGAAAGGTCTTAGAAGAGTTTTGGAGAGACTTAGAATGCAACTAGGAAGTGACTTTGATGATATTTGAACTGAGGTGAGTACATGTAGGAATGGAAGAATGATGTGAAGATGAGTCAGATATGAATTGATAATGAAGACAAGGATGAGAGGGATTACTAGGCAATGAATCCAAGGGGAACAATATATCGTAAGTATGAGGAGATAAGGGTTGACAGCATAGAGTCAGGTGAGAAAGAGGTCCTCTCCAAGGAATAGTGCTTCCAAAGGTTTTCTAAGTGGTCACAAAACTTCTAAGTATCATAGTAGTGTTCAGAAAACCCAGAGGGAAAGGTGAAAGAGTCGGAAAAAGACTTAGCATTGTTTGGGATATGACATACATGTAGGTATCATTGAAGTTAGATCCAGGTGCCCATATGATATACATACATAAAGGGCATGTGCACACAGATGATGTGGACAATAGGCACCTGCATGCACCCATATAGGCATGTATCTTTACCAGGCTGCATATATAGTCCATGTATGCACATATCACATATAGTCCATGCATGCACGTATAGTTCATGCACACATGTGTAGTTCACATGCAAATGTTCTGGATATGGTCTAGATATGCAAGTATAGTCCATGCGTGCACGGACTATATATGCACATATCACATATAGTCCATGCACATATGTATAGTTCACATGCGGACATATAGTTTGTGCATAGACATATAGTTCATGCATAGATATATAGTTCATGTGTAGATGTATAGTTCGCACATGGACATATCAAGTATAGTCCATGCATGCAAGTATAGTCCATTCACACACATACTGCTTTACTTTCACAGTGAGCCTCTAGAATACATCTATGAGTCAGACATGTATCTGAGATCTTCAGATCTCACTAGCCCATGGTATATTATGTTATTTGATCTAATAGTGAGCTATGTATTGCCCAGCCAGCTTTCCCAACCTCTACAATATTATATACATTTTTCTGCATGTAGAATGTGATGCTCACTCTGTAACCTTCTATTACTATATGCATTTTCCCTATATTTATTTTCTTTTTCTTTCTATTTATTAAGCCTTTAGCACCTGGCATGCTTACTTTCAACATCTAAGTCTCTTTCCTAATCACATGACTTGACACATGCAACTGGCTTGCATAACACAAGGACTAGCCTCTATGCCTGATACAATCAGCAGCTCACATAGTTAGGAGTGCGTACTGAAGCTAATCAAACTGAGGTTGTTCTTAAGCTGAGAAGCTGAAGGGAAAACCCAAGAGGATTCGATGGAGTCCTCTGATCGCTCCATTGAATCTTATATACTCTACTAGTGTTTGTCCATGTGTACACTAGATCTAACCGATACTATGAAAGACATATGTTCCAGGCATGCATCAAGCATAGCCATGGAATGGAAAGGAATCATAACATGAGGGAAACATATGTAGAATGGAAGTAGAAGCATAAAGTGAGGATAACATGTGCTGCCACGATCACACATTAGATCGGTGAGGATCCCATGATGTGTGGCAGCCTATTAAATATCAAATAGGAGAAATGAGAAACATACGGTAATGGTGAGGCATAAGGCTATGAAAGCCTGTGAGTCCGTGAAGGTGTGACATAGGGGTTATGTCCGTGTCGCGTGCAAGCTAGTTGCACATATCACGTCACATGACCAGTCACGTGATCTGGAAAAAGACTTAGACGTTTCTAAGTCGTTGAGTACAAGCGCGCTAGGCGCTAAAGAAAGAAAAATAGAGAAAAATAGAGGAAAAATACATATCGTAACAATGCCCACCTTTCACATATGCATAGACAATTCTAGATCTATGCCTCACCTACTATGTATGTTTCTCATGTGTTAGTTATTTGATATTTAATAGCTGCCACACATCATGGTATCCTCACCGATCTCATGTAAGATCGTGGCAGCACATGTTTACCTTCTGTCTATGCTTCCACTTCCATTTTACATGTGTCTGCCTTATGTTTTACTTCTTTTTGTCAGCTGACCCCTGTCACACAGGCACACCATCGGTGGACCCACTCATACAGTATAGTACATGCTACTCTGTCATTGCTACGCCATATCACATGCAATTGTACTTCCTATTGTTCATTTCAGTAATCATGGTAATCCATGGGCCCATCTGTAACTCATGGGTTGGTGATGTCTTGGCTGAGCTATATTATATGGCTGCCTGGCCCATAGGCCCATCTATAACATATGAATATTTTATTTCACTATATACTATTGGCCCACCCATAGAGCACAATGACATTTAGGCAATGGGCCCATCCATCAGCCATGATGATAATCTATGGTGGGCCCATCATTGGCTGGCCCATGTAAGATGGGCATTTGTCAACCTTGGCTGGCCATATACTATGGTGACAATGTACTACATTATGTGATATAGCAGAGGAGGAAAACTTCCATGGGCATGTATCTTGGTACAACCTACTTGTATCAACTCTTGCCCTTGCACATCAAATAAATCAGTTTTCAGGAGGGTCGGATACAGTATTGCTCAGTCGATATCTTCCATGGAGGCAGCTGACACATTTTTGCAGACTGTCTCCACCATCTACTCCTTTTTTCTTGCCATCACGATATACCCCGAAGTTCAGAAACGTGCACAAGCAGAACTTGATGCTGTGGTTGGCACTGAAAGATTGCCAACATTTGAAGATCGAGATGTGCTTTCGTGCATCGACGCCATTTGTAAAGAAGTCGTGTGATGGTACGTCGTGACCCCACTAGGTAGCCAATCCAGTTAAAATCCGTATGTTGTTGCTCACGTTATCAAAGCTATGCCCCCCGTTTGCACTGAAGATATCATTTATGACGGATTCGTGATTCCTAAAGGCTAATATATCATTCCTAATATTTGGCTTGTACGTCTTGTGTGTATATTCACTTTCACTGACATGTAGTGATAAAGGAAGATTCTTCACGACGAGACGACATACCCGGATCCAGAGGTTTTCAAGCCGGATTGTTTTCTCGGTGAAAACCCACAACCTGACCCTCAGAGTGCGTGCTTTGGTTACGGTATAAAGTATGTATCTTTTCTACGTGCACCATCGATCTAGCACATCCCAACCTACTCTTTGTAGAATTTGTCCAGGTTAGCATAATACCGTCGTGCGGCCGTTGACAGCTGATTTCTTGATGACCATCCACGAAGGTCTTCATTTCAGTCACAATGTCCCTTGCCGTATTCGAGATCTCGGGGTGTGTAGAGAACGGGGTTGAGGATATCCCGAGGATGTCCATGAGTGATGGGACTGTTTCGTAAGTGTCACGATACACCTGCTCAACCAGACTTGGTCGCAAACTGTTACCTAGCCGCCCCGAGCTCTTCCACTGCAGAATCACGCCTCGTTCTGCTAAAGCTGAGGCTCTCACTCGTGGGTGATTAATATCAGAGTATTGTCACTACCATCTACTGCTTTCAATGCATTGTGCACGATCGGCCAAACCGAGTCATGATTGATGGGGGTGGACCAACTTTTAAATTTCAGATACGGCGCGCACTATCCTTTGTCCTATTATACATGCGCACGCGATTCGTTCTACATACAATCCATTGAACATGGGTCTGCACTTTGACGTCCGCGGAGGGCGACGAGTTACCGAATGGTCTTTCTAGCCAACAATTCGAGCCTGACGAACTTTGAGAACCGGATGACGTCAAACAAGCTGACCACCTGCTCCATCCTGTTGAGACACAGATTAGTGAACTAGAGCTGTTCAGTTCGATCCACAGACTTACTGAGAACGGGCAGCTGTTATAACCATCCACAGGTTTGGAAAAGTCTTTGAGCCACTGATCGAGGACCTCGATGAACTGCTTATGCGTTACCCGATTGTCCAAGGGACGATCCTGGAATAAATCCAAGAAGGCGCCAACCAAGGCACCTACGGCCATATAACTGGGTCCCCAGATATTCCTTAGCTCCTGTATCATTCCCTCGACGAACATTACAGATTGCGTTCGCGAAAGTAGCATAAATTTGGACTGGGCAGCGTCAGTCATGGATGTGGACCAGCGAAGAAACATGGCAGGCCAATCCCTTGCGTTTTTGGCACAGCCCGACCCGAGAACCTGCGTGAAGCCACGATCATGTGCGTCTTTGAGCTCGTCCTTCGGGAGCGGTCCATTGTACGAGAAGAAGAATAGCAGAAGAACATAGAAGAAGGATTCGACGTCGTCGTAGTGAGTGTGTTCTATGGCGTTCAAAACATTAATCGCCATGTAAGGAGTGGTACCCTGGCAAAGACACATTCAGTTGAAAATAATTTAGGTTCACTGGGCTGCTCACTGTCCGTTCTGCCTTGAAAACGCCCCTCTGGGACATCTCGGATGTCTCCCTGGACGCAGCGTCGAACATCCGAGCTCGGTTCGTTGGGAGGCTTTTCAAGAGCTCTCCTGGTTCTTCGTAACGGATGGCCATGTCGAAGTCAATGATAGCCCCTCTGGGCTGATAAGGACTGCATGCGAGAACCACGTTGTTTTCACTGACATCACGGTGTAGAATGTTAATCTCGACGAGATACAGGTGGCCTGGGTACAAGCAATCAGCATGAGCGTCATACATACAGCGACTTTCAGCGCACCTAACAATGCCCCTCGCAGCCCCTGGACGAAATCCTGGATACTCCAGAAATATCGCACCGGTCGCCTCAACTCCATCTCGTCAACCTCTAAAACGCGGTCCTCGATCCTGATGTTCCCGGCATCAATTTCGCTCTGGGTGAAGGCCCTGATCATCCTAAGGGTACTATCTTCGTCTACTTGGACACTAATAATGATCAGGGATTTAGCATCCGAGCGACAGCAAGCCATAATGCATACGTCATTGGAACCAGGACATTCTCATGAGAATGCTTCGACAGAATTTCCATGACTTCGTCCCGTCGAGATTTACGCGCGACGTCTTGCCATGCCATCTTCAAGGCGACTTTAATTTTCGGTGTGTCCTTTCGGTGGACGACGAACACGACAGTGCCTCGGCCGCGGATCGATGCGCCAGTGAAGAGCAGGCCGTCATATGCGAAGATACCAAAGAGTGTGGTGGGCACTTGGACCATGTATTCGATTGCTTCATAGGCTTCCTTCTTAGCCGGCGGTGGCGGCATCAGCTTTGCGTCGTCTTCTTCGTTAGTCCGCTTTCTCTTCTCATTGGATCGCATGGCATGGGAGGATGCCGTTAGCTGCATAGAATTGGAAGGAGTGACATGCGCGCTCGGGGGAGAGACTTGATGAGTCGCTGAATTGCGTTTACTGGAGCGCAAATTACGGTGGCTCGAGCTTGGAGCTGGAGGAGCGGGTGCTGCATTATCAGTGACTGGGACTTGATCTTGTCCCGAGGCGGCGGCAGAAGAAGTCCCCGTCTGAGATTTCGGAACCGCCACCCGCACTGTCATCCTTTGCGTTGTAAGACCGATTTGACTACTCTTGCCAAAGAGTTCGGCTTCGCCAAACGCGATGGCCATCAGCAAACGTACGAATTCAAGACATGATCTCCCATGCTCTAGACGCATGGTGATGCGTTCCATACCACTGGCATCGCCTCGCATGAAGTTCACGACCTCCCGTGTTACAGCCATGGCAGTCACGAAACGCAGCCAAGGCTGCGCTCTCCTTGTCGCCCTCATGTAGCCCTGCACTTGATGGACTCCGCTGGCACTGTCGCTGTTTTTGCACTCGCCAGTCAATCTGACCGTCGTGAAATTGTCCCACTCTTTCCTGGACTCATAAGTCCCTGCTTTCTTCTTGGACTTCTTGTCCGCGAAGGCATCGACGGGCAGGACAACAAAGTCTGGTCGCAAGTCCGTTTTGTCAGGTGTGTGTGACAGTGGATAGGCGTGGTTGGTATCGTGTGGTACGGCGAAGCGATAGAGCACCTTTCTACCCTTCATGCACGGCAGGGAAAGTGAGGTGTCGATGATCCTGTTCAGAAAATCCACGAGTGCGCGCTCTTTGAGAGGCGCCTTTGGAAAGTTGTTCCACGACCACTTCCACAACACCTTGTCACTACCGCGGGGTTTTGATGGGCTCTTCACTTGCTCGAGCCCATCACGTTGGCAAGCGTGCACTAGGGCGCGTTCGTACGCGTTCTTGATGGCAGCGGTGGCGTCCGGGGAGCCCTTGCGGACCACATGCTTCCTGTTCCCAACCTCTTTGCGGACTGTAACAGCACCGGCGCCAAGCAGACCCTCGAGCACCTCCCCTGCGAACTCTGTGGAAATGTGAGAACGGAACATGAGATCGTTCAGATCGTCACTGAGGTATCGAGCGTCCCAAAGCTCTTCCTTCAGAGCGGCATCGATGTACGCCCTGGTATGTGGTTCTCCCTCCTTGCGATTGGACGCGCTGTGTCGCATTGGAGACGTTTCAAGAGTAATTCCTGGGGTCGGTGTGTGCGTGCCAGATCTGAGTGGCTCGCGTTGCATGCACTTTCTGTTGCGAAGTTCGAGCTGTGTAAGATTGGAGTTAGAGGCTACTGCAACTACTAATTATGTACGCAAATACGCCGCACCCGAACATTCTGAACTCCGTCGTGACCTGGAGCAATGGGACTGGGAGCATTGGCGACTGCTGCAGTTGACGTACTGGCCTCCGCGCCGTCAGCGCTGGCGGCGGTGACCGATTTGCGCGACTTCTTCCGCGCCATGTTCGACTATCGAGACGGGGAAAAGTGGTCTGTGACTGCGAAGACTCTATCTAGTCCTGCCTATAAATTATGTCTGGAACGTGTATCTGCAGTTCCCCCCATTGTTCCACTGTTCGAGACAGTGGACCACCATCATCATCTGTCATAGACATGTCCCAGAATTGTGGAACGCGTCCAACAGGTTACCTCGTGTTTGGTGTCCACCTCAAGATCTCCGGCGTGCAGTTGCTCTTGATTCGTCGAAGGCCGCTTCATCTCACCACCGAGTCGGACATCCTCAGTGCACGATGGACCAGTCACAAATTATCTCGAGGCCACCCTGTTATCCAGGGTTGCCGCATGTCCACCCCATCGAACAGGCATCGTGGCCAGATCAACAACCGCAATCGCACCTACAGTGGGGGACAGCGAACATGAGCCCACCTGATTGCTCAAATGTTAATACGTTGCTCATGAGAATGTGTCCAGGCTCATCATCAAGTTGCAAAAAGAGACACCGAGTAAACAGTATTTCCGACAAAGGACGATGGAATGCGATGTAGAAGGAGGTGTGATCAACGCCTGTTCGTTTTGCCTGCTTTCCGTTTGCCAGAGAAGAGATGCTTCGGCTAGAACGCGACCGTATCAGATCTCAAACGTCGTACCAGGGGGATAAGGCGACGAACCATTTTAACTCTGATAGCGCGATCACTCTCGCCAGCCTTTGCATGCATATTGCGTTCTCGTTGACCCAGATTCCGCAGTTTGATAGCTTTGGAAGCTTGCTGGTGACACAAAAATGAATGATGCGGGCGTCGATTTCCGTAAAGTTGGGAATTTACCTGTTCGTTCCGCATGCCTGCAAGTTGGCGATTGGAACGTGGACCTCTGGAGCTCTTCGCGATCACAGCCCCAGAGTTACCCTCGGCACGTTTGTTGGGAGTTTCTTCGCCATCAACGTCCATCCAATCGCCCTCTTCACCGTCGTCGCCCTCTCCAGCCTCGTCCATATCAACATCCATCTTTGCCTCCTCCCGCTTCCTCTTCGCGCCTTGCACCTTGGCCAGCATCTGCGCCCGTTCTTGTATGCTACTTGGATCATACCCTGCCTTCTTCAGCTCTGTCGTCATCTCGCTAAGCATCTGAAGGCCAGCAGTTCGAGGCAGCCGTGCTTGATTCTTCGTCGACTTTTTGATACTCTGCGAGTGTATTTTATGAGCGAGGGCTTTCTGCGCCTCGACAGCTTCGCGTTCGTCCTCGGAATCAAACTAAGGTGGAAATGAGGTGGAAACCATGTATAAAACAACCAGGACTTACCATATCCTCGTCACTCTCGTAGAAGCCGTCTGCTTCAAGTTTTTCCTCTTCGCGCTCAAGAGCCTCCAATTTTTCAGCAATATCAGGATCAATGAAGTCGGCAATGTTTTTACCATCCATGATCTCGGGCATGGTATCCATTTTCCATTCAGGATTCGCATGTATATAGTCGGCTTTGAACGCCGACCATCAATCATCGCTGCATCAAGGAGAGGGCAGGAAGAAAAAAACTTTCAGACTCACTTTTCAGATTGATGCTGTAAACCCCAGGACCGCCCTCACCAGCTTCAACATCGCGAAGTAGTTTCTTCCTACCTGGATCGTTTTTGTCGTACTTCTTCCGTTCTTTCATAACATCAGGAATGAACGGTGCTCGAACGACATCATCGCGTGGCGTGGGTTGTGCGACGTGTATACGATTGATGACCGAGTTGATCTTGTTGCCCTTAAGCTTCGTGTCGGCACGGTGAGCCAAAAGAGCATCACAAGCTTTATTCTTGAGCTCCATGACACCTTCTTCGGAATAACATGACACCTGAACGCATTGGACGTCTTCGGCGTCAACGATCTGTTGGACGAGCACTCGATTATCCGGTGAGAGATCTTCAAGACGTGTTACGTCAATTTTGTTGATGACAAGCATCGTCGGTTTGCCATTGAACAGTGGTTTGATCGAGTGGAAGAGTTACACTGGGAGAGTCCGAGTACGATTAGCACCGAGCCCGCAAGGTCCAAAGGATACTTACTTGCGCTTTCACCGTATAACCACACTGTTCACTCAAATCCATGAAATACAATACACAACTCCTGAGATGCGCCAGAGCAGTGATGCTCTGCATCTCGATCGTATTCATATCTTCCAGGGGGTGGTCCAGTATACCCGGGGTATCAATAACTTGCCATCGCAAGTACTTGTAATCTAAATGGCCAACAAAGAGAGATTTGGTGGTGAAAGCATACGGCTGGACGTCCACATCGGCTCGAGTGACCTTGTTTATGAACGATGACTTGCCGACGTTCGGGTACCCACAGATGAGGAGCGTTCGCGTGCTGGGATCTATAGCTGGTAGACGTGAGATATGTTGTCGGACTTGTTCTAGGTGCATGACGGTAGCCATGGCATGGGCGAACATGTCATTGCGCGTAAGGGAACAGGACGGTGATGAACGACATACCGACCAAGCACAGCAGTTTTGAGCTGCTTGCACCGATATAAGCTGTCACCGAACTTGAGCAATTGTACATAATCCCTGGCTACTTGATCGATGAGATGACGTGCAGTATGGAGCTGACCGAGGGCGAGCTTGTAGTGGTTCTTGTCATATAATACATTCATAAGAGAGGCGAGGAAAGGATGTAGGTCCTACACAAGAAAAGGTTTTTCATCAAAGTCGGGAACGAGCAGATGCACGGCGCAACTCACATCAAGCATGGGGAACTCGGAGAAGATGGCTCCAAGCTTTTCGTCAAATGAGTCCTGGATGAACTTGACCTTTCGCATGTAGAAGTTCCGTATGCGACTGACTTTGAAGTTTTTGTGGATCACCTAGAGTGTCATAGGTCATACACGGTGTGAGGGTTGATTGGTACGCGTATAGCGTCGGCGTTTTGGACAGCACGATGTCCAGAAAATCAGCCGCTGTGGGCACTGGTGCTATCGCCTTCAGCCCACTTGTCGACATCTTGTTTGACTAGACGAGTTAAATAGAAGATAAAAGTAATCTAAGGTGGCACTGCACCAAAATTTGGATCTATGTTTTCTCACCAGAGTTCTCGAAGCATGTGACTGAGCAAGAGACAACACACGAGGACATAAATTCGGAATAAATCACTTCCACATATTTCCACTGCTACAAAATGGACAGTAAGTATGTATCAGAACCAAGAGTAAAAGGTGAGTAATAATGGGATTAAGTAATGGATATCCAAGAGGGCACTGAAAGTAGGTACAGTGAGCTCCAAAACCATTGCAATAACATGGTGTATAAAGAATACTGCAATTACCTGTGGGAATTTCGCTTAGCTTTGGTGGAACCAAACAAAGTACTACAAATAGGTCCCTGGGTCATGTGATTTAGTCTGATGGCTATAGAGATATGTCCATTTCAAAACAGCAGCATCATTGCAACAGTTTTGCACCTTTCAGTATTAAGTAGATATTTGAGATATATTAGTACTTGGTATAGCCTCCTTTTGGGAAGTGACTAGTCGATGACTAGCAATTGTCCTACAAAGGGGGTAATGTTACATGTGGTACTGTCTATGAGAACTTCATTTCTTTCTTGTTACTTACCTATTTTATTCTAAACCCTCAATTGGATAACTGTTACGATATGCATTTTTCCCCTATTTATTTTCTTTTTCTTTTTCTTTATTCTAATTTATTCAACCTTTAGTGCCTAACGTGCCTACTTTCAAGACTTAGAAATGTCTAAGTCTCTTTTCTACTCACATGATTGGTCACATGACTTGACATGTGCAACTGGCTCGCACGATACAAGGACTAGCTCCTATGCTACCTCTTCATGGACTCGCAGGCTTTCATAGCCTTATGCCTCACTGTTGCCATATGTTTCTCATTTCTGTTATTTCATATTTAATAGACTGCCACACCTCATGGCCTATACACTGTATTAATGTGGCAGCATATGTTTATGCTTCTCCTTCCATTCTACATGCATTCACCACATGTTTTACTTCTCTTCCATTCCATAGCTATGCTTGATACATGCCTGGTCCTCATGTCTTCCATCTTATCTGTAGATCTAGTTTATACATGGACAAACACATGTATAGTATATAAAGGGTGAATGCAGTGCCCAGGGGATTCCTCATTGAATCCTCCTGAGTCCTTTCAGCCTCTCACTGTTATGGGGTATAATTTTTCCTATATTTTTTCTCTATTTTCTCTTCTCTTTTTGTGGTCACATGACTTATATCACATGCTTATTTAATCATGTGACTGGATCACGTGACTCAGTCATGTGACTTGCTCATGTGCAACAAGGACTCTTTATTTAGATATCACATGACTAAGGCCTAGACTGGCCTAGAACATTCTAACCTAGACGTACCTAGAACAGTCTGGACTATGACATCACCTGACATCATATGGAATGTTGTGGAATGTTGTGAAACATTCTGATGATATCATTTATTTGTTAGATACAAACATTGTACTTGTATATAAACCTGAATGCCAACACCCAGACCCTAGCTTGGTTCTCTTGGGACTACCTGTCTATGAGTGTGTCTCAGTCTTTCCCCTCATTGTGCCCTTCATTGACGAGCTCAAGTCGACGCTTCCTCTATCATCATCCCAGGTCTTCAGGTCAGACCCTAACTGATCTGTTTTCTCCGCTTTAGTTCTTAGTGTTCGACGTTGCGAGAGCCCAGTGCTGCCGCTCATCTCACTCACCACTAGAGCAACCTCAGCAAACAACTCAGTATGCACTCATCACCATGTGAGCTAGTGAATGTATCAATAACAGTCCTTTCTTTTACTTTCTTGATGGTCTGTGCATTGTTATGATATATATATAAAGGACATGTACAAGTAGTTTTATCTCAAGCTAGTTCTACACAGAATCAAGCTTGTTTCTTTCTCAACTCTTGTGGGCTATTGCCTGAGACTTTGAACCTACTTTTAAGTGGTTTGCTTATTGATCAGTTCACGCCTCTGTAAAAGGCCAATACACAATGACTTTTGTTTATAATTGCCCCTTGAGTTCAATCTGTGTAATACTCTGTAGATAGTTCCTTTTAAGGAGCATCCTCAGACACTTTTGCAGTAAACAATTACAGCCTTGAGTTTTTTTGGTTCAGTTTGCACTCTGGCAAGTTGGAATAATGTCCTTCCTTGTCATACTTCTAGCATATAACCTTGTCTGGATTATGTGCCTGTTTTCCTTTAGTGTCAGGTCTCTTTTAACCTTTATTCTTCACATGCAGCTTATGCTGTGGAGTCCATTTAGTGGGGGTTTTCCCCCACAATGACCTAGGGTTATCTAGTTGTCCTAAAGGATGCTTATCATCCTTTTGATGATAAATCATGTTCCCCTTCTTATAATAGGGTGGTGATGTATTATCCCCAGCTGGCACCCTAGCAGTTATGCTAACAGTGGACTTATTCTGTTCACTCTGCTTACTTGACTTCATATATCCATGTATAATACAGATGATGCCCTCCATTTACCTTGCTTCTTCTACTAGCTTCAGTAGAGAGCTATGCTCTAGCAGAGGCTCCTCTGCTCGTAAGTATCAACTCATATATTTGCTGAGGAATCTCTATCAGGAACTTTCTCCTGAATGAATACTCATTGGAGGGCTGGACCATGCACACTGCCTGACATTGTAAGTTGTTGTAGCAGGGGATTTCTTAGTACGCTTGTGGACAAGTAGCCCCAAGAGAACCAAGCTAGGGTTCCTGGATGATAATATTCCAATATATATACTATTACAATGTTTGTACCAGACAAATAATTAGTAAAAGGAAATGTTCCACAATATTTCATAGTGTTCCATATGATGTCGTGATGATGTCATGGTCCAGACCATTCTAGGTAAGTCTAGGTATAGAATGCTCTAGGTAGATCTAGGTCTAGTCATGTGATATCTAAATATAAGTCCTTATTGTATATGAGCAAAGTCACATGACCAAGTCACATGAGTGAATAAGCATGTGATATAAGTTATGTGATCACAAAAAGAGGGAGAAAAAAAAGAGAAAAATAAAGGAAAAATATACCCTGTAACACTACTCCTCTTCTAGGAATTGACTTCCAGGCAATTAAATGGAGCAGAAGCCACAGAGCAATAATTAACATAAGGGACAAACAAAGAGTCAAATTGTAATTGGATCATATGCAATTTCCTGGGAGCAGAAGGGTGGTGACGATAGAAATCATGAATAGTATTGCGAGCATTACTTAGGTTAGTCTCAGACTCCCAAGTACGCTCCTTGTCAGAATAACCAACCAGTGAACCATTGAGGTGGTGACCTCGCAAGCGAGAGTTGACAAGGTACTCAATCTCGTATTCTTGGTCACCCTCTTTGGTAACGACCACTGGACCAGGTTTTTGCGCCAGTTGACTTGATAAGCACTCTTTGTAAGGTTTGATATGACTAATATTCACAACCGGGTGAATGCACATCATGGATTGAAGATAAAGTTCAAAGGTATTCAAGCCAACCAGCTTTATGATGTCATATGGACCAAGCCATCGTTCAGTAAACTTCTGAAAAGGTCAAGGAAGTTTTAAATTAGAAGTGCTAAGCCACACTTTATCACTGATCTAATAAGGAGGTGGCTGTGATCTATGACTATCAGCTTTCTTTTTCATAGTAGCTTGTGCTTTCTCTAGATTTTTATGAGCCTGCTCGAGAGTTTGCTCCATTTTAGTAGTGAGATTCTCAGCTGTAGGGACCTTGGAATGGAGTGGCTCAACGCCCATCCTTGGTTTGTAGGATCAAGTAACCTCAAATGGAGATTTACCAAGCGAATCCTGGCGCTTGTTATTGTATGAAAATTATGTCAGTGCTAGCCAATCAGACCAATCATATGGCATTTTGGCAATGAAAAAAAGGATGTATTCCTGTAACACCTGGTTCATCCGTTCAGTTTGCCTGTCTGTTTATAGGTGAAATGTGGTGGAGAGCTTAAGCTCAATTCCTAAGACTTTTCCTAATTCATGCATAACCTGAGACATGAATTGTGGACCACGATCCAAAACAATAGTTATGGGAAGACCATGATGCTTCCAGACATGTTGCAAATACAATTTGACCATTCCGAGAGCCGTGATCGTTTTATTTATGGGAATAAATATTGTCTCTTTGGAGAATCAATCAACAACCATGAGGATTGTATCATAACCATTCAAAAGGGATAAGTCCATGATAAAATCTGCCAAAGCATCAACCCATGGTTCAGATGGGATTGGCAGTGGTTGGAGCATGCCTGCTGGGGCAATGCGAGAACTTTTCATGCATGAGCATTGATTGCAACGTGAAACGTAGTTCTTAACTTGTGTATGTAACCCAGGCCAGTAATAATTACATTCTACCAACTCCTGTGTCTTCAATTGACTAGGATGTTCTGCGACTGGATTGTCGTGATGGAGTGTGAGAATGTCTTGGTGAAGCTTGGCATCACCAGAAACATAAATATGATTTTCTCTGTAATAAAGCCCATCCTGGAGCTTATAGTTTGACCCTAGATCTAGATCTCTAGATAGTGCCTTGATTCATTCAATGATTGATTGTTCTTTGGCTTCTATAACAACGTGTTAAGCTCTGATCTTTTCGGGAGGCATGATAGTGATGCCCTTGTTGTCATCTTCAACCTCATTGAAGTGATCACAATGTCGGGATAAAGCATCTGCTTTCATCATAGAGGTTTCTGCCTTGTAGACCAAGGTAAAGTTGAATTGTGTGAGGTACAAGGACCATCATGCTTGTCTGCAATTCAGATCTTGAGATTTCATAAAATATTGCAAATTTTTATCAGATTAAATTTCAAATTTGTGCTGAGCACCTTCTAAATAATGTCTCTATGTTTCTAATGCATGGATAATGGCGAGCATTTCTTTGTCTGCAACCTAGTAGTTCCGCTCTTGTGCAGACAGAGCATATGTACTAAAGGTACATGGTCACCATTCTCCATCAGGACATTTCATAGATAGGACAGCCCCTGTGGCAAAATCTGAGGCATCAGTTTCTAGGTGGAATTCTGCATTGATATTTGGATATACCAAAATAGGTGCTGTCATAAAGCATTCTTTAAGCATTTTGAACACTTGTTGTTCTTTATCTCCCCAGTTCCACTGGAGATCTTTACGTGTTAAGTCCATGAGAGGTTTTGCAATTTCAGCATAACCGAGTATGAAGTGATGGTAAAAGTTAGCGAGACCAAGGAAAGAACAAACTTGTTTGACCATTCGTGATACTAGCCACTCCTGGATCACTTTTACTTTCGATTCATCCATGCGAACACCATCATGAGTCACAGTCATGTCAAGGAATTCTACTTCTGTCTTGTCAAAGAAGTGCTTCTCTGGCTTGATGAATAAATCATTATCTTTGAGCTACTGGAGTATATCCACCACAGCTTTATAATGCTCATCAATATTGTCTGATTTTATATAAATTAAGAGATCGTCCATGTAGATAACAACAATATCATCCATATCCACAAATAGCTCATTCATCATGGCCTGGAATATAGCTAGCGAATTACAGAGACCAAAGAACATGACGAGGGGTTCAAAAGAACCTAGATGACAGACAAAGGCTACCTTCCATTTGTCACCTTCTTTGATTCATATATTGTTGTATCTCTATTGAAGGTCCATTTTCATGAAATAACTTGTACCCTTAAGCTTGTCAACAAGCTGACTAATCAGGGGCAAGAGATAGTTATTTATGACTGTTCCTTCATTCAGATAGCGGTAATCTTGTACCATCCACTTAGTGCCTTCCTTAGGAATGAAGAAGACTAGTGATGTCTAAGATGATTTAGATGGTCTAATATAGCCCTTTGAGAGCTGATCTTCAATAAATGACTTGACTTCATCCTGCTCCTGAGCTGAAAGGGGAATCATTCTGCCTTTCTTAGGTTTGAAGTCATCCTTTAGATCGATTGCATGATCCCATGGCTTGCATGTTGGCATGCACTTGGATTCTTTCTTCAAGAAAGTTTCATAAAAGTCCCTGTAGTAGATGCTAGGAACCAGTTCATTGATCGGTGTTTCCAACACAACTGTGCTTCTTAGCTTCTTCCACAAGTCATCAGATTTGAGGTCACTGATAAGACCTTTTCATTTTGATACAGCTTTGACTTTTTCATCTAGTTCCATCAAAGCAAGGTGTGTAGCATAATTAGATAATTGATAGCACGTCCTTGTGCAGTGATTTAATTTAACTTCATCAGTTTGCTAGTTAATGTTAGGATTGTGATACTTAAGCCAGGTGTATCTGAGGATAATTGCAGCAGTGCTGAGATCACTGATTTCAGCTTGAACTACTTTTTTGTGACCTTTGTACTCTATACGGATTTCTGCGATATAAGTAATGTCTCCTGCTCGGTTCTTAGTTCCATCGACATTAAAGACTGGAATAGATATCGGTAATTTGTGTAGTATAAGGCCTTGTCACTTAGCCCATTGACAATCAATAAAAATAGAGTTTGCTCTGCAATCTAGAAGAGCTTGTACCTGAATAGGAGATATGGTGTCAACATCCACATGTTTATCCATTACTTCAATTGGAATCTTGAGTTCCTTCTTGAGGGATACTGACCTAGTAAGGATCTGTTCAGGAAAACCATCTCCAGGGGACAGGGAGTTGATAAAAGAGGTATTTTGGATTTTCAGGGAATTAAGCACTGGTTGAACAGCTGAGCCTCATAAGGAGGACCCCCCTTCTATGTATGTATTCAAGAAATCAGAAAACGAAGAAACTAAACTATTTTTTTGTGTTTTTGTTTTTTCTTCTTTTGTAGATTGTTTTATGTTTTTAGGACTACCTAAAGCGCACGTATCAAGAACTCGAGATGAAACTGAACTATCAGAACTATCAAAAATATCAAGACAAGAACACCTATTTTGATAAGAAGAGGAAAAAGAATTGTTTGCATTGTTATTAACACATTTGTGCCCTATTTGAGTTATAGGCTCGGACTTTCTGACAGATGCTTTTAGGTGCTGTCTGCCACCTGCCAGAGATGTGGCACCCTGAACTGTCCCCATGTTCAAGGGTCGAAGGCTTTTCTCTGAGCCTTCATCTCAGTGGTGTGCATGTCAAAAAAGAAGGCCTTGGCCTCCTTAAAGTTCATGCCACACCAGTGATCAGCTAACATGCTTTTGGTTTGTCGCACCTGGCAACTGGAGTTTGCCAACATCTAGTGTCGGTCTAAGGTGTGGCGGTCTGAACTGCATTGACAGTTTGGTGCTTTACACTATTGGGCAAAGTGGCCTGCCTTGCCACATTTGTAGTAGTCCATCTAGAGCCTTCTTTGCTCTGGCTGCTTGCCCTTCTATATGGCGTCAATGTCCATCACATCGCCACTGGTACTATATGTTTTACCTCCATGGCTGGAGGATGAGTTGTTTTGCACATTGTTAACCCAAGCACACCCCTTGGATCTGTTACCACACTGGTATTCAAAGAGATCAGCCCGACTTCCAATTCATCAAACTTCATCCAGGTACTCTTCGATAGTTCTCTTTTGAGTACCTTGGAGGTAGATCTCCTTGATAATATCAGGCCATGTTGTCTATTCCAGAAGGTAAATTGAATGAGTGTGGGAACACTCAGATTGTAGACCCAAAGAATGGAACCGAACAACAAATTCATCGGTTCTCATCTTTCCTTGTTTAAGGTTAATGAGCTGGTTCTTAGCCCATTCCTTATTGGTCAGGGGTCAGAAATACTTCTTAATTTCATTCCCCAACTCATGTGGAATTGGCCATATGTTTTAGTCAGTATATTTGCATATTAGGGCTTCAGCAAACCAACTAGCCACTGGACCCTTCATTCAAAAAAGTACTGCCACACAACTATTAAAGTTGGTGGTAAGCACTGCTTGGTTTGCAGTGAGCCAAGTTTCAAGTTTGACCCACCATACAGAAAAGTTTTTATGGTCCCCATCGAAGGAACCAGGATCAGTGAAAACTCAACCTTTTAGCTGAGATTGGAGAATTGATTTTACAGCATTTGAAGTACTATGATGACTTGTGCAAGCTGAGCTTGCAAGTTGACAATGTCTTGTTGTAGGTCTGCCATCGTTTACAGATAGCCAGGTTCGTTATACAAATAATAGAGTGCATGCCTAGGACAATTAGTAATGGGCACCTGTTGGTAGGGGTGTTAGAGAGAAGAGAGATACTCTTGCACGTGTCAGCATGCAGGGAAATGAAGTCAATTTAATGTATGTTAGAGTAGAGCTAGAGGAGGAGGGATCAGAGAAGGAGATCTAAGAGGCAGGATGGAAGTATGAAAGATCTATTGTTCGAGATCCACCTTGATCTCTTCTTCTTTCTTTACATGATGTAGAAAATCTAAAGGCTCTTATTTAGGTATGAGCCACTCGAGAACAGGTTCAAGGTCTTCAAATTTGATCTGTAGGGGAGGGGTGAAGATGTTGAGACGAAAGTATCACTAGCGCTCGAGGTGCTTCTCATTGGCGCTCATGGCGTCTAACATTCTTTTATCTTATCTTATCAGATGGTGCTTATCTTATCAGGTGAGCGTTTATCTTATCTTATCTTATCGGTAGCTTGGTGGTCTAGACAGCTTCTAGACTTACGACCTAGAGTTACAGGGTTAGAGTTATACCTTACTTAGGCAGGACTTAGTTATATAGTACTTAGCGCGTTCACCTCAGAGGGGCACTGACCATGGTCCGTGCACGTTATCTAGGGTATATAAGTAGTCACAGTTTCGCCTGTATTTCCTTAGTTCAATATACTTGTGGTTCTACCTTCACAAGCCCTGGCCTTAGCTGCTATCATGGGGTTGGTAGGACTTAACGGGTCTAGCGGACTCCAAGTGACCCGTGTCAAGGGTCATCTCCTTTTAGTTTGGTTTGTTTTTCCGTCATGTTCCACTCGACGCATAACAGATGTGGTTAAGGTGGTGGAATTGAAGGGCTGCTTCTTGTGCCCAAGTGTTGAGAACGCACTAGCAAGTAGTGTGAGCCATATTGATAAAGTTCTTCATCAGAGCCTTTGCTTCCTTTTGCTCTTTTGCTGTCCAGTCAATATCCGACCTGGCATACCCCTGAAACTAAGTATAGTACAAATTAAAAATAAACCACTCCTAAGATAGTACAGGTACAAGACCACTCTTTCGTACTGGAAGAGTTGCTAATTTGACTAACTAAAATAAAAGTGCCTCACGTGGACATGGAAACATATCTCAAATGAAGAGAAAGGGGTTTGTGGAAGGATTTGACCTCTAGAGAATTAACTCTAGTTCTCACTCGAGAGAATCCAACGATGGGGCCCTAAACAGTACAATGTCCTTCCTGTACCTCAGCAGCTAGGGACTAAGACAAACAAAAAGGCATGGTAATACACAGCGAAGAGGAGTGATATGATAAATGGCTAGTGACATGGATAGTGCCCGACACTGGAAGAGTAAGTGGCTTGGTTCTAGTGAGACGAGCAGTGGCACTAGGCTCTTACAACGTTGACACTAAAACTAAACTCAAGAAAACAAATCAGTTAATGTCCAACTTGAGGACATGGAATGAGTAAAGAGTAAGAGTTGACTTGAGCTTGTCAAAGAAGAGCACGATGAGGAGGGGATTTCTTAGCATGCTCATGGACAAGTAGCCCCAAGAGGACCAAGCTAGGGTCTCTGGACGATGACATTCCAATATATATACTGCTACAATGTTTGTATCAGATAAATAATTAGTAAAGGGGAATGTTCCACAACATTCCACGGCGTTCTATATGATGTCATGATGATGTCATGGTCCAGACTGTTCTAGGTAAGTCTAGGTATAGAATGCTCTAGGTAGGTCCAGGCCTAGTCATGTGATATCTAAATATAAGTCCTTGTTGCACATGAGCAAAGTCACATGAGTGAATAAGCATGTGATATAAATCACATGACCATAAAAAGAGGGAGAAAAAAAGAGAAAAATAAAGGAAAAATATACCCCGTAACATCAGCTAGTCCATGGTTCTGACCCAACCTCTGTAGGATATCCGAGCTATGCAATCCATCATTGTCAATGGTGAGAGCACCTTTTTTCTCTTGTATTGATATCACTTATGCTAATACTCCTGCCATCATCATAGTCGGAGACACAATCATTCAATCGCACATAGTGAGGACTGGTCTTGCATGATTTATTCCCCTTACTTTTGTATTCATTCTGTGGTAGAGAGCCAGAAGTTCTTCTGACATACCTACTTTCGGTGCCCTCTTGGATATCCATTACTTAATCCCATAATCACTCACCTTTTCCTCTTGGTTCCGATACATACTTACTGTCCATTTTGTAGCGGTGGAAATATGTGGAAGTGATTTATTCTGAATTTACGTCCTTGTGTATCATCTCTTGCTCAGTCACGTCCTTCGAGAACTCTGGTGAGAAAACATAGATCCAAATTTTGGTGCAGTGCCACCTTAGATTACTTTTATCTTCTATTTAACTCGTCTAATCAAACAAGATGTCGACGAGTGGGCTGAAGGCGATAGCACCAGTGCCCACAGCGGCTGATTTTCTGGACATCGTGCTGTCCAAAACGCCGACGCTATACGCGTACCAATCAACCCTCGCACCGTGTATGACCTATGACACTCTAGGTGATCCACAAAAACTTCAAAGTCAGTCGCATACGGAACTTCTACATGCGAAAGGTCAAGTTCATCCAGGACTCATTTGACGAAAAGCTTGGAGCCATCTTCTCCGAGTTCCCCATGCTTGATGTGAGTTGCGCCGTGCATCTGCTCGTTCCCGACTTTGATGAAAAACCTTTTCTTGTGTAGGACCTACATCCTTTCCTCGCCTCTCTTATGAATGTATTATATGACAAGAACCACTACAAGCTCGCCCTCGGTCAGCTCCATACTGCACGTCATCTCATCGATCAAGTAGCCAGGGATTATGTACAATTGCTCAAGTTCGGTGACAGCTTATATCGGTGCAAGCAGCTCAAAACTGCTGTGCTTGGTCGGTATGTCGTTCATCACCGTCCTGTTCCCTTACGCGCAATGACATGTTCGCCCATGCCATGGCTACCGTCATGCACCTAGAACAAGTCCGACAACATATCTCACGTCTACCAGCTATAGATCCCAGCACGCGAACGCTCCTCATCTGTGGGTACCCGAACGTCGGCAAGTCATCGTTCATAAACAAGGTCACTCGAGCCGATGTGGACGTCCAGCCGTATGCTTTCACCACCAAATCTCTCTTTGTTGGCCATTTAGATTACAAGTACTTGCGATGGCAAGTTATTGATACCCCGGGTATACTGGACCACCCCCTGGAAGATATGAATACGATCGAGATGCAGAGCATCACTGCTCTGGCGCATCTCAGGAGTTGTGTATTGTATTTCATGGATTTGAGTGAACAGTGTGGTTATACGGTGAAAGCGCAAGTAAGTATCCTTTGGACCTTGCGGGCTCGGTGCTAATCGTACTCGGACTCTCCCAGTGTAACTCTTCCACTCGATCAAACCACTGTTCAATGGCAAACCGACGATGCTTGTCATCAACAAAATTGACGTAACACGTCTTGAAGATCTCTCACCGGATAATCGAGTGCTCGTCCAACAGATCGTTGACGCCGAAGACGTCCAATGCGTTCAGGTGTCATGTTATTCCGAAGAAGGTGTCATGGAGCTCAAGAATAAAGCTTGTGATGCTCTTTTGGCTCACCGTGCCGACACGAAGCTTAAGGGCAACAAGATCAACTCGGTCATCAATCGTATACACGTCGCACAACCCACGCCACGCGATGATGTCGTTCGAGCACCGTTCATTCCTGATGTTATGAAAGAACGGAAGAAGTACGACAAAAACGATCCAGGTAGGAAGAAACTACTTCGCGATGTTGAAGCTGGTGAGGGCGGTCCTGGGGTTTACAGCATCAATCTGAAAAGTGAGTCTGAAAGTTTTTTTCTTCCTGCCCTCTCCTTGATGCAGCGATGATTGATGGTCGGCGTTCAAAGCCGACTATATACATGCGAATCCTGAATGGAAAATGGATACCATGCCCGAGATCATGGATGGTAAAAACATTGCCGACTTCATTGATCCTGATATTGCTGAAAAATTGGAGGCTCTTGAGCGCGAAGAGGAAAAACTTGAAGCAGACGGCTTCTACGAGAGTGACGAGGATATGGTAAGTCCTGGTTGTTTTATACATGGTTTCCACCTCATTTCCACCTTAGTTTGATTCCGAGGACGAACGCGAAGCTGTCGAGGCGCAGAAAGCCCTCGCTCATAAAATACACTCGCAGAGTATCAAAAAGTCGACGAAGAATCAAGCACGGCTGCCTCGAACTGCTGGCCTTCAGATGCTTAGCGAGATGACGACAGAGCTGAAGAAGGCAGGGTATGATCCAAGTAGCATACAAGAACGGGCGCAGATGCTGGCCAAGGTGCAAGGCGCGAAGAGGAAGCGGGAGGAGGCAAAGATGGATGTTGATATGGACGAGGCTGGAGAGGGCGACGACGGTGAAGAGGGCGATTGGATGGACGTTGATGGCGAAGAAACTCCCAACAAACGTGCCGAGGGTAACTCTGGGGCTGTGATCGCGAAGAGCTCCAGAGGTCCACGTTCCAATCGCCAACTTGCAGGCATGCGGAACGAACAGGTAAATTCCCAACTTTACGGAAATCGACGCCCGCATCATTCATTTTTGTGTCACCAGCAAGCTTCCAAAGCTATCAAACTGCGGAATCTGGGTCAACGAGAACGCAATATGCATGCAAAGGCTGGCGAGAGTGATCGCGCTATCAGAGTTAAAATGGTTCGTCGCCTTATCCCCCTGGTACGACGTTTGAGATCTGATACGGTCGCGTTCTAGCCGAAGCATCTCTTCTCTGGCAAACGGAAAGCAGGCAAAACGAACAGGCGTTGATCACACCTCCTTCTACATCGCATTCCATCGTCCTTTGTCGGAAATACTGTTTACTCGGTGTCTCTTTTTGCAACTTGATGATGAGCCTGGACACATTCTCATGAGCAACGTATTAACATTTGAGCAATCAGGTGGGCTCATGTTCGCTGTCCCCCACTGTAGGTGCGATTGCGGTTGTTGATCTGGCCACGATGCCTGTTCGATGGGGTGGACATGCGGCAACCCTGGATAACAGGGTGGCCTCGAGATAATTTGTGACTGGTCCATCGTGCACTGAGGATGTCCGACTCGGTGGTGAGATGAAGCGGCCTTCGACGAATCAAGAGCAACTGCACGCCGGAGATCTTGAGGTGGACACCAAACACGAGGTAACCTGTTGGACGCGTTCCACAATTCTGGGACATGTCTATGACAGATGATGATGGTGGTCCACTGTCTCGAACAGTGGAACAATGGGGGGAACTGCAGATACACGTTCCAGACATAATTTATAGGCAGGACTAGATAGAGTCTTCGCAGTCACAGACCACTTTTCCCCGTCTCGATAGTCGAACATGGCGCGGAAGAAGTCGCGCAAATCGGTCACCGCCGCCAGCGCTGACGGCGCGGAGGCCAGTACGTCAACTGCAGCAGTCGCCAATGCTCCCAGTCCCATTGCTCCAGGTCACGACGGAGTTCAGAATGTTCGGGTGCGGCGTATTTGCGTACATAATTAGTAGTTGCAGTAGCCTCTAACTCCAATCTTACACAGCTCGAACTTCGCAACAGAAAGTGCATGCAACGCGAGCCACTCAGATCTGGCACGCACACACCGACCCCAGGAATTACTCTTGAAACGTCTCCAATGCGACACAGCGCGTCCAATCGCAAGGAGGGAGAACCACATACCAGGGCGTACATCGATGCCGCTCTGAAGGAAGAGCTTTGGGACGCTCGATACCTCAGTGACGATCTGAACGATCTCATGTTCCGTTCTCACATTTCCACAGAGTTCGCAGGGGAGGTGCTCGAGGGTCTGCTTGGCGCCGGTGCTGTTACAGTCCGCAAAGAGGTTGGGAACAGGAAGCATGTGGTCCGCAAGGGCTCCCCGGACGCCACCGCTGCCATCAAGAACGCGTACGAACGCGCCCTAGTGCACGCTTGCCAACGTGATGGGCTCGAGCAAGTGAAGAGCCCATCAAAACCCCGCGGTAGTGACAAGGTGTTGTGGAAGTGGTCGTGGAACAACTTTCCAAAGGCGCCTCTCAAAGAGCGCGCACTCGTGGATTTTCTGAACAGGATCATCGACACCTCACTTTCCCTGCCGTGCATGAAGGGTAGAAAGGTGCTCTATCGCTTCGCCGTACCACACGATACCAACCACGCCTATCCACTGTCACACACACCTGACAAAACGGACTTGCGACCAGACTTTGTTGTCCTGCCCGTCGATGCCTTCGCGGACAAGAAGTCCAAGAAGAAAGCAGGGACTTATGAGTCCAGGAAAGAGTGGGACAATTTCACGACGGTCAGATTGACTGGCGAGTGCAAAAACAGCGACAGTGCCAGCGGAGTCCATCAAGTGCAGGGCTACATGAGGGCGACAAGGAGAGCGCAGCCTTGGCTGCGTTTCGTGACTGCCATGGCTGTAACACGGGAGGTCGTGAACTTCATGCGAGGCGATGCCAGTGGTATGGAACGCATCACCATGCGTCTAGAGCATGGGAGATCATGTCTTGAATTCGTACGTTTGCTGATGGCCATCGCGTTTGGCGAAGCCGAACTCTTTGGCAAGAGTAGTCAAATCGGTCTTACAACGCAAAGGATGACAGTGCGGGTGGCGGTTCCGAAATCTCAGACGGGGACTTCTTCTGCCGCCGCCTCGGGACAAGATCAAGTCCCAGTCACTGATAATGCAGCACCCGCTCCTCCAGCTCCAAGCTCGAGCCACCGTAATTTGCGCTCCAGTAAACGCAATTCAGCGACTCATCAAGTCTCTCCCCCGAGCGCGCATGTCACTCCTTCCAATTCTATGCAGCTAACGGCATCCTCCCATGCCATGCGATCCAATGAGAAGAGAAAGCGGACTAACGAAGAAGACGACGCAAAGCTGATGCCGCCACCGCCGGCTAAGAAGGAAGCCTATGAAGCAATCGAATACATGGTCCAAGTGCCCACCACACTCTTTGGTATCTTCGCATATGACGGCCTGCTCTTCACTGGCGCATCGATCCGCGGCCGAGGCACTGTCGTGTTCGTCGTCCACCAAAAGGACACACCGAAAATTAAAGTCGCCTTGAAGATGGCATGGCAGGACGTCGCGCGTAAATCTCGACGGGATGAAGTCACGGAAATTCTGTCAAAGCATTCGCATGAAAATGTCCTGGCACCAACAACGTATGCATTGTGGCTTGCTCTCGCTCAGGTGCTGAATCCCTAATCAATTTTTAGTGTACAAGTAGACGAAGATAGTACCCTTAGGATGATCAGGGCCTTCACCCAGAGCGAAATTGATGCCGGGAACATCAGGATCGAGGACCGCATTCTGGAGGTTCACGAGATGGAGTTGAGGCGACCGGTACGATATTTCTGGAGTATCCAAGACTTCGTCCATGGGCTGCGAGGGGCAGTGTTAGGTGCGCTGAAGGTCGCTGTATGTATGACGCTCATGCCGATTGCTTGTACTCAGGCCACCTGTATCTCGTCGAGATCAACATTCTACACCGTGATGTCAGCGAAAACAACGTGGTTCTCGCATGCAGTCCTGATCAGCCCAGAGGGGCTATCATTGACTTTGACATGGCCATTCGTTACGAAGAGCCAAAGCAGCACTCGCAGAGTCTCCTGACGAACCGAAGTGTGATGTTACGCACTGCGCCAAACGAGACGCCACAGAACTCTCACAATAGCCCTTTCAAGGCCGAACGAACGGTAAGCAGTTCTACGAGTTTAAGTGGTCCTCGGAGGTTCAGTCGAGTGCTTTTTCTTCCAGGGCACCACTCCGTACATGTCGGTTCGCGTCTTAGCGGGCAAAGAACACACTCACTACGACGACATCGAGTCCTTCTTCTATGTCCTTCTGCTATTTTTCTTTTCGTACGGTGGACCGCTCCCGAAGGACGAACTTAAAGAAGCAGATGATCGCGGCTTCACCCAGGTTCCTGGGCTGGGCCGCGCAAAAAATACGAGGGATTGGCCTGCCATGTTTCTTCCGTGGTCCGCATCCATGACGGCTGCATCGCAGGCCAAACATTCACTACTCACAGGAGACCTGGGTGCAGAAATTGTCCAACAAATGTCTTTGGAGCTTCAAAAAATCTGGGGACCCAGTTATATGCCCGTAGGTGCCTTGATCGGCGCCTTCTTGGATTTATTCCAGGATCGTCCCTTGGACAATCGGGTAACGCATAAGCAGTTCATTGAGGTCCTCGATCAATGGCTCAAAGACTTTCCCAAACCTGTGGATGGTTATAACAGCTGTCCGTTCTCAGTAAGTCTGTGGATCGAACTGAACAGCTCCAGTTCACTAATCTGTGTCTCAACAGGATGGAGCAGGTGGTCAGCTTGTTTGACGTCATCCGGTTCTCAAAGTTCGTCAGGCTCGAATTGTTGGCTAGAAAGACCATTCGGTAACTCGTCGCCCTCCGCGGACGTCAAAGTGCAGACCCATGTTCAATGGATTGTATGTAGAACGAATCACGTGCGCATGTATAATATAGGACAAAGGATAGTGCGCGCCGTATCTGAAATTTAAAAGTTGGTCCACCCCCATCAATCATGACTCGGTTTGGCCGATCGTGCACAATGCATTGAAAGCAGTAGATGGTAGTGACAATACTCTGATATTAATCACCCACGAGTGAGAGCCTCAGCTTTAGCAGAACGAGGCATGATTCTGCAGTGGAAGAGCTCGGGGTGGCTAGGTAACAGTTTGCGACCAAGTCTGGTTGGGCAGGTGTATCGTGACACTTACAAAACAGTCCCATCACCCATGGACATCCTCGGGATATCCTCAACCCCGTTCTCTACACACCCCGAGATCTCGAATACGGCAAGGGACATTGCGACTGAAATGAAGACCTTCGTGGATGGTCATCAAGAAATCAGCTGTCAACAGCCGCACGACGGTATTATGCTAACCTGAACAAATTCTACAAAGAGTAGGTTGGGATGTGCTAGATCGATGGAGCACGTAGAAAAGATACATACCTTATACCGTAACCAAAGCACGCACTCTGAGGGTCAGGTTGTGGGTTTTCACCGAGAAAACGATCCGGCTTGAAAACCTCTGGATCCGGGTATGTCGTCTCGTCGTGAAGAATCTTCCTTTATCACTACATGTCAGTGAAAGTGAATATACACGCAAGACGTACAAGCCAAGTATTAGGAATGATATATTAGCCTTTAGGAATCACGAATCCGTCATAAATGATATCTTCAGTGCAAACGTGGGGCATAGCTTTGATAACATGAGCAACAACATACGGATTTTAACTGGATTGACTACCTAGTGGGGTCACGACGTACCATCACACGACTTCTTTACAAATGGCATCGATGCACGAAAGCACATCTCGATCTTCAAATGTTGGCAATCTTTCAATGCCAACCACAGCATCAAGTTCTGCTTGTGCACATTTCTGAACTTTGGGGTATATCATGATGGCAAGAAAAAAGGAGTAGACAGTCTGCAAAAATGCGTCAGCTGCCTCCATGGAAGATATCAACTGAGCAATACTGTATCCAACCCTCCTGAAAACCAATTTATTTGATGTGCAAGGACAAGAATACAAGTAGGTTGTACCAAGATACATGCCCATAGAAGTTTTCCTCCTCCACTGTATCACATAATGTAGTACATTGTCACCATAGTATATGGCCAGCTGAGGTTGACAAATGCCCATCTTACATGGGCCAGCTGATGGTGGGCCCACCATAGATTATCATCATGGCTGATGGATGTCATTGTGCTCTATGGGTGGGCCAATAGTATATAGTGAAATAAAATATTCATATGTTATAGATGGGCCTATGGGGCAGGCAGCCATATAATGTAGTGACAAAATTCGATAGCTTTCCAGATTGTGTCAGTGCCATTCCGAAGTATTCCAGAGTTTCTGAAGTGTGGGAAACTCGTCCTATAAACCTGAAAGCACTTCCAGGGTGTGCAGTGACTTGAAGTCAATGGAAAAGACTTTGGAACTCATAAGATTGGTTTGTTTTATTTTGGATACACTCTACCATACATTTCCTTTCCCATGTCAACACTTCCAATGTTTCCCCACGTCTTTCCAGATCCAAAAGTATGGTATGAGCTTGTCTTCACCCATATATAATGACGAAATCCTAATGTAAGGAACGAGAGTGAATACTCCAGTCCGTGAATGCGAGACTAGGAAACTACCTAATGTAAGGAACGAGAGTGAATACTGTAGGTAGTTAGTACCTGGAGTAACAGATATGATATAGCTACATACCTCCAGTCCGTGAATGCGAGACTGGAGGAAAGAGAAAAGAGCGCATGGCGTTGAGAAATGACTATATACAGAAATGGTAGTGAGCGTGTAATCCTAATAGCTAAGTACGACGGTATGTATTTCCAACACACCCCCTCAGACCGGCGTGCGTAGACTGAGCGCGTCAAGCATCCGTTCGTGAGTTATTCGTGGTAGCGGTTTCGTCAACCCGTCAGCAATCATTTCCGCACTTGGGGTATGCGTGATTTTGAGCGTCCCGTCCTCGACACGTTCCCGAATGAAGTGATGGTGCACGTCGATGTGTTTAGTGCGAGCGTGAAAGTGGGCATCTTTGGCGAGCGCGATAGCACCAGTATTGTCGACGAAAAGCTCGGTGGACGTGTCAGAGGTCAGACGGCCTATGTCACTGAGAAATTGACGGAGCCAGAGTGTTTGCTTGACGGCATGCGAGAGCGACATGTACTCGGCCTCGGTTGACGATGCGGCGACGGTAGACTGTTTCTTGGCATTCCAGGAAATAGCGGCAGTGCCGAGTTGAAACACATAGCCCGATACCGACTTCCGGTCGTCGACGTTGCGTGCCCAACTGGCGTCTGCATGGCCCGTGAGTGTGTCGGCCTCAGTGAGGTCTCCAGTGAGGTCTCCGAGGGTTAGTGCGAGGTCACGAGTGCCGGCGAGGTAACGGTAGACACGCATTACTGCGTTCCAGTGGGGTTTTCCAGGATTCTCGCTGAACTGTCCAAGTTCACTGCAAGCAAATGCGAGGTCAGGTCGGGCGACGACTGAGAGCCAGGTAAGCGCGCCGAGGGCTTCACGGTACGGATATCTCGCCATTCGATCTTTCTCCTCTTGAGTTTTCGGGCAGTGCATCTTGGACAAGACGGTGCCGGGATCCACAGGTGCACTAACTGGCACGCAGTTGTCCATACGAAAACGTTTGAGGAGGGAGTCGATATACTGCATGTGGAAAATGATGACAGTGCGTTTTACGCGGTTGTCGATGAGCCTAAATCCCATGAGCCAGTCCGGATCCTCCTCCGTCATCTCGAATAGTTGATGGAGGGTCCAGCAAGTCTCTTTGAGCATGGTTTTGGTACTTGCGACAGTGAGCACGTTATCGACGTGAATGGCGGTGATTGAGATTCCGGCAGCAGAACGACGAAAGTAAACAGCGTGGTCAGAGGACATGCGAAGGAAACCGCGAGACGTCAGCTTCTCATTCATGTGCTTGTTCCACAAGTATGATCCCTGTTTTATGCCGTATAGACTGAGTAGTAGTTTTGCAACTCTGCCAGTTTCGTCGTCGAAGCCTTCGGGTTGGCGCATATAGATTTCGTGGTTGATTTTACTGTGAAGGAATGCACCAGTAACGTCGTCTTGGCACCGATACTAGCCGTGAGCCGCAGCGAAGTGAAGGATAATTCGGAGGGAGTCGAGACGGATAGTTGGTGAATACGTATCACTGTAGTGTAAGCCAGGTATCTGCGTGTACCCTTGTGCAACAAGTCTGGCTTTGTATTTGCGTATCTCACCGTCCGGGCCATATTTGATGGCGAAGACCCAGCGGGATCCTATCACTTGCCGATTGGCACGTCTTTCGACCAATTCCCATGTTCCTCGTTTCTGAAGCATATCCATCTCCTTTTTCATAGCTTCGAGCCAATGTCCTGAGTCCGGAGAAGCTAGAGCTTGTCGGTAGGTCTGGGGAACACTGCCACTGTGTGCTGCGAGATAAGCAATTTGGGCAATATTACCAATAGTTGTGTTCTCCAAGATTTCGACATCTCCATTCTCTTTTGACTCAGTTCGTGCTGTCCGTTGGGTGTTTCGTGCTGCTCTGGCTTCAAGTTCTTGAGCTCTTTGGATTTCAGCAGCTTGCTTCTTCCAAGATGGGCGAGTAGTACGTTCTGAACGACGGGGGACAACAGGAGTAGGTTCGGGTAAAGAAGTAGATGCTGGAATAGGGGAAGGGGAAGGGAGAGCAGGTTGAACTGCAGGTTGAATAGGTAGAGTTGAATCTGATGGTGGTGTCATGTTACTGGAAGGATTGTTATCTCCACTAGTCACCCCCTCAATCCGAGCAGGAACAAGGGTAGGATCAGACACCCCCTGGCTCGGAGAGATAGTAAACTGAATAGGAGAATCGGGTAGACTCCAAACCTTTTCATAGACAATGACATCACGAGAAGCAACAAACTTGTGTTTGGATGGGATCCAGACCTTATAGGCCTTGGATCCATGGTTGAAACCACATAGGATACCATTGAGAGAGTGGACATCGAGTTTCTTGCGTAGCTCAGGGGGAATCCGGACATGGCAGCGTGAGCCGAAAATACGAAGGGCAGAGAGATTAGGTTTACGACCATGGAAAGCTTCATTAGGGGTCATGGAGTGCAAAGCACGAGTAGAGCTTCGGTTGCGAACATAACTGGCATACTGGTGTGCCTCAGGCCAGAAGGATTTAGCCATCTTGGCATCCTCAAGCATGGCAAGTGCTTGCTCGTGAGTGGTCTGATTAAATCGTTCAGCAACACCATTTTGTTGAGGAGTATGAGGAGCAGAGAATTCGTGAGTGATACCTTTAGTGGTGAAAAAATTCTTCATGGTTGCATTGATAAATTCACCCCCTCGATCAGAGCGTACGATCTTGACACGGCGTTCAGTGATGGTTTCAACTCGAGTAATGAGGGCCTCAATAAGTCGGGGAGCATCATCCTTGGACTTCATGAACTCCTTCCATCCCTTGCGACTGAAGTCATCGACAACAGCGAGGGTATAGATAAAGCCAAGTATAGAAGTGTCGAGAGGTCCTTGAAGGTCCATGTGGATGCGGGCGAGTGGTTTGGTTGCACGGAAAGTGGCAAAGAGGGGGAATGGAGCACGATGATGTTTGCCCTTAGCACAGCCATCACAAGGCATAAGGTCACCATTACCTCGAAGGTCAAGCCCAGATACGAGTTCATGGCGGACCATGTAGCGGATTTTGTTGAGGCTAATATGACCTAGACGGGCATGCCATAGGTCGAGATTGGATTGGGCTTGGGCAGTGAAGGCGACATCATGAGTAGATGAAGGGGGAACAATGGCGCTATCGATTTCATAAAGGTTCCCTCGAAGTCGACCTTCCATGATAATGGTACCATTGGACTTCTTAATCGTGAGTCGTCCATTACGTTTTGTGATCTCCATCCCCTTGCGATCCATCCGACTCTCCAACATGAGGTTGTTCCGGGCATTCAGACAGTAGTTAACATCAGTGAGTTTGATGACTCGGTCACGTCGTCCAGTAACGGAGACTTTGACCAATACACTACCATGCCCAAGAACTTCGAGTTGCGGGCCATCTTTGATGATGCCCTGAATGGTATCATGGACTGGCGTGAACGTGGCAAATGCCGAGCGTTCGATATAGACATGGGAGGTAGATCCTCCATCTAAGATCCAACCGAACCATGAGGAGGATGGGTTGTTGGAGGTAAGGTAGGTGGATGGTTCCGACGAAGAGCGCCTGTCGTCGCTATCCCCAGGGTCTTGGTCACGATCGTTGCTGACCGCTTGATTGGCACGTTTGGTGGCGTGGTACTTCAACGAGGATGACAGTTTCGTCTTTCCTTTGTCCTTCGACAGCTTGTCTCTTCCTTGGTCCTGGTCGTCTTGTTTTCCTTCCTTCCGTTTAAGCACCTCACAGTCGCGAGTCCAATGTCCTGCCCGTTTGTGGTAGTCACAGTATGGTCGGGTTTTCTTGTTATTGTTGGACTTATGGGACGTTTGAAGGGACGTGGCAGTGTTACCGCCGGATTGATACTTCCGGGCACCTTGCTCATCACGGATGCGCTGTTCGATTTCGGCAGAGGAATAATGTTGGGACAGACCAGTAAATACGTAGTTCCAGCTCGAGGGCATGGAAAGACAGAGGAATGCTGCAAATAGATTGTCGTCAACGTCACGGTTCATGAGAATGAGGTCGCGGCGGAAGCCCTTCATGACCGCGATGTGTTCGTTGACGTCGTCACCGTCGGTGAATTTTGTCGTGATTAACGACGATATGATAAGCGTCCAATCAGTGGCGGTGGTACCTGCGTAGATACGGCGTGCCTCGTTCCACATCTCGGATGCGTACTCGAGGTGGGAGACCTGACACATGATAGCATCGGTCATGGATGACGTGAGTACCGTGCAAACAAAGTTGTTTGCTTTTGCCCAGCGGATCCGTGTTTTGTGGTCGGCATCGTGGACAAGGACGAAGTCATTGGCCAGGTAGACATGGAGGCCTACGGTTTCAATGGCGCGGTACGAGGCGGTTTGCCATGTGTCGTAGTTGATCGCCGTCAGCTTCGGTTGGATTTTGAGAAGGTGGTTGAATTTCAATGGCTCGATAGATTTGCGTAGTGTAAAATGTACGCCGTCTTCGTCATCGGTGTCCTCGTCTAGATATGACCTGATGGAAGGTTGTCCTCTGCTAGGAGAACGGGAGCCGGGAGAGTGCGACTCAGCACGGCGTGGCGTGTTGGTCACTGACGGAGGTCGAAGGTGTACTGGTGTAGGACCTAGAGGCGTTGTGGTGACAGGCGGAGTGGTTGAGAACGGCATGTTGGGGTCGTCAAAACGCGCTAGGTGGAGGATTCCAATTGTCGAGCTCTGGGGTTGGTTGTAAAAAGGGTTTCCGCTGCCGCCTCCTGTAGACATCGTGTCACGGCCGCGAGATGGTTCGATCGGGAGCAATGGATGGCGATCTCGAAGGTTTCGAGTGCTGTACTAATATGGTGTGGGCACGACAATGTGCGATATCGCTCGATCTTGTGGTTTTAGTCTCTATTCGACGTCGTTGGTTTTTCCGCGCTAGGCGGGGCTCATAACCTGACGAAATCCTAATGTAAGGAACGAGAGTGAATACTCCAGTCCGTGAATGCGAGACTAGGAAACTACCTAATGTAAGGAACGAGAGTGAATACTGTAGGTAGTTAGTACCTGGAGTAACAGATATGATATAGCTACATACCTCCAGTCCGTGAATGCGAGACTGGAGGAAAGAGAAAAGAGCGCGTGGCGTTGAGAAATGACTATATACGGAAATGGTAGTGAGCGTGTAATCCTAATAGCTAAGTACGACGGTATGTATTTCCAACATATAAGACTCTTTTCAGCTTTTTGAGCACCTCAGTTGTTTCTACACTTTGAGCAGTGACTGAGGTGAGTTCCTATTTATCATTTTCACTTTATCATACTGAATGTACTTATTCCAGACATGTACTGTTCATCTTAGGTAAATTATAGTCATTTCTACAATTTGGGCAGTGACTGAGTCCAGACACGTACTGTCCATCTTAGAATTTGTCATATAGCTCAGATATCACCGACCCATGGGTTACAGATGGGCCTATGAATCACTATGATTACTGAAATGAACAATAGGGAGTACTGTTATGATATGCATTTTTCCCTATTTATTTTCCTTTTCTTTCTATTTATTTTAATTTATTAAGCCCTTAACACCTAGCACGCTTACTTTCAAAGACTTAGAATGACTAAGTCTCTTTCCTACTCATGTGACTGGTCACGTGACTTGGTCCATATGACCTAGATCGTATGATGCAAGGACTAGCCCCTATGCTATTTCTTCACGGACTCACAGGCTCTCATAGCCTTATGCCTCACCTTTATCATATGTCTTTCATCTCTATTATTTCATATTTAATAGGCTGTCACACCTCATGGCCTACACACTATATTAATGTGGCAGCACATGTTCTCCTCATGTCTATGCTTCTCCTTCCATTCTACACATGTTTCCCTCATGTTTTACTTCTCTTCCATTCTATGGCTATGCTTGATGTATGCCTGGTTCTCATGCCTTTCATCTTATCGGTAGATTTAGTTTACACATGTACAAACACCAGTGAGGTATATAAGGACTGAATACAGTAACCAGGAGATTCCCCATCAAATCCTCCTGAGTTCTTTGACTCTCAGTAGCTCCAAGTCTACCCTCAGAGCAACCTCAGTTATTTCAGTATGCACTCAACAACATGTGAGCCGCTGACCATATCAAGTACAATTGCATGTGATATGGTGTAGCAATGACAGGGAGGCATGTACTATACTGTATGAGTGGGCCCACCGATGGTGTGCCTGTATAACAGGGGTCGGCTGATGTAGGTGGGTGCACAGTATATGGGTGGGCCCATGCAGAGTAGGCAGTGCATGCTAATAAAATAGTATTACTTTGTTGTAAATCGGTGGTGGTATGTCATAAATGGATTATATAATCTCTCTGTCAAACTTGTGTCAAAGTTTTCTTTGTACATCTCAGTCTTTGTGATATCACTTCTTGAGACTGAGGTGAGCTATTTCATTATTTAGTACTTCTAGTTTACTGACTTAAGTAGTCTCTTCGTCAGTCGTTATTAGGTTAGTTGAATTGTAGTCTTCGTGATGCCACTTCTTGAGACTAAGTCTCTTTGTCATTTGTTATTAGTCCCTTGCACCTTATCTCAGCTCTGAACAAAACTAGTATGCAATTAATCCTAGCTGATATTTATGTATCCTTTATACCATATGAGTGGATCCACTGATGGTGTGTCTATGTGATAGGTCAGCCCATATACGCAGGTGCATGGCATACGAGTAGTAATGGATGGACCTGACTTTAGGAGGCTTGGGCCTACTGAAACATTAGGCCAGGCCTACATAGTGGGCTTAGGTTCGGCCAGGGCTTGGCTTGAGCCTAGGCCTAGACCTGTTTATAGAAATGATAGCAAATACTATATTTCTATTATCTAGATGGATAGAACACTATTACTCATCATCAGAGTCATCAGAGAGCTCTAAAATCCAATCTAAACTCTCTTTAGCTTGGGCTTCTCCTTTAACACTCTTCTCATTCTCCTCTTCCAACTTGAGCTTGGATGCTGAAGATGGACCTTGCTTCTGAAAAATAAGATCATAATTGTAAAGCATCCTAAGTATTTGAATGGCTTCCATAATATTGCCTTTTAAGTGATTGTGACATTTGGTAAGAGTTTGAGCAGCAGCAGAGAATGTTATAGGGTATAATTTTTCCTTTATTTTTCTCTATTTTTCTCTCTACTTTTGAGGTCACGTGACTTACATCACATGCTTATTTAATCATGTGACTGGATCATGTGACTCGGTCATGTGACTTGTTTCCATGCAATGAGGACATTTATATTTAGATATCACGTGACTAGGCCTAGACATGCCTAGAACATTCTAGTTTAGACTTACCTAGACCGGTCTAGACTATGACATCACCTGATGTTATATGGAACATTGTGGAATATTGTGAAACATTCTGATGATATCATTTGTTTGTTAGATACAAACACTATACTAGTATATAAGAACGAATGCCAATGCCCAGAGACCCTAGCTTGATTCTCTTGGGGCTACCCGTCCACGAGCGATCCTAAGTCTTTCCACTCACCATCACGCTCTTCATTGACGAGTCTAAGTCAACACTTCATTCTATATCGTCTCAAGCCTTCAAGTCAGGCTCTAACTGATTTGTTTTCTCTGCAAAGTTCTAGTGTTCGACGTTGCGAGAGGTTTAGTGTCATCATCGTCTCAGAGAATGCTTGCTCACTTGAAACAGATAACAGCATGATGGATAGGTAATTCCTAGTAAGTGAAGCCCAGACTGGGTAAAGTTCAGCATTCATCTATATAAGATTAGTTTACTATAACTATGTTATTAAAAATATTACTCACCCCCCACCATTGAACAATGGTCATTTCAGATGGACGAGAGGTAATAGAGTTCAAATATACATTGAACTCCTTCAGCCATGGAGACTGATCAACCATCTCATTCTCTTCATTGCCTTCATCATTGTCACTTGATATCTCTCATGAAAGTTCACCAATCTTACTAGTCTTCTTCTGTGGCAAGCTAGAAATACCATCTTCTTCATATAGCTGGAGGTAATAATCCTTAAACTATATATATACTGAGAACATTACAGTCATTGAAGAGTTATAAATACTCACCATGTTTTTTACATTCTTAAGGACTTCAGCATGTAAATCAGAGTTCTAATGCTTCTTGAAGTGTATATCTTTTGAAGAAGGATCAAGTACTAAAAAGATTAAGTGACAAAATGGAATAAAAAATGAAGGCTTACACATAACCAAAGTATATGCATCTGAGTCTGCTGTCTTCTGATAATACTCACCAATCTTTTTTACACCTGCATCTAATCCAGCATGGAAGGTTACATACTTTGCCTATATAGATAGCGAGTTTCATGCCCTATGAAGAGCCTCAAGAGCAAGTAAGATCAGATGAAGACTTGGCCCAGCATTAGAGGAGAAGCCTTGCTGTGTCCTGTCCACATGCTAAAAAATTCTGAGTAATATATCAAATCATAAACAAATATCCATACTACAAGTAATGATGTACAAAGTCCAACTCAATGTCACTTGTTACAGGATATAATTTTTCCTTTATTTTTCTCAATTTTTCTTTCTCTTTTTATGGTCATGTGACTTACATTACATGCTTATTTAATCATGTGACCAGATCACATAACTCGGTCATGTGACTTACATCACATGCTTATTTAATCATGTGATCAGATCATATGACTTGGTCATGTGACTTTGCTCACGTGCAACAAGGACTTATATTTAGATATCACGTGACTAGGCCTGGACTCACCTAGAACATTCTATACCTAGATTTATCTAGAACAGTCTGGACCATGACATCATCACAAAATGTCATGGAATGTTGTGGAACATTCTCCTTACTAATTATTTGTTTGATATAAACACTATAACTATATATATAGGTGAATGTCATCGTCCAGAGACCCTAGCTTGATTCTCTTGGGACTATCCATTTATGAGCATGCTGAGACAAAAGTATCACTTAGCGCTCAAGGCGCTTCATTTTCTTTTATCTTATCTTATCTGGTTGGCGCTTATCTTATCAGTGAGCATTAATCTTATCTGTGGCTTGGTAGCCTAGACCAGGTCTAGCCTACAACCTAGAGTTATGGGTCTAGGGTATTACCTTACGAGTACAGGGATTGCCTTACATAGTATCTAGTGTGCTCACCTTAGAGGGGCACAGGCCTTGGTCCGTGCACACTATCTAGAGTATATAAGTAGCTACTCCTCCCTATCATAGTTCTCTAGTTTAATATATTCATGGTTCCACAGTAAAACCCTTGGCCTCGTTGCTATAGAAGGGCGTGGGACTTAATGGGTCTTGCGGACTCCGTGTTGGGCTATGATAGTGCCCAGTCTCATATCTTTTGGTCGGTTTGTTTTTCCGTTATGTTCCGCTCGACATGTAACACATGCTAAGATAAACCCCTCCTCATCACACCCTTTGTCAATGAGCTTGAGTTGACACTTACTCGTTCCTTGTCCCATGTCTTTAAGTCAGACATTAACTGATTTGTTTTCTCTGCTTAAGTTCTTTGTGTTTGATGTTGCAAGAGCCTAGCGCCACTGCTCATCTCAC